>BSBM01000301.1:4325000-4935000 GCA_027924585.1 Larix kaempferi | reverse complement strand
CTCCAGTAACATGCCCACCAAGGAGAGAGAAAGAGGCTTCAAGAGGTGAAATTGGTTTAGATGAAGTCACCTTGTTGGCCTATATCCATTGGGTGTCTCACACTTTAAAATTGGTGAAAATAAAAATCTCATGTTACCCTAGGGTTTGACAATTTTTGTCTAAGTGATGAATTAACAATTTAAAAGGCCATTTGGAAATGCCCGCAAGAAGGTGTCCTTGTGCTAATAAAATTCATAGGGTGATATAGATTTGTTCCTTGTTTAAGTGGTTATCCACCCATGCTTTCATTTTTCCTTATTATGGTCACATGTGCAAGAAATCAATCTGCCAAAGTAGGAAAAATATTGTTTTGCATATTCAGAAATTTGGTTAAGTGTTGAATTCACAAGGCTAAGGGGCCATTTCGAAATGCCTGCAACGAAGTGTCCTTGTGCTTATAAAATTCATCAGTTGGCATGGTCTTTTCCTTTGATGAACTGGTCATCTATTCATGGGTTCAGATTCTCCTCTAGAGTTCACACGTGCGAAATAGAAGCCTTCCAAAATGAGAAAAATGTTGTTTTCTTGTTCAAATGTAGGTTGGTAAGGAATTTGGAAATGCCCGCAAGGAGGTGTCTTTTTGCTGATAAAATTCATCAGTTAGCATGGCCTTATTCATTGATGAACTGGCTATCCAGCCATGGAGTCAGATACCTATTTGGTGCTCTCACGTGGGATTTTTGGCCTGCCAAATTGGTGAAAAATAAGGTTTCATAACACCTTATGGTATGCCCGCAAGGGCTTGTAAAAAGACCACAAGGGATTATGGGATGCCCACAAGGGTCTTAAGGAATAAAAATCTCCCAAGAGATTTATTATTCCCACAGGGGCTAAAGAAATGCCCGCAAGGGCTTAATTATGCCCGCAGGGGCTAAAGAAATGACCACAAAGGCTTAAGGATGCCCGCAGGGGCTAAGATTAAAGCCCGTAGGGGAATAGAAATGCCCGCAGGGGGTTAGGAATGTACGCAGGAAGAATAATATTCCCGCAAGGGATAAATCTCATGCATGCAAGGAAGGGCTTGAACACTTATGCCCGCAAGGAAGCAATGGAGGGCTTCTATGCCCGCAAGGAAGGGCTTGAAGACCTATGCCCATAGGAAGAGGTGTATGCCCGCAAAGGAAGGGATTATGCTCACGGGGCTTAAAAATATAGTCCCACAGGCACTTGGAAATTCCCGTAGGATATGCCCGCAGGCCATGCCCGTTGACTCACATGCCCGCAGGACTTATATGAGCCTGATGAGAACGAATTTATCTTCTTGATTCCATGTTTTAATTAATATCAAAAAGTGGTTTAAATTTTTAAAAATATAACAATACTGATTCACCCCCCCTCTCAGTATTGACCAATATTCCAACATGTCATTTGAAACCATGTCAAATTTCAACTATATATGGTATACACCCCAATTTTGAGCCTCTCTTAGTTTCGAGAATAGTTCATTCTCTACTAAACAAGGGAAACCACGTGAAGGTGGAAGCTCTAATTATGCCCCCCCTCACATCACTCTCAATTTCCCCATACCCAATTTGAAATATTAATGAACATGCAACATACTCTATTATACAAAATAAAAACATATAAATATCATCATGATATAAAAGATATAAACACGTGCCTCTACTTTTCAACAATTAAATATCATTCATCTTCTTCTTCATCCAAATCAACATCTATATCAGGATCTGGTTCATAATAGATATTGATGAAAGGCTCATTCACATCAACATTATCATCAACATCATCATCAACGTCATCTTCGCTAATATAGTCATCGACGTCGTCAATGAGATCATCGTCTCCTACATTTGGATGATCAACCTCTTCAACTTCTTCATCTAACACATCGACTGCAACCACCTACTCCTGATTTGAATCATCATCATCATATTCTTCTTCATGATTATCTTCATCATCTACATTATTATACTTTATTGGTCTTCCTCTTGGATCATATCTAACAACGTATGACCAACCTGCTTTCCCTGGTACCTCTGAGTAAAAGAGAATGGACATTAAAATATCCTCCACATTGAATTGTAGAATGTGACTCTTGGTGCAAAAATGGTATTGAGACACAAGCATTCTATCGCACCTTAAAGAAATTTATGAGGTGATAAAGAATGTAGAAAGTTAGACACAATAGTTTGTAAGGTATATATATGAAGATACAACTTTGCACGCGAAGAACAGATGGAGAAATTGCACAAGTTGCAAGTGTGGATGGTCTAGAGTTTTATCCTCCATAGTATAAGTGAAACTTTTATCACCATTGCACTAGTAGATATCCAAGTGAACCATTATGTAGATTGCACCTAATGGTGCTATAGCTTAATGATCTATAATTGGAAACAACTAAAAAGAAGGCACATATTCACTTGACCAGGTAGCCTTGATGACCAAGAGCAATAAAAATCTAATTAACAAAAGTGATAATATTTTCTACTAAGTTGGTTTAAAGGGGTGGAGATTGGAAGAGGAAGGAGAGTGCAGTAGATGTTGCACCATTGAGTGTTGATTCTATATCGCTAAAGAGCTAAAATGATTGTTTTGTAGACATTGTATTGTATGCCACCCTCTATATTGAATGATAAAGGGAGGAAGATGTTTGTGATCTTTTGTGGTATGGTATTTTAAATATGTATCTAGAGTTTTTTTCTTACTTGAGAGCAAGGTTTTTCCAACTTGAAATTTTTTGTAGAAATATGGGTGTGGATTCTTTAATTTTTTTATTTCCCATTGTCAATGTTTTCATTTGAAAATATCAAGGTCAGGCTTATGTGGAATACCTTTGGTGAATAGACCAGAACAAAACAGAGAGAGTGTTTGTCATGATGTTATCCAAACATCTTCATGGCAAGAGATTTGTGCATCATAATATTATGCTTGAAAATTTTGGCACAACCCTACTCATTGTTTCGATGATATTTCCTATGGTGACAATGATACATAGGCTCAAGACAAATGGGAAACTCATAGAGTGGTTGTTATCTCTCCAAGAAACTCTTTGGGGTTGTAGGCCAAAGATGCTTGGTAACTCAAGATCTAATAATTTAGGTGTGTGCTTGGATCAATGGGATAACTCGATAACTAATGAAATGGACAACTCATCATGCATTTGAATAATATAGTGCTTTCAATAATCAATAATCAGACAAACTAGTTTAAAAAGGGGACAAAGAATACTAATCTTTGATAACCAAATACAATAAGATGCAGGGTTATAAACGATAGCAAGGATGTTTTTTAAAATTCAAGTTTATGAGCTTACTAGAGAGATGACAGTCTTTAGAAGCTAAGACAAACTGAAATAAAGTGTAGAAAGATGAAGTGCATGACCAATATGATATTGAAAACCAAAAGAAGATCGTCTTTCTATTAGCAAATAAGAGTCAATTATAATAGCATCGTGTATCCAAAATCCCTACCTTTCTCTTCCATCAGTTCTGGGCTTTATAGCCATTACAAAGCTCTTCCCCCCACATCCCTAGAAGCTGGGTCGAAATCCTCAGATAGAAGATCCAACCGTTTTTTTTTTTTTTAAATCGGGAAAATCATTTTTTTAACTAGCGAAACTGCTGAAAAATGGGGCTCAGAGATGGGTTCTATTCTCCCAATCTGTGACAACTTTAGGAAAACTGAGAGATTTTTTTGTTCTTTGACGTGTTAGGAAGAAAAACCTCCGATCATTTTTCATAATGACTCTCGAGTCGCTCAGAATCATCATTTGAAAATGATGACTCTGCACAATAAAAACGCCATTTCTACTAAAATTGCTGAAAAAGAGGCTCAGATATGGGTTCATTTCTCCATCTATGTGACACCTATGTATAAACTGAAAGAGGTTATTGTGCATTGACCTGTTTTGAGAAAAAACCTCTCTCAGATCTTCGAAAATTGTTTTGGTTTTCCCTAGGTATGCATTTCAAAAACGTGTGTCAAACAGGTAGGTTCTGGAATCCAAAAATTTGTGCTCAGTGACGGATTCGATTCTCTCAACCTGCAACACCTGTGGAAAAACGGAGAGAGGTTATTGTTATCTGACATGTTAGGAACAAAAACCTCTGAGCGTTTGCAAAAATATTCTCCAGACGCTCAGAATCGTCAGTTGAAAATGATGACTCGGGACAGTAAAAAAACGCCACATTTCTTCATTGTTTCCATCTTGCTGGCACCTCCAAAACTGGAACAACCATTGAAACAGCTCCTATTAATTAAAACCTTCACTTAAAAACCATCCTCTTTCCATTTGGAAACAAAAACCGTGATCTGGGCAAAAATAATGCCTCTCTGCCCTGTTTTGCACTTTCAGTGGCTAAAGAGCCAAAATTCGAACCTGGTAAACCACCGAAAGCTCTACTTTCGATGGCTAAGAACAGCTGTGAAAGCCTGCCTGAACCACCGAAAGCTCTGTTTTGAAACTAATCTTACAAAATGGCAAAAAATGTATTTTGTCTCGGCTTCTTGATGACAAGTGAAGTTTTCTTGCTCTTTCGGTAGCTGGAATGAATTTGCATTCAAACATGAGCGCTGCCAAAAAAGTGGTGAAAATGCCTCTCCTTTTGGTAGCTTATAATCCACCGTTGACACCGTATGCCACCGGGAAAACGATCTTAACTAGTGCTATTTGATTTTGGTGGCTGTAAGCGACCCAACCTTTAGATGGTAAGCTACGAAAAGTATCCACCCTTTTGGTGGCTAATGAACACCATCGTGTTCGCCCAAACCACCGAAAATTGCCCCACAACTCACGCTGTAATTTTTCCCTTTCGGTAGCTGGAGCGTATTTTCTTTCACACAATAAACCACCGAAAACAGGGTTTTCGGTAGCTAATGAACCATTGCCAGGCCCGCCTAAGCTACCGAAACCTAAAATTTGCCTTTTGAAGGAGAGCTAGCTTTGAACAGTTATTTCAGACTTCGTTACCTTCTTCAACCCTATCAGACTGGAACTTAAACACACGCAAAAAACAAAAATTAAAGACTTCCTATCACCTAGACACCATGACTAGTCTATGCTTATTGAGGAGATAACAGTGGTATTATTAGATACTTATATCTTTCTCTCAGATCATCTATGCAATATAAAAAATGTGGGATCAATTCATGTTTGTATGCGAGAGCCTCTTCATTGCTTCACCTCTAATACCTTGATATTGATAGACCATGCAACGCCCTTAGCCCACTAATAGGTGTTCTTTAGAACAACAATATAAATCATTTTTTTTAAGAATAACATGGTTTGTAAATTTTGCATGTATAATGTTTTGTCATGTTCCCAATTTTTGCTATATTATTTTGGCCAAGTCACCTAGGTAAAAACCATTAAAATTATTAAATGGGTGGCTAAAGGAGAAATATTGCCTAAGTTTAATGGTCCAAGGAAAAATTATATATTATTTGGAATTAGGTAAGCCACATGAACAAGATAAGGTTCCCAATTCAAGTTTCTAGGCAAAATTATTAATTTGGGAATAAATTGGTAAATAATTAGCCAACTATATTTTGCACAAGTTTGTTTTGCTAATGTTGGTCCAAAAATGAAAAATAATCATTATTGGTGAATGGATTGGGTCAAAGAGGGCACCCAAGAATTTGGTTAGAAATGATAAGGCATGTGTGAATAAGTTGGGGAAAAAATAATGTAAGTAGTGGAGGAAAAGATAATATTTTGGACCAATTCCACAAATCAGGGTAAATTGGTAAGAGTTGGTTAAGGAAGTTAGAGGATGCATTTATGAAGGTCCAAGTGGTTAGAGGGTGCATCTATGAAGTTCAAAGTGGTTAGAAGGAACACTCATGAAGGTAGTGGAGCAATTATGGACCACTAACTACCTAGTGCATGGTTTTGGGTGTTCCATGGTATTGGCTAAAGGTGGTTATGGAACATGGTTTTCACTCATCCATAGTATTGTTCCATGGTATTGGACATATCTCAATATTAAAAGGAGAATCAAGGCGCACTAGAAAGGTTTGTTGATGAAATTTTATTGCATTGGAGTTGCTTAGGCTTCTCTTTGCTTGGGTGATGCTCCCTTTGCATACCAAGAGGGTGATGGGCCCCTCATTTCCACACTAGTTGTGTATTCATCTATCCATTGAGGAGGAAGGAACTCATCCTTTCTCACTGAATATATTGCACATTTCTGATGTAATTATAGTATTTCAAAATTTTCAATAATAATCAATTTGTTTCATGCTTCAAGTTATATGTGTTATTGTGCAATGCTTCTTAATATCTTTTGCAGATTAATGGTTAGCACTTCATGTGATATGGATTATGTAAGTGACAGACCCTGATATATTTAGTTAGTCATATATAGTAATAAGACTCAGAATTTTGTTCCATTCTGCATTTACTATCTCTTTCTCAACAATCTATCTCACCCCTGCTCAATCATTAGGCGAATTTAACTAGTCTCCATTGTTTTGGCTATATCTTCACTTCTGTAGGTCCAAATAGAGTTCTATAAGTTGCTTCAGGTAGGTGGGATAGTATATATCCCATACTGATAATCATATCATAATTTTGTGAGGCTCGTGCAGTATTTTGGTCGAGTTGAAAAACACCTAGCTGAGTTGTCTCAAATTCCTAGTTTTTCTCCTAGCAACCCCAAATTGAAAAATCACTTCCCAAAATATGAACCAAGTGTCTCCTCCTATATATAGGATTTTAATAGAGACTATATACATCTTTTGAAGCACCATGCTCCGTTTGTTTTCCACAAAAGTCTCGGAGACTAAAACTACGTGGTCTTAGAACTATCGTGGGGCGTGATGTACCCATAGAATGTTCCCACTGTTGAATGTATGGAATCAAAAACTCTCTGTAATTTATGAAAAACACCTACAACCACATATTTTAGATCCTTTGTCCTTCCTATCAAAATCCATTCCATCCATCCCCAATTTCCACACCCTTGTTCATTCACTAGTCAATTTTGACTAGCTCCCGGTAAAACAACCATATATTGCTCTCAGTAGATCCAATTCACATTTTGTGAGTTACTGAAGAAACCTAAGGATCTGTACAATCCATACCAAGTGTTTTTGTAGAGAATTTACCTTCCTATATGCCCCTTCCATCTGTTTCAAAATTGTTACCATGCGATGTCCTCGAACTCCCAATTCCACTCCAATTCCCTTCAAACCTTTCCCAAACCCCTACAAATATGAAATTGTTATTTTGTAGTCTGCACACTCTACAAAAACGGATTCCATATCCACTACAAGCATCTCCAATCCATCCCAAGACTTCTGAATTCAAACCAAAAGCCTCCAAGTACCTATTGAAGAACCTTTGGAACTAGTGTGCCATTTTGGCATCCTAGAAGTGGACCATAAGCTTACTACAGATTTATCAAAGCTGTAACAAAAGTACATCAGAAATACATCATATTTTTTGAGTTAGGGTTCCCTAATTCTGGTTGGGGTACATTACAGTGGTATCATATCACTTTCCTCTACTCCTGTGGAAGGAAAGCTCATTTGAAGAAAATAACACATCTCGAAGTTGTAGACATGTCTTGGTATCGAACCCAAGAGTACAATGGCCAAAAAAGATGATATTATGGTTTCTATTACAGCCCAACATATGAATAATATCCTCCAATGGCTAGACTAGTCAAGGGTATTAGAGCCACCATCCTGTAACGTCCCCTCCTATCATACCAGCATGATAGAGAGGACGTGGTGCTAAAACCGGGCATCTAGCCCCATGAACTTTTAACTAAGCATTCACATAATTGAAAGAACATATGGAAATGTGTAATATATGAAAAACACAGTGGAAGTAATATCAATTACACATTCATCATACATTCAAGATATTTATCAAATAAATATTTGCAAGTTAACACAGGAGAGTACTTATCTTATAACAGTAGTCCCAAGCAACTGGCTATGCAACTGCAACGTTCCACCCAACCACAGGCCAGTTGTGCTTATCAACCTCTTGATACAACTGCCACCCCCGAGCTGGGCATGATTTCTACAAGGAACCAGGGAACAATAGACTCACACATAGCCAAACATACACCAAGATGAGCCAAGCCAATCTACAATTGGGTTTATCAGGCTGCTAGGACATGGAAAGGAAGAATTGCTAAGCTAGTGAGCTCAACCACAGAGCTATGGATACCCCTCCCAGATCTATTCAGCTTGGTACTCACAATGCCTACACACCCAACACAAGGAAGTATTCTCTTCACTGCCAGACAGTCCCTCAAGCCATACCTTCCTTTCTAGTGCTCTCAGGGTGTGCATAGAAAAGTAGCCAAAGCCCTCTTGATCTTCTTGGGAGGTTACTCCCTCCACTAGGTTTATCAAGCCAATTCTGTCCACTACCAGTCCAAGTTTCTCGCTCACAGGTTCAAATCAAAACCGGGATGCACATAACAGCAGAGCCACACTTATTGGGCATGATCAAACGTTTTTCCAGTGAGGTGCCCAAAGATGGGGTTTTCATTAGCTTCAGAAAAATGTGGGAAACCCAAAAATGAAATTTGAAGATAGGGAACAACCCTGGAAAGCCAAATCCGTTTTTAGAAAAACGTCCCTGGACATTCTGGGGCAAAAACGGCCTCCATAACAGTCCCAAATCGTGGCCCTTCTCTCCCAGCTGTTGTACAATGCAAAAACGAGCTCCCAGGCATGGAAAAATGCAGAAAAATGGATGACAATGTGTAGGGAAAGACCCAGCTAACTCAAACTGCGTGAGAGAGGAAAGACTGTGGGTTCAGAATGGATTTGGGCACCATTTCGTGGGTGTTTTCTTGCCCAAGGAGACAAAACACGATTTTCCAAGTTGATGGCTTGCCCATGCACGAAATTGGCTGCCATACCTCTTCATTCCCAAGGCATTAACTGCCTCAACCAACTCTTGGAAGAATTAAATGATTGGGTCCATAACCCAAAATGGGTAGTTGAGGGTTTATGGGTTTTCTCATTGACACATGGATTACACCATTGGCTCAAGGGTTTGAATAATTTCCCTCCCTATTCCTTGTAGAATCATGCCCCATCTCTTTGTTTCATTGCATAGCTAGTTGTGGGTATTTTCATTAAAATTCGTATTTACATGATGTCTTCATTTACATTGTGCCCATCTAGCACAAGAACCATAGGCATCTATTCCTTTAATTGCCGATACATAAAACGCTAAATCAATGGTGGGGCCTTGGCCTTGAGCTCCACGCCATGATTAAACAACAATATTTACATCATTTACGATTTAATACAAAGGGGGTCAAAATGGGGACATTACACGTCCACTCTCTTTCACCAACAAAAAAGAAAGAGATAGAGGAGATACTCCTATCTATAAGGGATATGTGAAAAATATTTGGGGATGAGTTGCATAAAGAGAGAATGTCACCCCAAGGTGACTCTAAAAAATTTGGAGATGCAATCCTTACTTATGAGGGTTGTGAAGAAGAAAAAGAAAAAGAAAAAGAAGAAGAGGAAGAGGAAGCACTTGAAGAAGAAAGTGAAGCCATGCATGAAGAGGAAGGTGATAAAGCAGGAGAATTTCCCAAAGAGACCTACAAGAAGGAAAAATCACTTGTCCCTAGAAAGTGGGCATGCACGTGAGGAAGCATGTTGTTCTAGCTCGCAAAAGAAGGACAAGAATCAACGAAGATCATCCAAAGATACTTTCTATTGTAGACATGGATCTGAGAGAATCTACTTATGGATGCTCAAGTCTTTTTGGAGCAACTACTAATGGTTGCTCAGGATCTACTAAGACACCAACAAATGAGTGTCATGATGAGGTACCTAGTAATTGGTGCCAAGATTCCATGGATACATCTATTGATGGATGTCCATCTCTCTATGTTGGTTACATAGAGGTTCCACTTGGTGACATAGAGGTTCCACTTGATGATCCTACTACAAGTACAAGTTCCTCTGTGCCTAAAGAAGATGAATATTTTGCAATAGAGGAAGAGGTCCCAGGATTTATCTCACCATAACCACATGAGCTTCATGAGGTTGATCCATTGATAGATGATAAGGAGGTTTTGTCTCAACCTCCTCCCTTTGAAAGGACAATCAAGATGAGGGAAAGGAATATCCAGGAGGCCTTGAGCATGTTGGACACTACTGCATTGGTGTCACATTGTTGTTGGAGATCTTCATCAATGGAGGAGCCATATTCCATTGAATACATGGAGGATAATCAAAAGGAAATGACGGCCATAAGAGGTAACATTTTTCATTTTCTTTCTAATAGAGACCAGTTTATTGAGCTTGTGGAGTTGTATTGTGGTGCATCCTTGAGTGATGAAGAAGATAATGGAAATATCACTTTTGAGTTGAAGGCCACCCAGGATTATTTGAAGAGTACTCAATGTGCACTTCAAGAATCTGAGAATCACATTCTCCCTCCTTCATTTATGACAGACACTCTCACATGGTTGATTTCATTCTTGATTACATGGAGGAACCTCGTGAGATGGTGGATCATGAGGTATGTTCTGTTTCATATGTGCTTGAGGAGACTATGGATGAGCTTGATGAGATCCAAGCATATGATCCTTCCCAGAGCGAAACTGAGCTACTTCTTGGAGTGAATCCTTCCTCCATTGGAAAGTGAGAAGAGATCCCTTGTGTTGGACCAGCTCCTAATGAGTTTGATGCATCAATTGGCTTGATGGATGAGAGTAGTAGTGACTTGAGGTTGTTTCATACTTCATCATCCTACTCATTTGAGGATGATAATTGGGTGAAGGGATTCTTCTTGATGGTTCCTTAGGAGGAGTAGGAGACCCCCACATTCACTCTAGATGGCATGTTGTGTGCACCATCCCCTTCCTAGTAGCATTTGAGGCATCCCATGTGTATCTTTGATGCCTCCATATATAGAGGTGCATTTGGTTTACACTTGACTTCATTGAGTGGATCACATGATGGATGCTTTCACCCTTTGACCTGTGGCAGAGAGTTGATCCATTGGATGTGTTCACATGGGGAAGCACTTTTCTTTCCACCTGGTTCGGTTGGATGGAGTGTATTTCCATTCCCTTCTTGGATGAAAAGGCACATGACTAACATAACTGCTTGCATTTATGGATATTTCTATGATACATATTACACTTCTTGTGAGTAGCATGGGAATTCTTTTTTTGAGAATTCCTACCCCTTTTGTGATTGGACATACGACTTTCACCCTTGTCACCTAAGCTTCATTGATGCCACCTTTGATTCTTGTGTGCATTGGACACATAAGAACCTTCTTGTTGAATTGGAGAGACTTTTTTTTGCTCGGCCCTACCCTGAGGATGCTTATTTCATGATCGATGGTCTCTCTATGATTCGGCCTAGCATTGAGGATGACACACTTTCAGTATGGTTGCATGATCTTTTCATTCCTCATTATGGTTCTTTCATCCTTCCTAGTACCCTTCATGGTACCATATTCTACATGGTGTTGATGATGTTTGGGAGGATGCACACTAGGCAGTGAGATCCAGGCATTCCTTTGCTTGATGGATTTTTTTGGATGGCATTCTCATTGATGGGAGTGAAATACAAGCAATGGGATCTTGGCATTGTGTGTCTTTGGAGCAGTTATTGGCATGTTGGCTTGATGGATCAAGTCAACCTTCTCTCTCATGAGTTCATCTATGTTGCACTTGGTTTCAGTTTCCTACTTGGGGAACAAATATTTGGATGGAATTATGGTTTGCATGCATGGTGCATTGGATAATGTATCTTACACCTTGCATTTATGAGGATCATTTGGGATCTTGGTATCAATTGTGCTTAGTTTTCACACTAAGTGCATGGTTGGATGGTGGTGCCGACGGATCTATTCTTTGATCCATGATTATTCTCAAGGGGTAGTTGGGGAATTTCAAAGATACAGTTATTGTGCACATTTCCAGTTGCATTCATGGTCTTTCATGTGTCGGGACTCTTAGTAGTCTTGATATGGAATATTTGTGAGTGGCTATTGTTCTCCTTATTGATCATTGACATAGAATTTCCTATATCAGTGAGTTGCATGAGCATGTATGAGCAGAGTATGCTTCACTTCCATTCACTTGGTTTTGTGAGACCCATTATTTTGAGAGATTTAGTTGTGGCTACACAGAGTTGGAGGTTTGGTTCACTTGTGACCAATCATCGCTATGGATTGAGGTATTGGTATTCATTGCATGATTGGGGTGGATTTTCATTTCTCCCATGGTTTCAATTTCTTGAGGACAAGTAATATTGGGAGGGGGGGACTGTCATGTTCCCATTTTTTGCTATATTATTTTGGCCAAGTCACCTAGGTAAAAACCATTAAATTATTAAATGGGTGGCTAAAGGAGAAATATTTCCTAATTTTAATGTTCCAGGTAAAAATTAAATATTATTTGGACTTAGGTAAGCCACATGAACAAGATAAGGTTCCCAATTCAAGTTGCTAGGCAAAATTATTAATTTGCGAATAAATTGGAAAATAATTGGCCAACTATATTTTGCGCAAGTTTATTTTGTTAATGTTGGTCCAGAAATGAAAAATAATAATTATTGGTGAATGGATTGGGTCAAATAGGGAACCCAAGAAGTTGGTTAGAAAGGATAAGGCATGTGTGAATAAGTTGGGGAAAAAATAGTGGAAGTAGTCGAAGAAGAGATAAGATTTTGGACCAATTCCACAAATCGGGGTAAATTGATAAGAGTTGGTTAAGGAAGTTAGAGGATGCATTTATAAATGTACAAGTGGTTAGAGGGTGCATCTATGAATTTCAAAGTGGTTAGAAGGCACACTCATGAAGGTAGTGGAGCAATTATAGACCACTAACTACACAGTGCATGGTTTTGGGTGTTCCATGGTATTTTTCCATGGTATTGGCTAAAGATGGTTATGGAACATGGTTTTCACTCATCCATAGTATTGTTCCATGGTATTGGATATCTCTCAATATTAAAAGGAGTATAAAGGTGCACTAGCAAGTTTTTTTGATGAAATTTTATTGTATTGGAGTTGCTTAGGCTTCTCTTTGCTTGGGTGATGCTCCCCTTGCATACCAAAAGGGTGATGGGCCCCGCATTTCCACAATAGTTGTGTATTCATCTAGCCATTGAGGAGGAATGCACTCAGCCTTTTTCACTGATTATGTTGCATATTTATGATGTACTTCTCATGTTTCATAATTTCTAATAATAATCAAGTTGTTTCATGCTTCAAGTTATATGTGCTATTGTGCAATGCTTCTTAATATCTTTTGCAGATTAATGGTTAGCACTTCATGTGATATGTATGTTATAAATAACATCCCATGATATGTTTATTAATTCATATACAATACTAAGACTTAGAATTATGTTCCATTCTTCATTTACTGTCTCTTTCTCAACATTCTATTGCACCCCTACTCAATCATTAGGTGAATTTAACTAGTCTCCACTACTTTGGCTATATCTTCACTTTTGTAGGCCCAAATCGAGTTCTGTAAGTTGTTGTAGGTAGGCGTGACAGTATAGATACCATCCCCAGCATCATATCATAATTTCATAAGGCTCGTGAATAATTTGGGTCGAGTTGGAAAACACCTAGTTGAGTTGTCCTAAATTCCTAGTTTTCTACTAGTAACCCCAAATTGTAAAATCACTTCCCAAACTATGAACCAAGTGTCACATACTATATATAGGACTATAACGGAGTCTAGATACATCCATTGAAGCACCAAGATCCATTGGGTTTCCACATAAGTACCGAGGATTGAAACTACGTGGTCTTAGGACTATCACGAGTGTGACGTACCCAGAGAATGTGCACAATGTTGAATGTATCGACTCCAAACCTATCTTTCATTTATGCATGCCACCTACAACCACATATTCCAGAGCCTCTATCCTTCCTATCAAAATCCATTCCATCCATCCCCATTTTCCACACCCTTGCTCATTCACTAGTCAATTTTGAGTAGCTCCCGATAAAACAACCTTATCTTCCTCTCACGATATCCAATTCACATTCCATGAGTTGATGCATAAATATGATACTCTATACAATACATACCAAGTGGTTTTAAATATAATTGACCTTCCTAGCTACCCCTTCCATCTGTTTCAAAATTGTTACCATGTGTTGTCCCGAACTCCCAATTCCATTCCAATTCCCTCCAACCTATCCCAAACCCCTCCAACTATGCAATTTTTATTTTGCAGTCTACATACTCTACAAAAACAGAGTCCATAGCCACTCTAATCATATCCAATCCATCCCAAGCCTTCGGGAGTCAAACCACAAGCCTCCTAGTACCTATTGAAGAACCTTTGGAGCTAGTGTGTCATTTTGGCATTGTAGAAGTGGACCATAAGCTTGATGCAAATTTATCAGAGATGTAGCAGCAGTACATCAACAATACATCATAGTTTTTTAGTTAGTGTGTCTGAATTCCAGATGGGGTACATTACATTTTCTTTCAGCATAAATCCTAGGTTCAATATATTTTCTTTATTTTCTATTGTCAATATCATTTTCACAGCATATCTTAATACCAAAATACATCATATTTAACTATTAAGTTTTGGGTTAATATCTACCATTTGACTGCAATTTAAATGAAACATTATAACAAGCAAGAATTGTAGAATACCTTAATAACTTCCTTAATTACCAATCCAATCTTTACAAGTTCCAACAGTCCAGTTTTCTAGTCTTTAGTTTAGTTTGAAATAGTGTTACCCAAATTGGGGTTAATCCTCCCATCGAGGTATCATCTCAACTACTAGTTCTAGTAAACATGTGGGGCTTCCTAGCCTTCCATGCTCGCAACTCTAACAATAACAACAACAATAGTGGCGAACTTCAGTCTCCAACCTCAACCTCAAGGTTCCAATTCAAGGTTACTAATGGGCATACATCCTCCCATTTTTCTCTCTCTACAACCCCAATTTTTTTCCTAGTGCTAACCCGACCCTCTATCATCTCCTAAATCCCCTTTTAACCCGTTTTTTTTCCACCGCCTTCCTAACCTTCTCGAGAAGGGCCCTACGAAGGTCCAATATCATAAAATAGTCATTTACCTACCAAACACCAGTGATATGGAAACCTACCCAGTAAGGAAATTTTCTCATTAAATTCAGTTCACGTCTCGTAAATCAAATAGGATAAAATATTAATTTATCATAAATAGAAGCAAGTTAAATTCGAATCACACCAAATTATATTTGGTAAAAATTAAATGATTTAAATTCTAAAATGACATGCATTTGAGATGTAATTTACACCAAATGAAAGTTAAATGAATGCATATTAACCCAATGAAAGACTAATTATAATTATTTATTTTAACACTTATTGCACCCATCATGAATCAACCATTAATAATAATAATAATAATTTAATATCTACTATATATTAATTGATACTAGTGTACGCATCCAAGGTAGGTATGCATGGGAAACACACATATAGCTTGCATATGTACTAACGATAAGCGTCGCCACTTTTAATGCATATTTCTTGAATGATCATAACCACACATCCAAGACGGTAATCCAATAAACACAACATTATATAATCTTACTAGCCAAGTCACAATACACCAATATCAATTGAACATGATACTCTTAATGAATTTAACAAATGATTTAAACACGAAAGGAACCAAGTGCAAAACTAAAGTGGCATATTTAATTCCCAAACAAATTCATTACTACTCGGAATCATCCTTCCTTCCAAACCTACTTCAATATTCCGCATCCTATCCATTCCTTTGTTGGAATATGTTGGAGCACCAAATGAATTGACCTAACCCCAAATATAACTCGTAAGTGGAAGCATCGATTAAATCGACATAAATTCCCCAATAGACAACTGATATTTTGAATAACGCATCTTGTGAAGCGTGGCTTAACATGACTCTCCCAAGACTCTAAGTTTAAAAGGATAAAAAATGGGCAATACTTCCACCTCTCCTATTGGAATTAGGATCAACACTATATCAATAATTATATCATGTTGCTATTGTTGTTAGAGTTGCATCATTAAATGGCCAATTTGGGCAACCTGGTTTCTTGTAAAAACCTGTAGTATATCATATAAATCTATCGAATTAACAATTAATTCATGAATTAATGCTTCATAACTTACCCTTTGTCTTTTGATCTCAATGGAATCAGGGACACTTTAGTGTCACAAGTATCTTGCTATTATTTAGCCCCTCTAACCTATGGGTTAGTATAATCAAAACATAAGATAATGCATAATATTTTATTGTTTCCAAGTAATTACCAAGTTATTAATTGTCAACCAATGTAAACAAGCTATTATATTCATCATGTGCAATTGACACCCATTTATTCATGTAATCATAACATAAAGTGGAATCTAGTTACCCTATCCTTCTATTTAGATTTGCATGTTGGAAGTAAATCATCCAACTGTCATCATTAATAATATAAACGATAAAGTGAAAAGATAACTTCTACATGTATGTATGTTCATAAATCCACAATTATAGTTTTTTCAACAGAGCTGAGTCTAAGAAATAATAAGCAAAGGAACACAAAATAGGTCATAATGTTGTTTAGTTCTCAACTCAAAATATGGGGCATTACAAACCACCCCTGCATAGCTTTTTAGTGGATGCTCCTAATCTCCTCAAGGGAAAGATGAACAAGGGTATTCGTACTAAGATCTACAAATCCTACCTTAAATCCACATGGTTCATGTCGAGTGTAATGATGGATTTATTCGGTCCTCGATGTACACGAGACTCCAATGATTTTACAACCTGAGGATCCCTCTTGATTAGCTTAGAGTTTGCTCCCGTCAACTTCACATTGAGATAGATCAATATATTCCTTAGAAGCATCATATTGCTAGAGTACTCCTTAGAGATTGAGACAGAGGACCACTAGGTATTGCAAAGCTATTTTTACTATAAGTTTAGAGGATTATTCTTTTTGTCTCTTCAAAGATTCGATTGGTTCTCTCTTGACACTCATGGCTTATGAAGACTTGGGATTCTTAGCTCTTTTCCTTTGGGAGATGTTCGATCTTCGCCGACGACTTACTAGAGGCAAGTTCTCCAAACTAGCATGCCCAAGTTTTATTCCCTATTACTTCTAGCCCTCTAACACTAGTAGAAAGTGGCCCCATGGTCAACTTCCAAGCACACTTGATAGAACTTCAAGGCATTGTAGGCCCAATGACTGCCAAGTCCTCACACCCATCATGCATATCTTTGTGGCCTTAAATCTTAGAAGCACTTCCCTAAAGCAACTATTTTTTGACAAGGAACCTTCTTTTTCTTGAGTTTCTTCATTGTTCCTCATTTCATTGGGGTTGCGCTCCCAATTATTTTCTCCTTCATTTTTCTTTTTTTCTTTTTCAACTTTTTTTTCCTTTGAGATGTGCTTTTGTGTTCCTCTTGTCTTATTTACATATTGTATTCAAGCTATACGCCCATAGACTAACTTTGGCTTTTAGCAAATGGGATAGCAAGCTAAGTGGACTTGATTGTGGGAAAAACTCAACAGTTAAGCACACTTGAGCAAGAGAAGGCTTGGGATGGGTGACTTCCCAGGAAGTCCTGGTTACCGGGTGCAAGCACAAGAAGCAATGATTGATGCTATGTGATTCATTTTACTTGTCTCAAACCCACTTCTTCATCCCGGTGAGCATACTATTCATAACCATGAGAAATTAGTCAATTGCAACCATATTGACTATAAAAAACACCGGAAAAGTAAAGCGTTTTGGTAATTGTTTATCTTGCGCGTCGAGATTGAGGTTCAAGAAGTTTGAGGTCATTAACACGTTTTCAAAATATTTTTATGTATCAAAGTGGAAAAACGACTCAAAATAAAATTTAAAAAAAACAAAATATTATAATCATAAACTCTATTTCAAAACGCCACAAAATAAGCTTTACAAAATGCTAAAAGTTTCTTTAATAAAAAGAGTTTTGTATTTCCATCGACAATACCATCAATCGCTTTAACTTACGAGTACAAAGTCGTGACTTTCTTTCACTTTGAATATATCTCATATTTTCGCATAATAAAATGTTCTCAAAACTTGCCGACAACATATAATATACTATAAGGAGTTTTAGTCAACTTGTTTTTCCTTTTATAAACATTTTATTTCACACAAAATGTTTAAGAATTTGAGAATTTCTCTTTCAAAGAATGATGTAACATAATCGTATTTAATTAATATAGGAGGACCTACCAAATGAATTTATTTTAGGCTCATCAAACCCTTAAAAAAACAGTCAAGATAATAAGAAACTTTGTTAATGTATAGTAAAGTCATACCAAAATTTGTTAAGTTGCTAATCCATACTTCACTGATTCACTATATTAATTACCTAAATCTAAACCTTGTGAGCATAAACATTGATTATGAGTAATTTGACTTTGATATATGATATTAATTTAAGTTATAAAAAAATAAAAATGGTTAAGTATATTTAATGTCATTTGTCTTAAGCACAATGTTAAAATATTGCGTTTTTTTATATCATCAATATTGTTCGAATGGGGAGTATATTGTAGTTAGTAGGTAAATGTTATTTGCATTGAGGATTGTGTATACCATTAAAAACAAATCATAAAATATTACATAATCGTATAATTAAATACAATTATTTATAACTTTATAATATAATATGAATAAAAATTTAAATTATTCAAATAACAATTAAGATAAAAAAAATAATAATAATAATTTATTCACAACAACAATTATAAATATAATATAACAAAATTTAAATAATAACTAAAAGGTATGTTGTTTATTTTTATGGTTTTATAGAAAACTTAGCTAAGCAAAGCACATAACAACAAAAAAGTTAAATAAAATAATAATATTTAATATCCAAAACAATGAGATTGATGGAAGTTGTTTTCAATGTAATGAATCCAATTAAAAATTTAGGCACATTAACTCTAACTTTCCAATAGAGAATAAATTGACCTCCAAATTTATTCAAACAGTGGTTTTATTATGTTTACAGGAATATGAATAATATGGTGTAGCCTAAAGTATACTGTCAAACCACTAAAAGATGGCCAGTCAGGTTTGATATATCACCACTGTAATATTCCCGATGCAAAGTCAAATCCATTAACCCAAATGCAACCCCAAAGAATCATTGGATTCGAAACTAGGAGCAATAGTTCAAATCTGACCACACAGAACACTAGGTTTTCAACTCTTCTCAAAGAGCCCCTAACTCACTCAAATTTGACCCAAAAAGCTTCTAAGGACCCAAACACATCTAATCTAACCACTACCAGACATATGAGAACTTTATGGAAGCTTTGAACATTGAATCTTAAGACTACACTAACATTTCCAACCGGGGTGCACAAGCACAAGTGTACAAATTAACCACCAGTAAAATGATCATAACTCGAGCATACATAAACCTTTTTGAGTGAAATAAAAGGTGTTTCCTACTAGAAACGACACTCCCGACGCAATGGAATAGGTCTCACAATCCATATACACACATAAATGGTTGAACCAAAAGATGACTTTCGACCCACTTAACATCGACACGAGATTAAGAACATCCACAACTATAGAGTTTCCAAACCAAACCCAAATACTTCAAAACACACTCGAATGAAGCCTAATGGCTTACTAACAGACACAAGGGACTCATATGAAGGTTTCATATCAGAACGTTAAGTTTACACAACCACATTCAAACATATATGCTCATAGATAACCATTTATTCATAGTCCAATCCTGTGCTTGAATATGGAACGACATAAGAGGAAAAGAACTGTGATTTTTATTATAAATGGAACATTTCAAAAGAGTACATCAATGGATACTAAAACGATTGAAATACATCAGATATCTGCTACAAAATGGAGAGAAATGGATGTTAGAGAACCATAGAGAAAAGAGAGGGGAAAATACAACTCCAATGAGAAATCCGCCTCACCATTGTGCCCTCCACAAGCAATATTTTGACCCCAACTCAAATATATGACTTCTTCAGTGCACCCTCCATCAAATATCAGTGATACTCCAACATTTGAACATCCTTCATGAAGTTTTTATAGCCACAAGTGTGCCCTCCTCAAGTAGAAACCACCACAATACTACACTCCTGGAAACACCACAAATTCACACTTCTACTAACTGGAACTCAAAAACACCAACTAGAGATCGAACCAGCTACTGAAAATGGGAATAAATATCCGCAATAAACTTTGTAGATAAATATGAAGGTGACTTATCCTCTCAATAATCAACTACAATGAAGGTCATTAAAGAGATCAGGGTGATCTCCTCCTCTCCGCTGGCTCATTAGAGAAATTTTGAGGTCAAAAAATGGCCTCAAAACAAAGAAAATGCACTATAAAATACAACCAATCACATTCTAGTAGATGACATCATCCCCCTTGGTGAGGTGGCATTGCATGAGTTAAGAAAGTTTATTTGTCAAATTTTCTATGGTGGATGAAAACACATAGTTAACCAAGGTAGTGGTGTAAGTACTTTTAAGTCATAAAGTAAAGTACTCATAATGAATGTCTTTTCACACTTTTACATAAAATAATATTATTGTCATTTTCAAGTGAAGTACTCTTAATTCATAAAGAAAGTCCTTTCACATTTTTTTATAAAATAATATATTATCATTTTTATGTTTTTAATTTTAAATTATATATTCACTCCATTCTATTTAATAACATAATGTCAAACTATCGGTTGAAAAAACATAATGTCAAACTAATAAAGAATAATAATAGATTTAATAAATAATAATAATAATAATGCAATGTGAATTATAATAATATTATTGACATTTTACATGTAAATAAATTCTCAATTAAATTACATTATTAAATTCATGAGAAAAGTACTAAATATAAAAAGTCAACATAAAATTTAAAAAAAAACTCTTAAAAATGTTTTTTATTATTTAATTTCATTTGCAAGTTCAAGACAAATAAATGTTAAAGGACAATACATTTTTGGGAATTTACAATGAATATTAGTCACATCAATGTAGACTTATTTTATTAATTTTATTTCTAGTGAATTTTGAAAAGTAACTCAACCATGGTTATTTATATTGTGCATAGAAAATAGTGTGGGAGGTGACTTGTCATATATACCTACCCCATAAAACCCCCAATTCATAATATTTTAATATATCTCATATTTTTGTAGTACATATCTTAGGAGGCCCTTTTTTGACCTCAAAATCTCTCTAATGAGGGTGGAATATTTCACCACCAAAACTAGTTTACAATTGCAAGGGGCACATATCCCAAGATTGAAAAGACACAAGATATCTCTTGTTAAAAATCAAAATGACCAAAATACCTTTCCCAAGAGGCCTGCATCCTTTGTATAGACTCCATTGAGCCCTTTCCCCCTCATTATAGAATTCTCTCACAAAGTATTAATTAATGATATTTTCATGAGAGAATGATTATTTGGGATGTTAACTCACTCTCTAATGTTATTTTGACCAAACAATACTTACCTTCCTTGGAAATTTGAATTAGATACGTTTGGCTTGATTTGAGGGAGTTACAACTCATGTAGGCCCACCTACCACCTCATGTGCCCTCCTTGGGGAGTTACACTTCTCTAGCGCACCTTCCTTAGCTATTTTTAGGACCTTCTACTTGTCATAAGTTGTCATAGATCCCTTTTTCCTTTATTCTAGGAGAATCTCCCTCGTTTGGTGGTGTAATATCTCCATCTCTCAATCCAACCAACAGAGGGGACATTAACTAACTTGGGGACTCTTAATTTTGCCCCATAACCATAATTATGAATTTATAATAGCTAAAATGCAGGTGCAGACATGGAAATAAAAACATACAGCGTAAATAACACAATCCACACACAACATGCAATTTACAGGCATAATTATCACATGAATACAAATATAAATCATTACACATCATATACATAAGAATACTTATCTTTAAACAAAGATGATTCAAGCAACTATCTATGAAAGAATGATTTTACACCCAACCTTAGGTACTATGTCCAGCATATACTCTTTCTGCTGATAGGACATCCCCAAGTTGGGCTACGAGGCCACTAGACCAATGGAAACACCTACAAAATTCTCTCTCTCATCCCACAACCCATTCTGCTCATTGTGCTTAGCCAAAAGCTCCAGCATAGCTCTACAGGGGTCTCACTAAGCCATCGCAACCATGCCACTCCTTCCAACTGCCCCAAACAACACAAGGAAGGCATTTCCCTTCACTAATCCATAGTTCCCTCTGGAAATACAACCCTTACGGTGCCTACCAGTGTGTGCAATAAGAGTCCAACCTATTGTATGATATTGGAGAACCTTTTTCAACATTAATCCATGGATTCTCAAGCATCCAAAAGTAGCAGAACTCATTGGGAAAAGGTTCCTATATTTCCCAACCTCCATGCTCACCTACAACCATCTATTTCCCCTTCCAAAAATGCAACTTTGACTCCAGATTTGAATTTCTAGGTTAGACACGGTTTGGTAATGGACATGAACATCAATAGGAAAACTCTATGTAGTGTAGACACATGCATGAGAGAATGATCAAAAGAGTGTTGAATCCAAGGATATGAGGTAAGGGTGAAAAGAAAACTAACATAGCTTCTGACCATAGAAGAAATAAGACTATTGACAGCTGACATAACTATCAGAACCCCCATGCTTCAATAACTGCATGAAGTGACTTTTCCCACCAACCTCACATATGCATTCAATGATTGGGTTTGATAGTCAAGAGAAATTAATTGGATTATTTAAGGCACATGGAAGATTTTGGATGATTTCTAAGGTTGACACTTGGAAAAATAGGATTTACATTCCCCATAGGACCCCCTTTCCTCTTTCCCTAAGGTGGAATCATAGCCCCTCTAGTGCTCTTTACATGGCCATCTTGGACAATTTTATTATTTTCCAACATAATATTGACATATATTTCGAATTGGCGTGATAATCCAACCACATGGTCCAATTGAAAATACATACATCATACATGCCTAACCATTCACTAGTTGGCCCTTGCCCTTGAGCTTCACACTAGGAATCCATACAAGCATATTTACATCATTTACATAATTTTGATTAAATACATTCCAAGTCAAAATTGGGGGTATTACAGGTGGGAGTTACACTTCACTTGACTTATTTCACCACTAATGTGCCCCTCCTGGCTATTTTTAACATGCCTCCTCATTCATGAGATTCCTTGGGAGTTAC
Organism: Larix kaempferi; assembly: GCA_027924585.1. Lineage (NCBI taxonomy): Eukaryota > Viridiplantae > Streptophyta > Pinopsida > Pinales > Pinaceae > Larix > Larix kaempferi. Next base: position 4,911,752 of record BSBM01000301.1, on the reverse strand, counting down.
TACTTCACTAGTGCGCCCTTCTTATCCACATTGGTCTAATGACACATTATTTACAAATTTGGACGTCATACTTCATACATTATGGCCTACATCAGCCCCCTTAATAATTTTTCATGAACCTTACAAGGTGACTTATCCATTGCCTCCCCTAGTCTAATGGAGTGGTCCGTAGAAAAATATTTGGGGACATTACAGACCTCCCCACCCAAGATTGCTTGTCCTCGAGCAATTTAAATTTGGGGGTGACACATGTTCTCCTTCCCCAAACTTTTATGCACAATTAACTTTCCTGCCTCCTTCCTTTGTGATGACTGTATTATAATGTTGTAATTTTAAATGGACCAAGTCATCAACTTTATACTCCACCATTTGAACCATACTAAATATTAAAATGATGTCATGGTTCCAACCCAACCAAAAAGAGGTGACGTATCCTCTGTTCAATGCATAGTCCTGCAAGGTACCGACATAGGAAACAATCTGACCACTGCCGATAAAAAGAGTGACTCTACACTGCAACACTCAATCAACTCCACAATACACTAATCTACTAAGAATCTCATCATATGAAATCCAAAACTAACTCTCACCTCTGGGTCTGCTACTGAAAATTATGTCTATTACTGTAACTCCAAGATCCCCAGCTAATCCTAGAAAGGGACCACCATGATGTCGTTGCAACACTCTGATCATAACCATCCCACTATCATACTCTGTCTACATCCTCCTCTCCTGTATCTCCAAACTAAAAAATATGTAAAACTGAATCCACCACAATAGATAATGGCCTACATAGGCATCAAAGTGAAGGCTACCATCACGCTTCCATACTCTATTCTTAATACAGGAAAAGGAAGTATATCCTGATCATTGGTCATGACTCTGGGATGCTCATGAAATCCAATCATCCCCTCAAGAGATAGCTTCATATCCCCTATCATGCTATCACCAACCCAGCTGAAACAACTGAGTCCAAGAGTGATCCCAGGGTCCCAAATGAACCTGAGAAATGCAGATTGCCTACAGCATCCATCTCTGCATGGCATAGTCTCAACACAAGGAGCCTCCTGAAGTATCCCAAAACACCAAGTAGGAAAACAATGTATCCACCTGTCATATGATCTCCCACTTAGGAGATCAACCCACTTCTCTACATGGCTAGACTCCTGAAAGTAATGGCTATCACTCTCTCCTATGCCAGCTGTTAAACTGCTGAACCAAGCAAGTTCCAGATCCCACTGTCTATGTTGTATCCTCCTGTAATGTCCCTTATTAAGAATTTTATTAAAATTGCAATTTTCCACTTTTTTTCCCTAGTTCGACCTTTGACTAGTTTGGATCTCTAGGTCCCAAATTTGCCCCCAATGATCCCAAATCTTCTGAGAAGGTATATGAATTATATTAGAACATAAATATGTGTTTCAAGGATGCCTTTGGACCTTTAAAATACTTCTGCAAATTCTCTTTCAATTCTGATCAATGTAGGTAACTTTACTAGTGATTTTCCTTTGACTAGTATTGGCCTCTAGGTCTCAAATTGACTCCAAATGCCTTCAAATATTCAAGGAAGGTGTATGAATGATATTAGAACTTGAATATGATGTTTATGGATGACATATGTCCACCAAAATACCTCTGCAAACTCTCTTAATATTCTGGACCAATTATGCAATTTTACTAGTGATTTGGGGTTCAAATCCCCCCTGGGGTAAGTACTGAAAATGGCTTCCCAAATGCCTCCAAACCCACTCAAATTTATGAACAGAGGTATGTAATGTGTTAATTATTTTATTAAAGTCTCATATGCACCATTAATGGATTATTACAACTGTTCTCACCCTCTCCCATTCAACTGCAAAAATCCCCAATTCAACCCTTGGGGAAATGGCACTATTTCACCTCCCAATAGAACTAAACTGAGTAAAAATGCTTCAAATGCTCAAGTACAGTACATGAAACTTGTAGAAGACATCCATGGCAGTATATTTATCACAAATATATTAGATAATCATCCATCCATTCTAAATCATCATCAATACATTGGTTCACAACAAGGTAGTGGGGAAATGGCATTGTTCTTCCATTAAAAATGAGATTTATACATTTCTACTTGGAATTTCGACCTGAAAATTTTTGGAGATGAAGAATAGAGTATTTACTTCATATTACAAAATAAATGGGGCATTAAAAGCTTCCCCAAAGAGTACAATAGCTCACCAAAAATGCCCTCCCTCAAGGATCAAGAATATGCCATCAAAACTGGAAATGGTTGAAGGAGTGAGCTGCAATAGAAGAAACCATGAGCTGCCCTGTAGCTTGCACCTGCAAATAAAGACTCCATTAAAGCTCCAAATGAAAGGTCTGAATGGCCTTTCCAATTACCAACTTGGATGTGAATCTTTCACCCTCGAAATTGGCTAAGGCAAGAAACTAGTCATCCACTAGCTCTCCCTCTTCACAAATGCAATTGCAAATTCTACAAATGATCAAAAGCTGGTTTCATTCTTTGTTATTGACATTTATAAACTTCTAATATCCTCCATGGGTCGAATTCCTTCCAAGAGACTCATGCCAACTCATGTTGGGAAGAGATTCCAAAGAACGCCACTTGTACAACAATTCCTAGTCTCCCACTTCCACCAAATCACATGTGGAAGCATCTTAGCTGCCCTAACACCCTTGAGCGCCCTCTTGGAGTCTATTTTTAGCCCTGACATGTCATATATGTCATATGTCAGCCTTCAGGTCTGATTTGTGTCATAGGTGTCATAGCATCTTCATTATTGTTGTCATAGAGCTAGGGAATCTAGCCCAAGTGTCTCACTAGCTCCAAATTGCCTCTTCCTCTTCCATGGGAGTTACTCTTCCTCTATATTTCGACCTTGGATGAGTCATGCAATGAATAATACCTTTTGGAATCCCCCAAGTATGTTACCATTCACCTTGAATTCGAATTGGTGAGAGAATGATGCCAAATGTAGTGGGGAAATCTAGCCATATGTGGGTCCCACTTCCTCCATGTGTCTTCATGATGAAATGCCACTTTGATTTTCACTTGTATATATTTATTTAGATCCTTTATTAAATATTTATGCCATTCTAATGTTCAAACATCATTTATTATCCTCATTATTCTAAATCCCAAAGCTTCCACCCCAAACCTAGGAAACTAGTAATTTTCCTCCTTGGCAATTATTTGACCTTTAGCATCAATTTGATAAACTCTAATGAATAGAGCCAATGTGATTAGGCCATTGTGACCCAATACCAAATTTGGGACATGACAAATCCTCCCTTCCCAATATTGCTTGTCCTCAAGCAATTTTAAATGTGGGTGTTGAAGAACCTGCTTTCTGTATAATTCTTTGAAGTTGCCATTGAATTGCCCAACCTTGAGTCTTTGAGTTTCCATGAATATTTTAGAGAGGAACCACCATGCTTGCTGCTGCACTACTTTGATTAAAATCATTTTATTAAGTGGGAAATCCATCTCCCATACTGCTTGCTTCCCCAAAAAATATGAAACCAATGAGATAAAAATTATTCCAGGGTCCCATTGCTTGTATTGCACCCCAACAATTAAAAGTGCTCTCCAACCCATACCATCAGATAAGAGGATTCCTGGATCCCATTTTCTTGTATGCATTCTTCCAAACATCATGAGTACAAAATATATATCATCAAAGTACATAACAGCATAATGAAAATGTACATAAAGGAGATGCTTCATCAAAGAGTCATGAAAGTGCTTATACCTCCAAGCATGTAGACCACCATTTTCCAAGTGCATACAATCTTCAAGTGACCCATCAAATCTGGTCCAATGACATAGGTGAGGATCCCATGTCCAATAGTGCTGCTCCAAGAGAATGTGATATGCATCAAAATATTCAGCCATGCATTCTTTCATCCAAGAAGTGAATGAAGAATCTCCACTAAAATCTGAACCAAATAATGAGCAAGAAAAACAAGGAGAATTCAAAGGACTCAAAGAAGTCTCATCCATACATCCATGAGGATATGTATCATCATAAGGTAAAGCAATATGCTGCTGCAATTCTAAATAATGAGGTGATCTATTCATGTCATCATCAAAAGGAGCGGTAGGAGTTTCATACCCCTCATGTGGCACCACTAGGAAAAAACCTTTCACCCAATTTTCATCCCAAAGTGATGTGGCTGGAAAAGAAGTGTGGGGTGAGGAATTATGAACCAACTTTAATTCTTTACAACTCTTACCCATTGAAATATTTAATTCATCTTCTCCATAATTGGCTGGTCCAACTATTGTGAGATCATGTACCTCTTCCAAGGCTTTGCAACTCTCTCCATGAGGCAACTCATAATCCCTTTGAACAAGGACAAGTGCTTGTCCTTCTTCTTGTTTTAGTGTAGTATCTTCAAGAATCTGCATATCAACATGTACCTCATGTTCCACAATTACATTAGGTTCCTCTTTTGTGGCATAAATTGTTTCATCCTTTTCCTTGAAAAGAGAACCATTGCTCATTACTTTTTCCGAGTTGCTTCCAATTTCACTAAGCAACAATCTGAACTCTTGAAAGTATTGTCTCCACTTGTCTTCAAAGGATGGTTCAAGTAATTTCCTAAACTCCTCATTCTCCTTTAAGGTTCCTTTCTCATCCTTACTCATGGTGACCAATGAATGCACTTCTTCTCCTACTTCTTCCCTTTCACCAAAGTACATCCAGTTTCAGTTTCTAAGGGTGGTGGCTTATTTCTTTGACTCTTGGTATTCATTAATGTTCTACCACATCAGTTGCCATGACCATGCTCTGATACCACTGTAATGTCCCTTATTAAGAATTTTATTAAACTTGCAATTTTCCACTTTTTTTTCCTAGTTCGACCTTTGACTAGTTTGGATCTCTAGGTCCCAAATTTGCCCCCAATGATCCCAAATCTTATGAGAAGGTATATGAATGATATTAGAACATAAATATGTGTTTCAAGGATGCCTTTGTACCTTTAAAATACTTCTGCAAATCCTCTTTCAATTCTGATCAATGTAGGTAACTTTACTAGTGATTTTCCTTTGACTAGTATTGGCCTCTAGGTCTCAAATTGACTCCAAATGCCTTCAAATATTCAAGGAAAGTGTATGAATGATATTATAACTTGAATATGATGTTTATGGATGACATATGTCCACCAAAAGACCTCTGCAAACTCTCTTAATATTCTGGACCAATTATGCAATTTTACTAGTGATTTGGGGTTCAAATCCCCCTGGGGTAAGTACTGAAAATGGCTTCCCAAATGCCTCCAAACCCACTCAAATTTATGAACAGAGGTATGTAATGTGTTAATTATTTTATTAAAGTCTCATATGCACCATTAATGGATTATTACAACTGTTCTCACCCTCTCCCATTCAACTGCAAAAATCCCCAATTCAACCCTTGGGGAAATGGCACTATTTCACCTCCCAATAGAACTAAACTGAGTAAAAATGCTTCAAATGCTCAAGTACAGTACATGAAACTTGTAGAAGACATCCATGGCAGTATATTGATCACAAATATATCATATAATCATCCATTCATTCGAAATCATCATCAATACATTGGTTCACAACAAGGTAGTGGGGAAATGGCATTGTTCTTCCATTAAAAATGAGATTTATACATTTCTACTTGGAATTTAGACCTGAAACTTTTTGGAGATGAAGAAAAGAGTATTTAATTCATATTAAAAAATAAATGGGGCATTAAAAGCTTCCCCAAAGAGTACAATATCTCACCAAAAACGCCCTCCCTCAAGGATCAAGAATATGCCATTAAAACTGGAAATGGTTGAAGGAGTGAGCTGCAATAGAAGAAACCATGAGCTGCCCTGTAGCTTACACCTGCAAATAGAGACTCCATTAAAGCTCCAAATGAAAGGTCTGAATGGCCTTTCCAATTACCAACTTGGATGGGAATCTTTCACCCTCGAAATTGGCTAAGGCAAGAAACTAGTCATCCACTAGCTCTCCCTCTTCACAAATGCAATTGCAAATTATACAAATGATCAAAAGCTGGTTTCATTCTTTGTTATTGACATTTATAAACTTCTAATGTCCTCCATGGGTCGAATTCCTTCCAAGAGACTCATGCCAACTCATGTTGGGAAGAGATTCCAAAGAACGCCACTTGTACAACAATTCCTAGTCTCCCACTTCCACCAAATCACATGTGGAAGCATCTTAGCTTCCCTAACACCCTTGAGCGCCCTCTTGGAGTCTATTTTTAGCCCTGACATGTCATATATGTCATATTTCAGCCTTCAGGTCTGATTTGTGTCATAGGTGTCATAGCATCTTCATTATTGTTGTCATAGAGCTAGGGAATCTAGCCCAAGTGTCTCACTAGCTCCAAATTGCCTCTTCCTCTTCCATGGGAGTTACTCTTCCTCTATATTTCGACCTTGGATGAGTCATGCAATGAATAATACCTTTTGGACTCCCCCAATTATGTTACCATTCACCTTGAATTCGAATTGGTGAGAGAATGATGCCAAATGTAGTGGAGAAATCTAGCCATATGTGGGTCCCACTTCCTCCATGTGTCTTCATGATGAAATGCCACTTTGATTTTCACTTGTATATATTTATTTAGATCCTTTATTAAATATTTATGCCATTCTAATGTTCAAACATCATTTATTATCCCCATTATTCCAAATCCCAAAGCTTCCACCCCAAACCTAGGAAACTAGTAATTTTCCTCCTTGGCAATTATTTGACCTTTAGCATCAATTTGACAAACTCTAATGAATAGAGCCAATGTGATTAGGCCATTGTGACCCAATACCAAATTTGGGACATGACACCTCCCAATCAACAATGTCATCAGAAACCATTCAACACTCTGAAGTATGCTAGGATCCCACCACCAAATTGGAAGTTCATAACTCCCAATGCTTACTGGAAACTCTATGAACCTCCCCAAAAGAACATGAAACTCCTCTTTTGCAACTTGAACACTGGACCCATGACTCACATCAATGTCATTCGTCCCATCCAACTAAATTGGGTGAAACTCCCAAGTCATGTTATGTATAATTGGGGCATCAAATAATAACCATAGATTCCTTCGATGCTTCTCACAAGAATGGATAATGACTGGTGTGTTAGTCAACCCCCTACCGATGCAGACAAAACTCAAATCCCCTTATGTCTCCATATATGTTATGCATATATCCATTGAATCCATGGATGTGTATGCTCCTCTGTAGGTTGGTCTACATAGAATATGCCCATCTACCTCCTCCATGTCTAAACCTCTCTCCCATAGAGGAAACTCGTGACCTTTTTTATGCCAAACAAGTGATTGGACAACAACCTCCATGTCAACTCTCTCCTCAAGCACCTATAAATTTTAATGCTCCCCATGCTCAACCTTCACATGATGTTCCTCCATCAATTCATGAATGTAATAAGCCGTGTACAACTAGGTGTGTGAAGAGTAGGAGGAAGGATATAGTCCTCCAAACTTCATATGAAGCTGCTCCACCTCCTTGGCCTTGTCTTCGGCAAATTTGAGAGCAAGGTCCCTATCCATAAACAACTGCAAGTAATATGATTTCATCCTCTCCAATTCCTTCTTAATGATGCACAATTGGTCACTAGTGACCCCTACATCACTCCCTTTAGGCCTCTCCTCAATTTGAGTCCTCCACATAAGGTCTTCAACAAATTTATGTGCACCATTTGTCCTTGTCAATATTTGCAAAATCCTCTCTTCTGTGACTAAGAGTTGGCTCTCTAAGTCAAGAAATGCCATCCTTCCAGCACTATGTATGTTATCACATAAGAGATCATCCAACTCATGTGGATCCTGCAAGATCACATTTCCCATTGTTTGTGTCTTGTTTACATTTTCTAATGGTTGGTATACAAAATCAGAATTTGGGTGGCATGAACCCACAACAAACAATTTATCTTTAACACCAAAATTGTTAGTACCAACATTAAAATATTTTACAATACCTTCAACCTTACATGGAATGGATTATGTATCATTTTGTTGCAAGGAAATAGGATTATTGGAAAATTCAGAATTGCTTTCATACCCGCTCTATTTTATGTTTCCATCTTGTTTGTAGTTGACATTAGCTTCATGGTGAAGCTCTAATGGGGAAGGGAAGGCTGATTTTTTTTCTTCCTCTAAATTTGATCCAAGAGATTTTTCTCCACTACCATCCTCATCGGAACCACTATATTCACTAGATGATATCATGCCAACTCTTGCAGGTGGAGAAGAACTATGATCCCACATATTTTTATCAATGGAACACATTCCTTAATCAAGCTCCTTAATAGCGATCTCTAATTCACCCACATAAGACTTGAGTACCCTTTAGTGGATTCTCTTCCATTAAAAACCATAGTGTCAATAGCTTCATGAACTGTTGTAAGAGATTCCCCTATGCATCATTCCTTTGTATGACTGGGGGTAGTCTTGGTCTCTTGTCCTTCATGCTCATCCCCTACACATCTTTCTTCCATTTTGAAGCCATCATAAAGTGACTTGCGCTCCTCATGGAGTGATTCTCCTTGTAGCTCACCACCTGTAGGACTATGTGTCTCATTGTTTTGACAAGAGGAACAACATTGTCTTCCCTTAATCAACTATTTCTCTTCTTATGTTCATTTGAAGGTTGAAAAATGATCATGGATTCAATTCTTTATGAACCAATATTGTCTAGAGAACCCTTGGATGCTCTCTTTGTGAAGGTACCAAACATCCTCGCTATAATTCTTGATGCAAAGCATTCTGGTATTAAGCTTCACACTGGTGCAAGTTAAGCTCTATCTATTGATATGTCTAGTCAAATTTGTTCGATATATTCTCATGGCCCTTACTTGAATTTTCCCATTCAAACATCTCCTCCTCTATGACCGAGGCAGGAAGGGAAAAGGATAGCATTCTGCCATTCACAAGTCTATCCATTGAAGAAAACGTCCTCTTTACATGTTGCACTTCTTCTTCTGAAGGTTATGTTCTGCAAATTTTCTTCAAGGTTCCTCTTTATTTCCCACAGCTATCGAGGAACATGATCTAATACCACTGTAATGTACCCAATTAAAAATTTAGGTACATTAACTCCAACTTTCTAATAGAGAGTAAATTGAACCCCAAATTGAGCCAAACAATGGCTTTATTATGTTTACTGGAATATGAATAATATGGTGCAGCTAAAAGTATATTGTCAAACCATTGTAAGATATAAAATCATGTTTGATATATCACTACTATAATATTCTTGATCCAAAATCAGAGCCATCAACCCAAATGCAGCCCTACAGAATCATTGGATTCAAAACTAGGAGCATTAGTTCGAATCTGACCACACAGAACACTGGGTTTCCAACTCTTCCCAAACAACCCCTAGATCACTCTAATTTTGCCCAAAAATATTATGAGGGACCCAAAAAAATCTAATCTGACCACTAATAGACATCAGAGCACTTTATGGAAGCTTTGAACATTAAATCTTAAGACTACGTTAACATTTCCAATTGGGGTGCACATGCATAAGTGTACAAATTAACCTACCGGTAAAATTATCATAACTCGGGAATATGGAAACCTTTTTGAGTGAAATAAAAAAGTGTTTCCTACTGGAAAAGACACTCCCAATGAAATTGAATAGGTATCACAACCCAGAGACACTCAAAAACCATCTAACAAGAAGATGAATTTCGACCCACTTAACATCGGCACAAGATTAAGAACACCCACAACTATAGAGATTCCAAACCAAACCCAAATGCTTCCAAACACACTCGAATCAAGCCTAATGGCTTACTAACAGACACAAGGGACTCATATGAAGGTTTCATATCAGAACATTAAGTTTACACAACCACATTCAAACATATATGCTCATAGATAACCATTTATTCATATATTAACCCCGTGCTTTAATATGGAACGACATAAGAGCAAAAGCACTATGATTTTTATTATAAATGGGGAATTTTCAAAGAGTAAATAAATGGATACTACAACATATTGAAATACATGATATATATACTACAAAATGGAGATAAATGAGTGCAAGAAAATCATAGAGAAAAGAGAGGGGAAAATACTGCTCCAATGAGAAATCTACCTCACTTTTGTGCCCTCCACAAGCAATATTTTGACCCCAACTCATAGATATGACTTCTCTAGTGCTCCCTCCATCAAATATAATTGATACTCATCTATTCAAACATCCGTCATGAAGTTTTTATATCCATAGGTGCTCCCTCCTCAAGCAGAAACCACCACAATACTACACTCTCGGAAACACAACAAATTCACACTTCTATTCACTGGAACTCAAACACACCAACTAGAGATCGAACAAGATATTGAACATGGAAATAAACATCTACAATAAAATCTATAGATAAATTTGAAGGTGACTTCTCCTCTCAATAATCAACTGCAATGAATCTTAGTGAATAGATCAGGGTGATCTCCTCCTCTCTACAAGCTAGGGTGGAATCTTTCACCACTGAAACTAGTTTACAACTACAAGGGGCACATCTCCCATGCTTGAAAATCCACAAGATCTCTCCTATTCAAAATCAAAATTTCCAAAATCCCTTTCCCAATAGGCATGCATCCTTGTTATAGACTCCATTGAACCCTTTCCCCTTATTCTATAATTTTCTCACAAAATATTAGTAAAATATTAATTAATGATATTTTCATGAGAGAATGATTATTTGGGACCTTGACTCACTATCTAATGTTATTTTGACCAAATAATAATTTACATTCTTTGGAAACTCAAATTAGAGTGGTTTGGCTTGATTTGAGGACCTTCTATTTGTAATAAGTCGTCATAAGTTGTCATAGATACCTTTTTCATTGGTTCTAGGAGACTCTCCCTCATTTGGTGGGAGTTACACTTCACTTGACTTCTTCCACCAGTAATGCGCACCTCCTGGCTATTTTTAGCCTGCCTCCTCATTCATGAGATTCCTTGGGAGTTACTACTCCACTAGTGCGCCCTTCTTGTCCACATTGGTCTAATGAAACATTATTTACAAATTTGGGCATCATACTTCATACATTTATTTCCCACATCACCCCCATTAATAAATTTTAATGAACCTTACAAGGTGACTTAGCCATTGCCTCCTCTAGTCTAATGGAGTAGTATATAGAAAAATATTTGGGGAAATTACATTCAACTTACGATCAGGTAATTTGATCATTTTTCAAATCACAACATGTTGTTGGTTTGCGCTAACACATCCTTAACCTACCTGAAAAGTTTGTTTGTGTTCGGAGCAATATTGGATGGTCAGAGGAGTGGGGAGAATCGATTCGAACCGAGGATGACTCTTAGGGTTTGGGTGCGGTGTCTGTGAGGTTCCTAGTGGTTGGGTAGGGTTAGGTTGTGTGACTGGTTCTCTAGATGTTTTTTTGTAGATTTTTGTTTGTCTTGGTGATCTATTGACAGGCTTTTCTGGGAACATGAATCCTTCTGTGGGGAGTTGTTGCGACCAGAAAACATTGATACTTGTGGTGGTGGTGGTGTGGCTAGATAGTGTGAATGACATGGCAAGAAGTGGGGCACTACTTAGAGGGGATATGGAACAACTGGAGGATTATAGTGTAGAGGAATTATGGGAAAAGGAAGGTGTTTTAAGGCTAGATGAGGATTATTGGAAGACGCTCCATTAGTTGAGGGATTCTCAGTGTAGAGACACAAGTATGGTGCCAAGTGGTTACTGTATTGAAAATGTTGAGGGTAATACTCTACTTGTATTTTGGGCAAAGGTGGGGGTGTCAACCCTAGATATCCAAGTGGGTGATGGCATTTTTGTTATGAATAAGTCGATTAGTGGGTATTTAGGTGGGAAGGTAGTGGAGGTGGGCAGGAAGGTGGTGTGTCAGACTATAGGTCGGGTGAGGGTGTTGTAACTATTATAGGAGAGGGAAGTGGTAGGGGTCTTATCCCTTATGTGGACATTTCTGGTCTTAGGGTTCGGATTCGTAAAGGCAATATTTCTAGAGACAGGGGTCGACAAGACATGGAAGTCTTGTCCAAGTAAAAGGAATATGGTGCTTTGTAATGATGTGGGTTTGGGAAACGTCGTGACTCTTTATTTGACAACCCTTGTTGGTAAATTTAGTTAGAGGGTGATGAACAGTAAGGACACCATTTCTTGGGTGAAGGAGAACTAGGAGCTGATGCTAGTTTATTGCCCAAAAATTTCACTTATAACTAAGGGATGGTATAGTTTCTCCTTTAAAAGAGAGGAGGAAGCGACATTGATTCTCAAAGGAACTTGGATTAAGGGGAAGGGGAGCCTGATGTTGAATAGATGGCATCGGGGATTTGATCCTCAGTCTGAATCATTGCAGGTTCATCATATCTAGGTTTTGATGGCTGGTTATATGTTGGAACTATGGAACATGGAGGCATTTGAGGCGGCTGATGACGAACTAGGGAGGTTCCTTCATATTGAAGAGGACATACTCACTGGCATGGAAAAGCGAGTGGGTCATTTACTGGTTGATATTGACATATTGTAGGTCCTAGTTGAGCAGTTGAAAATTGTGTGGTGAGGGAGGACCTACCTTTAGAAGTTGGACTATTGGGGAGTCCCCTTTAGATGTACTAACTCCAAAGTTGTGGGACACTTGAGGAAGCACTCTGATGCTTCAACTTCTATCTAGGATGACGATGATGAATAAGCTTTATTCATGAAAGGTCTCATTGTAGAAAGCAATAATATAATAAATAATAGTGCATCGTTGTGCATGGATGTTTCAGAACCCATTAATGTGCCTTCAACTGATTTGGGAGTGTCCTCTACTATCCTTGGTAAGCTCAAAAATATAGATCTTGTATTATTCTTTTCTTTGACACATCTTGACATGTATTTTGTGAACAAGTTGGAGATTTCAAATTAGTTAGTGGGGGATGGAGAATTGGCCAAGAAGGTGCCCTTGTCAATTGTTGAGAACCATCTGCGGTTAGTTTCACCCTCAAGGAACTGGGTGTCCACTGTTGTTGATAGTATGACTGTGCTGGCTTGTGGTGGAATGTCAAATGAGTTTGGGTCTATTTTATATTTTCATCCCCTTGGTGGTACTAGTTATGTTCCCAAGGGGATGGTGGACGCGTCAGACCCACCTTATAGGGTGATGCTAGGTGTAAAATTTGATTCAGAGGAGGGGATTTATCCTCATATGTTTAGCTCTTCTTCAAAAGGATTTGTTCCACATGTGGGGGTGGTATATGAGTTATAGGGGGGTCTTGTGACTTCCTTTAGTGAGAAGGGTGGTTTAAATTGGGCGAGCGGCCATGAATATTCTGGGACTTTATTTCGAATTAGTCATCCCTTTTAGAGGTGGAGATGCGCAATACTCTAGTGCCCTCTTACAAGGACATTTTTAAAAAAATTGCCTCTTTAGGATTTCAATGGTATTGTCCCCAAGAATGAGGCTAGTGGTGAGGGTTTTTCACAGGTCTCATATATCCTCAGTATGAAGGGAGGTTCAGAGGGGGTAAATTTTTTTGGTCATCATATGCGGAAAGGGGTCATTAAAGATGGTTTGGCCCCTTATTTTTCTCTGGTTAGAACTAGAAGTGATCCTAAATTGAAGGGTTCGGTGTCTTCAGAGGTTATAGTTGAGAAGGATTTGTCTGATGTTCCTTGGGATCCTAGAGAACAAAAATATCTTACCCATTCTAAGAAACGATTTTGTTGTCACTAAATGTTAGAGGGTTGGGGGGCACCCCAAATTCTTATCCCTTCAGCATCTCTTTGATAAGGTGGGTTTGAGCATTATTTTCATCTAGGAAACTATGGTCAATAGTGAGAAATATAGGTCAATAGTGAGAAATATAGGGAGACTTTCTTTAAACCTCTTAATGGCTGGGAGATGTGTACAATGGAATTTTTTGGTTTGTCTGGGGGTATCCTATCTACATGAAATCCTAGGGAATCCATTTTTACGCCATATTGGACTTCTGCTAGGATTCTTTTGGAATGTGTGTCCTAAGATACTTCTCAGAATTTGAGTTTGATTAACTGCTATGGATCGTATTATGACAGAAATGTCTTCTGGGAGGTGATAGTGGGGGAGGGAATCCTTAAGGTACCTAACTTGATACTAGGTGGAGATCTAAATTTTACTATTTTGGCTACAAAGATTTGGGGAACTAGAGCTAAGTTGGATCCTCTCAGCTCCATTTTTAGGAAACTTTTTGAGTTTGATGACCTTATTGATCTTCTTCATGTTCCTTTGGTTCTGACTTGGAGAAATGGGAGGGTTGGCATGAAGGGGGTTGCTAAAATACTTAACAGATTTTTTTGGCTGAAACAGTTGTAGATGTGGTGGTCAGATACCACTACTGGGTTGAAATCTTTGAACAGTCAGATCATGATCCCATACTGCTACAAGTCAAAGCTCGTGGGGAGAGGATCTGCTATCCATTTAAATTCAATCATATTTGGCTGAGCGAGGGAGATTTTGTTAGGATGGTTAGAGACGAGTGGTCTTCTCTATCAACATTTGAGGATGAATTGACCACGTGGGATCTAGTTGGGAAGCTCAAATCAATTGTATCCAGTGATTAAGTGGGAGAAAGAGTGGAATAAAGCCTTGATGGAGGACATGTTTAATCCTGAGGAAGAAATTGAGGAGATATATAAAAACAATGTATCTGATATTTTAGCGAGGCAAGAGGAGGGTAGCTTAGCAGACCTATAGGCAAAGAAGTTGAATATTCTTAAAAGTGAGGAGGATATTTGGAGACTTAAGAGCCATGCCATTTGGATGGCTCGGAGGGGCCTTAATATGAAATTTTTTCATAAATTTGTCGAGGGGATAAGAATCCAAAATTTTATTTGGAATTTACATAGCTTTGATGGAAGGTTGTTGAAGGATGCTAGGAAGTTGGGAACAAAAGCGAGGAATCATTTTCAGGATCAGGATCTGGGAAATCTCTCCATTCTTGATCAAATGAAGGTTGTCCAAGGTTACCCCATATTTTTCACTAAGGAGGAAGGTAGAGGTGTTGCGGATACGGTGTCATTGAATGATATCCAAAATTTTCTTAAAGATTTTTCCAAATCTAAAAGTCCTAGCCCAGATGGGTGGACTGTGGAACTCTTCTTATAATTTTTTGATATAATGGAGCCTAATTTGTTCGTTGTTGTCAAGGAGTCCAGGACATTAGGTAAGGTAAGTGGTGCTATGAACACCACTTTAATAGCTCTAATTCCAAAATGTTCAAAGCTTGGCTCTTTTAGTGACTTTAGATCGATCTCCTTATGCAATATGGTTTGCAATATCATTTGAAATATTATTACGAGCCGAATGAAGCTTATGCACTCCAAATAAATTTTGAAGGAACAATTTGTTTTTCTGGAGGATCGCCAAATCTTGGATGCTACTAGCATTGCACTAGTAGAAAAATAGGTAATTAGTGACAACACAGCCCAAACAATTAATATAAACTGATTCCACTTTATATATATTTCCATTTGTAAATATTAATATAGATTATATGCAATAGTAAAAAAATAGGTAATTAGTGACAACACAACCCAAACAATTAGTCACGGCAAGTATTTCCTTCATTTGACATGTATAAGTGTTATCGTTTTATGAAATTGTGTGAACATGAAGTTGTAAATGCTAACCTCAAATATTTTTATGGTTTTGGACAATGAGCACATTGATTTTGGGGTTTATACTTCATTTGACACATCATCATTATTGTCACCATAAAATATCCTACAAATATAGTAAGTATGTTAAATATACACCATTTATTTGATGTCTTGAATTTATATTAGTCTCACAACCAATGGGCCATAGTATTAAGTGAGACCAGTTATAACCAAAATGTGCATGATTTGTTTAATTCGGAAGTGAACTTTATATAAGTTATTGAAAAATGTTTGCATCATATAGTTTGACACTATTTATAGCATTTCATACATTTACACAAGGTTTCTTCAATCTTTGATATATCCTAATTCAAAGTGTGCATGCAAAATTCACTAGTTCAAGGTACGAATTGTCTAGCCTATGTTGCATTATCTTTCAAACTAGAGAATCCACCAAACAAGGTAGAGAATCCACGTTAATATAATAAGTGATTCTAATATTTTTTTGCAGTTTTCCAACCGAACTCCAAACAAAACAAGCCAAAAAATATGCTATTTAAAAAAAATGCACAATAGACTACAACATAATAGAATGGAGTTGTCTAAAGTATCGACAATTTTGACTGGAATTCCTTTTTCCGGCAAAATCGTCGATCGTCGTCTTGGCCTGCAAATCGACGAAATCGTCTTCTGGTCATATCTCGTCTCACAGCTACCTCCATCCTCCGTTCTTTCGACAACAGAGGCGCGAAAGATGCCCTTAGCCACGAGGAAGCACATGATTCTGAAGAGGCATGAGGCGTCGGGTGAATTAGTGGGCAGCCTGGCTGCAATTTCGTTGAGGGAAAGAGTGGCACAGGGACCTTCGCGGGCGATCATGTCGGGGATTACCAACAAAACCACGCATTTCACTGCCAACGATTCCACGAAAGAGAAGGTGCAATTCCAAGCTTCTTCCTGCCCCACACATTTCAATTGTTGTTGTTCATCGTCGGGTCGCTGATGATCAATTCTCTTGCGCAGAAATTGCAAATCCGTGATTTGCAGTCCCAAACGACACTCAACGATTTCACTGGAAAAAGGAATTCTGGGCAAAATCGTCGATATTTTAGACAACTCCATTCTATTATGTTGTAGTCTATTGTGCATTTTTTCAATATGTCCCTAACTACTTAGATTCAATATTATTAATCATTTTAGCGCTTCCACCCCCTCTCAATTTTTTAGGAATCATAGTAACACGTGTCAAAAATATCACCCTTAAGAAAAGAGTTTATATTAATACTATCAACCCTAGAAGTTCTTCAAATTCCATTCAATGAATATATGCTCTGATATGATTGACAACCATGAAAAATCTCAGACACTAGGAATCTTATAACATCGTTATCAATATGTTATACCCATTCGCCCAAATCAAGGCTCTCACATCCATTTTTAATATGTCAAATGCAAGTTTATAATTCAATGTTCAAAATTGAAAGAAAATATGTATGTATGAATTCATGATTGAATAATTAGTCTGGTACCAATTTTTAATACAAATACAAGTTTATAATTTAATGTTTCAAATTGGAAGAAAATATATATGTATCAATTCATGATTGAAAGATCATTACATTGATGAGTGACTTTGGCATTTATATATGTTGGGCATAGTATTTCAAATTGGAGGTAAGGAAAAAGGTCAAATAATAAAAGGAGGGAAAATGAGGGAAAATAAATAAAAATAGAGTAAAAATAGAGAAAACATAACAAAAAGAAGGAAAATAATTTTAAAAAAAAGAATAAAATAGAGAAAAATGAGACGGAAAATAGGTAATAGTCCGATCGATCCTGGGAATTGGAATACTGCTTCTTCTTCTCTCGACTAAAGAAATAAATAAATACCAAGTGCTAATGAAGGAGAGAATCTAATCCCCTCTCGCATTTAGAGTGTTGTGGGTTTTTTAGATTTGAACAAGGGTTCCACTGGTTCACTATTCTATACCCTCACCAATGGCGTTATTTAAGACGGGGTAAAATAATATATCTTGCCATCTAAAAGGATGCTCTGAAATTGTTCAACGAGATAGAATTGAAGGAAGTGTCTGAAATTTTGCTGAGGTGCCATTCAATGGAGTTACAGGAATTTTACATTTCATGGATTGGTACCCAATTATCATAGATTTTAAAAGATATGATTGTATTTTACAGTTATGCATTGAGGTGAAGACACCAACAAAGGGAAAACGAGTGCATTCCCACATTATCGGGGTGGGATATGAACCTCAGACATATCTGTGGAACCGTCTTATGACAGTGTATGCACAAAGTGGGAAACTTGAGAATGCATGTGAAATGTTTGACAAAATGTCTAAACGGAATACATTTTTTTATCAGCGCATATGTCAGCCCATTTTTTTATCAGCCCATGTGTGTGAAGGATGCCTATGACGTGTTTGACAAAATATCTCAGAGGGATGTTGTTTTGTGGAATGACATGGTTGCAAGGCTACGCTTAGAGTGGTTTTCTAGTTGAGTCCTTGGAAGTATTTATGGCCCGATCCTATCTTCCAAGCAAGGTTATAGAATTGGTATCCATTTGGGGTTTCAAAATTGGTCTTTGATTGGTGGTATAGCATGCCTCATTTGAGGGAATAGGGGATATCACGGTATGCTGGGGTTGTCCTTCTTTGAGTCTGGAATTGCCTAAAGATCAATGTCCCAAGTTTCCCCTCTCTTTGAAGCAACTGCAACCCACCATGGATGATGAGAAGTGGAATTTTCAGGTCGAGTGGTTTGATTAGTATGGTAATTCTCTGGGCTTCAACCCTGGATAAATTTTTCCAATGCAGACTAAGTCTAGTTCATCAATGTAGAAGGGAGAGCGATGTAAAGATCAGAACACCTATAATCCTTCCAACTGGATGCTCCAGGATAATGGAAAGACGAGAAGCTGTATTTTTCATGATGGCCATGCTAAGATCAATTCCAATCTGATCTTCGATGCCAGAAAAGACATTCAGAATGTGGACTTCAAGGTTGAGCAACTAGACCATTGAATCTCTTCCTTGGTGGCCTATTTTTGCAGCTCGAAGTTTCATCAACAGGATAGGATCTGCTATCCGTTTAAATTCAATCATATTTGGCTGAGCGAGGGAGATTTTGTTAGGATGGTTAGAGACGAGTGGTCTTCTGTGTCAACGTTTGAGGATGAATTGACCATGTAGGATCTAGTTGGGAAGCTCAAATTAATTGTATATAGTGATTAAGTGGGAGAAAGAGTGGAATAAAGCCTTGATGGAGGACTTGTTTAATCCAGAGGAAGAAATTGAGGAGATATATAAAAACAATGTATCTGATATTTTAGCGAGGCAAGAGGAGGGTAGATTGGCAGACCTATAGGCAAAGAAGTTGAATATTCTTAAAAGTGAGGAGGAGATTTGGAGACTTAAGAGCCATTCCATTTGGATGGCTCGGGGGGACCTTAATATGAAATGTTTTCATAAATTTTTCAAGGGGATAAGAATCCAAAATTTTATTTGGAATTTACATAGCTTTGATGGAAGGTTGTTGAAGGATGCTAGGAAGTTGGGAACAAAAGCAAGGAATCATTTTCAAGATCAGGATCTGGGAAATCTCTCCATTCTTGATCAAATGAAGGTTGTCCAGGGTTACCCCATATTTTTCACTAAGGAGAAAGGTAGAGGTGTTGCGGATACAGTGTCATTGAATGATATCCAAAATGTTCTTAAAGGTTTTTCCAAATCTAAAAGTCCTAGCCCAGATGGGTGGACTGTGGAACTCTTCTTATAATTTTTTGATATAATGGAGCCTGATTTGTTGGTTGTTGTCAAGGAGTCCAGGACATTAGGTAAGGTAAGTGGTGCTATGAACACCACTTTTATAGCTTTAATTCCAAAATGTTCAAAGCTTGGCTCTTTTAGTGACTTCAGACCGATCTCCTTATGCAATATGGTTTTCAATATCATTTGAAATATTATTACGAGCCGAATGAAGCTTATGCACTCCAAATAAATTTTGAAGGAACAATTTGTGTTTCTGGAGGATCGCCAGATCTTGGATGCTACTAGCATTGCACATACACTAGTACAAAATGAGAGATCAGTGACTAAGCGACTAAAACAGTTAGTCACCACAGTTTTTTCAAGAGATAAATGACTAAAATTGAGCAATTTTAAGTAATACAACTAAAAACGACTAAGATAAATGACTAATTTAGTCATGGGATAAAATATAGGACTAGATAACAAGTGACTAAAATAAAAATGACTAACATAAATGACTAATTTAGTCACGTGAATATAAATATGACAAGCTAACAACAATTAAGAATATGAATTAGTCATTTTTAGTTGTGTCACACCAACAATGGAAAATTAGAATTTTGATAATGAATTTTTACAATTTATTAAATTTCAACAATGCAGATGGATTTAGAGACCCTGACCTCTTTAATGGGGGTTTATGAATCCATCTACAGTGTTAAAACTTAGCAGATCGTAACATTGTAGATATATTTAGAGACCCAGGTGATGTTAATTGTGTCACTCAACAATGGAAAATTGTAATTTTGACAATGAATTGTTACGGTTTATTAAATTTTAACACTGCACATGGATTCAGAGACCACCTTAGGTGGTCTCTGAATCCATCTGCAGTGTTAAAATTTAACAAATTGTAAAAATAATTTGTCAAAATTGTAATTTTCATTACCGGATTCCATCAAATAATTTGGAGCATATTAATATGTGATATAGTTGGTTTTTTTTGTAAGTAAGTACCCACAAGGATTTGAACTTGTGACCTTCTATTTACAACGTTTTTTTTTTGCTCGAATCTCCCTGACATGTGGGAGTGGCCTTTGGTCTGAGAAACCACGACTGAGGGGCATCTAAGCCATCAAAATCACCGAGGATCACACCAATCCTGGAGCACAGCAGCCTCAACTTGATTGGGTTTTTGGCTATCGCCTCCCAACTAAGTCACTCCTAAGGGGAATTGAACTCGAGTCGCCTTGTTGACGAGACCCACACCTTAACCGAGTGAGCTAGCAAGATATTTTATCTCAATTACTCATTATCATTAATTTTCTCTACCTCGACCCATGGGCGATGTGATATAGTTGTTTTAATATAATATCATTATAGTTATAATATAACATATGTAACATTAATATAATTATATTATATTATATTAATATTAACATTTAAAAACAAAATATAATATACTGATTCCACTTTATATATATTTCCATTTGTAAATATTAATATAGATTATATGCAATAGTAGAAAAATGGGTAATTAGTGACAACACAGCCCAAACAATTAGTCACGGCAAGTATTTCCTTCATTTGACATGTATAAGTGTTATCGTTTTATGAAACCATGTGAACATGAAGTTGTAAATGCTAACCTCAAATATTTTATGGTTTTGGACAATGAGCACATTGATTTTGGGGTTTATCCTTCATTTGACACATCATCATTATTGTCACCATAATATATCCTACAAATATAGTAAGCATGTTAAATATACACCATTTATTTGATGTCTTGAATTTATGTTAGTCTCACAACCAATGGGCCCTAGTATTAAGTGAGACCAGTTATAACCAAAATGTGCATGCTTTGTTTAATTCGGAAGTGAACTTTATATAAGTTATTGAAAAATGTTTGCATCATATAGTTTGACACTATTTATAGCATTTCATACATTTACACAAGGTTTCTTCAATCTTTGATACATCCTAATTCAAAGTGTACATGCAAAATTCACTAGTTCAAGGAACAAATTGTCTAGCCTATGTTTCATTATCTTTCAAACTAGAGAATCCACCAAACAAGGTAGAGAATCCACGTTAATATAATAAGTGATTCTAAGATTTGTTTGCAGTTTTCCAACCAAATTCCAAACAAAACAAGCCAAAAAATATGCTATTTAAAAAAAATGCACAATAGACTACAACATAATAGAATGGAGTTGTCTAAAGTATCGACAATTTTGACTGGAATTCCTTTTTCCGGCGAAATCGTCGATCGTCGTCTGGGCCTGCAAATCGACGAAATCATCTTCTGGTCGTATCTCGTCTCGCAACTACCTCCGTCCTCCATGCTTTTGACAATAGAGGGGCGAAAGACGCCCTTAGCCACAAGGAAGCGCATGATTCTGAAGAGGCAGGAGGCATCGGGTGAATCAGTGGGCAGCCTGGCTACGATTTCGTTGAGGGAAAGAGTGGCACGTGGACCTTCGCGAGCGATCATGTCGGGGATTCCCAACATAACCACGCATTTCACTGCCAACGATTCCACGAAAGCGAAGGTGTAGTTCCAAGATTCTGCCTGCCCCACGCATTTCAATTGTTGTTGTTCATCGTCGGGCCACTAATGATCAATTCTCTTCTGCAGAAATTGCAAATCCATGATTTGCAGGCCTAGATGACGCTCGATGATTTCGCCGGAAAAAGGAATTCCGAGCGAAATCATCGATACTTTAGACAACTCCATTCTATTATGTTGTAGTCTATTGCGCATTTTTTCAATATGTCCCTAACTACTTTGATTCAATATTATTAATCATTTTAGCGCTTCCACCCCCTCTCAATTTTTGAGGAATCATAGTAACACGTGTCAAAAATATCACCCTTAAGAAAAGAGTTTATATTAATACTATCAACCCTAGAAGTTCTTCAAATTCCATTCAATGAATATATGCTCTGATATGATTGACAACCATGAAAAATATCAGACACTAGGAATCTTAGAACATCGTTATCAATATGTTATACCCATTCGCCCAAATCAAGGCTCTCACATCCATTTTTAATATGTCAAATGCAAGTTTATAATTCAATGTTCAAAATTGAAAGAAAATACGTATGTATGAATTCATGATTGAATAATTACGCTATGGTACCAATTTTTAATACAAATACAAGTTTATAATTTAATGTTTCAAATTGGAAGAAAATGTATATGTATCAATTCATGATTGAATGATCATTACATTGATGAGTGACTTTGGAATTTATATATGTTGGGCATAGTATTTCAAATTGGAGGTAAGGAAAAAGGTCAAATAATAAAAGGAGGGAAAATGAGGGAAAATAAATAAAAATAGAGAAAACATAACAAAAAGAAGGAAAATCATTTTTTTTTAAAGACGAAAATAGAGAAAAGTGAGAGGGAAAATAGGTAATAGTCCGATCGATCCTGGGAATTGGAATCCTGCTTCTTGTTCTCTCGACTAAAGAAATAAATAAATACTAAGTGCTTCTGAAGGAGAGAACCTAATCCCCTCTTGCATTTAGAGTGTTGTGGGTTTTTTAGATTTGAAGGGTTCCACTGGTTCACTACTCTATACCCTCACCAATGGCGTTATTTAAGACGGGGTAAAATAATATATCTTGCCATCTAAAAGGATGCTCTGAAATTGTTCAACGAGATAGAATTGAAGGAAGTGTCAAAAATTTTGCTGAGGTGCCATTCAATGGAGTTACAGAAATTTCACATTTCATGGACTAGTACCCAATTATCATAGATTTTAAAAGATACGATTGTATTTTACAGTTATGCATTGAGGTGAAGACACCAACAAAGGGAAAATGAGTGCATTCCCACATGATCGGGGCGGGATATGAACCTCAGACATATCTGTGGAACCGTCTTATGACAGTGTATGCACAAAGTGGGAAACTTGAGAATGCATGTGAAATGTTTGACAAAATGTCTAAACGAAATACATTTTTTTATCAGCGCATATGTCAGCCCATTTTTTTATCAGCCCATATGTGTGAAGGATGCCTGTGACGTGTTTGACAAAATATCTCAGAGGGATGTTGTTTTGTGGAATGACATGGTTGCAGGGCTACGCTCAGAGTGGTTTTCTAGTTTAATCCTTGGAAGTATTTATGGCACGATCCTATCTTCCAAGCAAGGTTATAGAATTGGTATCCATTTGGGGTTTCAAAATTAGTCTTTGATCAGTGGTATAGCATGCCTCATTTGAGGGAACAGGGGAGATCACGGTATGCTGGGGTTGTCCTTCTTTGAGTCTGGCAATGCCTAAAGATCAATGTCCCAAGTTTCCCCTCTCTTTGAAGCAGTTGAAACCCACCATGGATGATGAGAAGAAGTGGAATTTCCAGGTCGAGTGGTTTGATTAGTATGGTAATTCTCTGGGCTTCAACCCTGGATAAATTTTTCCAATGCAGACTGAGTCTAGTTCGTCAATGTAGAAGGGAGAGGGATGTCAGGATCAGGACACCTATAATCCTTCCAACCGGATGTTCCAGGATAATGGAAAGACGAGAAGCTGTTCTTTTCATGATGGCCATGCTGAGATCTATTCCAATCTGATCTTCGATGCCAGAAAAGACATTTAGAATGTGGACTTCAAGGTTGGGAAACTAGACCATC
Organism: Larix kaempferi; assembly: GCA_027924585.1. Lineage (NCBI taxonomy): Eukaryota > Viridiplantae > Streptophyta > Pinopsida > Pinales > Pinaceae > Larix > Larix kaempferi. Next base: position 4,887,691 of record BSBM01000301.1, on the reverse strand, counting down.
GAATCTCTTCCTTGGTGGCCTATTTTGGCAGCCCAAAGTTTCATCAACAGGATAGGATCTGCTATCCGTTTAAATTCAATCATATTTGGCTGAGCGAGGGAGATTTTGTTAGGATAGTTAGAGACGAGTGGTCTTCTATGTCAACGTTTGAGGATGAATTGACCACGTAGGATCTAGGGGGGAAGGTCAAATTAATTTTATCCAGTGATTAAGCGGGAGAAAGAGTGGAATAAAGCCTTAATGGAGGACCTGTTTAATCCTCGTTTAATCCAGAGGAAGAAATTGAGGAGATATATAAAAACAATGTATTTGATATTTTAGCGAGGCAAGAGGAGGTTAGATTGGCATACCTATAGGCAAAGAAGTTGAATATTCTTAAAAGTGAGGAGGAGATTTGGAGACTTAAGAGCCATGCCATTTGGATGGCTCGGGGGGGCCTTAATATGAAATGTTTTCATAAATTTGTCGAGGGGATAAGAATCCAAATTTTTATGTGGAATTTACATAGCTTTTATGGAAGGTTATTGAAGGATGCTAGGAAGTTGGGAACAAAAGCGAGGAATCATTTTCAGGATCAGGATCTGGGAAATCTCTCCATTCTTGATCAAATGAAGGTTGTCCAGGGTTACCCCATATTTTTCAATGAGGAGGAAGGTAGATGTGTTGCGGATACGGTGGCATTGAATGATATCCAAAATGTTCTTAAAGGTTTTTCCAAATCTAAAAGTCTTAGCCCAGATGGGTGGACTGTGGAACTCTTCTTATAATTTTTTGATATAATGGAGCCTAATTTGTCGGTTGTTGTCAAGGAGTCCAGGACATTAGGTGAGGTAAGTGGTGCTATGAACACCACTTTTATAGCTTTAATTCCAAAATGTTCAAAGCTTGGCTCTTTTAGTGACTTCAGATCGATCTCCTTATGCAATATGGTTTGCAATATAATTTGAATTATTATTAAGAGCCGAATGAAGCTTATGCACTCCAAATAAATTCTGAAGGAACAATTTGTGTTTCTGGAGGATCGCCAGATCTTGGATGCTACTAGCATTGCACATATATAAGTGTTTTCATAGTATCAAACACAAAAAGTTAAAAGATTTGGTGCTCAAATTAGATCTGGTAAAAGCTTATGATTGGATGAATTGGGTTTTCTTAAGATTGAACTTGCTACAAATCAGACTTACTCTGGGATCTACTAACAGGGCGATGGCTTGTGTGGTCTCTGCAAATTTTGTTGTCTTGGTGAATGGTGTTCCTTCACAATTTTTTTAGAGTTCTAGAGGACTAAGGTAGGGCTTCCCTTTGTCACCCTTAATTTTCCTTCTCATTATTGAGGGACTAAGTAGGATGATTGAAAAAGAGGTTGCTTCCAACCGGATTCTAGGTATCAAGGTATCTTCACACATTCATATCACTCATTTGTTGTTGGTAGACGATGTTATGTTACTTGGAAGAGGATTGGTTCGAGAGTTGGAATTTTATAAGGATATTCTAACTAATTTTTGCAATGCTATTGGGATGATGATTAGTGAGACAAAGTCCATGTTCTTAGACAATATGTTGAGTATGAGGTTCTTGACCAGATCGGACATTTCCTCTCATATAAGACCGTTTCTCTTAATGGGGGTGTTAAATACCTAGGTTACATTAATAAGCACAATAACTATATAGAAGAATATTAGGCATGGTTGTTGAGGTGTATTGACAAGTGGATTGGGCATTGGTGCTGGAGGCGGTTGTCTCTCAGAGGCAAATTAACCCTTGTTAAATTTATTTTACAAAATCTATATGTTTGCTGGTTCTCATTGGACAAGATGTCAAAAACTATTTTAAACAAAATTCAGAGGATAGTTTTTACCTTTTTGTGGTTAGGTAATAAGTCAAAGGAAAGTTATCATTTAGTAAGATGGGAAATTTTATCCAGGTTGAAGTCTTTGGGGGGAGGGGGGGTGGGATATTAAAAATGTTTTTCATTTTGCTAAAGCACTTGCGGCTAAGAGTTTGTGGCATGGACTGTTCGGGTTGGTCTTTGGAGCAATGTGATAAAGGAGAAATATTTGAGAGGTTGTTCATTTTTGGAGTGGATCAGGTTTGATACTACATTTTTTAAGGGGGTCTGGAATATTTGGAGTTTCTTGGTTAACTCCTTCCACATCTTGGGGGATTGGATAGCCTAGTCTCTAGGGAACGATCGTATGATCGGGGTTGGAGAAGATACTCTCTTGTGTGGATCTAGTTTTATAATCTATCTAGGGAGTTGGTGTCTCTACTACATTCTCAAGGAATTTTTACCTTAGCCCATGTGGCTCCTGAACCTGGGGTGAATGATGTTGGTTTTAGGTGGTTTCGAGATCAAGACCTTGGACTCCATGGAATTCTTCTTGATGAATGGAACCATTTCCTTATGGGGTTATAGAGGTGTGGTATTCAATTATCAGATAACGAATCATGAGGACTCCTTTGTCTGGAGCTGCAATGAGAAGAATGGAAACGTGACTGCCAAATTAGCCTATGAAGTCTTTTTTTCTAATCTGGCCATGGAACGATGCTAGTGGTATGGCTCCTTATGGAAGTGGAATGTGCTGCTCAAAATCAAAAATTTATTTGGCTATCATTAAGAAACATAATTCTTACTTGGGACAACTTCCTAAGGTGTGGAGGATTTGGTCCAAAATGTTATATTCTTTGTAAATGCGAGGACAGAACGGTGGACTATTTGATGGTCCATGGCCGATGTATCCAATAAACTTTAAATCATTCATGAGATATAAAAACCATGCAAACACTTGAGAGTGGAAAAATAACAATATTTTATTCCTTCTCCATCCTAACTATTACAATGGAGGTCCAACCTCTTATAACCGATATCTGAGATTTTTGAAAATTGATAATTTTAGAAAACTATTGCATGACTCTAAAACCAACCACTAACTTAAAGCTAACTAGAAAGACACTAGTTGTCAACTCTCTTTTCTGATTAGGTGCATAAACTAACAGATAACTGATATATGAGATTTTCGAAAATTGTTAATTCTAGAAAATTCTCACATGAATCTAAAAATGACCATTAACTTAAAGCTAACTAGAGAAACACTAGATGTCAACTCACTTTTTATTAGCTGCATAAACTAACAGATAACTGTTAATTACAAATTTAAAAAATCCTGCAAAAACACTAAAACCCCAATTTGAGGCACTATATGAAGAAATTAGTCCCCAAAAAAGTGTCAAAAAAGGTTCGATTAGAAGGATCTTATTGGTCAATGCAGTGAATTCTTCGAAACACAACTTCCTGTTAAATTTGAGCTGAAACGGATAAATGAGTCAAAAGTTATGACCCTCATCATTGATTGTATCTCCAAGCAGTAGTTGCACCAAATCTAGGACACCCATAGGATTTCTAACGTAAACAATTTAAAATGGAGATTTACCTGTAGATCTATTCACTGAACTATTGTAGGAAATTTCTGCTTGAGGTAAAGCTAAATCCCACTGCTTGGGCTTCTCTCCAACAATGCTCCGTAACATGTTTCCCAAACTCCAATTTAATACCTAGGTTTTCCCATCTGTTTGGGGGTGATAGGAATTGCTGAACTGTAATTTAGTCCCCATTTTCGTCCATAAAGTCCTCCAAAAATGACCCAAGAACTGAGTATCTCTATCAGAGGTAATAGTTTTTGGAACACCACGTAATCTAACAGTTTCTGAAAAAACAATTATGCCACCCTTGATGCATCACTGGTTTTCTTGCAAACAATGAAATGAGCCATTTTAGAGAACCTATCAACAACCAAAAAAATAGAATCATTACCTCGTTGTATGTTTGGGATCTCTAACACAAATTCCATGCTCAGATATGTCCATGGGTCTGTAGGCATTGGTAATGGCATGTGCAACACTGTATTTTATGAGTGTCCCTTAGCCATTTGACAAATCCCGCACCGTGCCACATACCCGGTTATATCCTTTTTCATCTTCGGCCAGTAATATTTATCTTCGATTAAGGCTAGTGTCTTATCCTTCCCAAAATTTCCTACCAAACCACTACTATGAAGTTCTCTGATAATATTTTCTCTCATGGAACCAATTGGATTGTATAGTTGTTTTCCTTTGAAGAGGTAGCCATCTTGCATAAAATATTCACCCCAATTAAGATCCATGTTCCCAGTGACTGGATTCTTCAATTGTTCCACAATATCCCCAAAATCGTTATCAAACACATAAATGTCCTTCAATGCAACAAACCCAATTACTTGATTTTCCATGGTTGTCAAAAGAATAGTGCGCCAACTCAAAGCATCTGCAACTTCATTTTGCCTTCCTGATTTGTGCTTCAAAAAAAAGGTGTAGCCTTGTAAGAAAGAGACCCATTTCGCATTTCTATTGTTCAAATTATTTTGGGTGTTTATATACTTTAATGCAATGTGATCGGTAAATAACACAAACTCTTTCGGCACTAAGTAATGTCTCCAATGTCCCAATGATTTCACAATTGCATAAAATTCTACATCATATGTGGAGTAGTTCTTTCTTACCTCATTCAAATTTTTGCTAAAAAATGAAAATTGTGTACCTACTTGGCTAAGTACAGCTCCAATGCCTACAAGTGTGGCATCATAGTCTACCTCAAACACTTTATCAAAATTTGGTAAGGCTAATATGGGTGCCTCTGTTACCTTCTTCTTTAGAAACTTTAAACTTTCCTAAGCTTCATTGGTCCACTTGAATTCCGTTCCTTTGGTGGAATCGGTTATGGGTGCTACAATGCTTCTAAAATTTCGAATAAACTTTCAGTAAAAGGTGTCCAACCCATGAAAACTTCTTACCTCTATTATGCTCTTAGGACTATGCCACTCCAAAATTTCTCTGGCCTTCTCTGAATCCATCTTGACTACTTCTGTTGAGATGAAAAAACCTAGAAATACCAAACTTTCTTGCAGGAACCTACATTTCTTCAAGTTTTCATAAAGCTGATGTTTTCTCAACACATCCAATATAATTTTAAAATGTTGCAAGTGATCTTCTTTGTTGTTACTAAAACTAGAATGTCATCAAAATAAATGACAACGAACTTACCAATATAAGGTCGAAGCACAGTATTCATCAACTTCCTAAAGGTACTAGGTGCATTGGATAGCTCGAATAGCATGACCATCCATTCATATAGTCCATCCCTGGTCTTCAAAGTAGTTTTCCATTCATCCCCTTCATGAATCCAGAGCGTGTGGTATCCACTACGCAAATTAATTTGACTAAAATAATTAGCTCCGGCTAGAACATCCATCATGTCATCCAAGCGCAGTATAGGAAACCGATATTTGATGGTAATTTTATCTATCGCTTTGTTATCTGTGCACATCCTCCACGTATTATCTTTTTTTTTTAGCCAACAATGTCGGTATGACATAGGAACTCATGCTTTCTCTTACTAGACCTTTCTTTATAAACTCGGTTACTTGTCGGTTGAGCTCTGCATGTTGTGTAGGACTCATCCTATAGGTTTCCTGATTAGGTAAAGATGATCCTGGGATTAGATCAATGTGATGTTGAATATCCCTCTTCGGTGGAAGACCATCAGGTAGTTCATCAAGGGTAACATCAACTTATTCTTCTAGTACCTTGGCCACTTCAGTAGCTATTGGTATGTCTTTCTCAACTCCTTTTTGCACTATTAATGCATAGAAGAATCCAGTTTCCTTCATTTCCTTAACAATCTCTCTTTCTGACAACATATTCTCAGCTTTCCCTTCCTCATATATCAGTTACATGTTAGTTTATGCACCTAATCAGAAAAGAGAGTTGACAACTAGTGTTGCTCTAGTTAGCATTGGAAGTGGTGGACTTCCAATCTAGTTGTGGGATACAAGCTTTTCTTGGAAAAATAGGTTGTTCCACATGACAATGATGTTGAGAGGAATGCAACATGATCAATGGGATCCTAGAGGGTGAGTCAACTTTAACTTCTAGAAGTCTATCCATGGAAGTAGTGGTTTAGTTTCCTACATGGGAACCCTTATGATGGATGGACACACTATGTTCATGCTTGGTGGTTTGGGATTCTTCAAAAGACTCTTTGTGTTGACACTAAGTGAGGCGGAAGAAGGTGGCATGAGAAGGTTTTTTTGGAACCTTCCTCCTAGTAGACCAGTAGACAAAGAAACACCATATTTTCAAATGGGTAAGTGAGGAGCATGCCCATAATTATTATTTTTCATACAAGGAAGGGGAAATGAATGGAGTAGCATATGCATTTCTTCCTTTGATAGAATATTCAATTGCTTAGAATGTTCAGTTAATAGTAGAGTCTTCTAAACAAAATTTTGCATGTGAGCCACTGAATGATTTGATCTAAGGATAACAATATGAAATCATGAGTGGAGTCATCTATTTACTGCCAAAATCTATTTTTAATGAGGTGATTACGAGGGCCATCCATGATTCACTCCTAGTTGTGCACTTCCTCAAAAGGGGAGTAGAGGCCCAACATACCCACACATACAGACATCTCAAGAGATTCAAAGGTGAAGGTGAAAGGAACATCCAGGAATTTCTTGAACCATATTTCACAAGGCCACATCTAAGTCCAATTGCATCCAAATTCATGGTCCAGAAAAGAAGTGAGTTGCATGAGGACAAGTACCTTCCCAAGTTTGATCATCTCCACTTTGGCCATCATCAAATTTGGAAGGGAGAAGAATTTTTGCAGGAAGCGATTCTTGGTTGTCAATGTCACAATAAGGATTTATATTTGTGTCCATTTGCTTGATTCATGCACGCATTGCTTCACATTCTTACATGAGGAGAACATACAACAAGAAGCTTGGTGAGTTTGTGATTGCTTCGTTTGATAGCACTATAATTCATTGTAGGATGTTGGAGAGGCACTTTCTCAATTTGGAAATTGTATTGTATACTTGGATGGAGCAGCCATTGTATGCTAATGTGCTTGACTGTGAATTTGGATGGATTAGGATTATGTATCTTGATCTCATGTTGGAGCAGTGCAAGTTTGGTGTCTACATGAAGAAGATTCGGCTTACCTTGTTTGGTTTTCTTTTTATTAAATATATGACCAAGTTAAGTAAATCCATTGGGAGAGATGCACTATGTAGAGGATCCTTTCATTTGAAAACAAGCATGACTGTCCAAGTTGGGAAAAGAAGTTTGCAATTGCAAGGGTATCACTATTTCTCTTGCAACAAAGAAAAATTGGTCATTTTTCATGCATTGATCATATTCAACCATATGTTTTGAGTCAATTGAAAATTGTATATTCCAAGAGTAGGGCCAACTATGAATTGATGGAAAAGGGTGACCAGTACAAGCTTAACAAAGGGGTAATCTATTGTGGAGAAGGGATTCATATGATTCTTGAGACAGTCTTGCAATAACATTTTGGAGGCAGTGCACATGTTCTTCATCACCCATGTTTTCATTTGCTTGAGGACAAGCAATGTTGGGAATGGAGGGCTATAATGTCCCAACTTTAGAGGATCCATGATCATCCCTGTAACCCATTCAATCCCCATGGGTTCAGGAAGAAAATTAAATAAGTTAGTTAGGGATTAATTTTGGTCAATGCTTATCTAGTATAATTAAATTAAAATATGGAGAAGTGATGTAGTCAATAGTTGTGAATATTTAATATTAATTAATTGTTTGGTGAGTTGGAAATGCCTATAAGTCCCATGAGGGAACATAGGTTATTAGGTTTACCTTATGAGTTATCTTCCATAAAAGGAATCTGGAATAAAAACAATGAAAAGCAAGAAAGTAAGTGAAAAGCTAGAAAGTAGCAGAAAAGAAAGAAAGCACTGAAAAGCAGGAAAGTAGGAAAGCACTGAAAAGTAGGAAAGCAGCAGAAAATCAAGGAAAATTAGAGTTTCCAAAAGTAGGAAAAGTAGCCTAAAGCAGGAAAGGCAAGATGCAAGCAAAGAAATACATAAATCTGCAAGTCCTAATTTTAGCCAGTGAGGGTGCCTCCCAAATGCAATGCATATTATCAAAGAAGCTACCAGAACTTATAAAAATAGGATGAGTGCACCCATTCACATATTTTTCCAGTTTTTTCATTGATTTGAAGAGCTCTAAGATTTTCGAGACTTGGGAGACTTGCCCCTTGCAATCACTAGTTGGGAGATGTGCCCCTTCTATTCAACACACTAGTTAAGGATTCAACTAGATATTGAGAAGGAAGGTATTCATCCTTTATCACTGAAGATAAGTGCAGGATTATCATGTAATTTGCAAGTCCATTCCACTTCCAGTCAAGCGAGCTATTGTTACAGTGGTGTTGAAAACTCCAATAGTTTTAGTGTGTTTTCTGTAGTGTTTTGTATTTGTCCATGTTATTGATGGGGGGTGGTGATTTCATTGGTATTTTCTGTTGTACCTACATCCATGTGATGTAAATGATTTATTATGCAAATCGGTGTGATAAAGTAGCTTCTTGTTCTACAATTCTATCTCTCTCTTCAATGAATATATATTCATATGCTCGTTTTAATGCTAAATCTAACTAGTTTTCAGAATTGTTGTAATGACCTGAATTCCACATATCCAAATAATATTCTATAAGTTGATACAGTAATTAGACACATAATTGAACTCATCACACCCTTCATATCAGAAATTTGTGATCCCCAGGAATCATTTGAATTGAATTGGAAATCACCTAGTTGAGTTGTCCTGAATTCTCAATTTTCCTCCTAGCTTCCAAACTTTGTCAAATTAAGTCCAATTGTCAAACGCAGTATTTCCATAGCAAGTTGGGGTAGTTACATACCAACCACTTCCATATCTACACCAGAATCCGTTGGGTTCCATATAAGTCCTAGGGCCATTGCCTTGAAGCCTTTGGTTTAGCCAAAGGAGTATACCCAAGTGTTATGTACCCAGAAAATGTGCAATTGTCGAAGTTGGGTGTCTGTCTGAGGATGCTATAGGATTTACTTAGTATGTAGCATACCGTAATATCCCTCCTTGAATAATTCATAGAGGTCTAGAGGTGTTTTGGATTTAAATTTAAACTTCTATCCAAAACTAGTTAATTTTGAGTTAGTTTGCCTACACCTGGGCTTGGGTACATTACACCACACCAAATCCATTTTAGACCTTTGCTTCCAATATCGATGTAGTAGCTAAATTTTTTAGCTTCATTATCATCCCCCCATGAAAATTAGAAAAAACTATGTGTACAAGGTGTCATGTCCCATTGAAATTCTTCAAAATGTAAATAAAAGTATTGCCCAAAACAACTAAGTACCCAAAAATGAAATAGTATATGGAACAATGAATACAATTATGAACATATAAAGAAATGAATAAAAGCAACAACAAGAGGAAATTTTTCTCAAACTATATGAAATGATTCATAGTTCACAACCAAGTATCATTCTCAATCTCAAGAGGATTTGACTTCACATATCGATGATCAAATATGAAACTATCATGCATATACATTTTGTGATCATCTCTCAAATGAGCCACAAAAGAGGGAATATCTCCAACTAGCTTGAATTCGGAGCCAACATAAGGGAAGTTGTATGGATTAACATTACATTGATATTCATGCCTTAGCTTTGATATTTGCAAGTAATTTCCTGAAATGTTGCCTCCTTTTCAAGAGCAAAACAACTAATATTACTAAGGTTGCATATACAATTTGGAGATCAATTGCTTTGATACTTTCAAGTAAGTTCTTGATATGTTGCTTCCTTTTCAAGAGCCAAACAACTAATATTACTAAGCTTGCATATACAAGTTGGATATCAATTGATTTCCATGGATTCACATCTAGAACACAATCTATGAGCATATGTGCATTGCATAAACATTCAAGCAAAGCCTAGGCTAAACAAACAAATTCTCATGAGAAAAATTGCTAAATTGCTCAAATATTTCCATCACTCAGCTTTGAATGGGAATGAGACGAGCCTTGGAAGGATTAAATGAAGAAACTACAAATCAAATCCATAAATCTACAAGGTGTCAAGGTTCCTACATATAGAGTCCAAATAGCTCACGCATCAATAACTACCACCAAGTTTACTAAACTTCAAGGGAATGGCAAGATCATTTAATCTTCTTATAAACAAAAATATGTAATTGGAAAGGACTCGACAAAGGAAAATATCATAAATTTCATTTCTATAAAAGCAAGATATTAAAAAAATTGAGTATATAAGGTATATATAACCGGTACTAGATAAAATACACACTTTCAAATAATTTATTTTTTGGAAGCAGTGTGTCCTCTCCATTTTTTTAAGTCCAACTAAGAATTTATAACATATGGAACTGCGCATCCCAGCAGCAAACAGGTTCTTGAATACAAGTTCTATGGAATTGAAGAAGAACCGGTTCAATTTCTGAAGAAGTATTCCATTTTTATGTTTGTAAGGATATCCATTTGCAGAATACCATAGTTGTACTTCTTTTTGGAAAACGTTTGCAATGTCAATTCATAAAAAGTTAATGCTTGTAATATTTGATTTTGCATAATTTTCAAAAGTTACCTTTTATCTTTTTGTTAAGTCTTCTTTATATATACATCTCATTAGAATCAATGGTCGACCGCATATTGAGAGTTAATACATTCCCACTTCCTTATATATACATCTCATTAGAATCAATGGTCGTAATAAATCAAAATACTATTTTCTGAGCAGAAATTATTCATCCTTTCTTTATGAGATTCGTAGCTAATGACACCGACCGCTCTTCCATTAACTAGATGTTATATGTTACCATATAGTAGCGTGTATATTGAATGTAATCTCTAAGCATAAAATCTTCTAGTTGGCCAGAGATAGCTTTTGGGGTCACCCTATCCAATGGAGTTTGTTTAGAAACCAAGGCTTGATGCACTCGGTCACCCCCTAAAAAAGCCAACTTCATTTCAAAGTTGTGACAATGACTACGATAATATTCTCCTCAATGATGGATAATTTGATTTTAGTCCCACTAATTAAGAAACGTTGATGGAGGGTAAATAAAATTGTTTGAACCATGACTCCCTTTCCCATTTAGTTTTTGTGACATCCATGTAAGACCTATATCTGGAAGGCGAGGTTTCATGTATACGCACTGCAATGGGAAGCCTTGGAAAAAATAAGTGTGTTATCTTGATTCTTGGAAAACTAAATCAATAGATTCAAAACTGTAGCCTTTAGCAACGCGTATCGATCTGTTCACTATTGAAATGACAATCATTTTTCACTAAATTTTACTTATTCTCAATCGTGGGCAGGGACTTGCTGCTCGCAGCCACCCTTGTTTAGGTCATGATGTATTACACCACAACAATGCATGAGCAACAAACAAGGACACTATTATCCTTGAAAATTTTGAAATAAAAGTATCCCAAGCAGGTATGCGGTGTAAAAACCTCTTGTTATTTGTTTTCATTATAAATAAAAATTTATGTAAGTCACCAAGGTTAGAATTTGTATAAATTCCCTTTTTATTGGAGGAGGAATCCTAATGCAATTAAGAGTTGGAAGAGGCTTGACTACAAGAAAGAGTCCAAAATGAGATTAAATCCCAAATTCCACTCTTCTTACTCAATTGAGGAGTAAGGAAAGACAAATAATGGAAGCAAGGAAATATATTTCTAGAAGCAATCCAAGAATTATTGCAGTCACTGTAATATCAGTGGCCACTAAGATGCAAAATTTTGGTAATTATAGTTTGAAATTCACCTAAAACCACATATAGGCACAATAAAAAAGAAGGGGGTGGACAAAGTCAAGAGGAAATAATTCATGATCTCGCCATCAAACCAAAACGCATCTGTAAAAGCAAGAGAAAAGCTTTCCGAAGAGGAACCCAACATAGGAGGTTCATCCTGAAAGAAAACATTGTTATGAATGAAGATGGCTATATATGGGAAGAATAAATTCTCTAGATTAATTACATATTCAAATAGCGATCATGAACCATATTTTTCCATCCAAAGATACTAGTAACAGCCAACCTTGATCCCAAAAGTTTGAAAACCAAGAGGATATTGTCCATATTTTCATGAAGTAGGAAGGAACAAGTAGAACACACATGGGAACACGAAGTAGGAAAATTTTAGTTTGCAGAGAACACTTGTAGAAATAAAAAATAAAACATCTAGATAATGTACTGTGAAATTCTAGAACACAGCAAGATCATAGAGCTGAGAATACCTCACAATGAAAAGAATGAGCAAAAAAGATTAATTACAGTGAAAATTGTAGTGAAATGAGATAAAAATTAATCAAGCATTGGAACTCATATAGAAACAGAAATGTGTGTTATGATCCATTAATCAGTATAGTCAAAAGATATGTTACAATGGAGAGAATTCAATTATCCTAGGAGAATTTGAATCCATATCAGTCTAGCATAGGAATTGTCACCACTAGAGTGCTCTGGGAGTCCCAAACTGAACTCAACTCAACCAAAACTCAGTGAAATGAAGTCGCAGTCAATTAACTGGCCAATAAGGGTCCATTAGTGAGTTCTGCATGCAAAGTAGGTGAAAAAGGGCGCATTATATCACAATCAGTGGTGATCAGAGCTCAAACCCCTAGTTAGAGTCAGGAACTCAGGTGGACTAAACTAGAATATTGAGTTAGCTCCTAAAATGTGGGGAACTAAATCTGGTGGTCCTAAAATCATGTATGCATGGCACATTAAGTGGATAATGGGTCCTAGATGACATCTGCACACCACTGGGGGGAAATAACATCATCAACTACTAGGAAAAGGTAAATAATGCTAAGTAGGACAAGGATGGAGTATATAATTTGTTAAGTTTAAACCAAATAGACTAGCAAGATCACTGAAAGAAACATAATCACAAGATAGACACAAAATTTACCCTGGCAAACCCTCATGGGGTAGAAAAACCCAGCAAAGCTTTCCTCAATAAGATGATCAACCAAAATACAAGATGTGCTCCAAGACTTGACCTCCTTCTCTATCTCCTGTACAGACCTCCCAGACACAAGTGCGCTACTTTTCTGAGTTGTGTAAGTGTGTTTAATGAGGAGCTCACCTCCTCTATTTATACTAGTTCCCGACTGACCAAAATCCCTAATGGGGCCGACCTCTCCTGGAGAAGTCTAATAACCCCTAAAATATAAGATCAGGGCCGACCCCCCACATGGTGGGTCTAATAACTCTAGTTACCACAAACCATCGGACGAATAATCATCTCCGGATACATAATAGGGTTACCTCGGAGGGATGAAACATCTCCGGAATAATAATGTACAAATATAATATTCTTAGAAGTTACAATATTCAACACTCCCCCTTAACGAGAAGGATATTATAACAACATCTACAGGAGCAAGGAGTCATCGACTACATCATACATGATACATCTATAAATCATCGGAAGCTTTCTTCAATTCATCATCATCAGTAACTCAACCAGTTACTGGAACATCAACATCATCAGTATCGTCATTACACAATCATCAGCATCGTTATCACACGATCATCAGCATCGTTATCATACGATCATCAACATCGTCATCACACGATCATCAGCATCGTCATCGCACGATCATCAACATCGTTAGCACACGATCGTCAGCATCGTCATCACACGATCATCAGCATCATCACCACACGATCATCAACATCATCATCACACGATCATCAATATTGTCATCACACGATCGTCAGCATCGTCATCATACGATCATCAACATCGTCATCACACGATCATCAACATCGTCAGCACACGATTGTCAGCATCGTCATCACACGATCATCAACATCGTCAACACACGATCGTCAGCATCGTCATCAATACAAGTATCTATACCAATACATCATCAATACAAGTATCCATACCAATACAAGTATACACATCATCAATACAAGTATCTATACCAATACATCATCAATAAAGTATCCATACCAATACAAGTATACACATCATCAATACAAGTATCCATACCAATACAAGTATACACATCATCAATACAAGTATGCATACCAATAGAAGTATACATATCATCAATACAAGTATCCATACCAATACAAGTATACACATCTTCATTTAAGACACCATAACATGTCTAGGGATGATACATTCCACTCGTCAACTTAGACAAAATCTAAGGACCACTTTCTCGGAGACATATGTCTACGGATCAATTCAGGGACCGAAGTCCAGGGATGATACAATCCCCATTACGTGCATTTTGAACTAGTGGTTCCGGGATGATGCAATCCCCATCACGTACATTTTGAACTAGTGGTTCCGGGATGATGCAATCCCCATCACGTACATTTTGAACTAGTGGTTCCGGGATGATGCAATCCCTATCACGTACATTTTGAACTAGTGGTTCTGGGATGATGCAATCCCCATCAGTCCACTAAGGACTTCATTCTCGGAGACCATACATCTACGGATCAATTCAAGGGACCAAAGTCCAGGGATGATACAATCCCCATCTGTCCACTAGGGACTTCATTCTCGGAGACCATACGTCTACGGATCAATTCAAGGGACCAAAGTCCGGGGATGATACAATCCCCATCTGTCCACTAAGGACTTTATTCTCGGAGACCATACGTCTACGGATCAATTCAAGGGACCAAAGTCCAGGGATGATACAATCCCCATCTGTCCACTAAGGACTTCATTCTCGGAGACCATACGTCTACGGATCAATTCAAGGGACCAAAGTCTAGGGATGATACAATCCCCATCTGTCCACTAAGGACTTCATTCTCGGAGACCATACGTCTACGGATCAATTCAAGGGACCAAATTCCGGGGATGATACAATCCCCATCTGTATCCTTATCAATACAGATGTCATCAAAACATGTATTCTCATCAATACATCAATAAAACATGTATCCTCATCAATACATCAATAAGACATGTATCCTCACCGATACATCAATAAAACATGTATCCTCATCAATACATCAATAAACCATGTGTCCTCATCAATACATCAATAAAACATGTATCCTCATCAATACATCAATAAAACATGTATCCTCATCAATACATCAATAAGACATGTATCCTCACCGATACATCAATAAAACATGTATCCTCATTAATACATCAATAAACCATGTATCCTCATCAATACATCAATAAAACATATAAAGTAAAAGTAAGTGAGAGAAAATAAGTATTCTAAGTATAAGAGTCCTAAGTCTAAGTATCTAAAACAGGTATCCACATCATCGACCTTGCTGTCGATGAGGAAATCTCATCATTAGTGACTACACTACTCCCCCTTTCGAGGAGGGTCCTTTTGAACCACACCAAGTTTATCTCGTAAGTATTCAAATTTCACTCGAGACAAAGGTTTGGTCAAAATATCAGCAATTTGATCCTCAGTGCTCACATACTCGAGCTTAATAGCTCCTCTCTGCACCATATCTCGTATATAAAAGTATCGGATCTCTATGTGTTTTGACTTATCGTGGAATACAGGATTTTCTGTCATCTTGATACAACTTTGATTGTCACACATAATCACAGTGGGATCCAATTCTAAGTCAAATACTCCAGATAGTAGTTTCCGAAGCCATACTGCTTCACAGCTAGCAGAGCAGGCAACTATATATTCTGCTTCAGTAGTACTGAGAGCCACACTGGATTGTTTCTTGCTAAACCAAGAGATCATGGCAGATCCAAGTCCATAACATCCACCTAATGTACTCTTCATGTCTGAAACACTTCCTGCCCAATCGGAATCTGAATAACCATGTAATCTAAGTTCATGATTTCCAAGGTAGTAAAGACCAAAATCTAATGTACCTTTTAGATACCTCATTACATGCTTTGCAGCTATTAGGTGAACCTTCCTTGGTTCTACTAGATATTGACTCAGGGTATTTACAGCAAAGCTTATATCTGGTCTGGTATTTGTCAAATACATCAATGACCCAATGATTTGTCTATATAGAGTTACATCCACTAATTCTGATGAGTCATCAACTAATAATTTCAAGTTGGAGTCCATGGGAGTAGCCATGGCCTTACACTCCAGCATATCAAATCTTTTCAAAATCTCCACAGCATACTTACCTTGATTTAAAAAGATTCCTTTTGGTTCTTGCCATACTTCTAGACCTAAGAAGTAGTGCATTAATCCTAGATCCTTCATTTCAAATTCTGAAGAAAGCTTCTTCTTACATTCGATAATTTGGTTCTCATTTCCTGTTAGAAATAGATCATCTACATACAATAGTAATATAACAGGTTCATCATCCATAATTTTGAGATAAAGATTTGGATCAGCTTTACTCTTGGTAAAGCCCATACTTGTTAAGAAACTGTCAATCCTTCCGTACCAAGCTCTGGGAGCTTGCTTCAATCCATACAAATCCTTTTTCAGCTTGCATACATGAGTTCTTCTATCTTTAACCTCAAATCCTTGTGGTTTTTCTATGTACACTTCTTCTTCAATAACACCATTTAGGAAGGTTGTTTTAACATCCATCTGGTGTAATTTCCACTTCATCATAGATGCAAGTGCCATGATAGTTCTAATTGATGTCTACCTAGCAACTGGTGCAAATGTTTCTTCATAGTCTATTCCCTCCTTTTGAGAGAAACCTCTGGCTACAAATCTTGCCTTATATTTTTCAATGCTACCATCTGCAGCATGTTTTATCTTGAATATCCATTTGGAAGAAACCACACTTTTATCCTTTGGTTTGGGAACTATATCCCAAACATCATTTTTCATTATTGACTGGTACTCTTCTGTCATAGCTTCTACCCACTCTTTTTCTTGGGCTGCCTCCTCATAGCTGGTGGGTTGATGATCCACAAGATCACACATTAAGGCCACATAGTTGGATACTAACTTGGGTTTCTTCCTTTCTCTAGTGGAACCTTCAGGAGCTCCATATTTTTCAGCTCCTTGAATAATGTCTCTAGCCCATGCTGGCCTTCTTTTTCTAGATAGATTTGTAATGGGGGATTCTTGACGTTCTATCATGTCATGGTCTTCTGGTGTATCATCTTCAGGGATGGGTACAGCTTTTGTAACTCTAGGAGGTGAATCTTCTTCATAGATTTCTTCAAGTTGGCACTTCCTAGATTTCTTGATAGCTGCTTCTTCATCAAATGTTACATCTCTACTTATCTCCATATGATGAAAACCAGGTATGTAAATTCTAAAAGCTTTGGATGTTTCACAATATCCAATAAATATTCCTTTCTTACCAGAGGGATCCAACTTGGTTCTCTTTTCTTTTGGAATGTGAATATACACAGGACATCCAAATATTTTGAGATGACTTACCTCAGGCTTCTTTCCTGTGAACACTTCTTCTGGAGTCTTAAATTCAAGAGCACTATGAGAAAGTCTATTTTGTACATAGACAGCTGTCCTGGCTGCTTCAGCCCATAGATACATGGGAAGATCTTGATCATGTATCATAGTCTTTACAGCTTCCATGATAGTTCTATTCTTTCTTTCAGCAACCCCATTTTGTTGGGGATTGTAGGGAGTGGTTAATTCCCTCTTGATTCCAGCTTCTTTACAAAAGTCTTCAAATTACTTTGAAGTATATTCTCTGCCATTATCTGTTCTGAGAATCTTGATTTTCTTTTCTGAGAGATTTTCTAAGGCCTTAAACTCTTTGAATTTTCCAAAGACTTCATTCTTACCTTTTAGAAATAATATCCAAGTTTTCCTTGAGTAGTCATCAATGAATGTGACATAGTATTCATATCCACTCAAAGATGTGGAGGGCATTGGTCCACATACATCAGAGCGTATTAACTCCAAGGTACTTTTAGTCTTTGTTTCACTCCTAGGAAATGGGTTCTTGATATTCTTCCCTTTTGCACATCCTTTGCATGTGCCATCATGATTAATCTTTAAGTCTGGCAAACCTATAACTACCTTGCTTACATAAGGTAGTGCCTTGTAGTTAATGTGAGCAAGTCTCCTATGCCATAGTTCATTTGGGCTAATGGTTTCATGAACAAGAGCTGCTTCTGGAAGGCCCTTAATTTTGTACAAACCTCCTTCTTCTTCACCAATGATAATTGCATCCTTGATAGATTTTCCTTTGGACCACATTAATACTTGTCCATCAATGAATGCAACCCTATAGCCTTTCTTATCCAATGCTGAGATGGATAACAAGTTCTTCTTCAATCCTCGTACATACAATATTTCTTTCATTTTCATGGAGGTACCAGAATCAAGCTTGTAGCTTGCTTCACCAATTCCCTTGATGGGATATTGAAAGTCATCTCCTAGAGATACCTTTTGTGGAGAAGTCTCTTCTTCAAGACTTGAGAGAGTCTTTTTCTGACCTGTCATGTGCTTTGAAGCACCACTGTCAATAAGCCATGTATCTTCTCCAGGAGTTATAGATCCAGAGAGTGCGGAGAAAAGAACATATTCTTCTGCATCTTCTTCTTTATTTCTCCTAGACCTTCTTTTGAAGAAGGTCCTTTCTTCTTCTTCTTCTTCACTTCTAGGTCTTTTATTGTGAAGCCTTTCTTCCTCTTCTACTTCTTCTTCACTATCATCTTCTGCAAGATGTGCTTGATGTCTTTTGTAATGAGAACCCTTTTTCTTCTTTAGAGGGCAATCTCTAGCAAGGTGTCCTATTTTGTGACAAGAAAAACATTGGAAAGAGGAGTAATCTCTTCTTTGAATAGTTCCTCTTTTCTTTTGAAATCTATGTGGAGAATGATACTCCTTGTGACTATTCTTTTTGGAGTAGGATTGATTCCTTCTTCTCTTGGTGTGGGTGGCCAAGGCTTGGTCATCTTCTTTGAGCAAGGCTTCTCGGTTTGCAACCCTAGCCTCCTCTTGTACACAATCCTCCCAAACTACATCAAACTTCATACTTTCTTTTCTGGCACACATAGTTTGTATGAATGACTCCCAAGGTCTAGTGAGACCATTTAGAGCTGTCATCACAAGTTCATCTTCATCAAGAGTATCACCAATGGCATCTAGTTGCTCCTTGATTTGGGAGATCCTTGAGAAGTAGTCTTGAATGGATTCTCCTTTGTGCATCTTGGTACTCTTTAGCTGAGTTCTTAGGTTCATCTTCCTATTGATGTTCTTTCCTTCATACATCCTTCCTAGGGTATCATACACTTCCTTTGGAGTCTTCTTGGAAGCCACTTGGGGAATCAAGTGGTCTTTAATAGAATCAGCTATGATTCTCTTTGCCCTAATCAAATCCTACCTATGCTTCTCTTTGGCTTCATCTCCTTCAGGTTCTGCAACTTCATCCTTGATATAATGAGCAAGGTCATTTTCTTCAAGAATGAGACCAATTCTGTATTTCTATGCTCGGAAATTTTCTATACCTTCTAGCTTGTCTTCAAGCTTAGTATTTGGAGCCATCTTCTCTTGGGGGAGTCCAAGAGATCAGAGATAGAGTAGTACTTACCCGAAAACTTTAACTTTTCACTTTTTCGGATCTGCAACAGAATTTCTGGTTTATCGCACTTTTGGTAAAACTAGGGTTTGACTTTCCCGGAGTTCTACCCAACCAAAAACCTCGATCCAAGGCTCAAAAGATAGATCTTTAGAATGGCTATTCAGCCATGCAACCAGAATCCAAAAATACTAACTTTTGCAGAAACCCTAATTTTTGGAGAGAGAGAGAAATATAATTTCACCTTGTGAAAGATGTTTTATTCAGGCTAGCTCTGATACCATGTTAAGTTTAAACCAAATAGACTAGCAAGATCACTGAAAGAAACATAATCACAAGATAGACACAGAATTTACCCTGGGAAACCCTCATGGGGTAGAAAAACCCAGCAAAGCTTTCCTCAATAAGATGATCAACCAAAATACAAGATGTGCTCCAAGACTTGACCTCCTTCTCTATCTCTTGTACATACATCCCAGACACAATTGCGCTACTTTTCTGAGTTGTGTAAGTGTGTTTAATGAGGAGCTCACCTCCTCTATTTATACTAGTTCCCGACTGACCAAAATCCCTAATGGGGCCGACCTCTCCTGGAGAAGTCTAATAACCCCTAAAATATAAGATCAGGGCCGACCCCCACATGGTGGGTCTAATAACCCTAGTTACCACAAACCATCGGACGAATAATCATCTCCGGATACATAATAGGGTTACCTCGGAGGGATGAAACATCTCCGGAATAATAATGTACAAATATAATATTCTTAGAAGTTACAATATTCAACATAATTATCCTAACACCCCCCCTTAATCCAAACTTGGACATCCTAGGCCCTGGTTACTAATACCAAAGGTCACCCATACAATCAAATAAATGATAAAAAAGGACTTTTCATGAAACTAAGGAAATGGGGAAAAACCTCATGGGAAAAATACCTCCCCTCAAAAAATGAACAGCATGAAACTCAACTAGATTTCACATGTGCAAAAAACTTGGTAAAAATTTCTATAGTATGCTCATTTGTAGGACAGTAATGCAGTGTGTTGGTACTATTGTGCACTATTTCCCTGATGTAGTGCATGTGGACCCCAGTCTGCCATCTTGGATCATGGCAAGTCTCTTTGAAGGATTGTAGATCAGACCCCATCATCATGTAGCACCTCTTTGAGAGAATTGGATCCGTATGACATAGTGCAAGGTTTGCAACTTGATACTGAGATTTGGTTCTCCTATGGTCAAATGGATCCCCAACTATGCTCCCAGCAGCTTCAAGGATTTTGTGAGCCCATATTGGCCTTGGCCGTGGATTGGGATCAAGTGTTGGTTATGGATCTATATATGCTTGATCTTCATTCTCAACATCAAGATATGATTCAACTTGGTCCTCATCAGAAGAGACATCATCCTGGTCTTCATCAGGTGCAAATGGAGTAGGAAGATCGGATCTACCTTGGTCTTCAACTGGTTGTAGATCTTGCAATGGATCTTCATCAAACCTTAAACTTCTTTCAATAAAGCATCTTTTGGTTGCAATCTCCATCAACTTGTATGCTTTTGCATCTTCTGCATATCCCAACATAATGCATTTGGTACTTTGGGGTTGAAGAGATTTTCTTTTGTCAGATGGGATTATGTCTCATGCCTTGGATCCAAAAACCCTCAAGTGAGATACATCAGGTTTGTGTCCCCTCAACGCTTCGAATGGAGTGACCCCATCCACAGATTTGTGGGGTACCCTATTCTTAATGTATGTAGAATAGTTCACTACTTCTACCCAGAGATATGGTGGAAGATTCCTTGCTCCAAGCAAGCAGGTAGCCATCTCTTTCAATGATCTATTATTCCTCTCAGCTACACCATTTTGTTGTGGTTTGTATGGGACAAGATGTTTCATTTGGATGCCCTCAGAAGCACAAAACTACTGCAACTCCTTCTTGATGTACTCCCCTCCATTGTCATATATGAGTGCTTTGATCTTCTTCCTGGTAGTGTTCTCAACCAAGGCCTTGAAAACTTTGAAAGTCTCAAATACCTCAAACTTTTGATTAAGAGAATAGATCCAACAAAACCTAGAGTAGTCATCTATGAAGGTCAGAAGGTGTATGGATCCATTCATAGAAGTTGTGGGCATCGGTCTTGAGACATCATTATGTATCATATCAAGTGTGGAGGAAGCTCTCCTTTCCTTCCCAACACCATACTTTCGCTCTGGATGCTCCCTACCAACAAACCTTTGCAAATCCCATGAGAGAACTTTATTGTGGACAGTCCTTCAACCATCTCTTCCTTGTGCAATTGTTGCAAATACTTGAAGTTTAGGTGTATGAATATTTCATGCCAGAGTCTGCTTGTCTCATTTGCATGAGTCAAGAGAGCACTTTGATGTGAATATGGAAAAAAATGTGAGAACTCATATACCTTTGAGACATGGTTTGCAACACCTTTAGCTATTAGATTCCTAGAAGAGATCTCTAAAATATCAACTGTGTCAGGTCCAAAAACAACTTTCTTCGGTGAACCAGTATGTGTCATCTGGTAAACATACAACAAGTTTTCTACCAAGGAAGGCACATACAGAACATTACTGCACTTTACATGATCCATTTGTATTGTGCCCTCCCCTTCAGCATATATCTAAGAATCATCTCCCATGTGAATACTAGGACCATCGGTAAGATCTGGAGAAGAGAATGGCTCTCTGGAGGCAACCATGTGTTTGGAGGATCCTAAATCAATGAGGAAGGCTTGTGATTGTGAGAATCCATCCTTCAGTGCATGGCATCTCTCATGATCATCTGTCTCACTTCCAGAATCAGTCTTCCTTGCACCTTTTGGGAGGGCAACATTGTGTTGTTCAAGGATTTTTGTCATTTGATCTATATTCTTCTTCATGCAAGAGATCTCTGGATGGTTTCCTTTCTTGCAGTATGTACACTTGGTCTTCTCAAGTTTATTTTTCTTATCCTTCTTGGAGCTCGAGGATCCTTCTGATGGATTACACTTCTCCTTCTGCTTGGATTCAAATTCCTTCTTTTATTTACCTCTTTGCTTCCCTTTAGCATTTTCACTTTTTTGACTCTCCAACCATAAGAGCTTGATTTTTAGAGGCCTACAAGGCGCCCATCTGAATCAATTTGACTTGTTCTTGGATGGGAGATTCAGTGAATGCATCTAATGATGGAATTTTCCAGTTGGGGATTGACAATCTCCCAGAATGGAAGGTAAAAACAAATATTGAAAATTATGGACCAAGCTTGATTAGGATGTATAGCACCGGTTGTTCATCCTTCTTCTCAATGCCACATTGTTTGCACTGCATAACCAAGGATTTGAATTTAGAAAAGAACTAATGTATGGTTTCAAAACTGTTGGGTTGAAGAGAAATTAATTCATTGTCCAGAATATGGCCTCTCATCTCATCTTGCTTGCCGAATATTTCTTCAAGATTTAACCAAACCTCTCTTGGAGTCTTCAATCCATCAAGGTGGAAGAGAAAATCTCTGGAAATATGAATACACATGAAACCATATGCTTCATCTAATATGTTCAGGTACTTGGCCTTATTAACAGCTGCCTAAGGTTAGACCTCCTTTCAGATTGTGACCTTATACATACCTTTGTTGTGCAACACCATCTGCATATCATCCCTCCAATCAAGATAATTGAATGGTGTCAGGATCCTTGGAGACAAAGGAACATTTGAATTCTCCATGTGGAACTGCTGGAGTGAATACGAACTGAAACTGTTGCTACTGTTGCACTGAAAAACATTCAAAATCCTGCAAAAAAACTCTCAATTTTGGAAATAAACTCAGTTACTAACTCTATAGAGCTCTGCAATATGACAGTAGGCACCTTCGGGAGTGCATCACACCAGGGAATATTTCCTTGGCAGAACCAAGGCTATCAAGATTCCTTTCCCACAAAATTCTGTGCAAACTCCTCTGCTTTTGGTGCGCTACTGGATGCAACTTATCAACCTAACATTCTCTGATACCATGTGAAATTCTAGAACACAGCAGGATCATAGAGATGAGAGGACCTCACAGGGAAAAGAATGAGCAGAAAAGATGAATTACAGTGAAAATTGTGGTGAAATGAGCAGTAAAATTAATCAAGCATTGGAACTCAGATAGAAATAGAAATGTGTGTTATGATCCATTAATCAGTATAGTCAACAGATATGTTACAATAGAGAGAATTTGATTCTCCTAGGAGAATACGAATCCATGTTAGTCTAGCATAGGAATTGTCACCACTGGAGTGCTCCAGGAGTCCCAAACTGAACTCAACTCAACCAAAACTCACTGAACTGAAGTCACAGTCAGTTAATTGACCAAGAAGGGTGCATCGATGAGTTTTTCATGCAAAGTAGGTGAAAAAGGGCACATTAGATCACAATCAATGGTAATTGGAGCTCAAACCCCCAATTAGAGTCAGGAACTCAGGTGGACTAAACTAGAACACTAAGTTATCTCCTAAAATGTAGGGAACTGACTCTAGTGGTCTGAAAATCATGCATGCAGGGTGCATCGGGTTCCTAATGGGTCCTAGATGACATTTGCACACCACTAAGGGGCAAATAACATCATCAACTACTACGAAAAGGTAATATAATTATCCTAACATGTACATCATGAATCCCAAGGAAGTCAAGATAACCAAACACGATATAGTTGTTGCAAAGGTTCCAAACAATAAAAAAACCATAATACATGTTATTTTGGAAATCATGTTTGAAACAATTTTTCTTTATCATTACTTGTTTTAAAGAAGGATCACCACTTATTGGAAGGATAGGGTCATACCATATGAGGTTTCATATTGGGTTGTAGCTGGTATCTTTGGAGCATCTTGATTGACTTAGGGGCCTACATATTCATTGACCCTCCTCTCTTCTCAGCATTGGTATATTTGATGAAGATATTTGGTGGAGGATGATTCACAACCCTATGGTGGATGGTCATGTTGGATTTTCATCTGGTGCATTGATGTTACCTACATGCATTTGCTTCGTCCTTTTGACATATGCATGCTTCCTAGACTATGTATATTAGTGCTATTTTATTGATGATGTCACAAGGAGGGGGTTTTATACATGGTCCCGTTTGGTTGGATGTGCGGTGGGGACATAATTGGTGATAGAAGGATTTAACACCTTTATCGTGTCTTATTTTCTTTTGGTGTTGATGTGGTGTGGTAATGCACTTTGCCTTGGTAGGATTTCCCTAGGTGATATAACTTAACATTATGACATTTCTAGACATCACCTAGGGGATATGCATATCTAATGATGTTAGTGCCCTTATAAATGTATTATTTTTTAATTTTGAGTCAAAGTGGTGGGTTGGGGGGGGAGTGGAGTGGATAGTACATGTTTCTTTGATGATCTATCATTTTCCTAAGTTTTGAGGATGTAATTGGTATATCACCCTTTGTTGGTGGTGCGCCCTGGGTTCTAGCCTTGGTGGATCTTATATTTGTTATTATGCTACTATGATGTGGGGGAATTCACTAGGAAATATCAATTTATGTTACATCGATTCATGCAATGGTGGATACTATTTTTGGAGGGTTGTTATACATTGAAATTATGCTAGAAGGTAGTTATGAGGGTGCCTTTAGTAGTTATCTTTGACATACAGTCAACCATTTATTTTCTTACAAAGTTACTTTTTTCTTGTTCACATGTGTGAGGAGGTTAACACACTTCCTTAGAGCACACTCATGTGTAGTTGGTTAAGCATTGAGTATTTTATTGTTGTTGACTCCTTTGCACAAGTGTTGAGGAGTTGTAATGACCTTGGAGCTTATTTCTATATTCTTTAGGTAGTTTCACATTGGATAATGATCCCATTAGAGCACTTACTATATTGGGAGGTTTGACTAAGCCTTTCTTGTGGAGTGACCCATCTAGTTGGCATATTGCATTATTATTCATGGAGTTGGTTGGAGTGCCTTACATTGGGATTCACATGTGTTAGAAATTACACACTTGCTCATGCACCTTGTGGACCACTTACTATTTTGAGATGGTGGTTACAGAGCACTCTCCCAGGGGAGAATAATTTATTATTTTTTTCACTCATGCATCTTGGAGGATTTTCAACGTGGACCATTGACTAGAATCTCATATGTCAAGTAGTATTTTATTATATCTTGCATGCATGCATCCTGGAGGGTGCACTAGTTGTGGACCATTTAGCATCTTGACTTATCAACTAAGCTTATTTTAGTGGAGAAACCCCTTTCATGCAACCTTATCTTTCATATTAATTGATATTTTTAGATGTGATGACCTCATTTGGAGAGATTAGAGGCCACATGATCCATTTGACTAGTCAGACTTGAAGAGATTATATCAAAATCCAATATTTTATAGTTTCTTTGACTTGTTATGGAGTTAGTTAGCAAACAATGCATTTTATTGTAAGAGAGAGTTGGCCCAGTCTATAAAAATGAGATTTTTCTTTGTTTTCATTTGTAATTTCTAATTGGGTGAGAGGTGATTTGGAGTAGGATATTGAATAGGGCATTGTAAAGCTTGGATATGATGGATGTAGAATTTTTGTATATCAGCCTTGAAGATTAATGAAGCATTGAGGTATTGATCTACTTTGTTGTATGTCTTGTTATGCTCTTCAATTATTGTTTATATGTTGTAGAGTCTTATTTTTATCATGCTCATATGAAGGATTAATTATTAATCCAATATTCATTTAGGAATAAGAAAAGTGAGGTTCTCCCTCTTGTTTATTTGTTATTTTATTTCTGCACTTGTTTTCCATTCTCATATCAATTAAGTTGCAGATTTCAAAGTACATTTCAACCATTAAAAACACCTTCACATTTTTATTGATGAGTGGGATCCCCTATCCCTCCAAGATTTGATTCTATAGCTTATTTTCAACAAAACACTTAGGGATAAAAGTGTACCAAACTAGTTCCCTTTTACCTTATGTATACACCTTTATGATGGGTGTATCAAGTTATCTCTTTCATTCCTTAGATGGTTGAATGTGGAAACACTAGCCTTTTCTTGGCATGTTGCTTACCACAAAGTAGTTGATTGTGACACATTATAGATTTCATTTATTTAATGTTTCAAGACTTCATTAGCCCAATAGATTGATAGGCACTAGTCTCACATCATCCCATTTCCTTGTTCCCTTTTTCTTACTTTATTTTCATTCCATATGCCCCTTTTACCATTTCCATTTCCAGTTTCATATTCTACAAAGACCACTTACTCTTCAAACATCACCTTGATCCCCCACTCCATAGCCTTATAAATCCTACTTAGGGATACCCCCATCCAACCAAAAGTGAGAGGAGGAGTTACTAAGGTGATAGTGGGTAGTCTTCCTTAGTTACATGAGATTAACACCTTAGTGCTTGGGACTTTACATCTTGTGGGTGCTATATTTTTTTGTAACAGGTAGCAAGAAAGGTGAATTGCAACTTTAAATGCCTTTAAATAGATTGGGAGCATCCACACATGAGTTGAATTTGAATGTAACAAACAATAAGGTAAATAGGATGGTTAGTTGTATGCAAGTTGATTCTAGTAAGTTCAACAACACCTTCTTTGGATACATTTCTACTTTGTTTACAATGGCACATGTTGCACCTTATGTACAATAAGAAAGGTGTATGTATATAAATCATATGAGTAATGTAGGATGGAAAATAACTCTACGTGAGTGTATGAGAACCATGTGTGGAAATTGTTCAAGGAAAATTCTACCATAACATGTACATGGATGAGCCAAAGACACCAAAGAGTAACATTTCAGTTCTATTATGAGATGGGAAACATGGTAAATTTTGAATTTGCATAAAACTCATATCATTATTATGAGAATTTTTTTGGAATCTCAATTACGAACTAGCATCATGGATGCATTTCACTTGTGGCAGTACAAGTAGGAATCTTCCTCGCCACTTGAAAAAGTGAAATGCAACTAAAAGTAGTAGTAAATAAGCTCAATTTTGTATCCATGTCATCCCAAGGAACGTAGATATGAAAATCCTAATAAAAGGAAGATATAAAGGAGAGTTGTAGAAAATATCATTTGTGTGGTAAATAAACATTTGTTGTAGGAAACTCAAAAAAAGGGATACCTTCCAGCTAAGAATCCATACAAGACTCAATAATTCATACGTGTACTTTGAGCAGAGGTTGGGCTACCTTGAGGAAGAAAATGAACTCTAAGGTGAGGTGTACTACCACATTCCAAAAAGGATGACCAAGACAAAGCATACATATAAGCATTGGAGAAACCAAAGAAACAAAAGAGTTGGAGTTAATATAGTTATTCTTACATCCTCATTTGTTGTCATTTGAGGAAAGTGTGACCTAATTTTTCCAACATCATTTAATGTTGGAAATCATGATAAGGTGATAAGGGAAGGGAATACATATTGTAGCTACAATCTATGTAAGGTGGGTCACCTTAATAAATTTGTGAAAGTAGCAATTTACCAAAAGATTTTAGAGAAAATCCATATTGGAAACAGGGGATTGAACTTCACCTAGGGATAAGCTACATGGACAAGCAACCTAAACACCAACAAAAGTTGGCAAACAAAATGGGAAGACCATATTGGAACACTAATAGGTTGAGATAAAATCTTGGAGACATAGGCCAAACGAGAGGAGATCCAAGTCACCAAAGAAGTGCAAGATTGATTTTAAAGATGCGGTTATGGACTTCACTTGAAAATGGGAAAACTTCAAGGATAAGGAAATATCAAACTCAATCAAATCTAGATCAAATAAAGAGGGAGAAAAGGGTTGGAAAATAAACTACCCAAGAAGATATGCTTTTGTAAGGAAGTAAGGCATGGAATCCTATGGAGAAGGTAGAAGGGAAATTCCTCATCTTCTCAATGTATGAGATCTTGAGAGACCAAATGGCGCCCAATGGGGAATTGTGATTGTTGAGTATTGGTTTTCATTGATGTCAACTAAAGATCATGTCATTTGTTTAACTGTCAACTCATGTCAAAGATGATGTCAATTGATTCAGTCTGAGTTATTGATATCAACTGAAGTCAAAGTGGATACAACATTCCTGCATAAGTATGAAGAAGTATATGGAATCCACTTTGAAGTAGTATATGCGCAAGATGAAGAAGAACGTGAACGCCATAATTATATGCACAAATAGTGAAGGTGAAAGACATGTATGTAACTTTGGAATATATCTAGAAGTGCATTCAATCTAAAGATGTGTGTCAAGGATACATCATGCATGATGAGTTTGAAGAAATACATAAGAAGATACACCATGCAAATCCAGTTCAAGAAAGAACACAAGTAATGTATCCTACAGCATGTGGTCCTTGCGCAGAAATCAAGTCCACCAAGTCATACATTCACATGGTAGAAGCCAAGGATTTGGTTGGACAATGGTACATGTGCTCAAGCAGCCAAGGAGTTGGTTGAACAAATGGTACGTGTACGCAAGCAAGCCTGGGAATTGCTTGGTTAAAGGTTGGAAGTGCACAAGTAGTTAATGGTTGGACAATCTTGAAAGCGTGAAAGTACAACCAATCAGAAGATGCTTTCAGTAAATGGAATGTGCACATGTTCCTAGAAAGGTAAAGTGGTTGAAGACCATCTATGAGAAAATTCCACAGCCGACAATTCAACAAGTGTGTAAGTCCCACAAAATATGACAAGGCAAAGGTCAATATTCCACTATGAAGAAGTTGGAGTATGCGCATATTCCGCAAAGTATCAATGCACCAAGGGCGCATTACCCACAAGGGTTGGTACAACACAAGTCATAGACACATCAAGATGAAGTGTAAGATTGCGCACATACCATAAGACAATGGTACATTAAGAATGAAAAAGTACACCACCAAGGTGTAAAGTCCCACTAAGTTGTGTACCTTAAGGGCGAAAGACACATATCAGATGACATATCAATAGTGCAAAAGATGGTGCGTGGCATATGCATAATCCGTGAAGTATGGAAGAAGGGATGCTACGACCAACTTGTGAAGATACAATCTGTGCAGGACATGTATAAATAGATATGCAAGTTGGAGATTGAAGGTAAGCTTGATGGCGAGAGTGTAAGAACTTTGAGTGCAAGTTTCAGTTTGATTTTTGGGGCATCAAGGGGCTCGTGGACATAACAGAATGATCTAGCAAAGAGCCAAATGAGCACATGTAGCAAAACAAATTTTTGATAGTGCGCAGAATGATGCGATAGATCTGTGACAGATGCGCGAGTACTGAAAGGAATAAATATTGAAGTATGCACTAGTGACTGATGTTTCAAAGGACATTATTACAATCAGCATGTCGATAGTCACAGATGTTGTAGAGATAGAAGTGTAGAGATAGAACCGAATTTTATCAGATATTGCGCATATGTCTAGTTGATGCATATGAGCAGAAGTGAAAGTGAGTGATGTTGAGAACTCCATCTGATGCACAACGACATAATAGCAGCATGATCCAATAGGCGCATCATGATGTAGATGATCTGAGAAAAGTGTGTTAAACAAAACGGATGAATCATTTGATGCATTGGATGTCGCAAATTATCTGAGAGACTGCAGCACTTAAATAGAATAGACACATCAGAAAGTGCGCAGTTCCATCTATTACTAGTGCTTCATTTCATAACAGCGAACTATCAATTGAAAGCACAATAGCAATTGATCATTGCAGTCACACAGAGCAAGACGTTGAGACAACAAAGACACGGACTGCGGTATCAATAGAGCATACAGTACATGAATTAAGTCATCAGCAGAAGTATGATTTGAGAATAATGAGAAGTTAAGTGATGTATGCAGCGCAGTGACAGAGTATAGTCTACATATGAAGGTAGTGCACAGCAGAATTGTCATCAGAGGATCCAAATAAGTGCGCAGAGTTGAAGTTCAATAAGATAGCAACATACATAAGACATCAGGGAGGTCGAACGGGGAAAGGAGACAGGGAGTCGAAGATTCCTTCAAATTGGTTCCTGTAAAACAAAGAAGACATGGGATCGGTGCCTCCTTCCAATCAATGTTGGAGAAACACAAGGAGAAAAAGCTTCCTTCAAGTCGGTGCCTATAAAACTAGAGGGTTGGTTCCTCCTTCCAATTGGTGCTTCCTTGAATGTATTATTTCTCACTATAAAGAAGCATTCTGTGGTTTTCTCCCATTTGGGTTTCCACGTAAAAATCATGTGCATTATGTGTTGTTTATATGGTGCATATATATGTGGATGGTTATTTATTGATGCATAACAGAACATAAATATCTAGTAAAGGATCATCTATTAAAGAAGGTAAAAACTATTAATAACTGCGCTAATACCGATTCACCCCCCTCTCAGTATTAAATCGATTCCAACAATAATACAAAAATGGATCTTAGTCTTGGATCAAATAAACTTTCATAAGTAGGTATCCACTATACTTTGGTCATATCTCCCTCAAAAGATTTCAAAATTCCACAAAATCCACATGGAGGTTGATGACACTGAGAGTGACATTTGCATTTATTTCTAGTCCAGAATACTATATGTTGACCCTTTGAATACATATAAATAAATATGTTGTAATTTTGGCCTAACTTGGGCATAAAATGTCAAATCGGGATAAAATTTTCACTGAAATTGTTGACACCATACTTCACATGCTCACCAAAACTCATCTTGAAATTCAAACATTTGGTCCACCAAAATACCAAAAAACTTTCCACTCTTGAAGTTGGAAATTTGAAGACTGGAATGGCATGATGAGATGTCCCAACATGGAAAGGACATGAGTTATCATTAGAAAGGGGGTCAAAAGAAACACCACAACATCCCTCAAATCCAAAGAATTAGTTGCAATCCACTTGGCATGGGGAATCCAACAGAATCATAAGAGTTGAAAAACATAATGGAAATGATGAAGGGTTATTGTGGAGGCTTGAGTACAAAGAAAATAGAATAGCTATATAGCTACAGTGTAGAGCAAAGAATCGGAAGGGGAACTATGGTCCACCCATTAACAGAATAGAGTGGAAGTGAAGAGAATGTTATAAGAAATTCATCAAATCACATTGATCCAAGTACTCCACAATGACTATAAAATATATTTCATTTGCACTACATATTGTGTAGTCAATTGAAAGGCGCAATTTTGATTAATTATTTGAAGAGTTTGAAGAATGGGAAATCATAGTACTTCATGAATTAAACTAATGGATATGTTCCATAGATTGACAGTAACCAAAATAAAGTGGATTTACTATATTCATGAGTAGTACCAACATTTTGCAGGGTTGGCAGGTGCAGGTGGAGTTATTTTTTACTCCAAGGAGAACAAGCAGAGAGAGTTTGCTTGGGGCATCGGGAGAAAGCCTAATAATGGCACGGAATGGCTCGCCTTAGTTAAAGGTTTGGAGCTTGCTAGAGACCTCGAAATTGAGGAAATGGTGATTATAGGTGACTCGCTAATTGTCACAAGAGAAGCAACAAATATAGTAAAGAGCTATAAGAGTTCCCCCACCAAGATGCACTATCTTCTAAAAAGCATTGCCAAATAATTCAAAGTCATCAACTTTCTCCATGTTTTGAGAAGCCTAAATAAGCAAGCAGATATCATGGTCAACAAAGGTGCTGGGCTCAGTTGTGGAGTACTAGAGTGTGACCATATCACTCATGAAAAAATTTGGATCCCCTAATCTTCGTTTCCCCATCCCCTAGATTACTGATCTTTCTTTTCTTTGAGTTTTTAATGGTTCATTTTACATGCTCATGGATTTCTTGGGAAAATTTTATATCCTTTCTGCCCGCCCTTCGGATCCCCTAGGGATCCTATTCCTCGCACACTCTACTCATAAATGTTGCAGGACCGACCGATACCCCTGCCAGATGGACCGCATGCGTAGAACAGAGGAGCCTTTAAACCCTGGAGGGATGGATCTTTCCTCATTAGCACTTGCTCTATTTGGTATCGGCATTTTAGCTCTAGGAGCTCTCGTCTAGACCTCATTTGCACTCTCTCTTCCCAGTGTTGGGGATTTTGCATTGCCATGGAGCACTATATCTCTAGGTCTTCAATTCATAATGGTTCTGAGATTCACGCAAATTGTCTACATTGCAATAAACCAATTAGAAGTCTCCATGGAGCTCACAGTTGGGCTCAACCGTTGGCTGAAGGTGGTAATTGCGTTTCGCTTGATGATGAGCAGGTTAGCTCCCCTGTGTTTGGTATTTTTCATTATGGTCAGGTCGGGACTGAGGAGCGGATTCTTGGCTCCGGACAGAGGCATGGCAGCAAGCATGACTTTGGGGAAATCATGAACCACATAAATGATTTGGAAAATCAAATCCATCTGGTCAGAAAAGAGAGTTTAGAGTTAAATAGGGCCCTAACCCGACTCTTCTCTCTGGCCCAAGCGACTCACACGGAGTTCAAACATCAAAACAACAAAATTGCGTAGAAGGTTCGAAACCTAGAAGAAGCACTGGGTTCTTTTTATCCCCACAAGGTTTGAAAGGATGCACATCTTGAGGCTGTGAATAGCAAAATCGTAGAATTTGGAAGGAAGTTGGAGAAGCTAAAAAATGAAATGGTCCAAACTGGAATTCAAGCTGTCACCAGCTCAGTAAAGGATGGGAACGTAGAATCTAAAGGCGATGTCCTAGACACTTGTCCTCTCCCATAGCATTTTGATTGTTGGTTGCACTCTGTTTTGGTTATGTTATGCTCTTCCCTTTGTTTTTTTTGTTTTTAAAGGCTAGTATTATGAATAGAGGCCTGAATTTTCCGAATGTCTAGAATTTCTTTGTATTTAGAAAACTCTTGTTAACTTCTTTTTGGATAGAAAGGAAGTTAGCCATGTTTTATTTCTGCATTTTCCTTCTCGGACAGTATGTAAGGAGCTATAGCCTCCATAGACTAGGTAAATTCCACAATAGTTACAAGCTAGAGAAGGATGAACAAGGTGTGGTGGACGTTGTTCTTCTTTGGGAGCAATCCTACCTAATTACTCTGTAACCTCCGTTTTATATATAATCAAATCCCTTCAACCGTTTCTGTTAAAAAAAAAGTAGTAGTACCAACATTTTGGATAAAGGGGCAAAGTTGCAAAGAAAGGTAGAATCTTCCATAATTGAGGAAATTACTTCTACAACTCCACAAGAACCGCAACTTCATATTATTTTGTACCAAGAGGATTTAAAAGAAGAAAATACAATATTCTTGCTAGTGTTTTTTCCCAGTGAGGGTTCTTAGAGGTAAAACTTTATGTCTAATGGTGTGATGTTTGTTGTTGCTACATTTCCTATTGGTTGGAATGATTGCCACATTTTTTCTATAACTAATATCAAAAACAAAATTGTAGCATATCACAACAACAATATAAAATAGAATAACATTTACACAAAGAGCACATACATCTTAGTATTTGCAAAAAATTGTTTGTGAATTACAATCATAGATGAATCCTGGAATATAGACTTCAGTACTTACATAATTGCAATAGTTAAGCATGAAGAACAAAGCATTTAAGGCTTACCAGACCCTCATGAACTAAGCTTAGTATCATTGAAAGTAGGAATTTTATTATAGAATTAAGGTCTTTAATGATGAACTAACCAAGGAAATATATTACTATAACTTATGGATCATGTATGTGTGTCGACTGAGGTGTGCTTAGTTATTCTTGATCAAGCTTGTATGGCCTCATTTGACTACTAAGCAAGAAGAAATTCTAACACAAGTTCATCATGTTATCCCATTACAAAATGTCTAGTTTATTTGATACAAGGTCAAATGATGATGTCTTTGTGGTTCTTTCTAACATCCACAAACTAATCCTATGGTTTCCAACCTACATTATTTTCTTTTTAGAACCTTAAAAATGGGAATGATAAGTAACATTTATAACATTATTTATGATCATTTCATTTCAAATGTTTAGATATATTTAGAGAAACATTGTCAAGTTAGATATAAATAACTTGGTTTTGAGTGATATGATAATGTTCAATTGATGTTATATCCATGTTAGCATGTGACAAGTTCTATTATATCAAGTGCTCCAATTTGGATATTGCAAATACCCTAGAAGGATGTAGATGTCAAGCTACCTATGCATTTAAATCAAATAGTGAGAAATAGCTATTGCAATTTATCGTGACATTCTAGTTCAAGAACCAACATATAACAATGCTCTAACTAAGAACCTCCTTTCTTTTATCACAATTAATTGATGACTCTTCACTTTGAATGCAAGGATTTTGATCCAAAGATGAAGAGCTATTCTCCCATTTTATTCACCAATAAAATAAAATCTAAGAAGAAGACCAAATATATTTCCACATAGCATGAGGAATAAATTGAGTGTTTTATATATCCAAGTTAGTTTAGATGTATTCCACCTATTTTTTTGCTTGAACTGCTCGTGTCCTTTTAGGAACTCTATATATATAATCATGGGACTCCAAACTTAAAACCTCTCCCATGAATATATATACTTAACCAAAAGATCAAACCAAATATTTTACAAAGTTACCCACTATCATTACCTTTACAAGCACCTATTATCATTAACTTTTTAATACAATACCTTATGATTGATAACTTTTTAATACAATACCTTATGATGGATCATAAAAATAATTGAGCATTGTCTTTTGTTTTTTTTAAATAAATATAAGTCAATCAATTTAAATAAATATAAGACAATCAATATTTTTCTTGTAGTGTCACATTCATAAAGCAATCAATTATTGTTTTTAATAAAAAGGAACGATCCATTTTAGCAAATTTATACCAATAAGTTGTTGCTTCACACAAATTAGTGTATGAATTTCCATGGTCCAATGTTGTATTAAATAGGAAATATGGGTTTTCATAACTTTTCTGCATATCACTATGTTGAGCCATAGGCCTAATCATTTCTAACCTTTTTTTCTTTTTCCAAGAAAAAAAATCCATAGTATTTCATAACAAAATATTACATTCTTTAGAAACTAGTATACATGATCAAGAAACTAGTATACATGATCAAACAAACCATAGTATAGCATGTCTCACAGTCATAAGTATCTCATTTTCCACCAAAACATGTAGCTTTAAGCTATCAAACATTTACATAAGGTTGCATTGACAATCGGAGCTATGCCTCGTTTTCTTGAAGCTCTAAGCTACTAGAATTCATAATCCAAAACTCAGGAAAACCCATATTTCAGCCGTGACTTTCGCCAGGAAAATCATTGATTTCAAGGAATACAAAAAATAGTATCATTTGTAGATATTGATACTGATAAAGAGATATCATATTCATGACTGAGTCTCCTCCATATTAACCACCAAATCCTATAGCTCTCAAGAGATTTTCATTTCAAAACTCAGACCATATACTTACCCACTTCTTTCGAAGAAAAGAAGATTGCAAACCTATAATGGCATAAATACAGTAATATTATGCACATTCCACCATTTGGAACACTCAAAAAGGCCCTAAAAAGGGCCCGTAATTTTGCACTTCCCCATTATTTATGATTTACCAATCTCATAATCTGCATAGTTACTCCATCTTTCGATAGAGCGTTCGCCTCCAAATTTTGTTCTTTATAGACATGCTGAAAATCCACTTTTTCAAAGGTTGTGCATAATCTTCATGTCTCCTCCAGAAGCGATGACAAGAATATGTTATGGAAACTGAATTCCTCTTTCATCCATTTGATAATCAACATCGAGTCACCATAAACATTCAAATTTTTAATTCCTTTTTCCATAGTTATTCTAAGAATGAGCCAAAGAAATTTTAACTCCACAAAGTTATTGGACCCGGAGCCCAGCCCACGCATAAATGCTACAGATTGAGTGTCAGATATACAAATACTCCTCCATATCCAGAAAGAGTCTTGTCACTATGAGATGCCCCATCAACAAAATCTCTAGGTACCAAACTATTGAACACTAATGGAAAAACCACTCTAGCCTTCTTCGACTTCCTGACTTGGGGAAAGTGATTTAAGGTGCTCAAAATTTGTGCCACACAGAAGAAACCTGGACAATCCCTATCCTCGAACAAGCTTTCATTCCTCACAATCTAAACACTCCAGCTTATGATTGCAAAAAGAGCTCTAAAATCCTTTGTATCCTTAATGTTGTACCAAATCTAAAAGCACTCTTCCATTATTGAGCCAACCCAAACGTGAAAAACACCTAAAGAATATTCAATACCCTTCCAAACTTGTTTGGTAAAACAATAATCAACTGCTAGATGAAAGTTATTTTCCTCAACATTCTTACATAAATAGCATCTTACGGACCGACTTTGTTCATATGTTGCAAATGATCCCAAGTTAATGCTTTATTTGTGATCTAAAATTCTTAAGTTATCAAATTAACCATTAGCTCATCTACAATAACTAATTTTAGTTAAACAAGATCTTGAATTGACAGTGCATCTTGCATTGTTATGTGGATTCCTTTTCACTTAACTAAACTCATATGCTTTCTTAAATACATATTTCATAAGTGAAATGTAAAGGAGATCAAGTAATCGAAGTGCAACAAAATAAGAGAAGAAAACCATAAAATTGAGACAAATATTTGATAACGGAGTTCACCTTGAATGGACTACATCTCCGGGTCCACTCCCAATAGTGGGACAACTCTTCATTAATCGCAAAATGCAAAAATATACAAAGGAAAAGCTTTCAATCAACTCCTAATTTCACCTTTCATTTCTACAAATCTAGAGCAAAAATAGGATCTGAATCTAAATTCTACAGGAAAATATGTAACATTAGAGTATGAACTTGGATGTACTTTAACTTAGTTGAACATGTCCTCCAAGCACTTTTCTGACTGGCAGCTCGGACTCGGAAATAGATGGTAGATTCGAACTCTTATCGAAAATGTGCAACTTTTGAGTATAAACTCAATATGCTTTTGAACTGTCCCTCAGGACTCCACCTCTGGCTCAAAAACCATTGTTGTAGAATTCTGTACAACCTATACAGCCTCGGGAATCATTCCCACTATGTAAAAACACCTTGGTAAATGTGCATGTCTCGAACTATGTGCAAAATCGCCTTGGTTCTGTGCAAAACCACCTTGGGAAATGTGTAAAACCACCTTGGGAAATGTGTAAACCCACCTTGGGAAATGTGCAAACCACCTCTGTTTCCATGCCCGACTATCCCTCCTTGGCCTTGAAGTCTGTGCATAACTCGGATATGAACTTTGTGTTGAAGTTCATGCCAATGCATGGCTTATATGGGTGTGGGGCAGCCCAACCCCCCACTAAATTTTATGGATCAAACTTAAATAACAAATATATGGTTTGTCATAATAAGTGGCACATGTCATGCATTGGATAATTGTTTCACGTGGCACGTTCCCACTAGTCTACATCACACCTAGTCACCTACCAGATGTACTTGTTTGTCACGTGGCGTTCACCCGTTGGTCCAACTATGCACCGAAAAATGCCAAAATTGAGTGACAACTGGTAGCCTCTAGTGTTGCTACGCCATCATGACATCACTATGTACCACCTCAGTTGTATGGATGGCCACGTGGCATCCTGTGGGCCTGCCATGTGGCACCCCTATTTTTCCCTTTTTCTCCTATTTTGTCGAAACTTTAGAAAGTTGTATCTTCCTCATTCGACCTGTATTTTAGGTGATTCAATCACAATTGGAAATCTCTCGGGATCCCTACGCAACGGTGCCTTATGTTTTTGCATTTTAGACTTTTAAGTTTTGAGCATTCATGGATCCTCCTAGATCATTCCTCCCCACAGGGGAGATTTTGGACCTCCAAAATACTTTCATCCAGACACCAAGTGAGGGTAATTCCTCCCCATTTGCAATGTGTCTTCCATCCAACCTACTTGGTTTAGGATCACCTAGCTCATCATGACAAACTAAATAACAAGGATGAAAATTGAAATAATGTTGTTAACATAACCAATTATTCTCAACCTTTAACAACTACTTGCAGGCAATATATCCAATGTTAACCATGCACACCACATCAGCAGTAACAGTGAACACATAGATGCTACTGAAACTTAAGTAATAGCTCTCCTCTTCTTCATAGGATTTCTAGGATAAAAATTAACTATTTCATTGTTACATTCAAGATCACACCCTTCAATTGTTTTTGCGGACATGAGAGTCACATTTTTTAGTTGTCATGTAGTTACAATAGATAGATTACTTTTTATGCAATGATCTCTTACAATATATTTAATTTCATCTTTAATAAGATGGTGCCTATTATCCTCTCTGAATAAAATAAATTTCGTGTCAAACAAATAAGGGCTTCCCAATACCATACCACATATTTCAAGAGGAACTACATCAAGTTCAACCTCATCAACAAATTTTGAAGTGATAGCAAATCTAATTTTACACTGCTTGGTTACTTGTAGCTTTGCATTATCACATACCCATTCGAGAGAATACAATTTCTCATGAGGTTTTGTTTCAAGTCCTAGTTTCTTGACAATTGCTTCAGATATCATATTTACTTGGGAACCAATATAAAAAGAGTATCAATTTTTGTATGATTATTTATTACCCTTATATGAAAAATCTCACTTCTTACTCTTTCAAAATTAGGAGATGGAATTGAAGAGCTTGAATTAGCATGAAAAGATAGTATACCATGCATCCCTGCAATTGTGATTTGTGTTTCATCACATGAATCTGATCCCAACTCATGTTGCACTGTAGCAGCATTCTTTTGTTCCCCCTTGTTCAAGATGCAACTTCTATCACTTCAAGATGCAGCTTCTATCACTTGGCCTCCTCATTTTCTTTCTTACCACGATGGGAACATGTAGGATTCTCTTTAACTTTCTTCATCATAGCTGCTTTCTCTCCCTTGTTTTGTCTTCCCTTTTTTTCCATGGAAGAATCATCCTTAACATCCTTTCCCCTGGATTCAAGATGTGTAGATTAGACACATACTTCATCAAAATAAATGGGATTGAACAAGAGAATAGTATGGCAAATGTAACTATGCAAGCTGCCAATGTATTTTAGAAGGGTTTCTTGAGAATATAATGAAATGTTTAAAGCCAATGCTTTCTTCCTAAACTCTTAAGTATAAATTTGCAAATTTTGTCCCTTTCCTTGCCTCAAATATTTCCATTCCATAATTTCTTTCTATGTATATCCTAAAGGATAGAACTATTTCCTTAATGCAGTTTTGAATCCATGCCAAGAAGAAAGAATCTTACCATTCTTTTTCATACCTTCCTGAAGTTTATTTTCCCACCAAACTAGTGCGATGCCTTCAAGCCAAAGAGAGGCCAATTGGATCTTTACCTCATCTTCATCAATTTGTTGAACATGACAATAAACTTTAATTTGTTGAATCTAATTGTCTAGCTTTTCTACATTAGGCTCTCCATTATACATGGGTAAGTCAAATTTGAAATCCAACTTCAAAAATGGCTTCTTTAAGGCAATCTTCCTATGAGGAGATGGAGGCGTAGATGGTGAAGAAGAGTGAGAAGTTGAGGGAGATTGAGAAGGAGGAGGAGTGGAAGGAGGTGAAGAAGTAGGTGATGTCTTTTGGGAATGAGAGTCATCTTCCTTCTTAAATTGACTTGAGCCTTCTCCTCTTAGTTGCCCTCTTTCATTATATAGCTCTTCCACCATTACTTTCATCAAATTGAATGCCTCAAAGAAATCAAGTTCATATTCATAAGGACCTTTCCTTCTTGGTGAGGTCATCTCTCCTCTTTGAATGAAGCTCCTTGAACCAATTTTAGAATTACAAGCCTCAAGTTGGCCTTCTCCCTTCTTGAGTCTAGATCTTGTGAGCATTTTCTTTTCAAACTTGCTCTGATACCAATTGATATGAAATTCTTAAATTATCAAATTAACCATTATCTCATCTATGATAACTAATTTCAATTAAACATGATCTTGAATTAAAAATGCATCTTGCATTGTTATGTGGATTGCTTTTCACTTAACTAAACTCATATGATTGCTTAAATCCATTTTTCATAAGTGTAATGTAAGGAGATCAAGTAACTGAAGTACAGAAAAATAAGAGAAGCAAACCATAAAATTGAGATGAATATTTCATAACAAAGTTCACCCTGAATGGGATACATCTTCGGTTCCACTCCCAATAGTGGGACTGCTCTTCATTAGTCTCAAAATGCAAAAATATACAAAGGAAAGGATTTCAATCAATTCCTGATTTCACCTTTTAGTTCTGCAACTCTGGAGTAGAAACATAAACTAAATTTGGATTCTACAGGAAATCTACAACTTTAGAGTATGAACTTGGTTGTACTTTGACTTTGTTGAAGAGGTCTTGCAAGCACTTTTTTAATTGACAACTCAAACTTAGAAACAGATGGCAGATTCAGACTCCTCTTGAAAATATGCAACTTTTGAGTATAAACTTAATATGCTTAAGAATTGGCCCTCGGGACTCCCCCTCCGACTCAAAAACCAATTCTATAGAAATCGCTTTCTTTGAATGTGCGGGGGTGGACACGGGTATCATAGTGGGATTTAGACCGATTATTAGAATCCTCAATCATATGTATGGCAGCCCAGTGATATTCATCTGCCTGCTCCAACATGAGTAAGCATTGCTTAAGTGGCGAGGTATCTGGAAGGAGTTCAACGGCTATGTGTAAGGCTGGGATCTGACACTCAATGGGGAGTACATATTCCATGCCATGCACCAAGTGGAATGGGGTAAAACCCGTCGAGGTTTTGGTAGACGTGTGGTATTCCCATAATGTTGGAAAAATCATGTGGTGCTAATTGGACTTATGTTTTTCCACCATGTGTTGGAGCGTGGTTTTAAGGATCTTGTTGACAGCCTCGACTTGGTCATTCCCTTGCGGGTAATATGAGGAGGCATATTGATGCTAAAATTTTAGGATGGTTGATAACTCCTTCAGAATGGCATCCTCAAAATGTTTGTCGTGGTCCGATCTGAGTTTTCGTGGGACCCCAAAATGAGTAATGACATAGTTAAAGAAAAAACTTGTCGTAGTCTCGGTCTGGCAGTTAAATGTGGGCATGGCCTCAGCCCACTTGGTGAAGTAGTCGACGGACACGATGATGTATTTATGGCTACTGGTCGAGGTCGGATTGCACTCCATGAAATCTATGGCCCATTTGAAAAAGGGACCAATAGTGACAACGGGGTGGAGTGGCTCAGGAGCGGTCCTCGCCTTTGGGGCAAAGAGTTGGCAATTACGACATTTTTTTTACCGTTGTGATGCAATTAGTAAAAATATTCGACCCAAAATAACCAGCGCAAATAATTTTTTGGGAAATGGCCATACCTGAGAGGTGATCGCCGCAGGCGCCTCTATGGAAGTCATTCAATACCTTCTCAACCTCATCGTGTGTAAGGCATCGACGTAAAATCGTGTCGAAAGAACGTCGAAAAAGGACATCGTCGATAAGAATATATCAAGAAGATTTATGGTAGATGCGACGTCGATCATTGTGGCTGAGGTTAGATTCAATTTTTTTAGTGCGTATATAGATTAAGATGTCTCTATACCAGGGGTCATTCAAAGAAATGGTGAACAAGTTCTCATCAGGTACGTTGATCGTGATCGAAGATGATGCAAACGAATATGGTAAGTTTGTCATGAGTTGTGCCAAGGCCGGTGCCTTATTGCTTTTGGGTTTAACGAATTAAACGACATATTCTTGAAAGATAACAATCGATTTAGCCACCCGATCTTGGATGAGATGATGGCTCAAGAGATAGACCATGGGGTTGGATTCTGCCACTAATATAGTTCGACTCATAAGAATGTAATGGTGTAGTTTTTGAACCGAGAAGACGACATCAAGGGCCATTTTATCCTCGTGGGGTTAATGCAATGGTGGGCCAAACTGTTAATATTTGGTTGAGCTTTGATCTTTAAATCTTTTAGATGTTGAAACTTGAAACAATGAGACAATTCAATCACATGAAATTCATACAACCATAACACAAGATATACCCTGGGAAAATCCTCAAAACAATGAGAACAAAAACCCCAGCAACTCTTCTCAGTATAATATAATGGATAGCATAGAATGTCTTTCTTTTACAACATAGCAGATTGCTTTCGGAAGATAAGAGATCACCAAACACTCTTGGTGAAGATACGGAAGCAATAGAGAAGAGAGATTAATTGGATGTGTGTTTCCAATGTTCCTAGCACAACAATATATAGCAAATATCACTATCATGCAAGGAATAGCGAATCAATGCATGAAGGATAAGCCTCCCATGTAAACCATACAGAGTTATCTTCTTGGATAGTTTCAGTGCACTTCTAATTTATTCAATCATGCACCATCAATGCACCATGCCTTTCTTCCTTAACTTGAAATCATGCTTAACTGACTTTGGAGTGAACTCGCCTCATAACTGATGTAGGAGCACTTAGTTAAAAATCTAACATTAGTGTTGTAACTTAAGTGTCGTATTTTAACTTTTAGTTTAACTAAAGTGTTGTCATGCAAAACACTTTAGTTAACTAATTCATTTTTAACACTTTAGTTATTTTTTCTTAATTGAAAATCATGCTGAAATATTTTACTGAAGTGATCACTAAGCTCTCCTTTAGATAACCAATTGCATATCTTTAACAGATGATTTTGAGGCATACATTGTTACTTAACTGAATCTTTAACAATTTGATTTCTCTTTAATTAGTTGAAGTGTCTGCATGGGAAATTTTGAATTCTCTTGATCTCTATGCTTTATCTTCTATTTATTTATCTTTTACTGCATGGTCAATATGTGTTAAATTTAATTATCTATCACATTACAATATACTAAGAAGAATTATCGGATGTTGTGATCATATTATATTATTTCGGACCAAATGATCATGTGCTAAAGTAATTCAATTTAGAGGTGATCAATCTCTAAAGGAGACTTAATAGAAACGAGTGATCATGGTTAATAATGCATCACAC
Source organism: Larix kaempferi (assembly GCA_027924585.1). Taxonomy (NCBI): domain Eukaryota; kingdom Viridiplantae; phylum Streptophyta; class Pinopsida; order Pinales; family Pinaceae; genus Larix; species Larix kaempferi. The sequence goes on along the minus strand of BSBM01000301.1, from coordinate 4,844,356 downwards.
AACATTAAATGATTTTAACAAGTAGAGCATGACCTTTATACGGAAGGTCCACCTCTATTCCGGAGGTCCATCCCATGGATACCTTTATACGGAAGGCTCACATGATAATCATGACTTGACTCACAATTCCAAAGCCTTGTCCAACAAGACTTTACAACATCATTACTTTTATTAATTATCTCTATACGAGAGGAATAACCTTTACACGAAAGGCAATTAAAGTGCTCACCTCTATACAGGAGGATCATTCTTGGTTGTACAAGATTGGTTTGGAGAATGTCTCCTGATGTTATACATTTCACACTCCCTCTCAGCAAGGGAGGCATTCTCTGCCATACCAAGCTTGTCTCGGAAGTACCTGAACTTCGTTACTGATAGAGGCTTTGTTAACACACCTGGAATCTACTCATCAGTAGCAATGTATTGAAGTTTCACTCTACCTTTCTGGACCATGTCTCAGATGAAGTGATACTTCATTTCAATGTGCTTCTGCTTGTCATGAAACACTGGGTTTTCAGAAAGCTTGATGCAACTTTTATTGTCACACTTAATAAATGTAGGCGCAAGATTTTCACCGAACAACCCTGCAAGTATCTTTCTGAGCCACACTACTACTAGGCAGGAAACACTAGCAGCGATGTATTCTACTTCTGTAGTGCTCTGGGATACGGAACCATACTTCATGCTGGACCAAGATATCATAGTTGATCCTAGGCTATAATAGTAGCCAAATGTACTCTTATGGTACACAATGCTTCCTCCCTAGTCTGAGTCTATATAACCAAGTAACATGACTCCTCCACTGGAGGCATATCTGATTCCATATGAGATTATACCTTGAAGGTACCTAAGCACATGCTTAGCAGCTATCCAGTGTCTGTGTCTTGGATCAGACATAAATTGACTCTGAATGCTCATGGCATAACATACATTGGGCCTTGAATCTATCCAGTACATTAGTGAGCCTATAAGTTGTCTATACAAAGTGGTATCTACTGGATCTGATCCGGATCCTGACTCATGAAGTTTCCTGAAATTGGAAACCATCAGTGTAGTCATAGATTTGCAATCTATCATTCCAAACCTATGCAATATATCCACAGTGTACTTCCCTTGAGATAGAAAATTTTCATCTTTTCTTTGCCAGATCTCAAGGCCAAGAAAGTAGTGCATTAGACCAAAGTCTTTCATCTCGAACTATGAGGTGAGGTCCCTCTTGCACCAAGCAATTAGATGTTCCTCTCCAGTGAGAAACAAATCATCACAATACAGAACCAATATCAACGGCTGGTTCTTCACTACTTTAAAGTACAAATTTGGATCAACTTCAATCTTAAAAAAACTCAGTTTCTGAAGGTAGCTATCAATTATGGAGTACCAAGCCCTGGGGGCTTGCTTAATCCCATATAGATATTTCTTTAGCTTGTAAACATGGGAATCCTTCCCATGCACCATAAATCCTTCAGTATATTGAATATAAACATCTTCATCAACCTCACCATTGAGGAAGGCTATCTTCACATCCATTTGGTGAAGATTCCATCCTAAAATAGATGCAAGTGCAATCGTTGCTCAAATTGTGGTGTACCTTGCCACAAGGGAAAAGGTTCATCATAATCGACGTCTTCTTTCTAAGATAAAACTATGGCAATGAATTTGGATTTATACTTCTCAATGCTACCATTGGCAACATGCTTTATATTGTAAAGCCATCTGGAAGTCACAATGGACTTCCCATCAGGTTTGAGAACAACCTCCCAAACATCATTCTTCATTATAGAGTTGTACTCTTATGTCATTTCATATTTCCAAACTTGCTGCTTTGAAGCCTCTTTATATGAGGATGGTTTTGAATCATTGGTGTGACTCATCAATGCAACATACCCTCAATATATGTCAGGTTGTTTGCGCTCTCTGGATGAGCCTGTTGGTGCTCCATTTTTCTCTACATCTTGTAAGATATCTCGGCATCAAACAGATCTTCTTTTAGCGGGAGGTTAAACAGATCTTATGGTTTCTCCCTCTCAAACTCTAAAGGGGGGTAATCATACTCGGGATCCTCCATCTCTAAATCACATTGAATCTCTTTTGATCTTTTGAAAGCACCTTCTTCATGGAAGGTAACATCTCGACTGACTTGAATGTGTCTCTCACAAGGTACATATATTCGGTATGCTTTGGATGACTCACTATAACCCACAAAGGTTCCTTTCTTTCCAGAAGGCAACATCTTTGTTCTCTTTTCTTTTGGTACATGAATGTATAATGGATTCTCGAAGATCCTCAAGTGTGAGATGTCAGGATTCTCACTGGTAAACACTTCTTCTGGTGTCTTCTCACCTAGAATGGCATGCGGGATTCTATTCTAGATGTGCACCGATGTACTGGTGGCTTCTTCCCATAATGAGGTAGACATATCTTGATCATGCATCATGGAGTTTGCAACCTCACATATGGTTCTTTTTTTCCTTTCGGCAACCCCATTTTGCTGAGGGTTGTATGGTACTGTTAACTGACTACATATTATTGCATCACTGCATAGCTCATTAAATGCATGTGAATCAAATTAACCTCCATTATCATACCTTAATGCACGGATGTGCTTTTCTTTCTGATTTTCACCTAGGTCTTTAAAATCTTTAAATTTGCTAAGAGTTTCACTCTTAGCCTTCATGAAATAAATCCATGACTTCCTAGAAAAATCATCTATGAACAGTACATAATATAAGAAACCACTCAGGGGGGGGGATGACATGGGACCGCATACATCAGAATGTATTAAATCTAAAATCCCTTTAGATCTAGTAGTATTGCCGGAAAAAAAATTTATTAACATTCTTCCCAAGTGCACAACCCTGACATACACTATCATGCTCAAAATCAAATACGGGCATACCTTTTACCATCTTTTGAGGTCCTGGCAGTGCTTTGTAGTATAGGTTCCCAATCCTTCGGTGCCATAGCTCACATGGATTGATAGTGTAGTGAATCATATCTTGAATGTACTTATCGGGTACCTTGTAGAGTCCTCCCTCTCGAACTCCAATCACAACAACAAATTCTAGGCTTTTGTTCTTCAGCCATAAAAGTGTTTTTTTATCCATGAAGATAACTCAAAAGCCTTTGTCTTCAAGAAATGAAACTGAAAGGAGGTTCTTCTTCAAGCCTGGAACATATATAATTTCCTCCACATGTAAAATATCATTGATTCTCAACTGGAATGAGGTGGATCCAAATCCTTGGATCGAATATGTTGAGTTGTCCCCCAACTCTACCATGTATGTGAATTTTTTCTACTTTAGGTCAGTAATGGAACTCTTGTAAAGATTCATATGTTTGGATGTGCCACTGTCAATCAACCATGTGTGCACTTGTGATGACGGATCCCGAAAGGGATGAGACAAGGTAATACTCCCTTCTTGTCTCCTTTTCCTCGGATGCATTCTTTTGAGGGGTTTCATCTTCTATGGCGGTAGAAGCATGAAACTTTCCATTCCTCTTTGCTTTGCACTCTCTTGAGAAATGGCCTTTCTTGATGCAAATGTAGCATCTAGATTTTGAATTGTCAAATCCTGTGTTGAACTCCTTATCCTTTGGATGAGATAACTTATTTTGGAAGAAGAGTTTCTTTCCTTTCTTCATTCTTTCCATGAGGGCAATATTTTCTTCTTTAGTGCACATAGATTTGCTCTGGATTCACCCTTCCTCTTGGATACAGTCATGCCACAGTATTTCAAACCCGGGTTCCACTTCTCGGACATTGATAGCAGCCAAGAATGTCTCCCATGAATATGGGAGACCATCAACAACGGTTTGGATGAGATCATCTTCATCCACAACAACTCCAATGTTAACAAGTTGATCTCTTACCTGAGAGATCTTGGTGAAGAAGGAGGCCATTATCTCATCCTTCTCCATATTGAGGTTTTGTAACTTGTTCTTTAATTCCCTCTTTTGAGTTGGGGCCTTCTTATCATATAGATTAGTCAATGTATCATAACATTCTTTTGTGGTATTCAACAATGTGATCACGTGCATCAAGTTATCGTTTACCGAATCATATATGATTTGTTTGTCCTTAGCTTGATTCTTCTTGAATTTTATGCGCCCTGCATTAGATGTAGGCTCCTCCAGCACAGTGGATATGTAGATATCCAAGTCATGTTCCTATAGGATTTTGAGAATCCTATCCTTCCAAGTGTTGAATTTTGAGGTGCCCTCAAGACGATATTCCAGTCATACATAGATTGATGCCATAGTCTTCAAATCTTGTTCTCAACTTCTCAGGATCTACGTAAGCTCTAGTTGGAATGCAAAACTGAGCTCCTTCACGCCCTTAGATTTGATACCGTGTTAATATTTGGTTGAGCTTTGATCTTAAATATTTTAGATGTTGAAACTTGAAAAAATGAAACAATTCAATCACATGAAATTCATACAACCATAACACAAGATATACACTGGGAAAAATCCTCAAAACAATGAGAAAAAAAACTCCAACAACTCTTGTCAGTAATATAATGGATAGCAGAGAATGTGTTTCTTTTACAACATAGCATATTGCTTTCGGAAGATAAGAGATCACCAAACACTCTTTGTGAAGATACGGAAGCAATAGAGAAGAGAGATTAATCAGATGTGTTTTCCAATGTTCCCGGCACATCAATATATAGCAAAGATCACTGCCATGAAAGGAATAGCAAATCAATGCATGAAGGATATGCCTCCAAGGAAAACCATAGTGAGTTATCTTCTTGGATAGTTGCAGTGCACTTCTAGTTTCTTCAATCATGCACCATCAATGCACCATGCCTTTCTTGCTTAACTTGAAATCATGCTTAACTAACTTTGGAGTCAACTCGCCTCATAATTGATGTAGGATCACTTATTTAACTAGCTAACATAAGTGTCATCATGCAATAGGAGCAACTTTAGTGTTGTAACTTAAGTGTCGTTTTTTAACTTTTAGTTTAACTACAGTGTCATCATGCAAAACAATTTAGTTAACTAATTCCTTTTTAACACTTTAGATAACTTTTCTTAACTGAAAATCATGCTGATTGATTTCACTGAAGTGATCACTAAGTTCTACTTTAGTTAAATGATTGCATATATTTAACTGATGCTTTAACTGAAGCATTGGTTGAGGCATACATTGTTACATAACTGAAGCTTTAACATTTCGAGTTCTCTTTAATTAGCTGAAGTGTCTGCATGGGCAATTTCGAATTCTCTTGATCTCTATGTGTTATCTTTTATTTATTTATATTTTATTGCATGGTCAATATGTGCTAACTTTAATTATCTATCACATTACATTATACTAAGAAGAATTATCGGATCTTGTGATCATATTATATTATTCTGAACCAAATGATCATATGCTAAAACAAACTAACCTAAGGTTAAATACCAATCTCCTTTGTTGATCTAATTAACCTAAGTGCTTGAAATGAAAGAGAGGATAAATAGAAATTAATCACCCTGGAGATTGTTGTTGTAGAGACTAAAGCTACTTGGATTGGAAATGAGAGTTGTGGTAGGACTCTAAGAGAGCATCCCACCCCCCAAACGAACCTAGCACACACACATCTCAATTATTCTACAACATAAACTTGTACCTAATCTCCTATATAAAGCAATATATAACATTAGATATACCATACAAATAATGTAGTAATGAACTATAGAATGGTGACCAAAGTGCCCTCAAAATGGTTGATACCTACCTTACCCTAGTTGTGATGGAATCTCCCTTGAGTTAGTAGTAGGTTTGAATCATCTAAGGTATAAGAAGGGACAAATCCAATGGAGATGTTTAGGATGAAAATGGAAGCTTGTAATATTAGATCCAAGGTAACAACAAGATATCCCTGTTGAGGTGCTAGAGAAGACAAGTAAAAATAACCCAAGAGCATGGAAGAAGAAGCTAGGAAGCTATATCATGATTTGACACCAATTTGGGCATGTTCGTGCAAGATATTATCAAGATAGGGGATCCTACCTACTATTAGACATACACAAGAGGCTATGATCTAAAATAAGGCAAGTGGACTCAAGGAAGGTGGTCCAACATAGAAGGACAATATATAGATATTGCTGGCATCATTATGTGCCTAGTCATGCATAGATATTGCATAGAAGTAGGAAATACTACAACACCTCTGCTAGTGGGTAGGTGTATTTAAGTACTAACATGCAAAATTTGTACACTACAAGGAGTGGGTTGAGTCATTTTGTGATCAATTTTAACCCGCATCCATTTCATGGAGAGAAACTACATTAGGAGATAAACTCCCATGGTATGTGGAGTTTTGACCCTCATGGAAACTAATAAGAGGAAGGCTTGCATTTTTTCATTTGACTCAAGGAATCATGCCTTATTTAACAAGGCACAACTTAAAAGTGGTTTCTCTTGGTATAATGACTCCCTTATTTGGGTGAGCTTATACAATGTACATGTAGATTCTCAAAAAATTCCTTAAGGTGGAAATGTATGTGGCGCACCTATTCAACTTCTTGATTTTTAAAGAGGCACTACAAACATTATGAATAAAGAGCCATCTACAACCTCTCTAGAACATTTAATCCAACAATCAAATATATTTGAGGGTTGACCATGTCAATGAGTTGGTAAAGTAATGGAAGAGAGGAAGCAATGCCAACATCACTGGCTACCCCAACCCATACAACCTAATGAAATTTGTTATATCCTTGCACTTTCCATCATTGAGGCTTAAAGGCATCGTGAACTAACAATGATGGCTAGAAATTTATAGTCATTGATTTTGAGCTTGTTACTGATTTTTAAACTACCGTTGATATTCCTCTGGAACAGTTCATCACAACAAATCTTACAATATTCTAAAATCTCTTATTATACAATGTTCTACTTTAAATTCAGATTTAATATTACTAGCTTAGTGCACAAAATATTGAATTAAAATTAAACTAAAATTAAAGAAGTTAAGCAAAAACACACCATCCACACAATTAACACGAGATATACCCTAGGAAAACCCAATATGAGAAAATCCTAGCTAGAAGGTGAGGCCTAGGCCTTGTTATTTTATTTTTAATTACGAAATGCAAATACAAAGAAAGTGCATTCACTATGGATTTATCATGGACATTGCGGCCTATATGGCTACTACATGATCTTCTTCTTCCTTTGTCTTGCTTCATTATCCCACTCCTAGATATTTTTCTCAAGTATGGAACAATAAATAATACAATAAGATTTGAATCCCTTCCTACCCTAACAACCCAATATTTAACATCGCTTGATAGTCATATAAGGTTAGTGTTAAGGTTTTTGCATGCCTCAACTCCCAATTAGGGTAATGATTTTGGACCCTCCAGAATCATCTTGAATGTCCACATGCGATTAGATCCACATGTGTGAGCAATGTGAGTCGACATGGCATCCACTTAGTACCATGTTGGTAACCAAGATACGACTACTTGTGTGAGGCATAACTTTTGCATACAAATACTGATTGAGGTGATATTCACGACATTGGAAAGCTCATGAGTTGTAGAAAAAATACAAAACGTTTAGAGGCTAGGAACTTTGTTCACAAAGTTTTGACCTAAAAATAATCATTTAATGTCTCAATAAGACCTCAAAATTTTCTAGAACCTAAACCACCAAAGGTGGACTTGCCTGGTAAAATGGGCCCTACCAACCAATAACTCCATTTTTTCCACCCAGAAAGTACCAACGTATTGATGATAATATGTTTCCTAATGCCAGTTCTCTCCTTATTTTTGAGATTTGTTGTCGAGCTTATTGTTATTTCTAGACTAAGGATTATTTAATTATGAACCCTTTTAGTTACTTTATATATATATATATATATATATATAATCGTGTGTGTGTTGAAGGGGTCGATCTTAATATAGTGGGCGTTATTTGTATTTAACTAGTCCAATTTTGTGCTTAGCTAGTGCTTGTAGCAATTGTGATGAAGACCATTTTTTTCTTAATTTCTTCTTATGAAATGCTTATGCACATGTCTTTTTTATATTAATAGTGAATGGAAGTGTTTTGTGAAGGCACCTCTTGCAACATGAGCATGAAGCCATCAATCACCTCCATTACTCAATTAACTTCTTCTCAATAGTCCTAGAGACCAAATATTGCTTGACCACATCATTGAGTTGGCCATGCATTTAGGCATATAAGGGAAAGGAGTCACAATTAGCCACCCCATCTTATGCAACTATAGTGAAAATTTTCTACCCTTAGCACTTGTTATCTAAAAAAATTAACTATTGTAAAGACAATTGGGACCTAATTGATATTTATAATAAACATATTGGTACTAGTTAGGGGTCAACCACAACATTCAAGATGACCTACAACTTGATGTTGAGATCCTACTTGTTGCAACCCAATGTTTCAATATTTATTCTTGGGTGAAAGGTGTATTTATGCTTCTTTATTTCATGGGTTATTTTGTGTTTTTATCTAACATTTATGGTAACAATTAAAACATGAAATTTTGATAAATGAGTAACTCAATCTTAGTTTTTTGTATTGCTTTTGATGGTTACATATGTGGCCTTTGTTTTTTAATATAAAGTGTTATAGCATATTTTTCCACGTCCTTGCATAGATGCATGTTTTGGCATGAACTATGTTCTTTTCTCCACTAGTAGACTTCCTTGTTCCTACTTGTGAACCAATTTACTTGTCACCTCCTAAAACTTCTTAAAAAACCATTTTTTAAAAAGAGGCACACTCTGCCTGTGTCTAGACCATGTATGCGTGTCTTTCCTTTGTGTAGCCCGCATCTTTAGTTATTAAGGCACAAAAAATAAAAATCAGTTAAAGTTGCGGGAGTTGTACGATTTCCTTCAATTACTGACCTCCTATTGCTAGTAAACAACTACCCTAACTACTCTAACTATTTGCCTAGAGCATAAAAAGTGTCCAAGGGGAAGAATAGAGGTGGAGAAGAAATCATTGGTAACATCTTAATGTTGGGATTTTCCTATTGAAAATCACAAGCCCATGTTTCCCGAGTCTACAAGTTATGTCCGCATATCTTGAAACCCATATTACCAATAGCCTTTGCTTCATATATCTTGTTAGAAAGAGCCATGATCTCTTTTTTGGACCTGTCCTTTAAGCAAAGCATTAGGAGATCGAGTTGCATCTTTGTGGCCCCAGTGGAGGAATTTAGACACCAATTTTAGAACAATGTCTCAACAATCATAGGTTTTATCCATCTTTTTATCTGTTGTTATTTTAATAAAGATCTCTCTTTTCCATCCAATAAAATGTATTGATTTCGTGTTTTTGGTATATGAAACTTAATTGTTTAATGCATCAATTGGTTTACTTTTAGTCAATTTCTTTATACATTTATAGCCATGTGTCTCGTAGTTTGTATCTTTTTTAGATACAGTTGATTGAAGGAGTTGTTGGACAAGAGGATTCAAGAAAATGGATCTTTGCTAAATGTTGGATTCCAAGTTGGTCATTTATCTTTCTTATTTATTTATTTATTGGTTGTGAATGCTAAATTGACTATCTTTTTTGAAATTGAAAATTGTCTTTAAGATCGTTGCTCTATTATAATTTTGACACAAAACCATTAAAAAAATATTCCCAACAAAAAGTCACACAATTATTTTGTTTTATGTAATTTAAATATGTCGATAAACATTATTAAAATATGACAAATATTTCTACCAAAAGTTTTCTTAACATTTAGTGCCTACAAAGTCTACTCATAAACGATGCAACATACTTCTTTAAAACATAACCTTCTAATGACGCAACCTTAGCATTATCTTAATAACCTTGCAAAATGAAGTAGCCTTAGCATTATCTTAATAACCTTGCAAAATAAAGTAGCCTTAGCATTATCTTAATAACCTTGCAAAATGAAGTAGACTCAACTTCTACTAGACTAATAGGGAGTGACAACTCCCACTTAAAAAAATATGTCACACCAACACCCCTACCAGGTAAACTCTTTGAAAATAAAAAACAACAAAGATATATAATATTTACCATAAACAATATTATTTCAAATGCGAGTAAATCCAAAATCTTTGTTTTGGAAAAAAGTTCAGACTTTTTAAAATATTATAATAAGTATGAATAGTTAACATTAAAATTAACTTATTATTATAATAATAATAATAATAAAAATATGATAATGGTCCAAAATAATTAAATTTATTTTAATGTTAAAATTTTAATTTAAAACTCTTTTAATAAAAATACAACTGTAAACTATAATAAAATTAAAAAAAAAACAGAATAAAAGATTAAAATTCATAACGGAAAACAATGTAACAATCATGTTAAATCAATTGAAAATATTAGTTTTGATGGTGGTTGTCTATTTTAGTAGCATGGTCGAGTGGACTTTCGGTGGTTGTCTAGTGGCTAGACAAACAAGGGTACATTTTTTTATCATGTGAGGACAATACTAATGATTAACTATATTATAATTATGGTATCATATGAGTGCTCTCTCACCTGCGCTAGCGTTGGAGTTTGGTTTTTAAATGGCTATACTATGAGTTTTTTTTGTTTAAAATTGGTTCATATTATTATTAAATATATATAATAGTTTAATATAATCAATTATTGAGATCCTCTGCGTTTTGCCTGGGCGGCCAGGGCTTGGCCCAGCCGCCCATTCTCCTCTGTACATAGCTGTGTTTTGTTGCAGGTCTTCCGGTGGTGGCATCCCGATCTTTGCTCTGGCGGCAACCTTGTCGGAGTTGGCTCTATGACGGTGGCAGTTCCTGAGGTGCACCCCATGGCAGCGCGCGTTGCCTGCCCCGTGGTGGCGACCTGTTCCGACTACGGCTACTCTGGTTGCTTCGACAGAGGCACGACCGTCTCTCCACATGCGAAGGGTTTCGAACTGTGCAGGGTTTTGCTTCCTGGTGGCTGGTCGGCTGCGGTTTGGTGCCTACTCCCGCCAGTCAGCCGTTTTTTTTTGCTGAGGTTTCTATTGATTCGGGTTCTTGGAGGCCGGTGGGTTTCCTGAGGGGCGGTGCCCTTACATTCGGTGGTTTCATTCGGTGGAGGCGTCTACCTACCGTCTTCTTCATCAGTAGTTGCTGGCTGAGTTCGCCGGTATGGGAGATCCAGAGTTTTGTGCTTGTCCACAGACTTGGATCTACTGTTTCTTCTGTTGAGGGTTTCGGTTCTGATGGAAGCTGAAGTCGTCTTGATTGTCAAGGGTTCTTGATGGCCGGCGGGGGTTTTGTGGCACCTTGCTCAGGGTTCGTGTAGGCTGGTTTTTGGTTCAGCTCTTTATAAGCTGTTGTTTTTGCTTATATGGGTTTCTCTTTTTTGGTTCAGAAATATGTGGAAATGTAGGGATCCTTGTGATTCTACTACATGTGCAGAATGTAATTTTAATCATCTTTTTGAAATAAAATTACGGACTTTTTCCAAGGAAAAAAAATAATCAATTATTGAGATATTTAATAAATTATATGGAAAAAAAAAAAGTATATTTATATAGATGAGACAAGTATCTAGTTTGAACTTAATTTGATAGGGTTGTTTAGTAGATTTAATGTTAGTTGTTGAGAAAATTATTTAAAAACTTTTGGTGATGGGAGATTCAAGAGCTATTATAAATTGGATGAAGGGGATTTATTATTGTGAGAAATTTTCAATTAAGATGTATTTTCAATGAGATTATTAATATCAAGTTTTCAATTAATAAAGTTATTTTTTTCATTTTTATAGAGAAAGGATCACCATTGCTAATTCATTATCAAAATTGAATGTGTAGATGGCCTCATCTACTTGACATATTTGGACTTGACAGGAAGGTGTACAAAATGAATATGACCCACACCCCTTCATTTGATATGTCTTCGATCTCTTTATGAATAAATTCCAATGTTTGTTCTTTTTCTCTATTTTCGCTTCATATCAACATAAGTTTAGATGATGATTTCACTTATGATGATGTAGTTTTTTATTATTTTTAAACCTGCAATGCTCTATAGAAGGTATTATTTATAAAAGATGACGTAAAATCACTCTTTATGATCCTCTTCTTTGGATCCCGTTTTTCATATAAGGACTAAGTATCTCTAAATAGCTAATGTTAGAAGAACATACATCATGAAATATATCTGTTTTTCCATATATGTATATATATATGATAAGATGCATAAATTAAAATAAGGTATATATGGAAAAAATGATGAGATGCATAATTTAAAATGAGGTAATACTAAAAAATAGAAAATATTATTTTCAATAGAAATATAGATGAAAGTTTGTCAAAATGGGCATTAATTGGTAATATTTGGTTGAGGTTTGATCTTTAATTCTATTAGATGCAGAAACATGAAACACTGAGAAATTCAATCACATGAAATTCATACAACCATAACAGAAGATATATACCCTAGGGAAAATCCTCAAGACAATGAGAACAAAAACCCCAACAACTCTTCGCAGTATAATATAATGGATAGCAAAGAATGTCTCTCTTTTACAACATAGCAGATTGCTTTCGGAAGATAAGAGATCACCAAAACACTCTTGGTGAAGATACAAAAGCAATAGAGAAGAGAGATCAATCGGATATGTATTCCAATGTGCCCAACACATCAATATATAGCAAAAATCATTGCCATGCAAGGAATAGCAAATCAATGCATGAAGGATAATCCTCCCATGCAACCACGGCGAGTTATCTTCTTGGATAGGTGTAGTGCACTTCTTCCTTAACTTGAAATCATGCTTAACTGACTTTGGAGTGAACACACCTCATAACTGACCTAGGAGCACTTAGTTAACAAGCTAACATAAGTGTCATCATGCAATAGGAGCAACTTTAGTTTTGTAACTTAAGTGTCGTCTTTTAAATTTTAGTTTAACCAAAGTGTCGTCATGCAAAACACTTTAGTTAACTAATTCCTTTTTAATACTTTAGTTAACTTTTCTTAACTGAAATCATGTTGATTGATTTTATTGAATTGGTCACTAGGTTATCCTTTAGTTAACCGATTGCATATATTTAACTGATGCTTTAACAGAAGCATTGATTGAGGCATACATTGTTACTTAACTAAAGCTCTATAACTGAAGCTTTAACAATACGAGTTCTCTTTAATTAGTTGAAGTGTCTGCATGGGAAATTTCGAAGTCTCTTGATCTCTATGCTTTATCTTTTATTTCTTTATCTTTTACTAATTGGTCAATATGTGCTAACTTTAATTATCTATCATGTTACATTATACTGAGAAGAATTATCGGATGTTGTGATCATATTATATTATTCTGGACCAAATTATCATATGGTAAAGTAATTCACTTTAGAGGTGATCAATCTCTGAAGGAGACTTAATAACAACTGTTGATCATGGTTATTAATACATCACACAACATTAAATGCTTTTAACAAGTAAAGCATGACCTTTATACGGAAAGTCCACCTCTATACGAGAGGTCCATCCCATGGATACCATTATACAGAAGGTTCACATGAGAATCATGACTTGACACACAAGTCCAAAGCCTTGTCCAACAAGACTTTACAACGTCATTAATTTGATCAATTACCTCTATACAGGAGGAATAATCTTTACACGGAAGGAAATCAAAGTGCTCACCTCTATACGTGAGGATCAATCTTGGCTGCACAAGATTGGTTTGGAGAATGTCTCATGATGTTGTACATTTAACACTCCCTCTCAGCGAGGGAGGCATTCTCTGCCATACCAAGCTTGTCTCGGAAGTACTTGGACTTCATTACTCATAGAAGATTTGTTAACACATCTGAAATCTACTCATAAGTATCAATGTACTGAAGTTTCATTGTACCTTTCTGGACCATGTGTCGGATCAAGTGATACTTCATTTCAATGTGCTTAGACTTGTCATGAAACAATGGGTTTTCAGAAAGCTTGATGCAACTCTGATTGTCACACATAATAACTGTAGGCTCAATCTTTTCACCGAGCAACCCTGCAAGTAGCTTTCTGAGCCACACTGCTCCTTAGCAGGAAACAATAACAGCTGTGTATTCCGCTTTTGTAGTGCTCTGGGATACGAAGCACTGCTTCTTGCTGGACCAAGATATCATAGTTGATCCTAGGCTATAACAGTAGTCGAATGTACTCTTACGGTCCATAATGCTTCCTCCTCATTCTGATTCTGTATAACCAAGTAACATGACTCCTCCACTAGAGTCATATCTGAGTCCATATGAAATTGTACCTCGAAGGTACCTAAGCACATGTTTAGCACTTATATAGTGTTTGTGTCTTGGATCAGACACAAATTGACTCAAAATGCCCATGGCATAACATACATCAGGCCTCGAATGTATCCAGTACATTAGTGATCCTATAATCTATCTATTCAAAGTGGGATCTACTAGATATGATCCAGAGGATGACTCATGAAGTTTCCTCAAATTGGAAACCATCGGTGGAGTCGTAGATTTGCAATATATCACGCCAAACCTGCTCAATATATCCATAGTGTACTTCCCTTGAGATAGAAAAAATTCATCATTTCTTTGCCAGATCTCAACGCCAAGAAAGTAGTGCATCAAACCTAATTATTTCGTCTAGAACTCTAAGGTGAGCTCCCTCTTGCACCAACCAATCAAATGTTCCTCTCCAGTGAGAAACAAATCATCAACATACAAAACCAATATCAACGGTTGGTTCTTCACTACTTTGAAGTACAAATTTGGATCAGCTTCACTCTTAGAGAAACGCGCTTGCTTAATCCCATATAGAGCTTTATTTAGCTTGCAAACATGGGACTCCTTCCCATGCACCACAAGTCCTTCAAGTTGTTGAATATAAACCTCTTCCTCAACTTCACCATTGAGGAAGGTTGTCTTCACATCCATCTGGTGAAGTTTCCATCTTACAATAGATGCAAGTGCAATCATTGTTAAGATTGTGGTGTACCTTGCCATAGGGGAAAAGGTCTCACCATAATCGATGCCTTCTTTCTAAGAGAAACCTCTGGCAACGAATCTGGATTTATACTTCTCAATGCTACCATCTGCAACATGCTTTATCTTGTAAATCCATCTAGAAGTCACAATGGACTTCCCATCAGGTTTGGGAATAACCTCCCAAACATCATTCTTCGTTATAGATTTGTACTCTTATGTCATTGCATATTTCCATACTTGCTTCTTTGCAGCTTCTTCATATGAGGATGGCTCTAAATCATTGATGTGAATCATCGGTGCAGCATACTCATATATGTCAGGTTGCTTGTGCTCTCTAGATGAGACTGTTGGTGCTCCATGTTTCTCTTCATCTTGTAATATATCTCAGCACCAAGCAGATCTTATTTTAGCGGGAGGTTCATCAGGTGACCTCTCAGTCAGTTGTATTGGTTCTTTAGGAGCTAGCGAATCTAAGGCATCTTCTAGTTTCTCCCTCTCAAACTCTAAAAGGGGAGAATCAGACTCGGGATCCTCCATCTCTGAATAACATTGAATCTCTTTCGATCTTTTGAAAGCAGCTTCCTCATGGAAGGTAACATCTCGACTAACTTCAAAGTGTCTCTCACCAGGTACATATATTCCGCGTAGGATAAAAGACAACCAAAACGCCCCGCTTTTCCGGTGATTTTGGGATAAAAACCGATTAAATTTTTTAATGGAAATTGGTATTTTCATATTTTTGTAATTTCAGCAATTGGGATTGTCTGTTCTAGATTAATTGCCCAATTTTAAAACTACCCAAATTGCCGAAATTGTGATCTGAGCACTCCAAATTGCGATTTTGGCAAGAATTGCTCTGTCGGATTCCGGCAAGTCAGGGGTGTTTTAGTTAGCCCTTATACAACTCCCATATATTCAGTATGCTTTGGATGACTCACTATAAACCACAAAGGTGCATTTCTTTCCAAAAGGCTCCATCTTTGTTCTCTTTTCTTTTGGTACATGAATGTATACTAGGCTCCCGAAGATAGCCAACTATGATATGCCAGGCTTCTCACTGGTAAAACACTTCTTCTGGTATCTTCTCATCTAGAATGGCATGCGGGATTCTATTTTGGATGTACACCGATGTACTAGTGGCTTCTACCCATAATGAGGTAGGCATGTCCTGATCATGCATCATGTCTTTTGCAGCCTCACATATGGTTCTATTCTTCCTTTCGGAAACCCCATTTTGTTGAGGGTTGTATGGTAATGTTAACTATCAACATATTCCTACATCATTGCATAGCTCATTAAATGCATGTGAATCAAATTCACCTCCATTATCAGACCTTAATGCATGGGTGTGATTTTCTTTCTAATTTTCAACTAGGGCTTTAAACTCTTTAAATTTTCTAAGAGTTTCACTCTTAGCCTTCATGACATAAATCCATGACTTCCTAGAAAAAACATCTATGAACAGGACATAATATAAGAAGCCACTCAGGGAGGGGGGAGACACGGGACAACATACATTAGAATGTATTAAATCTAAAATCCCTTTAGATCTAGTAGTACTGTTGGAAAAACTTTTCTTAACATTCTTCCCAAGTGCACAACCCCAACATACACTATCATGCTCAACATCAAATACGGGCATACCTTTTACCATCTTTTGAATTCTTGGTAGCGCTTTGTAGTGTAGGTGTCCGAGCCTTCGGTTCCATATCTCGCATGGACTGATAGTGTGGTAAATCATAGCTTGAATGTACTTCTCGGGTACCTTGTAGAGTCCTCCCTCTCGAAATCCAATCACAACAGCAGATTTTAGGCTTTTGTTCTTCGTCAATAAAAGTGCTTTTTTATCCATGAAGATAACTCGGAAGCCTTTGTCTTCAAGAACCAAAACTTAAAGGAGGCTCTTCTTCAAAACTGGAACATATAGAATGTCTTCCACATGTAAAATATCACCAGTGAGGTGGATGCAACTCCTTGTATCGAATATGTTTACTTGTCCCCCAACTCTACCATGCATGTGAACTTTTTCTCCTTTAGGTTAGCGGATGGCACTCTTGTAACCATTCATATGTTTGGATGTGCCATTTTCAATCAACCATGTGTCTGCACTTGTGATAACGGATCCCGAAAGGGATGAGACAGGGTAATACTCCCATTTTGTCTCCTTTACCTCGGATGCATTCTTTTGAGTGGTTTCATCTTCTATGGTTGTAGAAGCATGAAACCTTCATTTCCGCTTTGCTTTGCACTCTCTTGAGAAATGACCTTTCTTGTTTCAATAGTAGCATCTAGATTTTGACTTGTCAAAGCCTTTGTTGAACACCTTCTTATTTGGATGAGATAACTTCTTTTGGAAGGAGGGTTTCTTTCCTTTATTCATTCTTGCTGTGAGAGTACGATTTTCTTCTTTAGTGCACATAGCTTTGCTATGGATTCGCCCTTCCTCTTGGATACACTCATGCCACAATCTTTCGAACTTAGGTTTCACTTCTCATCCATTGATAGCGGCCAATAATGTCTCCCATGAAGATGGGATACCATCAACGACGGTTTGGATGAAATCATCTTCATCCACAACAAATGCAATGTTAACAAGTTGATCTCTTACCTGAGAGATCTTAGTGAAAAAGGAGGCCACTGTCTCGTCCTTCTCCATCTTGAGGTTTCATAACTTGTTCTTCAATGCCCTCTTTTTAGTTGGGGCCTTCTTCTCATATAGATTAGTTAATGTATCATAACATTCTTTTGCGGTCTTCAACGATGTGATCACAGGTATCAAGTTATCTTTTACCGAATCATAGATGATCCATTTAGCCTTTGCTTGATTCTTCTTGAAGTGATGCGCCATGCTTTAGTTGTAGTCTCCTCCAACACGATGGATACGTAGCTATCCAAGTCACTTTCCTATAGGATGTTGAGAATCGTAGACTTCCAAGTGTTGAAGTTTGAGGTGCCCTCAAGATGGTCTTCCGGTTGTACAGACATTGATTCCATAGTCTTCAAATTTTATGCTCAAATTCTTAGGATCTATGTAGGCTCAAGATGGAATAAAAAATTGAGCTCCTTCACGCCCTGATCCAAGGTCTGACTCACATAATATATGACATGCTCTTGGTGAGCATTATCTTCCTAGACTAGAACTCCTCTGATGGCATAATCGGATGCCGAAACGTAAAGGATGAAATACTTCATGTAATCTAGATTATATCAAGGGAGCGAAAGTCAAGGCTTGTTTCAACGCATCAAAAGCAGCTTGTGCCTTCTCATCCCAAACAAACGGAACGTTGGTGCAAAGCAAGCGCAAGAAACCATGAACCTTCATGGCGTAATCTGTAATGAATCAGAGGGGAAAATTGGCGTTTCCATGAAGGCTTTGTAGTTGGTGCAAGGTGCGAGGGTATGGAAGGTCGAGGATGGCTTGAACCTTCAATGGATCCATGGTTATACCTTTTTGGGAGGCAAATGAACCTCGGCAATCAGTCGATAGGGACACAAAAAACAGACTTGAGGGGGTTCAGGCAAATGTTTTATTTTCAACATCGCAGGAAGACTTGCAGGAGGTCTTCTAGATGCTGAGATCGTTTCTTGGTTTGAGCTGTGAGGTCATCCAAGTAAACGAAGATAATGTGGAACAAGTCATGAAAACATAAAGTCATGCCCTACTAAAAGGTGGCTCTGATGTTTTTAAGGCTAAATGGAATAACTCGGTAGGAAAAGGTGCCCCAAGGAGTAGTAAACATGGTCTTGTACTGATCCTCCTTACGGATATAAATCTGATTGTAACCAGAGAAACCGTCCATGAAGGAAAGAACCTCGTGGCCAACACATGGGTCAATGAGTTGATCAATAAAGGGTGTCAGAAATTTGTCCTTGGGACACGTCAGATTCAAATCTTTGAAGTTGGTACAGACGTGAATGGTGCCTTGTTTTTTATTAACGGGTATAGAGTTAGATACCCAAGTGGTATACGCAATTGGGTAGATGAACCGAGCTTGGTGCAATTTTTCAATTTCAGCCTTTACCGCCAGCATTTTGGACGGATGTATGGGTCGTTGCTTTTGGTGGATGGGCGTAACGTCGGGCCAAGTGTCAATGTGATGTTCGACGATGGAAGGATTGAGGCCATACATCTTGGTATATGACCAAGCGAAAACATTGCAAAACTCTTGGAAGAGTTTCTTGTAGGAAGTGACTTCTTTAGGGGAGAAGGAGGCACCTAACGTGATATTTTCAACAACGTCGGGTTTGTCAGAAATATCCACTTGTATAGTGGACGAGATGTTGGCCATGTTACCTTCCTCGAAGGCATCTGGGGAAAGGATAAGATTCTTGAACTAATCAATGTTTCCATGAAGAAACTCTTTTGACTTGACCGAGAACTAATCAGTTGTAGATGTGGTAGGATCCTTGGAAATAAAATGCGCGCGATGATGCATATCATCCCAAGGAAATTCGAGCTCAGTTAATGCTTCGAGTATCTCTTCTTTACTTCGAAAGCATTGGGTGGAGATATTGGAGGGATCAATTGGAGATGACAACATGGCATTTGGGTCCATTGTTGAGATAAATAAATGGTGTTTGTCTCAGTCGAACAAGATGTCGGGGGGTGGATTTCTTCAAATACGGTGATCTGAGATTCCAAGGATAGCTTTTGCAAGTCATCCAACACTGAACAATATTCAAGTAAATTGGGGAAATGGTGGGAGTAATGACCATAGCGGCCACACACGACACATGAATGATTTGTACATAAATATTTTTTACATGACTGAGGAGGGGATGGAAATTGAACTACCAGGATGTTCTCGCCATAATCCAACGTCTGTATGTGAGTGCGGAGGATGGGAAATTGCGGAAAGTTTTGGGTAGCATGACCTAAGACATCACACAAAGAGCAAGGCGAAGGTGCTTGAGTTGACGTAGTAGGAGGGGGATTCACGGATTTGTTCATAGTTTCCGGTGCAGTTGTATTTGTAGTTTTTTCCCTAGCCTTCTTGACGGGAGGGAGGGCAGGGTTGAAGGGTGTTTTCGCGGACACGCCAGGAGGTGGATGATTGGTGGTGTCAATTGGTTGGACCAGTTGTAGCACAACTTGTGGGGTAGGGATGGGATTTGGTGTAGGTAAGTACCAAACAGGAATCCCTAATGTCAATCGAGGGAGGTTCAATGTTACTATCACAGGCATGTTGATTACTCCTAATGGTGGGAACAAGAAGGGGATTGTGTGTATCGGGGTGGCTCCCATATGGATGGGTACGGATGGTGGTTCAAATTGGGATTTCCATTGAGGTTGGGTTTTGGGTGTCAGCTGAGAGGCGGACTGTGAATCAGGGACTATTTTGCTCAAAGAAACGGTGCGCAAGTCGAATATTTCAACATCTGAGGGGGGTGGGGGAAAAGTCATAAATGTGGTGGACATTGGAGCGTCATAATAAAGACCGGGCCCTACGACAGAAATTGATGGGATGGGAATGCCATGGGTAGTTCTATTGACCATTGGGAGTACATTGTTTGGAGTGGATGACCCCTTGGGGTCGTAATAGGCCAACTAGTCAATTTTGACAATCCTCCCTTTGTGAGGGAACATCATGAGCCGAAAGACGGATGAGGAAATGACTTTGATTGCATACATGTAACTGTTCCCTAGGAGGAGATTATAGTCGAGCTGGGCGTTAATGAATTCAATGTCGATTAGGACAATTTTACCGGCTAGCTCCATGGGAACATTTGCGAGAAGTCCATGGGGTTAGGTAGCGCGACCATCATAAGCACGCAGTGCCGTCGTGAAAGGATACAACGGAGGGGACCCAAGCTTCTTCCACACAAAGGTGGACATGATGCATGTAGAGGCGCCCTCATCGACGATGCATCAATGTATTCCCAAGTTTCTAATCGAGACTGGGATCTAAAATGCGGTGGACAAAGGCATGTGGGGTTCTGACTAATTCAAGTCAATTGCTATCAAACGTGAATCAGATGGGTCAATGGAACCTAAGGCTGACAGTAGGTATTTTCGTTGCACCACGAAGTTCCTGAGAACTTCTAAAGTGGACATGGAAGCGAGATACTGGGACAAATCATCCACAATGCTATAATTGGGAGCGACTCGAGCATTAGGATTGTTGACAATGCGATGCAAAGGAAATTTTGGGGCCTTGGGGACCCCATCATTTGGTGGTGGAGGTAGGCATAAAGATTGGTCTATGAGGGTAGATGAGACAACCTTATAAACAAGGGTGTTCTCAGTAGACGAATAGTATTGATTGCGATGAGTCTAGAGGTTGACCTCAGAAGACAGCGTTAAAAGGTGGTGGACTATGGATTCAGGGAGTTGACTTGGAGATGTGTTATATGGAACCGAGATTTGTGTGGTGATGAGCCCTTGAGTGGGTAAGGTATTTTTCAACACCATCGATTGTTGATTTGGTTGAGGTGGATTAGGTTGTGTTTGTGGGGCGGCAATAGCATCTCGTCAATTGGCCTCATCTAAAGCTGACAGGATTTGGGCAAATGAGGGTAATGATGCATGTAATGTCTATAGACGTTGCAAAAAGAACATGGATGGTTAGTTCACAATTGGGGGTTTTTTCCTTGCTTGGGTGGTTGGTTGGGGTCCTAGTTGGCAGGATTTGCTCCGTTATTACCCAAGGGATTAGGAGGTGGTCCACCCCCTCCCTAGCATTAGTTATTTCGGTGGTTTCTACCTCATCTTCGGTTAGGTTTCCCTTGCTGATTTTGGGGGGTTGTTTGGGTCTGTGTTTGATTTTGTTGGGCATAAACTTGCCCTTATGGAATGGGAGGAGCTTGAGGCAGGACTAGTGTGCAAGCTACCTACGATGGGGAGGGGCAAGGATAATAAGGGTTGGGTGTTGGGTGTTGGATGAGGTGCATAACCTTGAGGGTTGTTTCCAAATCTAGGTATCTGATAAGTTGGTCCATGTACATGGGTGTTGGGGGTTGGAGGTGCATACGAGGGCGTCGCTCTAGAATGCGCTAATGCACGTGACAAATCAGGGCCACAACTCATCGATGGTTGTGCGGAGCTAGGGGTGATTCCATAAGTAGGATTCGTTGTGGGGGGGAGAGGAACATAAGGTGTAATGATGGATGCGACAACGCCAATGACACCGTCGGTGGGATGGGATGCCCCATGGGTATCTCTTCGAGAGGAATATCCTTGAGGGGCATCGGGTAAGATGGTATATAGGTAGCTCGACTATGCGTATATGAGATCAAATTGTTGGGCTTTGAGGATAGCCTCTTCTTCTGTTTAAGGGCATTCTGATGGCACATCCTTGGAAATGGATGGGATAAGAGACTTTAAGAACCAATCTAAAAATGTTCGATCATCCAATTTGATCTTGCAAAGACTTCAATGTCTGCGCCACTCATGGATACGGTCTGTGATATGGGTAGTTGTATCCTATCTACAATAAATAAGGATCTCAACACCAACATCATAACGAACTGGTAATTGGAAGAACTGTAGAAAAGTAGAGGCTAGAGATGCAAAGGTGGAATGTGCCCCATGGGGTTGATCGATGTACCAATTGGTTGCAGCACTAGTAAACGCTCTTTTTAATAATTGTAGTAAAATGGAGTCATCCATTATGGAGTTAGAGGAACACCATAAGTGGAAGGACATAATGTGGTTCTGAGGGTCCTCTCCAGCCTTTCCTTCGAACTTAGGTATGTCCGAAGGGATCTTGGTAAGCATAGGGGGGCACGTGGTATTATGTCAAATGGGGTCATATGTCAATCAATCCAAGTCGGGTAAGTTGAGGTTGGCCATGAAAGGTAAGCTCCTAGTAGGATTTGACATTGTATAACAGACCTGTTTGTTGGCCATAGAAGTGAACGTGGGGCCACCTCCACTAAAGGGTGGAGGGTTCATGGTCGTCATGGGGGGGACCGTGGAACCAACCGCAGGGGTTAGTGTAAGCTGGAAGGAGGGGCGAGTTCCCCTGGGAATAAATCCTATGACTGGAATGACTGTAGTCATAGGGGTATGACCACTGCCGAAAGGAAAGGATCCAGTAGTGGTATAGGCTGTGGTCATGGGAATCGGCCCGCTACCTATGGGTATGGACCCAGTGACTGTATGTACGGTAGTGGTGGGGGTAGGTCTAGTGGTGCTAGGAATAGTGGTTCCCATGGATCCAACTGTCAGAATGGAGGTCGTAGTGGCGACAAGGCCACTACAACATCCACCGCCAACTATCCCTCCATAGAATGGGTCAAGATTCGTTCCATCCATAGGGCTATGTGGGGGAAAATGTATAGGTGACTTTGACTGGGAGGAGTCAGAAGTGAAATAAGGGGCCTCAGGAAATTTTTTTGGAGATGATGAGGTGCGCCTGAGGGATCCATGACTAGTAAGGTCCAACAGACCATACTGTGGTGACTGCCCCCATAGTCTACGGGAGTATCTCGGGGGATCAATAGTGATAGGTGTATGAGTGTTGAATAGGTATGGTAAAAAAAATGCTTAAAAATCCCAATGCAACCGTGTGTTCAAGGGGAGATATCCCAATAAAAAGGGCCAATCAGGCCAAAAGCAAGCTCAAAAAACCTGCTGCAACTGTGTGCTACAGCAAGTGAGTGGCACCAAAGTAGTCAAAAAACCAAAAAGCAGCACTACCTATCAAAAGAAAACGACCTACTAACCTATGGGGTATGGATGCAAGTAACCTCCTAGCTAACATATGGAAGCCCACACAAATCATATCATCTAGAGGGTGATGAATTCTGTAGTCAGACAATACGAAATGGAAGACCAAAATGGCTAAGGGATATCCCCTTGCCGAGAGGGATCCAGAGTAAAGGATCCCTATAAAAGACTGGAAACTAAGCTACCTCCTTCATAGCACGTCCGAAAAGGTGTCCCGTAGCTTTAGCCCTTTAGATGTTTCACACCCAGTATGGTAGCCAACATGCACAACGAGGACAATGAGTCAGTGTCCTTCAGTACATAGTGGAGAGCGACATTCCACCCACACTTCCAGAACCAATATTTCCACTTCCCCTCCTAAAGGAGAGGCCCTCTGACAAATCGATGTCCACCGTGATAATAAATACCAGAGGATTTTGGTACCCTAGAGGACAACAACTATGTTTCAAGTGTAAGTGGCAGCGGGGGTTATTTGGATACCTATCCCCACTGCCCTACCTAGATACCAAATTCTTTTATTCCTCAAGTGAGTTTAAATGTTGATTGAATTAAGGTATATTTTAGGCTCACCTTGAAGCCATGGACCAAGCGCTTAAATATTAAGGTGTGACTTGTGTTCACAAGTGGTGTGTATAATCCATAGATATAGCCGATAAAAGAAATGCTAAAAGGAAATAATACATTATTCTATGTAAAACACAATCTTTCATTCATCATTTCAACTAAATTCCAACACTTCTCTTTGCAATTAACTACAAGAAATGATTTATTACCATATAACTTACTGAAACAAAAAATTATGCATGCCAAGACGACAATGAAACTTAAACTGATTTCTGTAACATTTTATGCATAATTTTCAGAAACAAAATACAGATCTAAATTCTTCTCGAAAAAATAACTGATTTAAAAAAAAATCACTCAATTTCGAGTCCAAGAGGCCAATATATCTGAATTTGAAAATATGTAATTTTTCAACAGTTTTTCGTACAGGTGACAATTTTGCAAATGAGATATCTCCACACTGTGATCAGAATGTGACCAGATCAGTGCCATTGGATCTGGATCCGATAGACGGTGACAAATAGGGCATAGATCTCACTAAAAAATGGAGAGATATGACAGGGAACATGACCCAGATCCACATATGTGCTAAAAATAAAACAAACAAGCAAACTAAAATAAAAAACAAACGGGTAAGGATGGTCAAAATGAACCATGTATTTGTAGAGATCGAACCCAGTGGGAGTTGCCAAAACTATAGCTATTGTTTTCACACTAGTTGGTGCTAAAAAACACCTGCTAAGACTTTTCAAAATATTAGTAACAGTTCGAAAATGGTGGTGCATGCATGCAGTAAAAAACGGTAAACAATAGTAAATAAAAACTAAGCTAGATGATAAACATATGCAGAAAACTAAACTAAACTAAATATTTTTTGTTCTTTCACACATACGAGAGAGTAAGGAAAGAATGCTTTTTTATTTTATTGAATAAATGAAAAAATACAATAACGGGGTTACCTCAAATGGAGTGAGTAGAGGGCCCTTGCAGAAGGTTGAAGTAGCGAGTCCTTGGTCTCCAAGCAGCTTTGGGTTGTTCTCCACACAAGTGTCACTAATGGTCGTCAAAAATCACAATGGGTGAAACTATAAGTCAAATGGGGGCTTCAGGGTTTCTGGTGGAATTTCGGCAGAGTGACGGACGGTAAGGTAATGAGTGAATTCTGTATAATGAGGACCTTCACCATATATTTATCGAAATATTTGCCCGAGGTTTCTTGCCCATAATATTAGGAAAACCATGGTATTGGATCTTGGTTTTGGGCAGTAGTTTAGGGGTTTCCCTCATTTTTTGACTATTTTGACTATTTTCCCCTTTTTCCTTTTTTTTCTTTTTCTTTTTTTTGCCTTTTTTGGAGAATTTTTTACTTTTTTTAGGGAATAAGGCCATTTTTCCCTATTTTGGAGAGGAAAATAATTATGAGCCAATTTGTGGATTTTTTACTTAGGGTTTATTGGTCACTGAAGGATTTTAATGGGGTAAAATAAGGAATGTGGTGATGTCACTAGGGGATGAACATGGTGAGGAATTGTTTAGTGTTAACAAGGAGCATAAAGAGAGCAGAAATCATCCTATTTGTGGTAGCTATGATAATGAAGAAGCCACAAGTCACTTGGAGAAGGATAACAAAGAAGTAGAAGCACCTAAATACAAGAATGAATCCATGCACATGGATTCGCTCCAATCAAATGAAGAAGTGAAGCAAAGCAAACCACAAGCTGTAGGTGTGAGTCTTCCTGTGGATCTCAAAGAGGAAGAGCATTCCAATACAAATCAACAACTTGAAGAGGATGAAAAAGAGCCACGAAGGTATGATCAAAATTCTGATTTTTGCAAGAGTCACTTTTCATTGCATCCCCTTGAAGTACTTTCCACTTCATACCATGAAAGTGATATTGAAAATGCTTCTAATGATGATCTATGTGAACCATATGTCGTGGATCTATGTCACAAGAAATCTGATTTGTCATTTCAACCATTGGGAATGGTGATAGATGACACTCTAAACATTGATTGGAGAGAATCCACTAAAGGATGCGCAAGCATGGGCATGGATAGTAGTGCATCTACTAATGAATACTCAAGTTCCTATATTGGTGACATAGAGATAAATCTTGAAGAGGTGGCAGCAAGAGACAGTTCCCATGAAAATGAAGACCTTGCAGTAGAAGAAGATGAACAAGGATTTTCTTCCTAGACACCACTTGAGCTTCATCATGAATTTAATCAAAAGAAGAAAGAAGAGGATGTTTATCCTCAAGAGCCACATTTTCTTGCAGGGTCATTGAAGATGAGCGAAAGGAATATTAGGAAGGACCTGAGCACTCTGCATGGCACTAATGCATTGGTGTCAAGCTGTTGTTGGAGAAATATTCCATTGAAGACTTGGAGAATATTTGAAAACCAGTGAAAAACATAAGATGTCACATCCCCTCCCATCGATCCAACGCGAGGAAGGGAACATGACACTAAATATTCTGGGATTTTTCAATAACCCGGCCCCATTCATCAGATTCATACAAATAAAACACATGTGTGCATATGACAAAAACATGAACATTAGAATCAAACTATCCACACGCATTTCACTTGCATTCAGCATATCAATAACAATCATCAAATAATTAAAACATTGCAGAAGTAAAACACATAAGAGAATACTCATCTTGATGTAATGTTGTCCCATGCAACCAACTATGCAACTGCAATGTTCCACCCAACCATAGGCCAACTATGCTCATCAATCTCTCAGCATAGTTTCCACCCCCGAGCTGGGCATGATTTCCACAAGGAATGGGAACCTACAAACCTATGCACAGCAAAAGGAACACCACACTTAAGTCAAGCCAATCCACAGTTGGGTTTTTCAAGCCAAAACTGAACCCTCTTCTATTTTTGGATGATTGCACTCAAGCTCAAGCCAAAACAATGGATACCCATAACTCATGCCCCAGCATACTCTTTCTACACACAACAAAACACATATGTTGGGCATAGGGAAAACATTTTTAACTATGGGATTTTCAAAACAGGGTTCCTATTGGCTCTCCCAATTTGTGGCACACCCAAAATCGAACTGTGGGAAGGGAAATCGACCACAGGGAGAACAAAATCGAGTTCCCAGCAGGTATATGGTCGTTTAGAGGAAAAAACAACCTATATAGGCCCCCAAATCGTGACTCCCTTCCTCCCGGACATCCTGCAACACAAAAATGACCTCCCAGCTAGAGAAAAATGGAGGAAAACTCATAAATTCGTGAGGGAAAATGCCCAGGTAGCTTCAAACTTGTGAGAGAGCCAAATTGGTTCATGAATGATGGTTTAGAGATAAAATCCATGGCTCTTTTCTTTCCCAAGAAGCCAAAGACGTTTTCCAAAAATGGTGTCTTTCCCATACCCAAATTTTTGGACAGCCATACCTCTCCATTTTCCCAAATAATAATTATTTCAACCAACTCTTGGGAGAAATAAATGATTGGGTACAAAATTCAACTTGGGTAGTTCAGGGGTTATGGGTATCCTCATTGACACTTGGATTTACTTGATTGGTTCAAGGGTTTGAATATTTCCCTCCCAATTCCTTGTAAAAACCATGTCCCCATACTCTTGTTGCATTGCATAACTAGTTGTGGGTAATTTATTAAAATGCATATTTACATGATATTTACCATTTCTATTGTGCCTGGCTAGCACACAACCATATGCATCAATTTTAATGCTAAGTCGATGGTGGGGCCTTGGCCTTGAGCTCCTCAACACGATTTTATAACAATTTTACATCATTTACATGTTTAATGCAATGGGGTCAAAATCGTGATATTACATAAGAGGTGTATTTTTGCAATTGCTTTCCGATAAAGATCGTCTTCTTGAGCTTGTGGAGATGTATCATAGCGCATAACTGAAATATGTAATGGAGATTGAAAAGCTCACCCATGAGTTGGATACCACCCAGGATTCTTTGAAGAGTACCCAAAGTGCACTTCAAGAATATGATATTCAGATTGAGCAGCTTCATGAGAAGCTAGAGAGATCACTTTCTACCTCATACATATCAAGCAGTCATTTCCATATGGATGATTGCTCTAATGTTCCAAAGAGGAACCTCATGTGATGGCGATGCATGAGGCGTATTCTGATTTGCAGGTGTTTAAGGAGGGTCAATCACTTGTTATGTTTCATTATGAGCTGCCCCTAAGAGAGATTCATGCATACTTGGAGGAAGTAGATGAGCTCACTCTAGTTGGACCAACCTTTGGAGGAGGACATCCATCCACATGATTGGTGGATGGATTTTGCAGATATTTGGTTCACTATCCTTCATCCCACACATCTCTTATAGCCATGACATATGGGGATGAACATTGAGTGAAGGGATTCTTTCTCTTGGTGCCACATGAGGAGCAAGAAGCTCCCACATTCACTCTTGATGACTTGATGGTAAATCCATGGGGTTTGACAAGCACACATGACCCTTCCTAGCAGCATCAAAGGCATTACCTTCACTCTTTGATGCCTTCATCATGCAGAATTACGCATGGGAATTCCACTTGAGCCATATGAGTGGAACAAGTGCCAGAGAGTTGTACCATTGTACCAGTGTGCAGCTTACACATAGGGAAGCTAAATGCTTTCCATTTGGATCAATCAACTGGAGTGTTTATTCATCCATGGATTGGGTGGATAAATGCGTGTTAGAGTTGAGTACCCCAAGGAGTAAGAGTTTTGCTTACATTAGTGGAGAGTTCCTTGACATGTATTTCATATTTTGTGAGAAGCATGGGCATCACAGGTTGTTAGATGATGCCTTTAGTCTTCATGGAAAGACATGATATTTTCACCTATGTCATTTGGGTAAGACATGCAGCAGTGTTGTGAGACTCGGTGGTATCATGCACATGGCATATGAGGAGTCTCATACTTTGATGGATCGGTTCACTAAGATGATGCACTTGGTTGGGAGTGATGCACTTCCAATATGGTGTTGGGAACCTTGTATTTCTCATTATGCTAGATCCTTCTACATGACAGTGACATTGTATGGGTTGCAGCTAAGACAGTGCGATCTAGGCATCCCTTGGCATGATGGATTGTCTTGGATGTAATTGATGTTTTTTGGAGTACAGTACAAGCAATGGGATCCTGGCATTGATTGGTGTAGCATTTTAGTTGCTAGCCTTGGAGAGGGAGAGAGCCATGATTTACAGGATTCCATCTATGTGGAGCACTGGTTTAGTTTCCTCATTAGGAAACCTTATGATGGATGGACATGTTGTTCATTTGTTGGTTTGTTTGGGATCCTTAAGGAGGTTCCTTATGTGGAGATTCAGCAATGCAGTGGTGGTTGTCATAGTCACATTGCATTCATCAGGTTCATTTGGGACCCTGCCATTATTTTCAGTTGTTTCAATTGGGTGGAGCATGCATTTCCAGTTGCATAGGTAGGGGATATTTTCTTTGGGGAGATAGTTATATTTAGAGTGGCGCAGCAGCAGCATGATGGATCCTTTGAGCTTAGCTTGGAATTGATAATTCCAATGCTGTACAACTCAACATCAGATATGGATGGTGTGAAGTCATTGAGAGGCTTCATGTTTTCTATGGAGTTGATGTCATTGCTTGAGGATAAGCAATCTTGGGAGGGGAGGACTTGTAATGTCCCCAAATTTGGCCATGGACCGCAATTGCCTAAGTCACCTAGACTTGTTCATGTTTATTCACCTAGGTGGTGATTTGGGTTGAGTATTTGCTAATCCTGAGGTCCAAGTTAGGAATAAGGAAACAATATTATATTTGGATTAGGAAAATGCATTATGGATATGTTGAACCTTAATTTATTCATCAAACAAGCTAAAATCTCCATGTGGTTGAATTATTGAAGAAAAATGCTAAGGTTTGGCATTCCCGAGGTTGGGAAGAATCATTGGTGGAAATTTACAAGGAAGTGCAACTCCTATCTGTGTGGACAGGGATATTATTGCTACAAGTTCATTAATGGGACAAGGAAGTGGAGATAAGCCACAAATTATTATTTTCCCAAAAATAATATTCATGCACATCCAAATCGAATTGTTGTAAGGCCATGTAATAATTGGGTCAAAACCACTAAGGAAAATCAGTAAATGACGCACTCTCTCATAAATAATGAATTATTATTATTTTATTTAATAATATGAGAGAAATTGAACTATTGATGGCACCAAGGAAGTTGGTGGGATATTTTCAATGTGGACAAACTCAATCCTCCAATTTAAGGAGGTGGGGTGAAAATGTGGGCAATTAATCAAGGAAGTAGTACAACCTCATCTTTGACTTGGTGGGGGTTCCTTAAAATAAGGAAAGAGGTTGGAAGGGTGCATTAGTGGAGCAAGAAGACTTCTCAAAAACCACTTATTAGCTAGCACATGGTTTTGGGTGTTCCATAGTATCTGCCACTAGTATTGACTAAGTGGACAAACTAGTCTTGCCCATGGTTTTCATCGTTCGATGGTATTAGAGCCTAGTATTGCAGGAAAGTGAAAGTTTTAAAAAGGAAGACAATGCGCAACAAAGAGGGTTAGCTTATGGATGATTTGATATTGTATTGGAGTTTCTTAGGCTTCTCTTTGCTTGGGTGATTGTCCCCTTGCATACCAAGAGGGTGAGGGGCCCCTCATTTCCACTTCACTAGTTGTGTATTCAGATAGATATTGAGGAGGAAGGAACTCAACCTTTCTCATTGAGTATATTGCATATTTCTACTACTATTAGTAGGTCCTTCCATTTCTAGTGATTATGCCTATGTCTTGATGTACTAATTTCCTAGCAATCTTGCTATGAAGGACAATAATAAAGTTGTTGGTTTGATGCTTGGAATTCCATGACACATGATACTGTTGTAACAACCTGTACATGTTTACACATAATTCTATATCATATCTTACAATGTTGTAATTGTATTCTGCAAATTCTAGGTCTCTTTTCTATGCTCTTTCGTACCTATGCTCGAACACCTTGTAAATTTGACTAGTCTTCAATAAAATTGCAATATCTTGACTTATACACAACCAAATCAAGTTCTGTAAGTTATTGTAGGTAGGTGGGACAATATAGAGCCCATCCCCATCATCAAATCAGAAATTCATGAGGCTTAGATGTTGTTTGGAATCACTTTTAAACTACCTAGTTGAGTTGTCTTGCATTTGAACATTTCTTCCTAGTTTCTGCATCTTGTTGTAATAAATCCTATTGTCTAGTCATGTGTTTCCATAGTGTGCTAGGGATGTTATATGTTGAGATATTTCTAGTGTTGCACCAGAATCGATTGAGTTTACACAGAAGTCCTGGGGACTGGAAACCACTCGGTCCTTGTGACCACCCCAGGCGTGATGTACTAAGAGAATGTGCAATTCTCGAAGTATAACCTTGAGTCTACCTTCCATGTGACTTTCCGATATGTGCTAATTCTATAGATGATTATCAAAACCTATGTTCCCCAATTCGTGGGTCATTGGTTGTGTTTAGGAAACCATCTTTCCCATTAGTGTTCTAGTGTAATTGGCCAAGTACCCTATCGAGAGTTTATGTCAGTTTAACATCCAAGGGCATATTGAGTGTCTATCTGAGGGTCATACATGTTAGTAGGGATGTATTAGGACTCATCCCATGCATCAGATCTTAAAATAGAAGGGTTTTGGTTCCATTTGAATCCATTTGGAAATAAGCAGTTTTTGGATTGCAAAAGCTAGGAATTACACCTAGTCTCTAGGTTTTGAAATTAGATCCTAGAAGAGGATTTGGTATCTCTAACTTTTATATTGGGATAATACATCATTTGGGAATCCCCAAAAAATATGGGTGCTCTCCCGAAAGTCAGCAAGGAGGCCCGACCTAATTTCTAACACTTAGGCACTTCTCTCGGTGCCCTTCTTGGATTCACCTATGTTGGGTGCTCCACTCCACCAATTGTTTTTCCTGATTCTTTGCCATGCACCCGATACCCTTTGCCCTAGAGCCTGAGTGTTGTGTCGATGGTGTACACATGTGCTCGGCATGGTGTAAAACCATTTTTCCCCTCATCGGGGTGACTTACCACCACGCCGTAGGAAAATAGACCAGATTACATCATTTCCGCTTTGCCACTTGCCGAAGCCTTCTCCATCGAAGCTTTTTGGGATTGGAAGAGTGACTTGAAAGAGTCTTGAATTTGATTTATTCTCCCTGGTGGTATCATATCTTATATAGGGGTTGGCATCCATAGATGAATACTTACATTTGGGTGGAAAAATTATGATCCTCAATTAGGTTCTTGGAATTCAACTCTTGGCATAGATAAGTACCTCTGCATTACTATATAAATTATTATTATATGATATAAAGATTCTAAGAATGGTCTTGGATGGTATAAAAATTTTACATTCCATTTTTATATTTTACAAAATTTAAAGGACACATATATCTATGTTTTCACCAATTTCAACAAGAAATGTTTCCGCACAGGTATCCAAAACTAGCATGTGGAAAGTTCAAGGTTTGATTTTTGCACTAACAGAGGACTAGTATTTTAGTCAGTGGGCACTCATCCTTTATGCTTAAGGTATTACAATTGGATGTGTTGTATAGAATACATTCCTCTACTTTCCCTCCAAAATTCATAAAATGTTATTTATTTTAAATATTGACCAAGCCATGCATTGTTTATCAATTGCACACATATTTTTTCCAAAACAAGGGATTCAATATTTTGACTTGTGTGATATCAATATTTGGAGTGAAGGTATGAAATTATTACAGGAGGTGAGGAAATATTCCTCTATCTATATGAAAGTTTTAATCACTAAATATTGAAATGAAGGGGTCCAAATAATTCAATTGTCGAGTGTAGTTAAAAAGAACTAGATACTCAAAAAGTAAGAAATTTTAGCTTTTAAATTATATAGGAAACATTCCAAGGAAAACCACTCTATGAGGGTATGTCAATGCAATGAATTTACATCAAATAGCCCTAATAAATAATTTAATGGAGTACTTTCCAAAAGTTAAAATCATCCACACTTAAAGATCTGCTAGAAAATAATGACATGTACCTACATGAAAAGCTCTAAATATCCAATATTTTCAAAAGAGAAATTTGTAATAACTCGTTGGAGAGTACCTTAGAGTTCATATCTTTTAGATTATCAATCTCACATGGGTAGAGGAATTATTGTTTTACATAAAACTTTTGTCAAACAATGGACATCCTTAAATTTACCCATACATTCCAACACATATTTTGCACACAGATCAGTGATAACATCAACCATTCCATCCACAACCTCTACATGGTAGTGATAATATTGGACCAAGTTAATGCCCACAAAAAATCTGTTATGATTGCTGCATTACACCCCTATAAAGGGTCATAACAAAGAATTTCTTGGGCCAAAAGCAATTTGTTTTCTTTATGGGGAGTTGGAGACCTGTGTGGAGTTTTTCTTCTCGATGTGTTTCGGACTCCAGAGTTGAGTCCATCTTCAGGAGAAATATATCTCAAATGAACTCCATGGATATACACTTAATAAATATTGTTTGTTTTTCATGAAAGTATTTTGTTGTTGTTTGTGAAGGCTAGTTGTGTCTTTGCTCATGCTTGTTTGTGACTGCACAACTAACCTTATGATGTGACATACTCTTTGCTCTTTGAGATTGTTTGATTGGGTTCACTAAGTGAGGACACATGGAATTATTTGCTTACCTTGCATGGGGATCCACGCCAAAATTTAAGTAGCTACTGCAAGTGACCCATTTCCACTTGTATTTCCAGTACAAGGAGAAGCTTGCACATATTAGAGAGACATCAACCCATCATAAATCTCAAGAATGCTAATTCTTATTGAAAAACCATCATTTCACTCTCTTCATGAATGATTAAAGGCGATGTACAATTTTATAGCCCAAGGGAGACCATCTTCAAAGAGAGGAATTCTCCAAGTAATGGATGTAGAAAGAAGTTGATCACATAGAGACCCACCCCACACTAGGTAGAGTTTAGCAATGGGACAAAAACACCAATATTTTATGTAAAATTTTAGCATGTCCATAGTGAATAAATCATGGATTTTAGACACTTATGTGAGTAAGCCTTTTATCTAAATGCATATCTCCACAAATTCTTTCTTGACTTCCAATATTAATTTCCACAAGGTGCACAACTTGAACAACTAGGGTTTTCTTTCCTTGTGTTATGATTTACTTCTATTATATCTTTTAACACATAGGTAACTTTTGTCCCAATTAAATGGTAAAGTGCCTAATTACATGCTTTTAAAAATTCCCCATATCTCCTATATTGAAAGAACATTTTCTATGATTTCATTTAGGGATTTGCTATTGGCAAATAATAGGCAACTTTCTAGGTTAGCATTAATTGTCAAATATGTGTGCATATATTTTATGGATGTATATACATATATATATTACTATTAATGTTGCACAGTGGGGTGCATATTACTTGCCATTGTTGTAAACACTTTTGAAAAAATGACTCTTGTTACCATTTTTGTTTAATTAACAAATATGTAGTTGAGTTGTCGATAGTACATGTGTAGTCTAGTTGTCTTTATTGACTTTTGCTTGCTTATAAGTGGGATTCCTTCTCATTGTTACTTTAAATGCAACTAATGAAATATAAGTCTCTTTCACCTTTTACGAAGTTAAATGTATTCACATAAGGTTTTTTATAGATAATTTTATGTTTCATTGGTTTGTCTACATAAGTTTACATAAGTTTGGATCGATTTCTACTTGTGTAGGATTTGCTTGAAATTGTGGTTAGGCATTGATCATGGGTGGAAACAGCTAATCTCTCATATCGTATGCCTATTGTGCTTCAGCTGGATTTTTCAGAGACCAAGTTGAGGTATCCTTTCAAATTTAATCATTTGTGGATAAGTGAAGAAAAGTTTATTGTTATGACCAGAGCTATATGGAGGCCCTTTGAGGATTAGGGAGGTGTCTTTGCGATGAACCATGTGGTAGAAAACTTAAAGAGATTAAAGTTTGCAGTGATTCAATGGGAATTGAAAAAGAAAAAGGAGTTGAAGGCCACACTGTTGGAGATTGAAGACAAAATTAAGGGGTTGTATTATGATAACATTTCAGGGGTATTTTCACATAATGGAAAAATAAATCTTGGTGAACTTGAGGCAAAAAAATCAGCTTGCTATTGTTAGAGGTGTTAATGTAATTGTAACTTCAGAAGATATTCACTTGTATTTTATTTTGTCATGATTATTGTATTTTATTTGAACCTCTGACGGAGATGTTTATTCCTCCGGTCGGGTATGTTATTATTACATTTGGTCGTGTAAAGTCATTGAGGTAAATCCTCCTTTATAAGTCGGGGCAATAGTCCCCCCTAGAGTTAGTTAGATTAGGGTTATTGAGTCCCCTAAAGAAGTCAGCCCAGTCAGGTATAACTGGAGCTGACCTAGCAAGTGAAAAAGTTAAGCGAAAGATAAAGTATAAATAGAGAGTGGAGATCTCTCATTTGAACACACACTCACTCACAAGTTCGCATCAGTGAGAGAGAGGACATGTTCGCATACGAGGAAAAGAAGAGGAGATGCAGAAGACCATATTTGTTTTGGGGTTTTACTTTTGTGATATTGTATTGGTGATGATTCTATCTCTGAGGAAGTTGCAGGGTTTTCTCCTTTATGGTTTCCCCGAGGAAATTCTTTGTGTCTATTATGTTATGCTATGCATGTTATTCTTTTAGTTAAGATCCTAGATAAATATTGATTAAAAGTAGAAAATCTAACATGGTATCAGAGCTAACCTGAAAAGAAGACACTATGCAGGTGCGGAAGCCAGGGCTTCTTATTTTTTGGATTTCTCTCCACAGATCATCAACGAAAAGAGGCTAGGCTAACTCGCCTGAGGAGGTCGCATCTTTCTATCAAAGCAGAAGTTGATTCTGAGAATTTTCATTTTTTGTCCCGTCACTACTGCCGGAGGAAACCTAGGGCATCATATATTTTGGGTTTTTGTTCACTGATTTGGGAAATTGACTACATTGGGAAACTCACCTTGAGGAAGCGCATATATCTGTCCAATCAGAGGTTCCAAATTCTAAGTTTGGAAAATTAGGGTTTATCTGACAAACCCTAGGGCCAACCAACTCCAAAAACCAATTTTGGCATCTCAAAGTGGTAAGACCTAAAAGCTTTGTTATTTCCATTTGAAGTTCTCATTAAAGATGTCTCACCACACCAAGCTTGAGGATAAGCTTGAAGGGGCTGATAACTTCCGAGCATGGAAGTATAGGATTTCCCTTGTCCTTGAAGAGAATGAATTGGACACATATGTGAATGAAGAGGTTCCAGCACCAAAGGGAGATGAGGCTAAATCCTTACATAAGAAGAACTTGGTTAGGGCCAAGAGGATCATTGCAGATTCTATTAAGGATCATCTCATCCCGCATGTGTCATCTTTGAAGACACCTAAAGAGATGTTTGATGCCTTGACCAAGCTATTTGAAGGGAAGAATATAAATCAGAAGATGACCTTGAGGAACCAGTTGAAGATTGTGAAGATACAAAATCCAGATACCATCCAGTCTTACTTTACAAGGGTCTCTCAGATCAAGGAGGAACTTGAAGCTGTAGGAGAAAATGTAGAAGAAGGAGAAATTGTGATGACCATCTTGAATGGTCTCCCAAGATCATGGGACTCATTCATTCAAGGGATTTGTGCTACAAAGAAGTTAATCACATTCAGTAGGTTGTGGGAAGAATGCTCACAAGAAGAAGCTCGACTTGTGGCTCGAGAAGAGAAGATGGGAGCAAACGATGATCAAGCTCTCACAACACACTCCAGGAGGAATAACAACAAGAGGGAGCACCATCACAGTAAGAGGGAGAAACACCACCACCAAATTCAGAGGGATAAATTTAGAAGATCCAAGAGAGATATATCTCATATTAGATGTTATAATTGTGATGAGAAGGGACACTACTCCAAAAATTGTCCCAGAAATAAAAGTGGCTCCCACAACAAGAAGAACAACAAGAAAAGGCACCATGCTCACACCGCAGAAGATGATGAACCTCCAAGGAAGAGAGCCAGAGAAGAGAGTGATGAAGAGTATGTCCTGATATCAGCACTCACGGGCACTGTCACACATGGAAGTGATGATTGGCTTGTAGACAATGGAGCTTCCAAGCATATGACAGGATATAAAGAATCCTTCATAAACCTATCTAAACATGAGTCACCTCACAAGGTGAAACTTGGGGATGATTACCAATACCCCATAAAAGGAAGTGGAGAAGATTCTTACAAGCTAGACTCTGGGAAATCTCTGAATATGAAGGATGTCCTATATGTTCCAGGACTAAAGAAGAACCTTCTCTCCATATCAGCACTAGATGCAAAAGGTATGACGGTTGCATTGTTGATGGCCAAGTCCTAATGTGGCCAAAGGGAAAGACTATAGATGATGTAGTTGTGATTGGAGAGCAAGAGGGAGGTTTGTACAAATTGAAGGGCCAACCTGAACAATCCTTCGTCCATGACTCCATAGAAGGCTTGCACATGTGCACTATAGAGCACTACCCATTGCAAGCAAAGTAGTTGAAGGACTTCTAGAAATCCAATCGAAGCATGAAGGCGTTTGCAAAGGATGTGTGAAGGGAAAGAATGTGAAGAAGGCATTTCCAAGTAGCGAGAGCAAAGCAAAAGGAATATTGGAAATCATCCACTCTGATGTATGCGGTCCTATGTCATCTAGTTCATTGAGTGGGTATGTATATTATGTTTTCATTTATTGGTGACTTTTCCCGTAAGACTTGGATATATTTTTTGAAGAGTAAAGATGAAGTATTCAACAAGTTCAAGGAATTCAAAGCCTTGATTGATAACCACACAGAGAAAAGAATAAAGACCTCTCGATCAAATAATGGTCGAGAGTTCACATCGAAATATTTCAAGAACCTATGCAGAGAATTTGGGACTAAGAGGGAGTTGAACAATCCATATAATCCACAACAAAATGGCGTTGCAGAAATAAAGAATAGAAAAATAATGGAAGCATCAAGGGCAATGCTTCATGACCGGGATCTTCCGATGCACCTATGGGTAGAAGCTGCGAGGACAACTGTGTATGTACAGAATCGTACTCCTCATAGAGTACTAGAAAACAAGACTCCATAAGAAGTGTTCTCCGACAAGAAACCAGAAGTCAGCCATCTCAGGATATTTGGCTGCCCAGTGTACATACACATTCCGAAGGAGAAGAGGACGAAGCTAGATCCTTCAGGAAAGAAGGGTGTATTCGTAGGATACAGTGAAAGATCGAAGGCCTCCCGAATATATTTCCTAGGATTCAAGAAGATTGATATCAGTAGAGACATAAAATTTGACAAAGACTCGGCCTACAACAAATCCAGAAAGTTACATGTTGAAGACATTTAAGAACCCGAAGTTACCAAGGTAAGAGATACAGCTATGGAAGAAGCGATTCCAGAAGATAATGAAGATCGTGAGATGGAAGAACCACAAGAACCTGTAGATCCACCTCGTGAGAAGAACTCCCACAAGAGGAAACCAACATGGGTACAAGAAGAAATACAAGATGCAGGGAAGTATGGTGCTCCAGAGGGGATGCCCAGAGAAAGAAAGAGACCTAGGCCATACTCTAGCTATGTGGCCCTATTGTGCGACATCATTGACAAGGAACCTTCCAACTATGAGGAAGCTGCTGAGAAGAAAGAATGGAAGGGTGCCATGATCGAGGAGTACTAGTCGATCATGAAGAATGATGTCTGGGAGGTAGTTCCGAGACCAGAAGGGAAGTATGTTGTGACTTCTAAGTGGATCTACAAGATCAAGCATGTTGTAGATGGTAGCATAGAGAAACAAAAGGTGAGGTTTGTAGCACGTGACTTCTCCCAGAAGGAAGGCATAGATTATGATGAGACATTTGCACCTGTAGCCAGATACACTTCCATCAGATCAGTACTTGCACTGGATGCAGTGATGAAATGGAAGGTACACCAGGTGGATGTCAAGACAACGTTCTTGAATGGTGTAGTAGATGAGGAAGTGTATGTGGAGCAGCCACTCGAATTTGAGACACATGAGAGGCAGACTCATGTGTGCAAATTGAAGAAATCCTTGTACGGATTGAAGCAGGAACCCAGGACGTGGTACGATGGGATGGATAGTTTCCTGGTGAGCTTGGGATTTACCAAGAGTAAAGCAGATTCCAACCTTTACTACAAGGTTGAAGTGGGAAATCCAGTGAT
This sequence comes from Larix kaempferi, assembly GCA_027924585.1. NCBI lineage: Eukaryota > Viridiplantae > Streptophyta > Pinopsida > Pinales > Pinaceae > Larix > Larix kaempferi. The sequence continues at coordinate 4,804,931 of BSBM01000301.1, read as the reverse complement.
ACTTCTACTCTATGGAGATGACCTGTTTGTAACAGGGGAGGATGTGCTCATTGCAGATACAAAGAGGAAGCTTGTCGTAGAGTTCGAGATGAAGGACCTGGGTATGATGCACTATTTCCTAGGCATGGAGGTGTGGAAGAATGTGGACGGGATCTTCCTTGGACAAGGGAAGTATGCAATGGAGATTCTGAAAAGGTTCGAAATGATGGACTGCAAGGCTATGGCCACACCCATGGCATCGAACTTGAAGCTACTATGTGATGCTTCATCAGAGTCAGTTGATGCCACGATGTATCATCAGATGATTGGGTCATTGATGTACCTGACGAATATGAGACCTGACATATGCTTTGTTGTGAACACATTGAGCCAGTTCCTGATGGATCCGAGACATGTTCACCTAATTGTTGTAAAGCATATATTGAGGTACCTGAAGGGTACATTTGATTATGGGCTCAAGTATGACACGAATCAGAAGATTAACCTGCAGCGTTATGTTGATTCAGATTGGGAAGGCAGTGTTGCTGATAGGAAGAGTACTTCGGGATGCTGCTTCAGTATGGGATCCGGTATGATCTACTGGTTTAGCAGGAAGCAGTCATGCATGGCACTGAGTACAACCGAAGCAGAGTATGTTGCAGCTTCTTCGACAAGTTGTGAGGTAGTATGGCTTAGGAAGCTACTGTCTGATTTGTTTGATCTCCAGTTAGAGGTGACTTGTATATTATGTGACAACCAGAGTTGCGTGAAGTTGTTCGAGAACCCAGTGTTCCATGACAAGTCGAAGCATATTGAGATCAAGTACCACTATATCAGGGATATGGTGTAGAGAGGAGCAGTGAACCTCCCGTATATTGCGACAGATGAGCAGATAGCCGATGTGTTGACCAAGCCACTAGCCAGAGTGAAGTTCGAGTACTTTAGAAAGAAGCTTGGTGTTATCCAGATCGAGGTTCCTTCCAAGAGGAAGTGATGATTTCAGAAGACGTAGATGCACATGGGACATTCTCACATAGTGGTAGGTTTGTGCCTCCTATGTTGGTAGATGTAAGGGCCGACCATTCTCGCATAGTGGTAGGTTCGTGCCTCTGATGTTGGTAGATGTAAGGGTGGAGCCATTCTCGCATGGTGGTAGGTTCGTGCCTCCCATGTTGGTATATGTAAGGGCCGATCCATTCTCGCATGGTGGTAGGTTTGTGCCTCCCATGTTGGTAGATGTAAGGGCCGAGCCATTCTCGCATGGTGGTAGGTTCGTGCCTCCCATGTTGGTAGATGTAAGGGCCGAGCCATTCTCGCATGGTGGTAGGTTCATGCCTCCCATGTTGGCAGATGTAAGGGCTGAGCCATTCTCTCATGGTGGTAGGTTTGTGCCTCCCATGTTGGCAGATGTAAGGGTCGGGTCGTGCATGGTGGTAGGTTTGTGCCTCCCATGATGGTAGACGAGGTCTCGTATGGTGGTAGGTTTGTGCCTTCCATACTAGAGACGTCCACCGGTCATAAGACACTGTGTGTGCGCCTAGGTAGGGTCTCGTATGGTGGTAGGTTTGTGCCTCCCATACTGGTAGATGCAGGCTGATTGTTGTGGGACATGCGATGTGCTCTGTGTGATGATGAGATGATCTGAAGACGATGAAGCAACGGTGTTGATGTATTTGTAACTTCGGAATGTATTTCATATATGTATTCCTATAGAGATGTTATTATTCCTCTATACGGAAGTGTCATCATTTATATTGTAAGTGTCGTAACTTATACTTGATGGGTTATTAGACCACCTTGTTGGGGTCAGCCCTGTATAAGTCATGTGGGTTAAAGGGTTATTAGACCACCATATTGGGGGTCGGCCCTGTCAGCATTATGTTATGTGGTTAAGTTAAGGCCGACCTAGTAAAGGTTATTAGGCAAGTCAAGTCAAGTATAAATAGAGTGCGGGAGGCATTATATTTGATCATTCACTTTCTCACACTTACACTCATTGGAGAGTGGCACACTAGTGGAGGAGGAGAAGCTGCTGCTAGGAGTATATCTCTTATGCTTGGGTTGTATCATTTCTCTATCTATCTCTGAGGAAGTTGTGGGTTTTTTCACCTTCTTGGTTTTCCCCAGTGAAACTCTGTGTCTCTTGTGTGCTTGCATTATTGTGTCCATGATTGATATGCTGTAGATATGTTGTACATGTTGTTCTCTCAGTTAAGATCCTAGATCAAATTGAAGTAAATTCTTAAAAACTAACATGGTATCAGAGCTATCCTGAAAGAAGGCATGGTATGGCATTTATGACACTTGTTGCACTTGCGAAGCTAGGGCTTGATATAGCAAAAACCAGTGATCATACCACTTTCGCTATAAATCCATTTTGGTGAAGTTTCAGGATCTGAAACTTTTACAGGTCGAATATAAGATCCCAATGTACCTTGCCTCTGAAGCACAACTTCTAATTCATTGTACTTTGTGTTTTATGATCTGTACAATATAGGGTTTCTGCCTCTTCCAGATCTCATTCATAAACAGATGACCTAGGAAAAAAGATCACAACTTGGGCTAGGAAGCTCCAAATGAAATTTCATAAAAAGTTACAGGTAGGGCACGGATTGTACTTTCACAGGACGAAGGTTCAGATGCCGAAAGTGAACCAGTGACATGTGGCACTCCGTACAAGTTCTCTCTCTTGTCTTATCCCATAAAAAGGTCATGTTGTGACACTTGGCATAACTCTCTCTCAAAGAATCCATTTGAGGTCAGACCTGTGGGGTTGGAAAGATAACAGGTCAGGCTACCACGGGAAGAATTTTCAGACCCTGTAGATCTGAAATTTCAGAGTTACACCAGAAACAATCAGGGAAATATTTCTGTCAAAACATAATTGGATTTTGAGCACCTTCATTCATGGCTCCGAGAAATTAGGGCTTCGGAGAAAGTTGGAATTTTTGTAATCGAAGACCACGGCTAGATGCTCCTCATCAAAATCGAAATTTAGAGACCAGGATCGAATTTTTTGGTTGGGAAGAAGGTCGGGCTTGATAAAACCCTAGTTCTGGACTTTGATCGAAAAGGTGAAAAATTAGGGCTTCTGCAAAAATGGGAAATTTTGAAATCTGTGACCATAGCTGGAAGCCCCTTGGAAAAAACGAAGTTTAGAGCTTTGGATCAAACTATTTGGTTGGGTGAAGCTTCGAGAAACTCAAACCCTAATTCAGGGTCCTCCCTAGTGAATCCGAAAGATTGAAGAGCAAATTTGAGGGGTGAAACTTTGCAGTTTTCAAATTCTGAGTATACCAGGTTTGATCAGCTCATCAAGGCATATATTTCTATCCTTTCAAAAGTTTGAAATTCAAAGTTTGAATTTTTAGGGTTTCCCTAATAAACCCTAATCCAACTCCAGATCCAGTTTTTGCAAATCAAGTGGATTGGGTTAATCCTAGAAGAGAATGGATTGGTCACCTGCATAAGTGAAGAAGTTCCAGTTTCAGAGGGAGATGAGGCTAAGGCCTTACATAAGAAGATTACAAGCAAACTCGACAGATATGACTTACGGGTATGTTTCAAAATCTGTTCATGATTAAGTTTATGATATGTTTGTCTCCATTAAGATTAGTACAATCTTGATTCATTTTAGACTTGTCGTATCACCTTAATAAAAATATGAATGCATGATAGAAGATATTCATTGATTAGGGTTTTGATACTTATGATTGTACTAATGCATTGTGGCGTTGTATGAGGTTGATGTTGTCTGCTAACATGAAAGGTACATCAAGAAAGACAAATCATGTTCTAGTTCAAGAACATATGACCATGGTGACATGAAGACAAAGATTCATCCATTGTCATGGATCACATAGAAGATCTACTTACGAGGTATGTATAACTTGGTTCTATAATGGTTAACCTATGAGATATGCAGGTTACTAGCACAAGTCATTGAAGAGAACAAGAAGACATCATGTGGGTATGTTAGACATAACTAGCTAACATATTAATCCAGGTATGTTTTTCCTATATCAAGTTAAAATCCTACCTTGTGTTAGGATCTCGTATATAAGTATACATGGCATGATTGGTAATGATTATTCATTGAAGTTAGTAATCAAGGGTTTATGCTTATTATGTCTCTTATCTTGATTAATGATATGACTAACCAGAAGAGTCCTATATAAACCTTGAATACTAATGCTTATTATCTGTGTTTGAAATGATCATGACTATACATGTTTAAGATTATTGTGTTTTGACAGTATTGAGATTATACTAATGAATGTATGATTATGTATGAGATCTCGAGGATAACACAATGATGATACTAGTAAGTATGCATAGTGATCAAGGATGGATATAAGTTCAAGGACAGGTAATCCAGGAAGCAAAGATCAAGAGGGAGCACACTCCAGTAGTTCCTGCAAGGAAATAAAGATTGAGAGGGAGTCCACCCAACAAACAAACAAAGATAAGTATTTGAATTGTCATTTCTTGTATATTTGATTGTTTAAATAATACTGTATATACTTATGTTCCTAGACTTAGGTTGTGTATTATGCATATTAAAATAATTGCATTAATGAACAATATACTACTAATATGCATGTAATGGGTAAGTGGCCTATGGCATTGTACAACATTCCATTGCTACTTATCTAGAATGAAACCTCTTTGCTGACATGTTGGGAGTTGTGCACACTCTTAACAATGTTCTGGTAGAGATTGGAAGGCATCTAGAAAGTTACAGGATATGGATAAATGTTGTATTGAAGCATTGGCTAAGATAATTGCATGACTATATGACATATTTCTTTATGTGTAAGAAGTTGTTCTGAAAACTATGAGATGTTTCTAATCATGCAATTTAACTTGTTTTGTAGGAAAGATCGTATGCCATCACCTACAAAAGAAGGACTACAACATTTGTTCCAGTAACAAAGCTATCTATTGAAGATATTGAAGAATCTAAAGTTCCCAAGATCTGAGATGAAGTAATGATCGAAGAGTACCAGTCAATCATGAAGAATGATGTTTGGGATGTGGTCCCAAGACTAAAGGGAAGTCTGTTGTGACTTCCAAGTGGATCTACAAGATCAAGCATGCTGCAGGTCGCAACATAGAGAAATACAAAGCAAGATTTGTAGCTCGTGGCTTCTCCCAGAAAGAGGGGATAGACTATGAAGAGACTTTTGTTCCTGTAGCTAGGTACACTTCCATCAAATCAGTACTAGCCCTGGCTGCAGTGATTAAATGGAAGATACACCAGGTGGATGTCAAGACAGCTTTCTTGAATGGTGTAGTTGAGGAGGAAGTGTATGTGGAGCAGCCACTTGGTTTTGAGACACATGACAGGGAATCATATGTTTGCAGGTTGAAGAAAGCCTTGTATGGATTGAAGCAAGCTCCCAGGACTTGGTATGGTAGGATAGACAGCTTTCTATCCAGTTTGGGATTTACTAAGAGTAAAGCAGATTCCAACCTTTACTACAAGGTTGAGGAAGGCAATCCTGTGATACTACTTCTGTATGTGGATGACCTGTTTGTTACAGGTGAGGATGGATTGATTGTTGATACCAAGAGGAAGCTTGCTGTCGAGTTCGAGATGAAGGACTTAGGGATGATGCACTATTTTATAGGCATGGAGGTGTGGCAGAGTGCAGATGGGATCTTCCTTGGATAAGGGAAGTATGTAGTAGAGATCCTGAAGAGGTTTGGGATGATGGACTGCAAGGCCGTGGCCACACCTATGGCATCGAACCTGAAGCTTCTGTGTGATGCTTCATCTGATCTGGTTGATGTCACGATGTATCATCAGATGATTGGGTCCTTGATGTACATGACGAACACGAGACTAGACATTTGCTTTGCGGTGAACACATTGAGCCAGTTCCTGACGGATCCCAGAGGTGTTCACCTGGTTGTTGTAAAGCATATTCTGAGGTACCTGAAGGGTACAATTTATTATGGGCTCAAGTATGATGCGAATCAAAAGTTTAACCTACAGGGTTATGTTGATTCAGACTGGGCAGGCATTGCTGCAGATAGGAAGAGCACATCTAGGTGCTGCTTCAGTATGGGATCGGGTGTGATCTCTTGGTTTAGCAGGAAGCAGTCCTGCGTAGCACTGAGTACAGCCGAGGCAAAGTATGTTGCAGCTTGTTCAGCTAGTTGTGAGGCAGTATGGCTCTGGAAGCTACTGTTTGAGTTATTTGATTTCCCGTTGGATGCTACTAGTATATTTTGTGACAACCAGAGTTGTGTGAAGTTGTTTGAGAACCCGGTGTTCCATGACAGGTCGAAGCACATTGAGATCAAATATCACTATATCAGGGATATGGTGCAGAGAGGAGCAGTAAAACTCCTGTATGTTCCGACGGATGAGCAAGTTGCAGATGTGTTGACGAAACCGCTAGCCAGAGTGAAGTTTGAGTACTTCAGAGAGAGGCTTGGTGTTCTTCAGATCGACGACACTTCGAGGAAGAAGTGATGGACACATTTGCTGGAGCCATTCCAAGCATAGTGAGAGGAGGCTCCTTCCCATGGATGTGGATGTAAGCACTGGATGATGAGCATCAGGACGATGCTCCAGTTACTTCTCTGTATATGCATCATGTTGGATGCTTGTTATGATCAGTTGGATCATGTATATGTGTATGCATCATGTTGGATGCTTGTTATTATTAGTTGGATCATGTATATGTATATGCATCATGTTGGATGCTGGATATGATCAGTTGGATCATGTATATGTATATGCATCATGTTGGATGTTGGATATGATCAGTTGGATAATGTATTTGTATATGTATCAGGTGGATACATTGTATGATCAGGTAGATCATGTATGATGATATGTATCAGGTAGATCATGTATGATGATATGCATTAGGTAGATACTTGGTATGCATCAGGTGGATGCATTGTATGATTAGGATGATCATGAATGATGAGCTTCAGGATGTTGCTCCAGATGATATGTATCAGGATGATGCTATGATGATCAGGATGATCATGTGATGATGTACATCAGGATGATGTATGGTGAGTATCAAGTTGATACTCTATGGCCGTGGACAGGTTGTGCAGATGAGCATATAAGTAGACCTGGGAGATCTGATAGGTTGGGTTGTGTGCCTGTAATCAATCCCGGGATTCTCTTTCAAGGCATTGCTCTGGGAGGACATATAAGTCGACCTGGGAGATCTGATAGGTTGGGCTGTGTGCCCGTAATAAGTCCCGGGATGCTCTTTTGAGGCATTGTCCTATGGCATATAAGTAGACCTAGGAGATCCGATAGGTTGGGCTGTGTGCCCGTAATAAGTATTGGGATTCTCTTTCGAGGCATTACCATGACCACATGTAAGTAGACCTGGGAGATCCGATAGGTTGGGCTGTGTGCCCGTAATAAGTCCTGGGATGCTCTTTCGAGGCATTGTGGTGACCACATGTAATATGTCCTAGAGATCCGGACAGGTTGTGCTAGTCACGTAAAAGGCCTCGGATGCTCTTTAGAGTTCTTGCTAGTCAAGACACTCTTTTAAGATTCTGTGGTGGGGGTCACATGTAATACGTCCTGGAGATCCGGATAGGTTGTGCTAGTCACGTAAAAGGCCTCGGATGCTCTTTAGAGTTCTTGCTAGTCAAGACACTCTTTTAAGGTTTTGTGGTGGGGGTCACATGTAATACGTCCTGGAGATCCGGATAGGTTGTGCTAGTCACGTAAAAGGCCTCGGATGCTCTTTAGAGTTCTTGCTAGTCAAGACACTCTTTTAAGGTTTTGTGACAGTCACATGTAAGTGGACCTGGGAGATCTTGTCGGTCGTGCTTTGGCACATAAAGAATCCTGGGATACTCTTTCGAGGCATTGTGACGCACGTAATAAGTCTTGAGGATTCCACAGTATGGCCAGTGATGATGAAGACCTGTAGGTGGTGGGCCTACATCCAATATGAAAAAGGAATGGCTCTGTAGAACTTCCTATGACGAGTAGATTGGAGATTGATTGAGATAGCAGCAGCAGCAGTGACAATGACGATGACTTGATGACGATGGTCCAGAGAAGAAGACTTGTGCTAGAAGACCTGTGTCAAGAAATACCTTCCTAGTTAAGAGGGAGTGCTGATGTATTTGTAACTTCGGAATGTATTTCATATATGTATTCCTATAGAGATGTTATTATTCCTCTATACGGAAGTGTCGTCATTTATATTGTAAGTGTCGTAACTTATACTTGATGGGTTATTAGACCACCTTGTTGGGGTCGGCCCTGTATAAGTCATGTGGGTTAAAGGGTTATTAGACCACCCTATTGGGGTCGGCCTTGTCAGCATTATGTTATGTGGTTAAGTTAAGGCCGACCTAGTAAAAGGTTATTAGGCAAGTCAAGTCAAGTATAAATAGAGTGCGGGAGGCACTCTATTTGATCATTCACTTTCTCACACTTACACTCATTGGAGAGTGGCGCACTAGTGGAGGAGGAGAAGCTGCTACTAGGAGTATATCTCTTATGCTTGGGTTGTATCATTGCTCTATATATTTCTGAGGAAGTTGCGGGTTTTTTCACCTTCTTGGTTTTCCTCTGTGAAACTCTGTGTCTCTTGTGTGCTTGCATTATTGTGTCCATGATTGATATGCTGTACATGTTGTTCTCTCAGTTAAGATCCTATATCAAATTGAAGTAAATTTTGAAAAACTAACAAATAGTAGGAGACATAAGTGTTTGCAGTGGCAATGTAATGACTTGTCCTAGGCTGTACGTACTTGATGGCTTGCTCGCAGAGATGATGAAGACCTACATGAGGGCTAGGCCTACATCTAACATGAAAAGGGGCTGGCTCTGTAGAACTTCCTATGACGAGTAGATTCAAGAGATGTCACCAATCGATGATCGACATGATGAGGATTGCAGTAGTGACGATGATGATCTAGTGTTGATGATGATGATGATCTAGTGACGAAGACTTGTGTCCAGATGTGTTGATGACTGTGTCAAGAGAATACCTTCCTAGTTAAGAGGGAGTGTTATTGTAATTGTAATTTCGGAAGATATTCACTTGTATTTTATATTGTCATGATTATTGTATTTTATTTGTACCTCCGACGGAGATGTTTATTCCTCCGGTTGGGGATGTTATTATTACATTTGGTCATGTAAAGTCATTGAGGTAAATACTCCTTTGTAAGTCAGGGCAATAGTTCCCCCTAGAGTCAGTTAGATTAGGGTTATTGAGTCCCCTAGAGAAGTCGGCCCAGTCAGGTATAATTAGGGTCGACCTAGTAAGTGAAAAGGTCAAGTGAAAGATAAAGTATAAATAGAGAGTGGAGCTCTCTCATTTGAACACACACTCACTCACAAGTTCGCATTAGTGAGAGAGAGGACAAGTTCACATAGGAGGAAAAGAAGAGGAGCTGCAGAAGACCATATTTGTTTTGGGGTTTTACTTTTGTGATATTGCATTGGTGACGATTCTATCTCTCAGGAAGTTGCGGGGTTTTATCCTTTATGGTTTCCCCGAGGAAATTCTTTGTGTCTATTGTGTTATGTTGTGCATGTTATTCTTTTAGTTAAGATCCTAGATAAATATTGATTAAAAGTAGAAAATATAACAAGAGGAGGAGGCTTGGAGATTGAAGAGTAGGGCCATTTGGATGGCCCTAGGGGGACACCAATACTAAGTTTTTCCATAAATTCGTTGAACATAGGAAGAACGGCAATTCAATTTGGGAGGTAAAACGTCATAATGGGGAGAGCATAAGAACCCTGGAAAATTTGGAAAAAGAAGCCAATGCCCACTTTCAAGCCTCGTTTCATGATCCCGGAGGAAATAATATCCTTCAACAATTGAATGTTATTCAGAACTATCCTAGTTTCTTTTTTCCTGAGAAGGGAAGGGGGGTTGGGGAGCCTATTTCTTTGGAGGAGTCAAAGAAGAACTTAGTTGGTTTTACCAAGTCTAAGAGTCTAGGGCCATATGTATGGACAATTGAGTTCTTTTTGGTTGTTTTGAGCTAGTTGGACCTGATTTATTGAGGGTGATCAAGGAGTCAAGAAAATCTTAAAGGGTCACAGGGGATTTGAATGCAACATTTATAGCTCTCATTCCAAAAAAATCAATTCCTGCTTCCTTTAGTGAGTTTAGGCCTATTTCTTTATGCAACCTAGTGTACAAGTTGATAGCCAAGATCATATCTTCTAGGATTAAGATGATATTGTCATAATGCATTTCCAAAGAGCAGTTTGGATTTTTACACAACATGCAAATCCTGGATACAGTGGAGGTAGCCCAGGAAGGTATGCAATCAATTCAGATGAAGAAGCTGGAAGCTATCATTCTCAAGTTGGATTTGGTCAAGGCTTATGACAAAGTTGATTGGATCTTTATGAGGTTGGTGTTGTTGAAAATTGGGTTAAATATGGAGGTCACAAATTTGCATTATGGAGTGTGTTTCCTTAGTGAACTATGCAATTCTTGTTTATGTGTCTCCTAAAGATCTCTTTAAAAGCTATAGCGGCTTAAGGTAGGGGTATCCCCTTTCACCCTTGATTTTCTTTACTTGTAGTGGAAGGCTTAATTAGGTTGATTGTAAAAGCAAAGGTGGAAAGAAGAATTACATTTGTTAAAGTGTCTTCCAACCATATGATATCACATTCTTTATTTGTTGATTATGTCCTTTTATTTGGCAAAGGAATTGTGCAAGAATGGATGGAGTATAATGATATTCCGAATACTTTTGGCTTGGCCTTTGATATGGAAATAAGTTATGAAAAGGTATGAAATAAGTCTATCTTGTTGCATAATGGTCTTAGTGAACAGGTATGTGCCTAGGTTCATAATTTTATGCCTTTTCAAATCATAAAATTGGGAGAGGGGCTGAAATACTTGGGGTATTTCATAAAGCCTAATGATTATAGGAAAGGAGATTGGTTGTGGTTGCTAAAGAAGGTGGACAAACATATAGAGAACTATTTTTTTAGATGGCTTTCTCCGGGGGAGAGGTTAATTTTAGTCAAATATGTTCTTGAAAGCATACCAGTTTACTGGTTATCCTTATCCCATATTCCTAATTTCATTTTGGAAAAGATTAGGCAAAAATGAGTCAAATTCTTATGGATAAGTAAAAATGTGAAAGATGGGATTCATTTGGTAAAGTGGGATAGGTTGGAACATCTTAAGTTTAGTGGAGGATGGGGTTTAAAGAATATCTTCAATTTTAAGTTGGTTATGTTTGCTAAGAGCTTGTGGAGATGTTTGACAGGTTCAAGTATGTGGAGCATGCTAATGAAGGATAAGTATCTAAAGGGAAAGACCGTGGATGAATGGGTGAGACTAAAGCCAAAAAAAATTAGTAACGTGTATACTTTTTGGGAAAGTTTGGTGAAAGCATTTCCACTTTTAGCTAAATGGTTGGCATGGAGGATTAGAGATGGAAAAAGGTGAAGTTGGGTCTCAACCATTGGATTGGTGGTTCAAAATTGTACAGGCTGTCGGATGCGTTGATAGAGGGGATAAGGATCAAAGGTTTAAGCACATTGGACCAACTCTTCATATCAAATTTTAATGCTAATGTAAGGCAAGGATGGATGAAGTCTAGTTCCTTAGGCTTGGTGGGGACTTTGGGAATTGAATGGGATGGTTATGTGTAGGGCTTGAAACAATCAGGTATAGTCCTAAACAATGAAGAGGATGCTTTTCTATGGTCGCAGAATGCTGCCAATAGTCAAGTGACTACAAAACTGGCTTATGAGTCCTTGTACGACTCTTGTTCTGATGATGAGGATTTATGATGGTATGGTGTCATATGGAAGTGGCAATGCCCTCTTAAACAAAGGTTGTTCCTTTGGATGTCCCTTGCCAATAAAATCTTAACTTGGAATAACTTTTTGATGCAAGGAGGTAAGGGGCCTAATTTCTGTCTTTTGTGCTTAAATGCTAAGGAGACTGTAAGCCAACTTTTCATTGATTGTTCCTTTGCTAAACAAGTGTGGTAGGTTCTTAGAGATATTCTAAGGTTTAGAGGTTGTTGGATAGTTGTGTCCTTAGCTCACAGTCTTGAAATCTGGTTCAATAGTGAGGCTAAAATCAAGTTCAAAGAATTTCCCAATTTCTTTTGTTGGGGCATTTGGAAGCACATGAATAAGCCTTACTTTTTGAAGGTTGGAAGCTAGATGCAAATCTGGTGGTGCAGAAAATTAATGGTTCTTTCTCTGAATGTCTAAAAAGGAAGGTGGCAACAAAGTACAGGTGAGTGAATTTCCCAAGCCTTGAAGATAATGTTCCTATTGGTTACTTTGATGGGGCCTGTTAGGGACTTTGTGGTAGATGTGGTGCTGGGGTGGTTTTGAGGATGGCATATAACCATTACTTTTCCTTAGAATGGGAAGGGGGAATGCGAAAAATACAGGAGCTAAGCTTTTAGCTCTCTAGTGTCTCCTTAAGTTTGTCAAAGTAAAAAAATTGTCTCATTTATAGGTGGCATGGGACTCCAGGGTCATAATAGATTGGGTGGTAAAAAAATCTTCATTATCGATACTCACTCTTGGTTGGTGGAAAAGGAGGATCAATCAACTTTAGGAGGCCTTTGATGATATTCATTTTCAACATATCAATAGAGAATTTAATACAGAGGTAGATTGTCTTTCTAAAGAGGCTTTTACTTTTGAGGAGGGCTCTCTTCATTTTGAGGAATTCAAGAATTCCTCAATTGTTCATAGGGGTTCTATAGTGGCGTTTTGATGTCAGGTTATGACACTTTATATATTTTATGGCTCTTTTTGGTCTCTTATGGTGAGAGAGGTAGATCTTTGTTATACGCTCTTAGTACTTTTTGGTTGATAGGTCTGTGAGGTCCCTTTAGTTAGTCAGTAGTTGGATTGTTTTGTGATTTGTTCAGTTATGGACATAAAAGATGGATGTAATCATTTTCTTGATTCATATAATGAATATCATAAACGGAATTTTTTTTCATGTGGAAAAAATTTTTTAGATGGACCTTGCCACAACATTTCTCTAATTTTCATTGTGGGATAAATGTGTATATTTGCTTAAGCATTTCTTGCACTTTGTGGAACAGATTATATTGGTAGATATGAGTAATAACAAACAACGAGTAATTTACTACCTGGGCTTATAATGTGCAGCGTGGGGTGGTGACAACCCGTTTGGCTTATTCCTGTATCTTGGAGGAGAAAGATAGCTCCGATTGCGGTTGGTGGGCTATGAAAATTTGGTTGGTGAATTGCCCTCTAAAAATCTGTTGTTTTATTTGGCTTGTTCTACACAACCAGATTCTCGCATGGAATAACTTACGACGTATGGGCTTCTTGGGTCCTGGTATTTGTCTTCTATGTCGGGCTGCTTCTGAGGAGATTAGGCACATATTTGGACGCTGCCCCTACTTTTGTATGGTTTGGGATGAGATCAAATCTTTATTTAATGGGGAGGCTAAATGGAATGCTGATTCCATTGAAGAGAATATCCATCAATGGTTTGAAACTCAACGTAATTGCCCCTACTTAATCTGTTTTATGTTATGGGAGGTGTGGAGAGCTCGCAATACTTTACTGTTTAAGGATAAAAAACAGCCGGTTGCCATTACTTATTCTCGCATCTCTACTAGCTACTAGGCGTATTACCACCCACCCAAAACAAATGTTGGGAAGTTGTCGTCTTTCCGGGAAGAGATTTTTACATTTCCATTGGGCTACTTTGATGGTGCAGCACAACATGGTTTTTGTGGGGCTGGTGCAATCTTAAAACTCAGTCATATTCATATATTTCATTTATCTTTGCGGGTGGGGGTTGGCACCAACACGAGGGATGAACTTTTGGCGCTCAAGTCTTTGTTGTGGTTTGCTCGGTAGCTGAATTTATGTACTCTACAGGTCTTCAGAGACTCTATGTGCATTGTAGAATGGGCGTCTGGCAAAGCAGATTTGAGATCTATCACACTTAAACATTGGGTATCTCGTACACATAGCTTGATTGCCTCTTTTGAGTAGATCTCTTTTCAGCATATCTACATGTCCTTGAATACTGTGGCAAATGATCTTTCTAAACGCGCTCTAGAAGGGTTGGATGGTGAACTGATTGCTGAGAAGTTCATGGGAGATACTTCGGTTGGAAGCAAACATTTTCATGTCTTCTGATTTTCTGGCCCTTGGTGCTATTGTGTCTTCTTGACTAGCAAAATTTCTGAGTCTATGTTTAAGCTTTAAGAAGTTATTAGATATGTATAAGCTTTTGTAAGATATCATTTTGGAATGTGGTTAAGATAGCATCAGGCTACTCTTACTTCTCTTTTGATGCACTCGTTTACACAACTTTGTGGTTAATACAAAGTTGGTTTTTTTCTTTATGAAAAAAAAAGCGAAGGTCAAACGCTACTTCATTAAATATTAAATATGTAAAATTTGCAGCCCAGAACTTCATATGTGAATGCCGAAAATAAAGTTAGTCCAGGGTAGCATCTACAGTGGACGCCGGTTTTCACTTATTGGAGAGATTGATCAGAATAGTTACGAAGCATGGCTGAAAACAGCAACCCAACTGCTGGTACAATTGCGACACGGGTGCTTTTCTGTGGTAGTAACTTCCCTGCTAGCTTTGAATATACCAAACAATATTTACTTCCTCATCCCTTCATCCAGGTATCTATTTTATATTCATTCATTGGTTCTCCTGTTAGTTTCATTTAATCAAATTGTAATATTACTGGTATGTGGTGGCTGCGACCCCAATGTGAATTGCACCAGTCATCTTGTGCTTGCATTGGATCCAATAACTAACTAGATTAGGCATAGGCATCGCCAGCTAGACAAATGGATCTCACAATGGTAACTTGGTAGTCTTCCCAAGGCATTACGGTTTATGTTGTGTCGTTGGCAGAATTAATGCGATTTAAACTCTTAACTACCTTTTGCAAGTACCATGTTTAATGACGAAACAAGAAAGCAAAAACTGAATGATCTACTCTTACTCTTAACTACCTTTTGCAAGTACCATGTTTAATGACGAAACAAGAAAGCAAAAACTGAATGATCTAGCCTAACCTGCATCGTCACCTCATTCCTTTCCTGCAACTGCATATTATTCGTCTTGAGCTTTTTGTTGTTGTTCCTCTACCAGTACATGTCCATAAGTAATGTCATCATGATATTCTTCATTTCACCCTCAGGGTATTGTTGGCAAGGACCAAAATCTATCTAACTATATTAACCCAACTTTCAACTACCTTTACCTAACACTCCACCCACCACAATTTTGTGCGAGAGCGTGCACACATATGTATTGGAATATAGAGTGTGCACCATGAACTATCTATTTTTGTTACTTCAAGAGTTTGAATTGTTGACCTACTGAGTTCATATCAGTTGGTATTTGAGCCTGGTATTAGAGCTTGACAATTAGGGCTTTTTAGTTGCTGCAATTCCAGCTGCCCCAGGGTTTCCTTTACCTGGAATATTACTGGGACTATCATTTCTCTGCTCCAGTGATCCAGAACATGTCAAAGACCTTCCCCTATTTACTTAAGGTAGCTGACATGCAGGTAACACCCTGACGCTCGATTTTCTCCGCAATTTCCAGCATCATATTTGCAGTTTCCAGTGTCATATCTGCAATTTCGACTATCAGATATCCAATTTCCATAAAAAATTCTGCATAATTTCTGTCTCAACTTTGCTTCATGGCTCCTCTTAGACAAAGAAAACTCCCATGACTCCAGCATCATTCGACTCTTGGTGGAACAAATGCAAGAACAACAATGCCAACATAGAGAGATCCTGATGGGGTAGTCTGTTGTATAAAGACAACAACAAATTGAAATTCAAGCAGGACATGATGACCATGTTCCAACTACCATATTGTAGCAGACATTACAACAACAACAACTGCTTCAAGCGCACAGTATACCTCCAACTATTCCCATTGTCCAACAATCCTTCAAGCTGGACACTGAGCTATCCATCCCAAAATATGACACAGCCCTTATTGGGAACAAATTGGATTCTTGTCCCCACTGTCTTGAGTCTTACTTCAAGACCCAAGCCAATCTAATCGAAGGTTCAAGGCTATTGTAAAATTATGGGGGTAAAGGGGAGGAGGGCCTCATGTGGTAGTAAATTCATGTGGTAGTAAATTCACATCTAGACCCTAGCATTGACAAACCAACACCTGGGATGAGTTCAAGGTTATTGTTCAGAAGCATTGCTACTTGTTGCACCAAGAGTAGCGAGGTGCTCTGCAGGCTAGCATGGCGGAGATGTTGTCACGTAACGTAACGTACGTATACGACAATTTTTTTAATAAAGCTATTCAGCAGCACATGTTGGCTCAATTTTAAATTTTACACAAAAGCTTAAAAACTAAAGCCAATGTAGATCCATTTAAAACCCAAATCTATCAAGCACCTAGAGAGGTCAAATTTCTTGAGGTATAAATTTTATTATTATGAAGAATTAATAATGACATTAAATTACATGATAAAAAATTTACAGCTTCAGAAATTTGATCCCCCTTGGTGCATCTATGTTGGTTAGGGTACAAAGATGCTATGTTGGCTTGGTGGTTGTAGCTCAAATAGATGCACGGACAAACCATCCAACAAGTCATTGGGGTCTTCAACAAACTCTCAATCAAGCTTGAGGTACATAACTGAGAGGACATCTTTTGCATCAAATTCATGTAAGGTTTTCTTCCTAGCATCAGAAACGAATTAGACCTTTCTCCAATTTCTTCATTGGAGCATTTTTTTCAATGAGCTTACAAGATGGTATCATGGTAGCTAACTTGCCATAGGCTAATAATTCTGCTAAGCAGTCTTTACATCTCTCTAAGGCAAAGGGTTTTCTTCCCCTTTTCCCTCAACCACCATTGGTCAAGAAGATAGGACCTGTGGTGTACTCGTCCATGCCTTCCCAACCAACAACGAGTACCTACTTGATCCCATTTCAAATTTTGGCCATTAACCAACCAAATTCACCATAAACAAAATAGATCCGTCTTCCGAAAGAATCCTAACATACTATGAATGCATGCCTGAGTGCAGAAGTAAGATGCAACGGAATAATAACAGACATTAATTGAAATCATGGGGAACATGGCAACACATGCCTCGATACCACTATTAAAGAGATTCACACACAATGCATGCACAATTCATCATCATAGCAGGAAATGGAGAGTTAAAATTTACAGAGTAGTAAAACTAGAATAATACACTTATCTTATGATAAAATTGGTCAAGGAAACTGGCTGTGTAAGAACAATTTACCGCCCAACCATAGGTATCTAGTGTAGATGCGACCCCAAAGCTAGGTTCTAAGGCCATCAAGACAAAGAAACCAGCTATGGGCTTATAACACACTCAACTCAACCGATTGCTCTCATGACTAAATCAATCTACTCACTATAGAGCACTCCAGTCTTCTCCTCCAACCATCAATAAGTGATGAAACTCTCTTCTCACTACCATACACAACACATCTTGGAATTTTCCCTTCTATGCTATACATTCCCTTAGGAAATCACTACTAGATTCTGCTCTGGAGTAGGCAGGAAGAGCCCAACTACTGATTGTCTTTTGGGAAAGCCTTATGGGGTAGTTCTTTGGCTCAAAAGAAGTCATTGGGCAAGAATATCATGTCGGTAATGGTTTCCTATTTTGCTCTGGCATCTATGCTCACCTATAGCCACTGATTTCCTTACCAAATTTGTAAATTCACTCTTCATGGTGTTGGTTCAGGGAGTTCTTAGATTTGGGAATGGAAGAATACCATGTTGATGTTTGTAGCTTGAAGAGGAACTTCCGCACAGGTTTAGTGTCAAACGTGCGTGAAGTCGTCCAAGTCAAATCTATTTTGTAATTCACTTCACTAATAAAGTTAAAGTCTTATATTTAGCTGTTGAGTCTAATAAAACGTATTTTTAATACATTAGTGATTTAGATTAATCTAAACTGTACATCTTATTGAGAGATTAGGGTTTTGGTAGATTAGGGTCTCAGCGAAAGTATAAAGGCAAGTCAAGGTAGAGGGTTAAGGCACATTCATTCTTTGCTCGAAGGTAGTTTGGTCGGAAGGTGAAGAAACTCATCTGAGGAGCTAAGTTAGAGCATCGAAGAGGAGCCTGGTTCAATAACTAGGCAGATTTCAGCGAGCAGGTAGTTTGTATAGCGTACTCGTATGGTCATACGGACATGTCCATATAGCCGTACGGAACATATTGTACAGTTGTATGGACTGCCGTATAGCAGGACAATTTGCAAGGGTTGATTTTTTCAGTTTCTGATGGGTAGATTTCTTCAATAAGTGTGTAGATTTTTTCTCAGTTTGAGTGTACCGTACAACTACATGTTTTGGCAACTGTTGAGGTTTCCTTGTAAGCTTTGATCTATTAATGAAAAGTTGATTTAAAGGAGTACATTTTGTTTATTCTACCGCTGTTCATTTTACTATTATATGTGTGAATACTGCTATGTGGAGAATTTACTTTCTGCAAATTAAAGTTTATTAATTTGAGAACATAAGGACAACATTCACCTAGGGTTAGGAATATTACATGGTTTTAAAGCAACTCCGATTCAAAAGATCAAAATAATAGGAGTTTGTTTGGAGATCAGAGATGGCATAAACTAACCTTAGGTTTGAGGATAGATTGGATGGCCTCTCGAATTTCCTATAATGGAAAGTTAGGGTAACTCTTTTATTAGAAGAGAATAACCTCTGGGATACTGTCAAGGATGTGGTACCCTCATCGACAGATCTGCAGCTTTTGGCATCTCACATGAAAGAAAGAAGTGAGAGCCAAGCGGATGATCATGGATGCCATAAATGATCATTTGATCCTTCATATATTTGAGAAGAAGACGATGAAAGAAATGTTTGATGCCTTGGTTAGCCTTTACCAGAGTGAGAACATTGATAGGAAGATGATATTGCATAATAGATTCAGATCTGTTGAGATGACCAGATCAAATATCGCCACTAGTTACTTGATGAAGGTCACGTAGGTTCATGACTAGCTTGTAGGAGTTGGGGTGAAGGTTGATGACAAAGAGCTAGTCAACAGGGCACTAAATTGGTACCCACCTCAATGGGAAACATTTGTCCAGTGTATTTGTGCTTGGGAAAACCTTCCTTCCTGGAGAGAGATTGTGGAATGACTGTATCCAGGAGAAAATTCGGATGGATTCCAAGGCTAGCAGGCAGCGAGGTGACAATGACCATGCCCTAATTGGTTAAACAAAGAAGGGTAGAGGTAAAGGACCCAACAAGTGTAAGATGAAGAGCGAGGAGTCAGCTTCACAGCTAGGGAAGGACTTGAGTAAAATGAAGTGCTTCATATGTCATAAGAATGACCATTATGTATCATAGTGTCTGGAGAAGAAGGGTAAAGGGAAGCAACATTAGAATCAGGTAGTAGCCTCAGTTGAAACTCAGATGAATGAGTTTGCCTCAAATTTTGAGAAGGATTTCTAGATGGTATCTTGCCTTTGTTCCAATATTGTTTCGAAGAATGCGTGGTATGTGGACGGTGGAGCATCTAAGCATATGACATCAACTTGGGAACTATTTTCAAGTCTAACAGAGCATGTCTCTGGAGTTTAGGTCTAGCTTGGTGTTGATATCAAGTATCTAGTAGCAGGAGTTGGTACCATTCCTTTCCAACTCTAGTCAGGTAACTCTTTAGACTTTGACGATGTGTTATTTGTTCCAAGTCTTTGGAAGAATTTGCTTTCAATTTAGATCATGGAAGATAAGGGCTATGCTGTAGAGTTCAAGAACCAACAAGTCCTCATAAGACTGAAGGAGTCTACCCCAGGATCAGCTCAGGTGATTGGGGTTAGGGAAGGCAATTTATATAGGTCACAAGGTGAACTTGTTTGAGCCCTAGTATGTAGCACAAATAACTTGTTTGAGTTATGGCACGAGAGGATGGGGCACTTGCATCACTGAACGCTTCCTATTCTGAGGGAGATCATCATAGGTCTTCTAGACTTCAATATTGACCAATAGGGTGTATACACAGGATGCGTGCTTGGAAAGCATGCCAAAGTTGCTTTCCCAAGCAATGAACATAGGTCTAAGGGGGTCCTAGATCTGGTGCATTTGAATGTGTGTGGATCGATGTCAATATCATCAATCACATGAAGCATGTACATGAACTATGTTTCCTTTATTGATGACTTCTCTGGCAAAACTTGGATCTACTTCCTAAAGACCAAGGATGAAGTCTTTAGCAGGCTTTAGTTGTTCAAAGCTTTAGTGGAGAACCAGACAGGGGAGAAGATCAAAGTTTTGAGATTGTACAATGGGGGTGAGTATACCTCCAATGATTTCGAGGATTTCTGCAAGGATGCAGGAATCAAGAGGGAGTTCTGCAGAAAACTGTAGAGGTTGATTTGGACAATTGGACCTCCGGAAGTGAGATTTCCTGATTCGGGACTGTTCAGTTAGGAAATTTACAAACGGTTCCAAGTCACACTAGGACCGCCCAATTTCTGGAAATGAGGCTTGGAATGGATACTAGATTGTCTCCCCTACGTCCAACAACTTACAAATCATCATTTGGAGTTCAAAAACTCAAGATATGATCAAAATAGTGGAGACTAGGAAGATTTTGTGGGCAGCTTGTGAAGGCAGTTTTCAACCCAACTTAAACTGTAGCTAGGGCCAACAAATGCTGGATTTTCCACTTGGGACGACTGCTCCTGGGTCTTAGATACCTACAACACTTTGCAAAATTGGATTTGGATATATAGAACTCAAGATACAACCAAAAAAGTAAGAGCTAGTCAAATTGACTAGTGAAAGAGCAAGGGAGAATTGGTCTATAAGGAGGGAAGATAGAATTTGAAGATTGGACTTCTGATCTGTAACATATTCCTGTAGAATGTCTACAAAAATATGCAAAACCATCAAGTACAACTGCCACAACACATTAGTCACATATATTCATCTGATGATATATACATCTAACCATTGCATCAAAACAATAACCAATGGGAGCAAGAGATCACTAAATACTTTATTATGAAGCAAATTTGTGGGAGTACATAGATGGTAATGTGAACTACAGTTAAGCTCTATGAGAAGGACAGGGTGCCCAACTCCTCTATGGCCAATTGAATTGGAAAGATCCACTCAATTGGCAATACGGTGTTAGAAGGGGAACATCACCCAACTAGAAATGAGGGTCCCATCACCCTCTTGGTATGCAAGGGGAGCATCACCCAAGCAAAGAGAAGCCTAAGCAACTCCAATACAATAAAATTTCATCAACAACTTTTGATCCTGCACCTTGATGCTCCTTTTAAGCTTTGAAAGGAATCCAATACCATGGACTGGTTAGTTAGTGGCCCATAATAGCTCCACCACCTTCATAAATGCGCCCTTCTAACTTCCTCCACCAACTCTAACCAACCTTGACCACATGAATGCACCTTCTAACTTCCTTGGACCACTTCCTCCTTATTCAATGCCACCACTAACTTCCTTAACCAACTTTTCCCCCTTTTAAGGAGTCAAATTGGGTTTTGTCCACTCTTATCTTGTTGTCCACATTTCTAACTAACCTTATCCTCTTGGGCGCCTTTTGACCTAATTTAGTTATTAATTGCCCAATTAACTTCATAATGACCATTTTGACTTATTAAGTGGACAAATACCTCCTCATTAATCCCCAGAATATTAATTTTCCTCCATAATTCAAATTTAGGGATCCTTGTGGCCAATTTATCCATTAATAATTATTCTTGAGCCTTAGGATAATTTTTTTCTTAGGCAAATTTTAAACCATGAAAAATATGGGGACATGACATCTTCATAGAGCAATAATCATACATATAACTAGAAAATAAACAACGGAAGCATAAGCACAATACAAAGATAATTGCTCCTTCAAATAAGCTTTTCAATGTTTTCATTTTTCAAAGCTTACAAGGAAACCTCCACAACTGTCAAACTAACAATTGTATGGTACACCCAAAACGAAATCAATCTGCGCACTTACTGAGGAGAATCTACTTGTTAGAATATGAGAAAACAACTTGATGTACATTGCCTATTATATGACCTGTCCATATGATTGTACGGTTTGTCCATACCACTCTACGCATATGTCCGTACAACTGTACGTATAGGTTTGTACAAATCTAATGTATGAATCTGCTCGTTGCTTTATGCCTGTTGTCCGACTTTGGCTCCTCTCTGGGGCTCTAGTTGTGCTTCATAGATGAATAAAATCACCTCCTAACAAAACTTGTCTTTGAGTGAATGAATGTCTCTTGACCCTCTACCTTGACTTGCCTTTATACTTCAGTTAAAACCCTAATTTACCAAAACCCTAATCTCACAGTGAGATGTATGGTTGAGATTAGTCTAAATTACTAATGTATAAAAATAACTTTATTAGACTCTAACAAATAAGTATAAGACTTTCACTTCATCACTAAAGTAAATTACAAAATAGATTTGACTCAAACTACTTCTTGCATGTTTGACACTAAACTTGTGCGGAAGTTCCCGTTCGAGCTACAATCTTTAACACTCCCGTTTAGCGAGGAAGGAATTCTACACCAATCCAAGTATGTCTTTGAATGCTTCAAACTTCTCTTTTGTTAAGGGCTTATCATAATATTAACAACCTGCTAATCTGTGGGTACATGTTGGAGCTTTACCACTTCCTTCGGAATCCTCTCTTGAATCAAGTGATATCTGATATCAATGTGCTTAAACCTGTCCTGAAACGTTGGATTCTCAAACAGTTTGATACAACTCTGATTATCAAAGTAAATCACTATGGGATTCAATTCTAAATCAAATATTCCTGCAGGCAACTTGCGAAGCCAGGTGGTTTCACAACTGTTAGTTTTTGTAGCTTGGATATGTACTTCTGCATAGGCCAGCTGCTGAGCATGTAGGTGTCATCTAGAAGACCTCTCCAGGAGCTTGCTTGAGAGGGCAAGTGACTTTTATGTTATAATGGCTAAAAGGTGACTTAAGTTGTGTCAACGAAAGATTAAGTTGTAGCCGTAAATCTCAAGTGATCTAAAATCACTTAGGAGATCTAGAGGGCCCATGGTATTTTAGTAATTGTAATGATATAAAAGGAAGCCTAAGGAGAGGAGGTGGCACAAATTGTCACACATAGTAAGTGAGATATCATTGAGTGGTTAGAGAAGGAATTTCAGCCAAGTGTGCACATGTAGGGGCAGAGGAAATGAGCAAGATGCAGCAAAGAATGTAGCAGGCAAGTGATAGGGTAGGCTATCTTGCTGTGATTGTATTATTCCTCAATGGGCCATTATCTCAGCACGGGAGCCCAGGATTTTTATACTTAATAAAAATCACTGTTTGTTGGTTTTTCCCCAGTTGGGGTTTTCTAGAGTAAATCTGAGTGTGAAATGTGTGATGATTTCCTGTGTTTTTCCACTACGTAATTAGTTAGGCATTTAGTGTGTTTTTAATTAATAATTGCCATCCATGATATCCCCACTATTGTCTCCCCAGAGGATAATGAGAATTTGACAAAGCCCATTACTGAAGAAGAAATTAAGAGTGTGATTTGGAGTATGCATCCGGATAAGGCTCCGTGGCCTGATGGATTTTCGGCGCACTTCTACAGGCTGTGTTGGGAAATCATCAAAAAAGATCTTAAAAGAATGTAGGCATATGCTCAAAGAAAGCCTGCATTAGGAGGGGCAATCAATTTGTCTTTCTTGGCCTCAATACACCTTCCAGCGCAGGTTGCAGCATTCAGTGGGGCCCACACACTCTCTGAGCTTATATATTATGATTTTATTGTGTCATTGAGGGGGCACGATTTGGCCATGTGGTCACAGTATTGTATCTTGATGATGTATTTTACGTTATTGTGCCATGGGGACATGCTAGAGAAGGATGACTACACCTCCTAGCCGCACCATGAGCTTATGTCATGTTGTCTAGTCACTTTTAGGTGGTACGTCCCCCCTAGGGCGACTTAGCTAGTGCGCCCCTTCTATTTTTGAGTTGATCCATGTACTTTATATTTGGGCTCATCATAGCCATTGATTATCACTTATGTATCTTTTGATCTCAACCACTCGTTAAAAAGGTGGTTAGGGTTTTGGTCTCTCCCATTGCTATTTAAAGAGGAGACCCCCCTCATTGTAAAGGGACTTTTGGCTCTTCCCTACTGGAATAGAAAAACATTTTGCAAATCTCTTGTGATCTGGTTCTGGGTGATTGATATGTCAATTGAAACTGCTTTTCCATTGCATTGATGATATTGGTGATTGTCTTGCACATATTTCGATCCACGTTTTTATCTGCAGGTGAAGAGGGCGAATTGAAGGAGGGACGCACTGGTTGAGGAGACTCACCTTGTCTCTCTCTCTTCTGTTGGTTTGGTTCAGGGAGTGTTATTGTCTTTGTACCTTTCATTCTTTGTGATCATTCTCGTCATTTGCATTTACCTTCATTGTTGCTTGCTAATTGAGTTTATCTCCTTGGTTTTGTAAGAAGAGAGGGGCGCATCAGTGGAACTGGGCAAATTCGTAGAGGCAAGATAAAGCATCAAATCTTCACTTGATCTTTGTGGGAGCAATCCTTGACATACTTTCATCAATTTCCATGATCCAGGTAGGCTTGTAAGGTATGTTATCTATTCTTTTATCTTACCCATATGTCATTTTCATTCAAACCCTAACTCTAAATCTTTTGGAAAATTCCTTGGGTTTCATTTCTTGGTTTACTAGCAAACCATTTCTGGGTTTTTATCGTTTGTTGAGCTTGCATACTTTGATACTGTTAGATCTCTTGTCCAAGCTGTGCTAGAAAGCCTAAACCATCAGATCTACTCCTTGGGCCACTTTCCCTGTTTTGAGGGTCACGTTTCCCAAGGCAACTGATTTTGATCATTTGTCCTAGCACTTGAATCCTGGAATCATACTTAATATCAAGTCACTGTGTTTAAATACTCACAAGTCAAATCTTATCTCTCTTAAGCCTCCACAGTGACCTTGTTTCCTTAAATCTAGGGTTCTCCACCCTTCACCTTACGTACCCTATTTCATAGCTTGATCTGGTGATTGGGTTAGATCTCTCCTGTCGGGAGTAGATCAGGGTCTCCCCCTTTACTATCCGTGGCTTGGATAGTACAAAGTGAAGAGTGCCTCGATTGGCGTGACAACCAATCCATCTTGGGGATCGAGGCCCTCTTGTGTCACCTCTTTGGTTGCTCGTCCCCTCTGCCATCCTGTATAGGATTATCCACTGGGGCAACTATGAGTTGTGTGATAACAGAATCTAATCCCTCTTCCTTCACCAGATAGCGAGCTATGTAATGTCTCCTATAAATTTTTTGCCAAAATTATTTCCCTTCGTCTCAAGAAGTATTTGTCAGCACTTATATCTCCAAATCAAGGGGGGTTTTGTTCAGAAGAGGAATATTATTGACAATATAATTATGGTTCAAGAGGTGATTCACTCCAGCCGAAGCAAGAAAGAGAGAGGTATGATTATAAAGCTGGATATGGCGAATGCTTTTGACAGGTTCAATCACCAATTCCTATTTCAAGTTATGGAAAAATTCGGGTTTGGATCTAAATTAATCTCTTGGATCAAGGCCCGTATCGGGCACCCATGGATCGCTCCTTTGGTCAATGGCAGAGTTTCCAAGTTCTTTCAAGCCTCCCGTGGCCTCAAACAAGGATGCCCTCTTTCCCCCCTGTTATCACCTATTTTGTACAAATAGATGAAACTCCATTGAGCCGCCAGTGATGGAATACATCATTGTTCACTTCCAGAGTATCAGGATTTCAGATGACAATAATTAGCCAATTTTGGCTAGCCAGTTTTTGTTTTCAGTCGATATGACCATGGCTCCACGGGGTTTGTAATAAAGTGTACTAGTAGGATTTTGAGTGGCTCGGTCCCCCATGACTTGGTTAAACAACTAAGGTATTCCAGGGAGTTTTTTCCCTTGTCAATATACTTTGCCTGTAGCCGAGCTATAATCGATGAGGTTTTCTCCCGCTTCCTCCAAAGCTGGAATGCCCGATTTTGAAAATTTTAGCCATGGGGGGTTGTTAGAGTCCAACTAATGTATATAAGCCTACTAGACATTATTAGAATAGACCATGGTAATGTCCTAGGTCACTAGGACCCTCATAAAATTTTTTACCAGACGCGTTGGATTCGGGTTTTTAATTGTTTTTAATTTTTAATAAATTTTTCCATAGTTTAAATGGAAAAATTTCAATTTGTAATACGTCAGTCATCCGGGATCCGAATTCAGTGATTGAAGGCTCTAACCTTAAGCCAAAAATCATTCATGAACCCCGGACCAGCTTAGCCTAAGTTTCAGACAATTATTTGGCTTCATAATTAATATTTTCTCAAAAAATCAAAAAATGAGAAATATTAATTAAAATATTCAGAAAATAATAAATTTGAGATAAATCAATTCTCTCCAAAAAAAGGCCAAATTGAACAAAGTAAAAGTCAAAATGGCATGGCAGGAGACATTTAAGATGATTGCAATCAACTCCAGGTCAGTTTAGTTAGCAATCGGAGCACTGGGAGTGATTTTTAGTCAAGATTTTCGCCCTCCTCAAGCATGCATACGTTTTTGTGATTTGGCAATTGTTTATTGGTTGGGTGGAGTTCACAAGGCTTGGGGGTGGGCGCCTTGCCTAGGTGGAGGCCACCTCACCCCCCTCCTACCTTCCAACACCCAATTAACTCATAAATCAAGCTTATGTGCTCTCTTGCCATTGTAAAACTCAAATTACTTGGCTCTCTCTATGCCAATTCGTTTTAGGGTTTTGATCATTAGTTTTTGTATAAGAGGAAGGCATTGCCTCCTCATTCTTCATGGAGATTTTGGGCAAGAGAACTCTGCCAAAATATTGTAAAGTACTATTTGTTTAAGTTTGGAATAAAAGTGACTTTGGAGGTCTATGCATGAGTTATTAGCATTGTGAATTCATCTTGTGGGAGGTGATATTTCTCTAACCCTCACTCTTTCTTTATGCAAGTGTATTTTATCATTGCTAGCTTAGGAAGGCTATCAATCTAGCACGCAAGGTTAGCCATTTATCGTCTTTAATTTGGTTATCTATGCAAGATCTTTAATTATCTAAAGCGGACAGGACGTAGTCAGTTATACTAATGTCTTTGGGATCTTCATTTGATTTAGCATTCTAGTATTTTATATCACTTGCATCTTGAAGTTTGTGGCTTTTCAGGGATCGCCAAAGGTGGAGAAAGGTGTGAGCTCGGTTGCATCTATCCTTTCTTCACAAAACAAGAGCTCTTTTCATTTAATGCTTTCATTGTGCAGGATTCACAAGGCCTTTCTACGTCCAAAAGAAGAAACATAGCCACAAAGGGTTTGCTTGCCTCATCCATCAAACAAACTATTTCAAAATTTTCTCTTGGTTACATTGGTTACTACAAGTGGATCTCGAATTTTCAAGGTTCTATTCTATTTCTTTTCCACTTTTTTGTAGAAGTTATCAAGTCACTAAAATTTAGATTTCAAGCTTGTTTGGCTTCTACTAAGTTAGATCTAGGCTTTCTAGCCTTAGATCTACTTTTTCAAAGCTAGATCCATCTTTTTAAAGGCCCATTTTTAAAGATCTAGTTTCATTTTCCAAAATTGTAAATTCATCGTCTTTTTTTTTGCCTTGGGAAACGTGCACTAGTTTTCTCGAAAAGCGTGCATATTTTCCACTTTTTGTTTGCTGGTTTTTTCTATGTTTTTATGCATTTTTTCAATTCTGGAATTTCTTGAAAAATATTAAAAAATTTGAAATTTTTTTGAAAAAATAGTTTTTTTCTCATTTTTCTAGTGTTTTTCTCGAAAAGCATGCCATTTTAGGCTTGCTGTTTTTTGACTAATTTTTACAATTTTCTGCTAATTTTCAATTCTGGAAATTAGCTCGAAAATTTAAAAATTTTCAAAAAAATTTTAATTTTATTTTTTTATTTTTTGATTTTTATCGAAAAGCGTGCCATTTTGTACTTGCTGATTTTTTACTGATTTTCTGCAATTTTCCAGATTCTGGAAATTAGCCTAAAATATTAAAAAATCTTTAAATTTCGTTTCCCAAAAAATCTCAAGTCATTTCATTAAAAAACTCCCAAAAAATCTCAAGTCATTTCATTAAAAAACGTTCTTTTTACATCATAAACGGTGAGCTTGTCTTGCCTCTCCCAAGGTCTGATTTTAGTTTCAAATTTGTTTTATTTTGACTAATGCTAATGGGTATTTGAGTTCACTATTGTGATAGTTATTATGAGAAAGAGAAACTCAAGAATTTTTGAAGCAAGTAGAGGAGAAAAAGTTCTAAACCAAGAAGATTATCAAGAAACCAAGAGGATGATCCAAATCGAGAAATCATTACTTATCTTTTGTAATAGCTCTTAAGAGCTTGTTTCAAAATTTTCCATGTTTTTTTTTTCTCTCAAAGTCCTTTCAAGGGTTAAATTCTCAAGGCACTTGTACTTCATTAATAAAAAGGCTAAGTGGGATAAGGCCTCCCATCTTTTGGTTCTTCTTTCCCATTTGGGGAGGAGTGTCTTGTGCATGCTTAGTTAGATTTGCTTCAAGTTTTAGAATAATTTCATTTTGTATTTAGAGTTTAAATTTCATTTCAGTCTTGACCTGAGAAGTCTCTTGGGATTTGATCCCAAGTGCCGTATTGACTCTGCGTGCTGCTTCTCTTTCCCCACTGTGTACTGCGTACGACCAGCTAGCTGGAAGTTTCATGAACAGTGTGTTGAAGTCATTTGTGACTTCCTTTTTGCTAGATTAGTTTCTGTTGTAGAACACTAGTTTCATTTGCAAGCATTTTATTTATTTGCTATATCATTGTCTTTCATCATTTTACAATCTTTTTGAACTATCACTTGGTTTATGCTTACAATCTGCTTGTCTTATAAAATGAACCAAAGTCTCTTGAACTTGCAATAACGCAAGTCAAGAGCACTCTCTGTCGGAGAGCATTCCCATTACATATCCTTGCATCAAGCATATAGATTAGCTAAGTCTCTTGAACTTCCGTCTTAAGACGAAGTCAAGAGCGCTCTCTGTCGGAGAGTTGAATTGTGTGCTCTTAATCATAAAATACTTCCAACTCACATCCCCCAATAAAATTTATCTTCGTTGCTATCCTTGACTTAGTATGCTCTGCCGACCCTAAGGGGTTGGCTCGTACTCAGAACGGTGTTGGATCTGTTCATCTCGAAAGTGATAACTTAATAAAATCATTACCCCAAACCAACGAACCGGCGTTGCTATTTCGAGAAATACTCAGGTAGTGGGCAAAGTTCCTAAACCTGGTGGGGCCGGAAATCACCGTTGTCTTAGACTTCGAGGGTGGTTAAGTCATTGTACACCTATTCTTGATAACTGGACGGTCTGTCATACCACCAGAGGGGAAGCCACTGAAGGTATACTTTTCCGATTGGACGCATACCCTGCTTTTTGCTAGCCTAATAATCAAGATCATTAAAACTTTCAATAGACCAAGATAATTTGCAAAACGATCTCACGAACAGTTACTTCAAGACTTGTATTTTCAGCATCCCCAAGCATTTCAATTTTTGACTCCATTTAGCACTGGTCTATGTTCATTTACATGCTTTAATTAATTGGGGCCATTTGTCCTTTGAAGTCTCTATCTGAACTTTTTTTTTGTATAAGATGCAAATTATATTAGATTAAAAAAAAGAGTACAAAATAGAATACAGTCCTTAATGGCCTGGCCCGAAGGTGCCATCCATGTTTTTCAAGAAAGTTCATGACAGTCAAATTATCAAATAAAAAACCCCTGTCTACAGAGGGGAGAATCTGAAGGAAATTGACAGAGTTTGAGGTCTTTAGCAGCATTAAGCTGACTGCATTTACATAGTGGGACAAAAAAGACAAAAACAAACTATAGAAAAACATGCTTAGACAGTAGCTCATGGCGTTTCTTCCAGAATGGGGCAGCTGTAGGGTGCATTGTCCCTCCATACTTTGTCTGAGATCAGAGTAGCGGTCTCCTCCATAGAAGCCGAAGAACCAGGTGCCATAGCGACTTGACAAGCAGGGGAGTAGTTTTCCTTGGCATCACAGGGACGAAGGCCGACTGTTCCTTTCGAGTGTGCTTCGCTAGAATAGGGCCTAAGGTGCAAGGGATGGGAAAAGAAGCCTGAGCTTTCTCCTTGCCTTTTGCATGAACTTTGCCGCTTGTCAGTCCTGCCGAGTTGCCACCTGGGTTGAGGTTGTCCAAGCCAAGAGTCAAATTCAGAGCAGCAGCAGAAGAGGTGGCTCTAGGGGTGGTGCTCCTAGAGCGAAAGTCGCGGCCGAAGGAATGGGTAGGGGCATAGGAGTCCCAGCTTTGAGTGCTGCGCAGGGTGCCAAGGGTGGTGGCCCAATTTGGCAGAGTGGCGAGCAGAGACTGAGTTGCCTGGTGTGCAGAAACCCAGTTGGCTTGCATGTTTTCCATCAGCTGCCCCATCACATTCTTCACCAACCAGTACGGGTCCCAAGTCGGTTCTTGCTGTCCAGGTGCCAAAGTTTCTGCGTTGATCCGAGCTTCCCAATTGTCCAGCAGCAGACGGATTGGGATGGAGATAGCGGGACCGTAACCTTGTCGCAGAGGAGCTCCCGTCTGTTCGTTGGCTTCCTTTGTGTTTTTTGCTTTGGCCCCCTTAGTTCTGCCCATGGTGAGTACAAGAAGGGTGATACTAACACAGGAGTGGGCTTGCAAGTAGCTGAGGTTGCAGTGATTATCAAGCGTAGAGAGAACGATGCTGAGAGCATAGAGTGCCTGGAGAATGAAGTGTTCAGAGTACCTCGTCGAACAAGCAGGCAAACGAGCTTTGCCTTGAGCCCTGGGCCCGTGGTTTGCACACAGGAGGATCATGGTGGCCAGAGAGGTTGAGGCGACGTCAGAGGCAGGCTTATTAACTAGCCTCAGCATTTGACGTCGTTTCAGTGACCTCAGCATGGATATGCGTGTGGCTATATGTCACCGTGTTGTAGCCATCTGGCTGCATGGTGGAGCTGGCACCCGCATCCGGGGAGTCTCTATCTGAACTTATCTTCTATCTGTGGATGCTTTTATACTGCAAGTCTTCTTTATACTATTGATTTCATATCTTGTATCGCAACGTGGATTGCCCATTTATCTTGTGTTTGTTTCAATTATAAAATTGTGATCTCTCATCTTAAAAAAATCCTAAAAAACACCCATCCGCACCATTTCATCACTAAAAACACTTAAAACACAGAGCCATAGAAAAACTCTTTGTTAGGGACAACCCCCCTTGGCTTCGTTAGGAGTTAGCCTAAACGGAGGAGCTGGGATTCAGGTGACAGTACCCGGCTCATTGCTTGCCCCCAAGGCCACACTTCGCCCACTTGTAGTGAGGAGACAGCTTTCGAAAGATTTCTGCTGCTGGTGTGCATCTCGGTGGACAACACCCCCTTTTATACATTATTATGGCAGATTCCTTAAGCAGGTCCCTAGAACAAGCTCGGTAAAATGGAGACATTAAAGGGGTTCAAATTGCCTGAAGAGTTAAAGAAATTAATCACTCTCAGTTTGTAGATGATACCCTGTTGTCCGCCAGATTGCACACCAGCAACGGAAATCTTTCGAAAGCTGTGTCCCTCACTGGAAGTGGGGAGAGGTGTGGCCTTGGGGGCAAGCAATGAGCCAGGTACTGTCACCTGAATCCCAGCTCCTCCGTTTAGGCTAACTCCGAACGAATCCAAGGGGGGTAGTCCCTACAAAGAGTTTCACTAAGGCTCTTGTGTTTTTAAGGTTTAAAGTGTGAAATGATGCGGATGGGTGTTGTTTAGGAGTTTTCTTGTGATGAGACCAAATTAAAAATAAAGAGATACCAAGATAATGATGCAATCCACGTTGCTAAACAAGAAATCAAAGATAACAGTATGTTTCAAGACTTATAATCAGATAAAGCATTCATAATATGAAATAAACACAAGGACAAATGGTCCTGATCAATATATAAACTTTTAGATAACCAGTGCCTTATGGAGTCAAAGAAAAGTAAGGATTGTGATGCTGAATGTGTGGGTCTTGAAAAAGTGTTGTTCGTGAGATCGTTATGAAGATTATCTTTGTAAATTGAATATTTTAATGGTCTTGATTATTAAGCTAAGAACAAGGATATCAGAGTAAACCTAACCAGGAAAAATACTGGCAACCTCTTAGATGATAGGTCGGGAGCACCCAGATTCAGAGGATAAGTGTACAATGGCTTGACCACCCTCGAGTCTGACAATGGATTCCCGACACCACCTGTTTCAGGAAGCAACCTCAGTGATTTGACGCTGGTTTGGATTAGGTAAAGTTTTAATTAGGTTATCACTTGTAAAATTAGCAAATCCTTCACCTTTTTGAGTACTAGCCCAACCTTTTCAGGTTGGCAGAGCATACGGGTGTTGGACAATCGACCAAAGTAAATTAATTAAGGGGATAACGTGAGTTGAAGTATTTTATTTATTAAGAGCACCGTTCAACTCTCCGATATAGAGCGCTCTTGACTTAGTCTTAAGACCAAAGTTCAAGAGACTTTTCTAATCTAATATGCCTAATGTACGGGGAAAGTGCAAGTCTAAAAATGCTCTCCGACAGAGAGTGCTCTTGACTTGGATTTGGCCAAGTTCAAGAGGTTTTGTTTATTTTATTGCAAGTAAAAGCAGTTGTGAAAAATTAAAGAAATAAATGAAACTTTTAAATGGATTTAAACTAAGAAAAAATGACTAACAACAAGATATTATGATGCTTTTAAAGATAACAGAAAGCAAAATTTAGTGTTCTACCAAATAGATTTACTCTACGGTGGGATCAACCTCCGAACAAGGTTGACCTTTAAGAACCGCTAGCACTTGAGAACTTTCTAGCTAGCTGAAATTTCGACCAAGGCAACTAACGGGGAGAGAGGAGTAACCACAAAGTTATGTGGTCTTTCCCTTGGGATGAAATCCTAAGGATACTACCTCCAGTCAAAACTTGGAAGAGAAAAAGTGAAGTAAAAGACTAATCTAAAAAAGTGAAATAAAAGATCTTAAGCTAACAAGACACAACACTCTTCCCCAAATGGGGAAGAAACCCAAAAAGTGGAGGACTACTCCACTTGAACTTTTATTAATTTGATTACAAATGCCTTTGGGAGTTAAACCCTTGAAAGGTCTTCTTTGAGAAACGTAAGATAAACAAATTATTGCAATAAAACCTGGAAGCCTTTGAAGGCTAGTACAAAAAGGAGATTTTTTCTTGGTTTATTGCTTGGTTTGGATCTTCTCCTTGAATGTACTTGCTCTTTTTCAAATGTGCTCACTAGTTTGTCTTCTCTTTCAAAGAGACCTACACAAGCTTGGAAGAAACACTCAACAAGCACCCATTAAAACGTTAGAAATCAAGCGAAATTGAAAACCACTAAGTCTAGAAAATGAAAACTAAGATCTAACATGTAAAAGCATGAGATTTTGGTTTGAAAATTTTAATATGGGAAAACGGACCAGCGAACAAAAGATGCCCTAAATATGCTAGAAATGAGATCTAAGACATAAAATTTTTTAAGAAATTTTTTATGAAAAAATTCTGTCTTTCAAAAGTAAACAAATTTTCAATCTAGAATGCTCTAAGATTAGCTTTTCAATGCATGAGATGGTGTATGAGATGCAATAATATTTGAGATCTAACTCTAACAAATTACTTTTGCAAACTAGAAATGAAGCTAACACTACTCAAACAATTCGTTTTTGTGCTTTTTGGTGTATTTTAGGGCTCTTTTGGATGGACGAATGGGAGGAAGGAGACTTGAAGGGGATGGACGAGAGGAGTCTTGGAGGGAAAAATGAATGGAAGGATGATTTGAAAAAGGTTGAGGATGGAAAAACGAATGCAAGAAGGTGGGTGGATATCAAGGCAAAGAGGTTTCAAGGAGCAAAGGTGGAAGCTAGAAGAGATAAGCTTAGGGTAACCAAGATGTGTTTTGAAAACGTTTGTTGATGGAGGAAGAGGCCAAAACTCTTTAGAAGTGTTTCTTTTCTTTGAACAAAGAATCTTTTGGGAACTTACAAGACAACTTCGATTAAGTGCTAATAACCATTGGAATGCAAAGAGCAACTTGATCTCCAAGTCATTCTCCACCTTATGTGAATCCTGCAAAACCCTTAAACATCAAACAAGTTAAACCGAATAATACACTTCTATGATTTATAGAACATATATTAAATATTGCAAAACATGAGATAAGAAGTAGGGTGAGAAGAATATCACCAAGCAATGTGAAAGACAACCCCAAAGCTCTTGTATGGACCTCCAAAGTCAAATATTATTCAAAAATCAAACAAATATTACAATAGTATTTTGGCAGAGTGTTCATACTCAAAATCTCCATGAAGAGAAAGCCCAAATGGCCTCTCTTATATAACAAAACTCAATGCCAAAACCCTAATTCGAATTGGCTTAGAAGAGAGCCAATAACATAGTCAAAAATCCAAATCCAATCAATCCCAGGGCTTGGAGCGGAGCTCCAACCCATAGACAAAAGACAACTTGCAGTTTTGTATTGAATACAAGTAGGTAGAGGTGGGGAGGTGGCCTCCACCTAGGCAAGGTGCCCCCCATCCTCTCCTTGGTAGTATCACCCTCGAATGGCATGCCTCCAAGTGTAAACACGTGAGGATGTGAGACATATGCGTGAGCTTCAAGGGAGATCAAGTATGAGTTGTGGTAGGTGCTAACTCGACTTGTAAAGAAGCCAAGTCTTGGTGATTGCATATCTTTAGGAGGGCGCCCACTTTTCCTTTATTGCACTTCACTTAACCATTAAATGAACCTCCACATCACCAAAAACGAATTTGCATGAAGGTGGGCAAATTTATCCAAGAGGATCTTCTGTTGGTGACTGGATAACTCACTGAAAGCACTGGGAGTTGATTGGAATCTTCATTAATGACTGATGCCATGTCATGTAGCCTTTTACTTTATTCATTTCTGATTATTTTGGAGAGATTTGGATTTCTCCAAAATATTCAAATTTATTATTTTAATTAATAATTTCTCTGTAAATGGCTTTTTAGAGAAAATATTAATTATGAGGCCTAAATGACATCCGAAACTTGGGTTTAGCTGGTCCACGAGTCATGTGTGATTTTTGGCTTATGAAATGAGCCATCAATCACTGAATTCGGACCCCGGACGACCGACATATTACAAAATGATATTTCTCTATTTAAACTATAGAGAAATTTATTAAATTTAAAAAATAATTAAAAACCCAAATTCGACGGACCCGGTAAAATTTTTTCGAAATTTTTTCTGAGGGTCCTAGAGACCTGGGACATGACGAAAACCTATTCTAATAGTGTCTAGTAGGCTTATATACATTAGTTGGACTCTAATAACCCCCCATGGCTAAAATTTTCAAAATCGGGCATTCCAGCTTTGGAGGAAGCGGGAGAAAACCTCATAGATTATAGTTCGGCTATAGGCAAAGTATAATTGACAAGGGAAAAAACTCCCTGGAATACCTTAGTTGCTTAATCAAGTCATGGGGAACCGAGACACTCAGATCCTACTAGCACACTTTATTACAAACCCCCATGGGGCCATGGTCATATCGACTAAAAACAAAAACTGGCTAGCCAAAATTGGCTAACTGCTGCAATCTGAAACCCAGATACTCTGGAAGTGAACACTGATGTGTTCCAACACTGGCGGCTCAATAAGGTTTCAACTATTTCTACAAAATAGGTGATAACATCAGGCTCCAACTGCGGGACGTGTGCTCGATCTGGAATTCATGCAAGGAGAGGATATGAGAACACCAGAATCTCTGGTTTATATATATAACCTGTAAAAACATCTCAACTTGACAGAAAAACCTTTAGTAGCACATGTGTTATGAAAAAACCAAAATGAAATACCAACTATATTTTATCGTTTGGAAATAAATTCTAAGAAATCTAAATGCAAGCAAAAACTTTGTCCTTTCCTATTCTAACATAATACAAAAAGAACATGTTAAGTATAATTAGAAATCCAATGTAACCATTTAAGCATGTAATCAATGTAAAAATAATTTTTTACCTTGTCTTTGGTTCCCAGCCAGAGCAAGGGCATGCTTATTAGAAAGTGCAAACCTGCTTGGATCTTCTGAATGGGAGGGCTGGATGGGGAATCATAAGTATGCAATAAATAGTTGAAGTGCTCGCCAATATAGTAAGAAGTCCGTCCGCAGGCACACTCTATCCAGAACAGGATAGGGCGATGAGATTCAAGATGACAAGGTAGTTCTGGTACCTTATCATACTCCTCCAAGAGGCTCTTCTGAAAATAATTTTCCGTGAAAGTGCATGCCTCAAAATGTTCTAATATACAAGGGATTTCTGATGGTTGAGATATATGCTCAACTGACTGCTCATATGAAATAATCTCCTTCTCTTCCTCTATGCTCATCTGTTCAAAATCCATACTCCTGCCGAAAATGGGGGAGTCTTCATGAATTTTACCATATTCCTGGCCACATGTATCCTCAGGCCCATAAGTGGGATTGTTAACGTTAACAAAATTTCCAAAGAGATTTTGTTCATCATTAACTTCTTCAGACATGGCATAGACAGGGTTCTCTAAAAAGGTCCATTCATCGTTACCAATATCTATGTCATCCATGATGGATTCATCATCATTTATGTCATCCTTTAAGCTATGCCTATCCTCCTCAACTTCATAACAATCTTCCTCAAACAGATGTGTTTCAAAAATATCACAAGGGACCAAAATTTCCGAATATTCACTGCCATGTGGAAAACAAATGGGAGTGTCATCACACATACTACGAACTTCATGGATTTCTTTATGAATGTTAATCTCTGTAATGGTTTCTCCTAGAGATGGGTCAGGAGTACATAAATGTTCATCATCACTGAAGTAGTCTTGAAAAACTTCCCATTCCAAAGTGTCTTTTGTTTCGATGGCATGAGGAGGGTCTTCAACAATATTCAGTATTTGATAAATCTCTTCGATAGGATCATCAGGAATCTGATGGGAAAATGTTATATTTTCTGTAATAGGCTGATCCGACTGATTCCAACTCTCTTCAGGAATATCATAAGTATCACCTACATAATTTATGTACTCAGGCTCGCCTGATGAAGACTGACCAACAAAACCTTCAGGAAAACCATGCTTTTGGATATAGTATGCAAGGTGACAAGTATCTTCTTTATGGAATTCCTGGCATGCCCTACAGAATGGTGTGTAAGGTTCAACCCTGGGAATGCCACAGATGTCTCCCACATTATTAATGAATTTAGGCTCGCTTGTTGATGCACTAGGACCACAACCTTCAGGAAAACCATGTTCTTGAATATAGCATGCATAATGGCAACCAGATTCCTCGTGGAAATCTCTGCATGTCCTACAAAATGGCTTGTATGATTCAACCATGTTAGCAGCCTCT
This sequence comes from Larix kaempferi, assembly GCA_027924585.1. Taxonomy (NCBI): domain Eukaryota; kingdom Viridiplantae; phylum Streptophyta; class Pinopsida; order Pinales; family Pinaceae; genus Larix; species Larix kaempferi. The sequence goes on along the minus strand of BSBM01000301.1, from coordinate 4,767,478 downwards.
AATTGGTTAGGAGGCCTCTGTTCATGGTTGGGGGGTTTTCTCTGCCAATTCTGCTTTGTAGCAAAAACCCTAGGTTGAGGTTGAGGTTGAGTCCTGTCAACATTTATAACCCGACTTTGAATTTCTTTTAGCTGAGCAAGGTGTTTTGCTTCAGCTTCTTCCATGTTTCTCTTCATTTCCTTTCTCATTTCTAACATCTGTTTTTCATGAGTCTCTTTCATAATTGATAAAGGATCTTTATCTTTTGGTTCATTACTTTTCAAAGGTATTGAAGATCTTGAATAACCCTGAATGTTGGACTCACCGAAAGACATCATGTTCTTGTCAATCTTAATAGCCAAATTCTGAGCTTCGACCAAAGTAGCAAGTTCTTTATCTCTTATTTGGTATTGTATCTTGCCACTCAATGCCTCTATGTAATAGTCCAATAATGAAGCTGCAGGAGGTGCATAGGTATCAGGGATGGAATTAGACAACTCTATGAATTTAGTATTGAATTCATCCATAGTTTCATTTTCTGTCTTCTTCATGCTGGTTAAAGATGCAACTAGATGTCTGGGCTCCTTGCTGCCAAATTTGTCGAGGAAAGCAGTCTTGAAAGCTGCTATGGTGGCAAAAGAGTTGTCTGGTAAATTGTCGTACCAGTTCCTAGCTTTGCCTTCTAAGGATAGGGCAAAAAGGGTCATGTAGACATCCTCATGTTTATCAGTGCCTTTGAGGTAGGAACCACAAAGTTTGTTGAAGTTTCTGATATGCTGCTTAGCAGAAGTAGAGGAATCAGTGCTACTGAAATTTGTGAGTTTGTCGACAGCTTTTTCAGGAATATCATGGGGTTGACCTGCTATCTGAGTGAAATTTAGTTGAGTAAAGAACTCACCCATTGTGGAAAGGAAACAATTATTATTTTCAAAATTTTCTTGATTTTCTTGAAACAAAGAATGGATGTCTAAAATAGACTCAGATCTAAGATTTTCAAGGATTTTACGAGAAGCAAGCTTGTTTAGTCTTCTCCTATAAACCTTTTCAGGCTCAGGGATAAAACTAAGCAAGCCTTCAAAGTTTCTTCTAGTTGAATACCTTGAGGTGTTAACTGACAGTGGAGTCGCCAGGTGGATCCAAGTCTAATTTCAGAGAGTGATTAAACTAAAAATCTACCAAAAAATGAAAACTAAAAAAGGGGCAGTGGAGTCGCCAGAAAGATTTAGAATCTATCAAAAAAGGTAAAACAAACTAGAAAAAACTAAGGTCGTCTAGGAACAAAAAGATTTGTCCCCGGCAGCGGCGCCAAAGATGTTGTCCGCCAGATTGCACACCAGCAGCGGAAATCTTTCGAAAGCTGTCTCCCTCATTGGAAGTGGGGAGAGGTGTGGCCTTGGGCGCAAGCAATGAGCCAGGTATTGTCACCTGAATCTCAGCTCCTCCGTTTAGGCTAACTCTTAACGAAGCCAAGGGGGGTAGTCCCTACAAAGAGTTTCACTAAGGCTCTTGTGTTTTTATGGTTTTAAGTGTGAAATGATGCGGATGGGTGTTGTTTAGGAGTTTTCTTGTGATGAGACCAAATTAAAAATAAAGAGATACCAAGATAATGATGCAATCCACGTTGCTTGTTATCACATTTTATGTCGGCAACAGCTTCCATACTGTAGACTGTGCGGCCGAGGACCGCACAGTACCTTTTTCCAGATCAGAGATCAGTTGCCTTCAGATGAGGCATTTTTTGGTTCAGATTGCCCCTAGCAGACATATCAGAGGGGACAGACAGTTGGACTTACCATCTACCACAGGGTTACCTTTCCTTGCCAGGCTTTGACACAAGCCCATTTGAGACAGTTGCCTAGTCTTGTTTTGATAGAGATTATCACAGTACAGTGCTGGTTTATTATGTGCCCGGATTCAGCAGAGATCCAGCTCAGATACAGGTTCAATAGCAACAGGTATATGGTGCAGCAGGTATTGCATATTGTTGGTTATTGCTCATGTTGTAGATTAGGCTCATTTATACTTGTTAGTACACTAACTTTGCATGAGATGATATATTTGGTGATCTAGTTATGATGTGATGTGTTTGGACTCTTGGTGATGTCAATCCACCCCTCCACTTAGACTTATGTATATGCATGCTGAGTCATGTCCTTTATACTTGGCATAGACTTGACCACTTAGTCCCTCTTGGTAGTTGACTTTAGCACCATTATCACTTTCCCCATCCATCCGACTCATCCATGATACTTGCTCCCGACTTGGATTCTGATTTGTGATCCCTAGGACCCCTTTCCCCACTGATCTCTGAGTTTGCCATGACTCCCTGTTTATTGTGCCTCGGCTCTTTAGTGTGTGAGATACAAGGTTAGACCTGGGATTTGTTCCTGTCGATTGCCCCCGATGTTGCAATGCAGTTAGGATTGTGTAGCCTCACCGGGTGTTCCCCATTGGTCATCGAAGCATGTATTGCTCACCCCCTTTACCTTTGCAGTATGAGCACCATGTTTATATCTTTTGAGATATGTATGTAGCCCAAGAGGGCCTTGATGTAAATGAAGAAATGAAATGTAAATTAGGCTAAAAAGGCCATTATGTTGTAAATGTAAAATGTAGCCAAAAAAGGGTTAAGTATGAAACTCATTGTAAAATCCATGCAATGTGTTTATGAACACACATGGATTCAGGTTAGCCATACATGTCAGCATTTGTAGTGGTTATTCCTCACCTAGTCCCGTGGGACAAGGAGGTGAGAGGGAGCAAGGGACAAGCTCAAGATTGCCCCCTAGAGTCTCAAGTTACGGTTTGCCGGACACCCAGTTTGGCGGCTCTAGAAAAGAACCTCACGGAGTCTTCGGATACGGATGTGAGTTGTGAGATACTTGTTAGATGACTAGTGGTGGTTTCCCTGCACTATACCCATTTGTGAGGCACCGCCCTTCCCCGTGTTCTGTCATGGCATACTTATCTCAGTGGACCCCGCTTTCCCGAGTTGTCCAAAGGGTCACATGATCTTCATCCTTGTCTTCTCATGTCCTTTGCCTTGTTGTCCACATCACCTAAAGTTAGCAAAGTGGTCAATTCTATAAGATGTGCATAGCATTTTGGTCTTTTGGAGGTGGTGGGCCCACCTCACTGGGGCCTTGTATTATCTCGGGATTTAATGTATTTTTGATCACCATGTCATCATTGTATTGCTTAGTAATGTACTAACTTGTATAATTGAGCCTTGTCACTCCATGATTGCATACAGGTATTCAGCTAGCACTATGGTTGACCAGATTTGACTTGGTCAAACTGAGTTGACTAGGCCAAAAATGGGCCCGAAAAAATGTTGCGATCAGAATTTCGATTTCGGTCAATTATTATCTACAGGGACCCCATATGAGCATGCAATTGTCGGAATTGCAAAATATTGAGCCATTTGAGAAATTTTTAATTATTATTGGTCAATTTTGACCTGTTTTAATTAAAAATTGTGGATTTGGGGCAAATAATGCCAAAGTGATGGATCGGGGTTGTTCAAGTGGTCATCCCTACTACTTTTGGGGTCCACGATTGCATTGCAGCAGACGGTTCAGCAATCCAGGCACTAAAAGTGGGTCAAAAGCCCAAATTTCATCTTCAGCCATATAAACCAGCATAAATTACATGGAAAATCAGAATTTGACTAACGCAACTATAGGCAAATGGCAAAATCAATGGTTGGCAAAGGTAAAGGTAATTTGTAAGGTAAAATGGTAATGTTTGACATGGTGTTTATGTATTGTGGGGCCTTCTCTTGCCCAGCTCACCATGAGGGGCGAATTTGCCCATGGGGGCGTTTTTTCCACTTAGTGAAATTCATGATTTGCATTGTATTTGATGTGGGACCTTGGGTGTATGTGTTAGGGGGATAAAACATCATATAGACACTCCCTAACACTTGTTTTATTGGTTGTATGGACCCACAATGGGCCCCTCACTCCATATGTGCGCTATAGATGGGCAATTCGCACCCCCTTCTTGAGCTGATCTCCTCCATTCGTTTTTGATGGTTGGGGAGTGATCTCCACCCTCCATTTTGGGGGAAAACCTATTTGGAGAGTGAGCCATCTCTACAAGAGAATGGACTCACTCCATTTGTAGTCTCTTGGCATTTTTTGGAGTGAATAGAAGAGAAAACGTTGCTGCTCTACTTGGCTCTTGTGTGATAGCTTCTTGACATTGTTGATTGCCATACTATCTTGATGCACTAGTTGTAGTTGGTGTGTGTTTCCAGCACTATATTGCTCACCATTGTTTGCAGCAAGCAAAGTCTTGGAGGAGGGCGCACCATTTGGCTGCCACTGTTGCTCCATTCTCCGGATTGGTATCACAAGGGAAGTGTTTTTGCCATTCTAGCCAAACATTTTCCTCATTCTTATTTGTATTGCTGTAGATTTACTTGTTTGTCAACACTAATTTGATTTTCTTGTCCATTGGTGTTTGCAGGCAAGGAGGACGAGTTGGTGGGGAGAGAGCAAATTGATTTCAGCTGGGACATCTTCAACTGCTGCTATTTGATCTTTGGGACGTAATAACCTCTGCTGCTATAATCGATTTCAGCCAGATTTGTGAGTTACCTTCAAACGCCAAGCTTGGGTTCAATAAAACGACCAACACACAGCCCGAGCTCAAAAAAATTTGCATGATTGATGGATTTTCCTGTATTTTCTTTTTGGCAACCGAGTTCCCCAGCCGTAAATTTGAGTCTAAGCCAGGCACGTAGCACCAAGTATTTCCTTGGAAGCCAATATAGGCACGATTTCATCAGTTTTCGGATCAAGTTTGTTGGTGATAACTGCGTGAACATAAGCTGATCGGGTTGTCTGCTCATTCAAACAGTCGTTGTTATCTGTTTTCTAAAAACACTGAGTGACACCGGTGTTCAATCAATTAATCGGCATGTTGGGAGTTGGGCTGATTGGAGGTCAGGGGAGAATCGACGTTCTCATGATAGTCAAAGACATTTGCATGGGCAGCCGATTACACTTATTTTATTTTCAAAATATGACAGTCGGTGAGAGTTTTATCTGGCAGTTGCACACAGTCTTGAAATATGGTCATTTTGGAGTTAAGTCGAGCTACTCTCCAGAGCTGGCCCTTACACCTGGCGTACTTATCTCCTTGAATTTCTTCCTTAAGTGGGAGTTAATAAACCTTTTTGGTTATTTTATATTTATTATTTTTTCTCTTTTGAGAAAGGTTATGAAGGGTTTTGGGTCTTTAAAAGGAGCCAACCTGTTCATTGTAAACCATGGAAAAACTTGGGACTTTTTCTCCCCATGAACTTAATGAAAAATATCATGGGATTCTTTGGATAAATTGACTATTCTTTGTGGCAGTACTTGTGAGTGTTTTATAAATGTGAATGCTTTTCAGATTTTGCATTTTCTTTTCATTGTGTGAGAGGCCATAGAAGGGTGACAATCCACCACGTTGGAAGGTGAAGGATTCTTAGCAGCCAGCTTTCTTCTTCCCTTTGGCGAAGAACTTTTAGCAGCCAGCTTTCTCTTTCCCTTTGTGAGCGTGTAAATTCAGGTATCGATGTTTGTATTTAATCTAGTTTGATTGTGCAATCTTGATTTTTGGTTTACATAGCGCACCTCCCACAGCTAGAGAAGAAGAAGAAGTACTATTTCTGTTTCCCAAACACTAAACTGAGCGGGGTTTGCTCAATGATGCGATCTTTCCCCCTCAGTCACATATAACACAAGGCCCTTTGATCTCTTTTGACTCCATTTGCCCCTCTGATATATTAGCACTAGTCTTTCCTTGAGGATTGATTTTCCCTTCTTTTCCATCATCCATTTAAAACTCATTTCTTTGTTACCTGTGTTTCTCTAAGGCAGTCTCTTCAATTCACCTTGCCCGTTTACTGTACCTGCCTTAGCGATCCTATCTTAGGGATACCCCCCTAGAGTTGGAGGAGAGCCAACCTGAAGCGAAGAGGAGAGGAGTGTGGTGACATTGGCCTCTCTCCTGAGAGAGTTGTCATCCAGCTGGTGTGTTACATTTTGGGCTTCAACAACACGCATGCCATTTTGGGAGACAACATACCCTACTCATCGGGGTTGTTTCAATAATTGTTGCTAAAAAATTCAAAGACATTCTGGACACTTTCTGTGAGGCCTCTGGTAGTAAAGTGAATAAGTCTAAGAGTCATATCTACGGGTGGAATGTTTCTGCTCAGCTGCTAGCTAGTATTCAACGAATCTTTGGGTTCAACAGTTCCACTTCATGGGAGACTTTTAAGTATCTTGGGGTCCCTATTGGCAAGGATAAATAGTGTAAAAGAGACTGACACCCAATCTTGGACAAGATAGGAAGAAGGATGCAACAGTGGGGAATAAACTGCTTAAATCTGGTATGCAGAGTTATCCTAATCAAATCTGTTTTATCCTCGATGCCTCTCTTTCTTAGTTCTGTCCTCTTGGCTCCCTCAACGGTTCTTCAACAAATCAACAAAATGGTCTGAAAGTCCTTGTGGAAGGGGGGGGGGGGGGGAATAATGAGCACAAATTCCCCCTAGTTAGCTGGAATATTGTTAAAAGCCCAGTGGATAAGGGTGGTCTGGGAGTTCGTGACACCCAATTAGTGAACCTTGCCCTTGGGGCCAAAATCCTTCGACGGATGTTGATGGACTCAAAGAATTGGGAAGGCCAAGCTTTGAGAAGGAAGTATACCAAAGGGAAATTATTGAGGTGCTTGGACCCTCCTCTCGAGGGGATGAAAGGAACAAAAATTTGGAATCTCTACGTCAAATCTTGGTATTTTTTCAAGGATAGTCTTGTTGTAAAGGTAACTTCGAAAGATATTCATTTGTATTTTATATTGATATTATTATTTGTACCTGTTATCACACAACTTGTAGTTGCCCCTAGTGGTATCCCATCCGGGACGGTAGAGGAGACAAGCAACTAAAGAGGTGACCCAAGATATGCCACGGTTCCCAATGCAAGGTGGGAGTCACGTCAACCGAGGCATTCTTCGCTTTAGGTCAGGGTGTAACAAGACCTAGGGGGAGACCCTATAACCAATCACAGTTGATTGGACCCAAACAAAGGTTTCTAAGGATGAGTAAATGTTAAGTTACGGAAACCAATGCAAGGCTTAAGTGGACCTAGGAGTTGAGGTATGATTGAGAGTGGTGTAAGAGATTGTTAGTGTTTCAACCTATGTATGGTTTAGGCCACATGATTGGTATGATGACTGGGTGTAGTACCATATGTTTACACAAGTGGGTCTTATTGTCTTGGGAAGTGAGAAATGGTTTTAAGTGGGCCCACAAGGTGAAGCTAGGTGTGATGTTGTTACTAGAGGTTATGTAATGACTAGATCTATGGATCGAAGTTGATTCTAGAAATACCCATGTACTAGATCTAGGGTTTGACACAAATCCCAAGGAGTGCGACTTGCTTTGAGGAGGACTAGTGCCTTGTTGGATGGGCTAATGGGGTCAAAAAATATGTCAAAGTGTAGATCGGGACACCTAGAAGCCAAGTCAAGTGGGCTAAAAGAGATCTAATGGTTGGATCTTGCTAGATCTAGGTTTTCAAGTGATGACCTTAAGTGGACCACAATCCCATGAAACAAGGAATGCTACTTCCAAGGCGGATCGTGACAAAAAGATACTCTAGACCTAGGTTTCAAGGTATGCTCGTTTCAAATCTCCAAAAATCCCAAACACCCACTTCCTCAAAGTGGACAAACTCACCTTCCCAAGGGAGTCCGACTTGCTCAAGGAGGGCTAAAACAAGGGTTAAGTGGACCAAATCAAGTCCAATGGCCACCAAACTATAGATCCAAGTGGCTAGTACCCCGATCTATGTAGATCCCAAAAATCAAGTCAATCCAAGGGTTAGATCTTAGTAGATCTGAGTTTTGAGGTGCCAAGAAATTCAAAAGGGGGTTTTGACCCCTTAAAACATGGAATGATGTCCACAAGGTAGAATTCACCAAAGTAACAATCTGGGGGTAGGTTACCAAGTGTCTAGATTGCAAATCAAGTGGGATCTCACTTACCCATGTGCTAGATCTAACCAAACAAGCCTCTTAATAGGAAGTGCGATTTGGGTTCAAGAGGGCTTTTTGCCTTGAAAAGTGTGTTAATTTTAAGCCAATCACCACCAAACTATAGATCCAACTAGGGGTGGATGCTATAGAGGTGGGTTCTTAAGATCTTTTCAAAAGCAAGGCTAGATCTAAGTAGATCTAAGAAATATCAAAATTGGGGTTTTAATTAATTAGGGTTTGTGACCAATGAAGATAGAATGGATGAAAGAGGCACATACCTAGTAGATCTTATCTCAATTGCTTGTGGCCACCTTGCAAATTGATAGCATTCTCCTATGTGTATATTCAAGAGTGAGATCCAAGAGCTCCAACCAAAACGTCCTCTTCCAAGATAGCCAAATCGTCCTCTTCCTACAAGACAAGATCAAAGAAACAAGTCAAGTAAGATGATTATGAAAATGATAGAAAGATGTAATAGAAAGCATCAACTATGTCACAAAGATACAATAATGATACTCCCTGTCACAAGATCAACCCAAGAGAGAATATGTGGATCCCTCCAACAATAACCCTCAAGAAATCGCCCTCCTCTCCATCAATTCGACTTTCCTGCAAGAAAACTAGTAGAAGCACCAAAATCCACAATGATACATAGAAGAGATACTGTATACTCAATATGCAAGAGAATCCACAAGACAAGAGAGATATGCTCCACAAAGAAATGTTCTATTCCAATATTCCAGAGCTCCCAAGGTGAGCTATACAATGGGGGGGTCTCCTCCTTATATAGGATAATAAAGACCAAAACCCTATACCACTCTACAATACTACATCAAATGCGTGGTTGAGATTAAAAGATCTCATCATACAATCAATGGCTAAGATGAACCATAACAATATATCACATGGATCACCCAATATAATAATAGCGCCCCCACTAAATGATACAAAAAGGGGGTGACGTCATCCACTAGAGGGGTAAAAGTACAATGATCCACCTCATGATGACTAGGACATGACGAAATAAGCACATGGTGGGGCTAGGAGGCATCAATCCTTACTAGCTCACCCCAAGGCACAATAAAATAATAAAATATGTTCAAGATAATATAGATGACCAAAACTGTCCTCCAAATCCATGACAGTCAAGCAGTAAATGACCTCCTGTGATCAATGTGGGCATACCCACATGGTGAAAACTGACTGGAAGATAGTGAGATCACCCTGGAAGACCTCTGTGAAGACCAAATGCCAAAACCTTGCCTCAATTGCCCAAATCGATTTCCTCAGTGACCACTTTATCCCATTTTTTAACTGCCTCGGTAACTGTGAAAGTGCCAAAACTGCCTCCTAGGGTGCCAGCGCTGTCCATCTGAGCCCACCAGGCTCTCCAGAAGGGGGGGTAAATGGTAAAAACAAGTGGCTGGACCACCCCCTCCATCATCAGCGCCTTAGGTGAACTAGCCTCTCGGGGCCCCTGCTGCTCAGGCTGGGAAATCAGCCCCAAATCTGGTCAACAAGTGTAAAACTGCATCAATCACTGTCAGAAGTGCCCGGAACTGAAAGATAAGTGTCTCATTGGATCCAGAAGACCCAAATCCACTAGAAATGTGTACTCATACACCATGGGTTGCCCTAATGGGCCAGCTGTAGGGTCCACCATATATGGACAATGTATAATCTGCTGATCTGAAGTAATAATAAAACTTGCTGAACTGGATCAATCATCATCTGCATCATATGTCCATCATATGATATCATCATCAAGCATGTGGGACCATGAATCATCATCCAAAAGCATATATATATGGTCCACATCATCACGGATCCCAAGAGTATACAAACAAGGATAAATCACATCAGTAGACTAAGACAATGCTTCTCTAATCATTCTCACAGCCAAGCTCAAAGTATAACATCCATTCAGTGGCATTAATTAAGTTAGCATATTCCGTTGTTATATAAAAATTGCTTGCACAATAGTTCAAATGACAAACTCACCCATTGGACATGGTCAAACTGCTAGTGAAGGATGAAGGCTAGGAACAAGGTTGGGCAAAGGGGTTGGCCTGTCTAACTTAACTCAAAAATACTTTGGACTGGGAGAAAGGGGGAAGCTACAAACTCTGTGTTGGACAAAATAACACGGGGGATGGCTGTGCCTCACAAATGGATAAGTTGTTCAGAGAGTGTTTATTCAACTTAGGCATCATGTCTACATCAAGTTGATCCAGGTTCATTAGGATCATTCAATTTTATTCCATGGCCTTTTTGGCCCACATAACCCTTCGGATTTCAGATGTGCTGAGAAGCACAACTAGTTGCAGCTTGCATCCAGGGCATGTTTTTCAAATATTTATAAGGTCAGCAATTGTTTAGATATAGCTTTTAAGAACCATTGCTTTTTGGACCTTTCTTATACTCTTCGAGGAGTATTTTTAGCTGTTCATCGCTCTTGCCCCTTTTTTTTTTGTTTCCATGGGCGAATTTATAAGTTTCCATAGGTAGAACATGAGCTTTCAGTTTTAGCCAACAACATCTCAAGTGACTAGGGGGAGTTCGAGCCAATGCCAAACATCGGGACAACCGACCAGAATGATTTAGGCCTACAATCCAACTCACCAAAGGCAAGTTTTGTCACCAACCTAGAGCCGAGACACTGAATATACAGGGATGCGGTCCAAACACAGAGGTAGAAAAATGGGGAAGTCCTCAGTATCAGAAAGTCAAGTGAGATAAGTCAAAGGATAAAGTCAAATAGGAAGGTCATGTATGGATGGAGTCAAGTGAATATGGAGCCTACACTAGCAGACAACTGGTGTCGGGAAAGACCATATCTATGTAAGGTGAAAAACCAGTGGGTTTTGTTAAATGACCTAAATGTGCAAGAAATTGTCCATTTTATGATTTACAGTTCATTTTAAATAGTTTGCCACATCAGGAATAATATACCAAGCACATGCTGTGATCATGACTAAATCAACAAGATAATAATCCACAGTCAGTGAGAACATATACATAGATCATACAACATCATCATAATAATAATCATCATGCATCATCTGAAACACTGCTGAAATACATCTCTAAGCACTGAACTGAAACTGTATGGGATAAAGGGTCACATCAGTCATCAAATCTGAACTCTCAAGGCTCAACCTTGACACAAGGTCATACATAAATCCGAATAATATACTGCTGATCATGAGTGATCCAAAATATATGGCTATGCTCTGGAATAATGGAAGCTCTGGAATGTGCAGATATCTGCTGTACAAGAATAGTAGCCCTGCTACTATGGTGTGATAACAGTACCTTCGACAGAGATGTTTGTACTCCATTCGGGGATGTCATTATTATGATTGGTCATGCAAAGTCATTGAGGTAAAACCTCCATTGTAAGTCAGGGCATTAGATCCCCTTGAGTCAAATGTAAAAGGTATTATTGAGTCTCCCTAGAGAAGTCGGCCCAGTGAGTTTTAGTGAGGCCGACCTAGTTAGGTAAAAGGTCAAGTCAAAGTAAAGTATAAATAGAGAACCTTGCTCTCTCATTTGGACACACTACTCACTCACACAAGTTCGCATAGCAAGAGAGAGAAGACAAGTTCGCTGGAGGAGAAAGAGAGAGAGCTGCAGAAGACATATTTTGGGTTTTCCATTTTTGCTTGATATTGTATTAGTGATGATTCTGTCTTTGAGGAAGTTGCGGGGTTTTCTCCTTTATGGTTTCCTCGAGGAAAACTATTCTGTCATTTGTGTTTTGTTGTGCTTGTTATTCTTTCAGTTAAAGATCCTAAATAAATTGAATTAAAGTGCAATTTCTAACAGTCTACATTTGTCCCTAGGTAATGGAAAACGAATTAAGTAGTGGAAAGATTCCATCATGATGGAAACTCCACTTGGAGAGCTTCCGGAGTTTTAGGCACTCAAAGGATGGATGTCAAATCTGGGGATTCAAACTTTGGCTGATGTCTGCTCTTGGCACCCAACCTCAGGCTCTTGGGTTGGTTGGAGTTTTCTTGCTCCTCCAGATGATCTGCTGAATTATCTACTGCTTCTTAAGAGTAGGTTGAAGGGCAAAGCTCCAGTGGACTTGGAAACAAAGGATAAAAGAGGATGAGGCGGTAAAGGGGGACACTACACAGTCAAAGAAGGATATGAAGTGCTGCAAAAAAGAGCGTGCAACATGCCAAGGCTATTGTGGTGGAAGAACATATGGAAAAATAATGCTCCCCCTAAAATTAACTATTTTTGTTGGCTGATGGCCCATGGGAAACTTCTGATTGGAGAGAACCTAAAGAAGAGAGGATTTCATGGTCCCTTTCGGTGTGTCCTTTGCAAGCAAGAGGAGGAATCAGAGTATCATTTGTTTATTGCCCGTCCCTTCATAATAGAAGTCTGGAAACAAGTTTTGGGGCCTATTCCCTTCACGATGGACCAGTCTCGAAGACTGGTGCAATTCTTCAGTCAGTGGAATTCAATATATCCCTTCTCTTTGAATTTTAATCATTTGCTTCTCAATCTATGGAAAGCTCTCCCGAAATATATTTGTTGGAAAGTATGGACTGCTCGAAACAAACTGATCTTTGAGAATACTCTGCCCCTGCCGACCAAGGTGGCAAGAAATGCAAAAATGCTTTTTTATTTTTATTTTTATTTTCTGAGTTCATATATGAAAACCGCTCTAAGTTGGAAATGCCCCCCTCCATTAGCAGGGAGGAAGAAGAGCGGCTTCGGATGTTGCAGTTTCAGGTGGTCGCTCCCACTCCCAAGGTTAAGATTAGCAGTACTTGGGAATTGCGGCTCAAGGACGAGGATTTTGATCTATGGAAAAAGAACCAACAAAAATTTCTTTTGTATTTTGATGGTGCTGCGAAAGGCAACCTCGGGGAGGCAGGTGTGGGTGGGGTTCTTTTCGACCCTGGAGGAAGAATCGTGGAAGAATTTGCATGGAAACAAATAATCAGGCGGAAATGTTAGCCTTATGGATGGGCACCAAAGTGCTAATCAAGAGAAGAATTTCATAAGTTATCATTTTGGGAGACTCCCGAACTACAATTCAGGCTAGTAGAATCCGGGCTCCGCTCAATAATAATGCTTTAGCTTGAATTCAAACAAGAATATGGTCAAACATGGCATCTCTAAGATCGGTAGATTGCTTTCATATACTTTGAAGGCAAAACTCTATTGTTGACTCTTTGGCTAATGATGCTGCCTCCCGAAATGAAGGAGAATTCCACTCTAAAGGTAAAGAGGTCCATTATGAGGAAATTCCCTAGGGATCAAAACATCACTCTTGGTTGGAGAAGTATTATCCCATATCCCCTTCCACTTTGTTTGATAAAGGACAAGATAGAAATCGAGCCTCATGCTAACACCGGGGATAATGATTTTGGACACATGGTGTCCATGCTCGCGGCCAGTGAGGGGATAAGGGTCAACAATGTATTTAATTCTCCCCCTCTTCATTTCATCATTAACATACGGATCTCAAGTGAGTGCTTGTACGAGTTCATGGATTTGGCTCTTGGGAATGTTGATGGACGATGAATCATTCATTTCCTCAGCAGCTCCCATGAATGCTCTGGCCCTGGATTGCGTCATCTCCCTTGGAAGCTAGTTTGTAGATCAGAGTCTTCGCATGTTATGATATCGTGGGAAATTATGGCCATAAATGGAAATTATGTGGTTGGCAGAGGTAGGATTTTGATCTATAAAGTTAGCCCCGACGATTCCTTTGCTGCATTCTTTGGTTTCCTTATGCGTTGGCTTTGGTTCTCTCTTGGACGAAGGCACAAATGTCGCAGGGTTGAAGGTGAGGTTGGGAGCATGAGTCAAGACTAGGAAGAAAGGTGAGCGTTTTGCTGTGCAGAATGCGGCATCAGGAAGCTACAACGTGGGCTACACAGGCTAAGTCAGCGAGTGGATTGGGTTGAATAGGATGGAAACAATCGAGACTGTTGCTGGGATGAATGGCAGGAGGAAGATGACCGTCTGAGATTGCAGGAGCGCAGACAATTCCAACTCCAATTGGACCTCATGGCTGACAAGCTGGAACAATAACAAGATAAGATGGAAGACCTGTAAGCTAAAGTGGAGTCCCTGCAGAAAGAAATTGTTGAGCTTCATTAGAAGCAAAAGGAAAAGGAGGAGGCTGAAGCTTCATCAGTTGTTCCTCCCCTCTCAAGCAAGAATCTTAGGTTTCATGGGTTCTTTTTTAGACAAGAATTATGTAGTGTTTCTTTGTAATTTTGCTAGGCCAATATGTAAGACAGTATAACTACTGCTTTATAGAATAGAAGGTTGCTCACAGGTTAGTAATTTTGAGCAAGGCATAGACATAGTTAGTTCTCTGTTGGACTCGAAGATTGAAAGGATCTATATGGATTTTTGTAAATCTGTTTGCTGAGGAGTTTTCCTCTCCCTTTTAATAAAAATTACTATCCGTTTCTGTAAAAAAAAAGATCTGACTAACAAAAATGCAAAACAATATAGATGTGAAGAATGAAGCTTTTCTGAAACATATCTACTCATTAAGCAGAACACAAAAGAGAGTAACCAAGGGAGAAAGTTTGAATTTTGAAGGGATGGACGAAACACTTCAAGCTCAAGCTTGATCTTCTTATGAGGACTTGGAAACACATGCAATAACCAATAATATTAGCTCAAAGGTACTGAAGAGGGGAGAGGAAGCAACTGAGCTCAACTCCTCCTTCAGATCTGTGATCTGCACAACTATAAGAAAACCCTTGCACAGGAACGAATTAGATCTAGTGTGGTTGAATAAAAGAGAGTAAGGGAGCCTCAGTACAACTGAGTACAGTTGGCTACTCCTATATCTCTAAAAGCAAAACACAAATAGGAAAATTATAACTATAAATGCCTACTCTATGGATTGGTAACAACTTTCTAAGCTAGATAACAACCTTCTAAGCTAGATAATCAACAAACTTGTAGCAAAAGAAATCTACGCATATACTATATCACCTCAATAAAGCAGAGCGTTCATCAAATTGGCACAACACGGACCTCCAAAGTCTTCAACTTTCATTAATAAAATAAGCAATCAGTGTTATAGGAGAAGAGGTTCCACCATCCATCCAAAAAGATGAAGCATAGCCTTGCTTTTATAGAAAAACCCAAACACAGGGGTGGATGAGCTAACTAAGGCTCAACTAGGGTGCAACTGGAGCCCATGAGGGAGTGAAGGCGAGTTGGGAGAGATAATTTAGGGATTTTGGTTGAGTTAAACTCAAGAGGTGGGTGCCACCTTTGCTTTGGGATTGCTATCCCACCATGCAGAAGCTGCCAATTAGGAAAATGCGCCCCCATGAAGGAGAAATGCGCCCCCATGAAGGAGAAATGCGCCCTCCTGCTTGCTGACAACTCGCCCTCAGCTAGAATTGATTGGAAAACACCCGAGTTAACTTGAAACAGTCTCCAGTGAACTCCATTTAGGCTTTAGTTAACTCAGTTTGTCTCCAGACATGCTTGGGACAAACTTCCACTGATTTAGGAAAAGCGATTTTTGTCTTTTTTGGCCATTTATTTAATATTTTTGATCTTTTGAGAGAAAAATTAATTTAAGTGATAAATAATCACTCAAATTAATTCAAAAGTGGGTTTAGAGGTAATGTGGCTGCTCCGGGTTAGAAAATGAGCACCCCCATTGTGAATTTCACCTCCTAACCACTTTTTAATGATATTTTTGACTTTTACATTAAAAACATTAAAAAATTGTCCTATTTGCGGGAATTTTTTTTATTTGCGAAACTGAAAATAAGACCTAGGGGGACCTAGTACATGTTCATGTGAGTTGTTATTGATGGCTAACATGGTAATATACATAGACACTTAGACTTTAATAACCTCCCAAGGTTTAGCCACCAAGGCGGATACTCCAGCTTTGGAGGTGTGAGTGAAAAACTTAGAAATTATACTTCGCTGAAGAACAATGCATAATTTCCAAGGAAAAAACACTATAGAGTATTGAATTGATGTCTAAATCTTAGGAAAGCCATGTTTGTTACAAAAGACATCATGCTAGACCAACATATTACATTTTCCCGTGGGGCATGAACATGCAAAATTTTGAAAAACGGGCCAAAATTGGCTGGCTGAACTTCTGAACTCTAATGTTGAACAAGTACACTAGTTCGATCTTCGCCACCTCACTTGGCAACCAACTAAGTACAACTTAGGTGGTAACACAGTGAAAAAGGGGAGGGCGACTTCACTCAATTTCGACTTGGTTGGATAACTCAATCGTTTGAGTGATTCTCTCTTTGGGAGGGGGTTTCTCTATGAATGGAAATCGCATTTTCTCTTGCCATCGATTTGCTAGCTAGATTTCTCTTGACTCTTTGCTTGCCATTTTCATTTTGCATAACTCAAGTTAAATTTTTAGTTATTGTGAACACCTTCTAATTGTTTGCTTGTTGTATTTGTAGGTGAAAATTCACTAGAACATTGAAATGCGACTTGGCTTGAGGAGAGATTGATTTCCATTTGGGATTGTTTAAGAAGGGACGAACTCATCTATTCACCCTGGATCCAGGTATGTGCTAGGAAACGATTCGATAAAACCCTTTAAACTCATTTGTCATCTCAAATAAAATAAAAAATTAAATTTTTCCTTTTTGCAAATCACATTGCTAGTGGAGAAGGCCAATTTCTTTGGGGAATCGCTTCGTTTGCTTGTGGGACGTCATCTTGAACCCAAACGATTTTCTTTGGACTCCATTCACCCATCTAAGGCATTGATCTCTACATCATCAATTCGCCCTTAGGGTTTAGAAGCCGATTTTGCTAGCATTTTTTGACGACTTGCTTATTGGTTCGTTTTGTGTGATATTTTGCTTGTGGCAAGACGTTTTGGGGTTAGGGTTTATTCTAATTCGCTATCCATATCTCTTCTTTGTTAGATCTCATAAGATCAATGCTTTATTCCAAGGGACGAACCATTCGCCCTAGCTCATTCTCCCTATATCTCCTAAACTAATTCGCCATTGAGCTTTTGAAATATAAATTCTTACCCTATTGAAATATAAATTCCCTTACAAGGTCAAATGCAATCCTAACAAATGACAAATTTCTCATGCAAAAATACAAGTTACCTCCATGGGTATTGAAGCATCAAGCATCCACACATTGAGATGAGCCCACAATGTAGCCTCCAAAGCCTTCTCTTTATTAACAATAGAACTCATAAACTATTACAAACAATATGAGCAGAGGTTCCACCTTCAGATCATGAATGAGGTGAACAATGCTCTCTTAAATAGAAATTACAAGCAAGAAGGGGGGTGCATTCTCCAAGGAGGACGGATGCGATGATGAGGAAGTTAACCGGAAGTGATCGGATCTTGATTGATCCATGTTTGGAAGCCATTTGATGGAGGTTGCACCACCTCTGGATGAGGTAGGCAACCTCAACCTTGTAGATATCACATCAAATCACCAATTGCCACCTCACAAAGTCGCCCAAGCTCATGGAGGGTGCATTCTTTGATGAGGATTTAATTGAAACTCCAAAAACTTGATTGGATTTGTCTAATTCAGAGCTAAATTGACTTAGCCTTGACTACTCAATCACTTTAGTTGAACTTCCGATCAACTCTGGACACCTTCCACTGATTTAGGAATTTGTCTTTTCCTTTAAGGTCTTAATTTGACATTTATTATGTCTTTTTTGGCTTTTTCGAGTAAATATCATTTTTTGAGATAAATACTTACTGGAAACTTAGGAAAAGTGGGTTTATGGGTTAAATGGGTGCTCTTGCTTAGAAAATGAGCATCCCATTGTCAAAATTTGCCCACAAACCACTCAATTATTACATTTTGAATTTTCTTAATTAAACCATCAAAATATGGTCTAATTTTACGGGAATTTTTTTTCTTCCAAAACATTAAAAAAAACACCTAGGGACCTAGCACATGTCCATATGACTTTATTTAAGTGTCTAGCATGTTCATATACATTGACACATGAACTTTAATAACCCCCCAAGGCCTAACCACCAACTTGAGCGTTCCAGCTTTGGAGGTGTAGGAGAAAAACTCGAAAGTTATACTCGGGTAATACTCAAAGCATAATTAACAAGGGAAAAAACTCCTTGGAATACCTTGATTGGTTGCCAAGTCTTAGGAAGCCAAGTTCTTTACAAGACCACCATGCTAGCACACTTTATTACAAACCCCGTGGGGCATGGACATGCGATAAAAATTAAAAAAGGGGCCCTGAAAAGGCCTGATCTGAACTTCTGAATACTGAAATGCACAAGTACTTGTGCAAACTTGGTGGTTCTCTGGAAGTCCAACTGTGTGCAACTCAGTTGGTAACACTTATCTCTTGATGAAACACATATTTGCACTTTAGCTTCCAAATTACAGACAGTGGAAATCCTTAGACAATGCCATAGAACTAGAGTGCCGCTGTCTATGGGAACTTTCATCTCTACTTGATTGACTAGGTCCTAAATTCTATGACTTTTCAATCCAATTTATGACCAGGAGCACCTAAAATCATTCTATGATATGATTCATTGAAGAGTTTCATCATCTGCACAAAGCAATTTTTTATTTTCCAAAAATATCAAAATAACATTTTTCCTTATAATTTTGCTAGTTTTTTGAATCAGAGTAATTGTAGTTTTTGGCCCAAGATTCCTCCTATTTTGTCCTTGAAAAAATTCTATTATTTCTTCCTATAAATTAACAAGATCGTGCAATGCTAAGAGTTGGCCATTTCTTTTGGATTGTAGGTTGATGCTATACCCGTGGACAAAGTTCCTGATATTATTGGAAGTTATGAAATATGCGTTGTTCGAGGGATGAAGCTTGATGCAAATGTTATTTCTCTTGCAAAACAAATGAAGTTAATTGTACAGTTTGGTGTAGGGCTGGAAGGTATGCTCTTTTTTGATTTGAAAATGACTGCTTGCTTTATTTATTATTTTCCCCATGAAATGTTGCTATTTGATTCTAGGTATGAAATTACAAATCCATCTTACTTGTAATATCTTCTCTTTTTCATATGTTAGGCAGTTAGATTGATACTTATTTTAGTTTTCTATAGAATTCAGCTCTTACTATGTTAGATTTGATAGCCTAACTTTTCTATTTGTGAGGACATTTTTGGTAAAGTGAACTAAGCAAATATCATCAAATGGAACTTTAGTCCTGAATAAACACACATATTATGGTACCAGGGGTAGATATTGAGGCTGCCACAAAATTTGGGATCAAAGTTGCAAGGATCCCTGGTAACACCACGGGAAATTCTTTATCGTGTGCAGAACATGCGATATATTTGATTCTGGGTCTTCTTCGTGACCAGGTGGGCAAACATGAGTACTTTTTAGTCTACTTTTGGCTAGTATTTATGAGTTAAAATATTATTAGGTGCAACTTTACATAGAAGGTTATATCTGACTAAACTAGTTTGTTTGCTCTGTTTTTCAAATTCCTTTTTCTTGGAATATTCTTTTCATTGTTCTATAATAACATACATAAAATAGCCAACTCCTATTGGATGTCCATTTAAAAAATTCCACATGTTTACATTTAAACTGGTAGCAGCTCCTATTTAAGAGTTGAAAAAAAAACCATTCTGACTTCAGAACTGACAAGAAGTCAGACAATGAGGTATATGTGACAACACTTACTACGTGATAAAAGCACTTATATACATCTTATTTGAAACCTAGATTTCCATAGAATAGCTAAGGTAAAACAAAGATTGGATGAAAGTACTAATGCTAGCTTTCTTCCTCCCCTTGCACAAACCTCAAGAGCTTCTATAACTTCTCTTGATCAAGCACTAATCAACTTCAACATCCTTCCTTGGCTCCAGGCAAGGTTCCAATTATATAAATATGCTCTTGCAAATTCTTGAGACTGATTAGTTGTTCTTCATTTGCTAATAAATTGTCTAGTGACTTTTTTTGAAAAATATGTCATATACAGAGTTACCAGATTTGGTCTTCCTAGCTCCGTACCCTGATCTGAATTGTTAAGTAATCAGGGAATTGATCTGGATCTGATTATTCATGATTTGGTCTATTTTGTTAAGGGATCCGTTTCCAGTTATCAGATTTGGATCCTGTCATTTAGGATTCGGATCCTAAGTTAGGATTTGATTCATATGTTAAGGGAATCAGTTTCTCCAACAGTTCTGACCAGTTTTAGGAAGAGTGACAGCTAGAGTTTCAATGATTTTTGAAACATCTTTGGTTCCTCCTCTCATTGCACATGTGTTGGTTTATAGATTCCTAAACAGTCATGACACACTATCACACTACCATTTATATAATTTTCTCACTACCCTTTGCATGGTCTGTGTCCTTAGAAAATTCTTTACATTTGTCCTGTTATCACACAAAGTGTAGCTGCCAACAAGAGGGATCCTATCTAGGACTGTAGAGGAGGGCTGCTAAACCGGTGATAATCAAGTCTCTGATCCCTCCGCTCTGGAATCCTGTCAAATGCTGAAGCAATCTTAGCCTCCCTGAAGGATACTCCACACACACATCAGATCTGTCTCAGATCTGATCTCTTCTCCTCTGAGAATGCACCCCTCTCTCTGCTGCTCATTAATCTTTGAAGGAATCTCCCAAGACGTCTCTCACACACTGAGTGATGGAGTCTCTCTCGTCACTGTAGAAACCTTGCACCCTAGCGCAGATGAGTGCACCCCCCCTCTGCATGCAGAGAATGCGCCCTTTTCTCTCTCATCTATTTCTGATGAAAACACTGATTAACCCGTTTCCAATGACCCCTTGCCTCCTTATATCAACTCACTGACTGATTAGGGTTTCAGAAACCCTAATATGAGTGCATGCAAAAATTCCGCTTTTGCATGCTTTTGAATTTAAAGGTTGCATGCAAAATATTGCATGCGTAAGGCAATCACCCTGAAAGGTCTCCATGCAGCCATCACTTGATTCATGACACCTGGTAGAGTGCATCTCACCCTCTACCCCCATCTTGATGCCTATATTGAAAATGCACCTCCATGCTAGGCATCTGAACATGAAGGAAAACTTTCCTAGTTAACTTTTCGACACTCCCTCTTAACGAGGAAAGTGTTCTGAACCACTCCCATCTTCTCCCTGAAGTAAACAAACTTGCTCTTCATTAGAGACTTCGTGAGAATCTCTGCTACCTGCTCTTCTGTAGGTACATACTGAAGCTCAACTGCTCCCCTCTGAACATGATCTTGAATGAAGTGATATATGATCTCAATATGTTTGGACCTGTCGTGAAAAACTGGATTCTTAGTGAGTTTTATGCAACTCTGATTATCATAGTGGATCATAGTTGGCTCCAACAACTGACCAAATAAACTCACTAGCATCTTGCGAAGCCAAATGGCCTCACAACTAGCTATACTAGCTACCATGTACTCTGGCTCTGCAGAAATTTGTGCCATTGACTTTTGTTTCCTCCTAAACCATGACACAACTGCCGAACCCAAGTTGAAACAACACCCGGAGGTGCTTTTCCTGTCCATTGCACTACCTGCCCAGTCAGAATCTGAAAAGCCAACTATCTGTACTCCACCCTTCCTCTCTTAGTTCAGTCCATATTCTGCTGTACCTCTGATATACCTGAGCACATGCTTTGCTGCCACCTAGTGCACATCTCTAGGGTCCACCATATATTGACTCAAGATATTGGCAGCAAAACTTAGATCTGGCTTAGTGTTGACCAGATACATCAAAGATCCAATAAGTTGACGATTCCTCGTGGGATCAACCAACTCACCCTCAGAAGCTACCAACTTCTTCCAATTGGTTGTCATAGGTTGGGCCATAGGTCTACAATCTTGCATCTGAAATCTCTTTAGAATGTCAACTGCATATCTGCCCTATCCCAGAAAGATATGCCCATCCTCCTGCCAAACCTCCATACTCAAGAAGTAATGCATCAGACCTATGTCTTTCATCTCGAATTCTGAAGCAAGATCTTTCTTGTAGCCACCTATGAGTTTCTCTGCTCCTGTAATAAACAAATCATCCACATACAATACTAGAATGAGTGGATCCTCATCCACTACAATGAAGTAGAGGTTGGGACCAGCCTCGCTCTTCTGGAAACCCAACTGCTGCAAGTAAGTATCTATGCTTGAATAGCTTCAGATCGTATAGTGCTTTCCTCAGCTTGCACACATGAGACTCTCTCCCATGTACCTCAAAACCCTCTGGTTGCTCAATGTACACCTCCTCCTCTATGAGCCCATTGAGAAATGCTGTCTTCACATCCATCTGGTGGATCTTCCAACCCATCTCTATTGCAATGGAGATTGTTGACCACCAAGCCAATTAGGTGGGAAACCATGTACCATGTACCTTGAAGACGAGAAAGATGTACCTAACAAAGTTTTTTCAAGCAAGGTAGTTTATCTTCTTTCTCCTCTTAACTCTTCTCCATGAAATTTCCGCACCCCTGCAGGGGATTTTGTAATGATATATCAGCATGAGGGTCAATTTTTGTAATTCTTAGTCGCCTAGGACTTTATCATTAGGGAAGTCCTTTTATCGAGTATTTTTTCCCTTGGATAATTAAAATTCCTTTTTAGTGATTTTAATTATCTGAGTTTTTCACTCAAAAAATCTTCGAAATGGGTGAAAGGCGTTCTAATGATTGAGTCCTGTTATCACACAAACTCTAGCTGCTTGTGGTATGTATTCCAATAGGGATGGTAGAGGAGAACAACTAGGCCGGTGTAACCAACAACAGCCAAGTCCTCTATCCAAAGGGACAGAAGTCACACCGGATAAGGCTGCAGTCACTTTAGACAAGGCACTTGGCCAAGTCAAGGGGGAGACCCATTCAACCGGTGAAGGTCGAGACTCAACAATCAGACACCCTAAACCCAAAAAGATGATCGAAGTAGAAAGCAAAATGGATGACTGAAGGTGAGCTTTCTT
Organism: Larix kaempferi; assembly: GCA_027924585.1. Lineage (NCBI taxonomy): Eukaryota > Viridiplantae > Streptophyta > Pinopsida > Pinales > Pinaceae > Larix > Larix kaempferi. Next base: position 4,744,529 of record BSBM01000301.1, on the reverse strand, counting down.
CCAGCCTTAGTGGAATCAAGACTCTGGATGATAAGGTATGCTAAGTGAAACAAACCCAGATCTGATTACACATGTAAATGATGAACAAATTGAAGAATTAGAAGGCTGGAAATTAAATCAGTAAACAGAAAAATACTAGAAGCGTGGTTAGGGACCCTGCCTATGGGGGAATGAAGCTCGTGATGATTTATCAATACATGGCAGAGATGGATAAGCAAATTAAACACATATTTCAGCAATAATACATTGATTAAATGGCCGATTTAAGACACAAAAAACAGACCAGCAAGCAGTGAAATTAACAGCCCTAGGGGAATGGGTAAAACGGTGGAAAAATGGACCTAGGGCAGTAAAAAAAAGATGTTTTTAAGCATTTCCAGCTGCTGATACTTGGTACTTTAAGGTAAAAAGACGTTACGGAGCAGATTGGCTAAATGACCAGTGCCTAAAATATGGGTAAATGGAGTCGGAATCTAACCAAACTTGGGATGTAAACTTTTAAGGGCAAATAATAAGAGGGTTTGGAAAGAAAATGGAATTCCTACGGTTAAATTTATAGATTTTAATTTTTAAGGGTTTTAATGTGTTTTTGCAGCTTAACATTCACAAGAAGATGAGAAAAAGAGAGAGCAGCAGTGATCGCCTACCTGAAGCAATAGAGAAGAAGAGTTTGATGCTGAAAACAACTACTGAAGTCCAAGTGTTGAGCAGCCAAGCGATTTCCCCTAGGGTTTGGAGCAGCTAGATGACCAAGTGTGCCCTCGTGCCTGCCAGAGAGAGAAGTAAATCAGAAACTATGGCAAATGACAAGGAAATACTAGCAAATAAACGACAAATGATGAAGAAAAGCGAGATAACAAGTATAAATTCACTTCCCTTTGCTAAAAGACAGAGAGAGAGCCCAAGACGGAGCTGCTAGCTCAAGAAATGCGCCTCTCCTCTGATGGTCGTTCCACATGCAGATTAGTTTGGCCAATGATAGATAGAGATACCACATAAACACTCAACAATACACCAGCAATATGGTAATAGTCAACAGCAAACACTCAATCACTATGCACAAGATGGAGAAAATGTCTCTCTAGAGCTCAATAGCAAATCTCAAAAGTATCAAGAAGAAGTACAATGGAGGTGAGTCCATTCTCTTATAGAGATGGCTCCCTCTCAAGATAGGTTTCCCCCCAAAACGGAGGGTTGAGATCATCTCCCCATCCACAAAATCGAATGGTTGAGATGTATCCCTAGAGGGGGGGTGCGAATTGCCCCAAGAGAAGCGCACTATAGGAGGAGAGGGCCCATGTGGGCCATACAACAAATGCCAATGGGTTGGGGGGTGTCTATAAGGGGTTTTATCCCCCCAACTAATACAATCAAGGGCCCACACTCAAGCATACAACAAAATCGAATCCCCAAGGTGGAGAAAAAACGCCCCCATGGGCCAAATTCAACTTCCCTAGTGAGCTGTCACATGGAGGGCCCCACAACATGTAAATACATATCAAACATTACCAAAAATACCTTAGCAATTACCTTTACCATTGCCAACCTTTAATTTTGCATTTTACCTATAGTTGCCTTAGTCAAATTCTGATTTCCATGTATTTTTTGCTGGTTTATATGGCTGAAGATGAAAATTGGGCTTTTGACCCACTTTTATTGCCCGGATTGCCGAACTGTCTGCTGCAATGCGATTGTGGACCCCAAAAGTAGTAGGGATGACCACTCGAACGACCCTGATCCATCACTTTGGCATTATTTGCCCCGAATCCATAATTTTTAATTAAAACAGGTCAAAGTTGACCAATAATAATTAAAAATTTCTCAAACGCTTCAGTATTTTGCAATTCCGACAATTGCATGCTCATATGGGATCCCTGTAGATAATAATTGATCAAAATCGAAATTCCGATCGCAACATTTTTTCGGGCCCATTTTTGGCCCAGTCAACTCAGTTTGACCAAGTCAAATCTGGTCAACCATAGTGCTAGCTGAACCTGTATGCAAGCTGTTGTCTGCCAATATGCACACCAGCAGCGGAAATCTTTCGAAAGCTGTCTCTTCACTACAAGTGAGAGAGGTGTGGCCTTGGGGGCAAGCAATGAGCCAGGTACTGTCACCTGAATCCCAACTCCTCCGTTTAGGCAAACTCCTAACGAAGCCAAGGGGGGTAGTCCCTAAAAAAGAGTTGTCTAAGGCTCTTTGTGTATTTTAGTGTTTTTTGATGTAGTGATGCGGATGGGTGTTTTTTAGGAGTTTTTTAAATGAGAGACAATTATAAAGATTAAAAGTAAGACAAGATAACGCAATCCACGTTGCAAACACAAGATGAAAGATACACTTGGGCAATAAGTCAATCACTTTTCACGAAATATAACAGATAACTCCAATGTAGATATTTAAACAAGCAAAATGTGAAATAAAGGACCAGTGCCTTATGGAGTCAAGAATTAAATGTGAATTGTGAAAACTTGATACAAGTGCTTGAATTTGAAGTTTGTGAGAACGTTATGCAGCTTATCTTGGTAAATTCAAAGTTTTAATTGTCTTGATTATTAGGGCTAAAACCAAGGGTATTCAAAGAAAGTCCGGAAAAGACAATATCAAGTGCCTCCGTTCAAGGACATGTCGGGCCACCCAGTGCTCTAGCCAGGCCGCGCAATGCAAGCCAGCAAACTAGAGGCTGAACATGGAACACCGACGCCCTCACTAAGAGATTACCCACTGAAATTATCTTATCGATCAACTCCGGATTGGTTGGTTTATGGGGGTGAAAGTTTTAATTAGATTTTCACTTGTAGATTAACAAGTCTTCCACCTTTCTGAGTACTAGCCCAACCTTTTCAGGTTGGCAGAGCATACGGGTGTAGGACAGAAACCAAGATAAATTAATTAAAGGGTGTGTGAGTGGAAAATTTTTATTATTAGAAAGCCTTGTTCAACTCTCCGACAGAGAGCGCTCTTGACTTGGTCTTATGACCACAGTTCAAGAGACTTCCTAGATTAACAATGCCTAATGCAGGGAAATGCAAGAAACTAAAATGCCCTCCGACAGAGGGTGCTCTTGACTTGGATTTGGCCAAGTTCAAGAGACTTTGGTTTATTTTAAGAAACAGAAAGAAAGTAGTAGCAGTATATCTCAGATTGAAACAGATTTTAAGCAATAGTATTAATCACAAGATATAAATTACCACTAACAATAATGCTTGCAAGATAAACAAATCTAGTGTTCTACCACACAAAATTAATCTACTAGGTGGGATTGATCCCCGAAACAGGATCAACCGCTAGAACCGCCTGCACTTGAGAACCTCCAGCAAGCTGAAAGCTCTACCAAGGAAACCGACGGGGATGGAAGAGTAACCACAAATTATGTGGTCCTGCCCTTGAGACGAAGTCTCAAGGATACAACTTCCGGCTGAGGGCTTTGGAAGAGAAACAAGAAAAGAATAAATGAGAAATAAAACTAACTACCCAAGAATCTCTTTTAGGTTCAAGACCCTACTCGGGAAAGCATGGGGGTAAGTGAATATGGAAGATAAACAAAAATGAAATAGAAACTAATCTAAGAGCATGGAAACATAAACTAAGTTACACCAAACCACAAAACCCAACACTCTTCCCCAAATGGGGAAGACGACCCAAAAGTGGAGGCCCCCTCCACTTGAAACTTTTATTAAACTGTTACAGATGCCTTGGGTTTAAAACCTTGCAAGGTCTTTTGAGAACGATAATACTTGGAAAATTATTGAAGAAGATATAAATTCTACTTGCTATTACAAAGGATAAGTATATCAAGATTGAGTCATTCTCATGGCTCCTTCACTTTATTTTGCGTTTGATCCTTTTGCTTCAAGACCTTTTATCAAGTATCTCTTTTTCTCAAATGATCTACACAAGTCCAAAACATCTAAACAAGGCACCCATTAACTGTTAGCAAAAGACAAAACCAAAGCTTGAAACTAGTTAAGTCTAGGTTTAAAGTTTTAACTCTAAAATGTGGAAAGCATGAAATTTTATCATAAAATACTAACTATGGCGAAACGGACCAGCGAACAACAAACTCTCGAAAAGTCTTAGAAATGAGATCTAAAGTATAAAAAATTGAAATATTTTTGTGCAAAATTTTCTATCTTTTGAAAGCAAACCTAAACTTGAACGAATGTAAGCTATATTAAGACAAAGAGAGAGTTCTAGAATGCTCCTAAAGTTAATCTTTTCAATGCATGCCAATGATCTACAAGATGCAACAAAATAAAATCTATCTCACCAAAGAAACTACTCTAACAAACACTAACTTACCCAATTCGTTTTTTGCTTTTTATGTGGTTTTTTGGGCACTTTGGAGATGGACGAGAAGAGGGAGAAAGGGCAAACCTAAAGGCAAAAGATGGAGAGGCAAAGAGAGATCAAAGTAGGGTAAGATGAATGCAAAGAGGGAGAATAAAAGGGTGGACGAGAGGAGCTAAAGGAGAGCAAAACGAAAGCTAGGAGGAGGTGAAGAAATCCTAGGGAGAAGGGCGAATGAACAAGGAGTAGGAAAAACTATTGAGAGGATAGGCCTAGCAAATCAATGGAAAGAAGAGATCGAGGAGCAAATGAGGAGGCTTGAAGAAGAGAGCCTTTAGTGACAAGGTTTTAAAATAGAGTTTTTGGTTGATGAAAAACTTGAGAAGAGCTCTTCCTAGCCTTCTTAAGATGAAAAGATCTTGAGATTATTGTAGATCCTGCAACCACAAAGTGTTAGGCCAAAACTTGAAGATGAACAAGGGTTTGATGCAACCGAGCTCTTACCCCTCTTCACTTTTAGCAACACCTAATCACAACCCAAACCACTCAACCAACAAGTGAGATCAACAATGTTAGTATGCTAGAGATATCAAGATTAGATCAACAATTTGTATAACCAACTACTCATGTCCATTTAGATCTTGATAAACCATGCATAAATAACCAACTTAAATTATAAATGGTTACTCTATTGTACTAAAAATAGTCTTCACAAGCTAGCCATTGATCAAATACTATGCATAATCAAGAGATGGGTTTAGAGAAGATGTCACCTCAACAAGAGATGAATTCACACCAAAGATTGAAAGCTCATGGACCTCCAAAGTCGAAATCTTTATTGAAAATATTAAGCCAAAGCATATTACAAATTTTTGCAGAGTAATCTTGCATCAAAGTCTCCATGAGATAATAACCCCAAAGGGCCTCTCTTTATACTAAAATCTAGATGCCAAAACCCTAGGTCGAATTGGCATGGACAAGTGGGTCGAATTCCAATCAAAGGTAAGCTTGGAGATCTAAACTCGAGTTTGTGGTAGGTATGAAGGGAAGAGGTGGCATAACTCGACTTGGTTTAGTGCATGGGAAGTATCACCAACCTATAACAAAGCTACAACAAGGATAAACGTGAGCTTAGGGTAGAATGGCGTGAGCTTTGAGGAGGGTGCGAGTCAGCATGGTGGGTGAGAAGTGGGGCGTGGTAGGTACTAACTCGAAAGGTAGAAGGAGCCAATCTAATGGTGATTGCATGGACTAACCAATGGACAAACCCCAACTAGGATCCACGTGAGCTAATGAGGGTTGACGTGAGGATTGAGAGGATTGCGAGCTAGTTGATAGGATGACAAGTGGAGCGTGGTAGGCGCTAACTCATGTTTGCAAGGAGAGCCGAGCTATGGTGATGGGTGAGTCAATAGGGCGCCTACCTCAAGCTTTAAATGCAAGCCACCAATCCAACCACGAAATGACACATCACAAAATCGATTTTCTCATGAAGGAGGGCGAATTGCCTTGGAAGGATAATGATTTGGTGACTGGATAGTTGACTGGATGGGCTTGGAGTTGATTGGAATCTTCCTAAATGCTCATTGCCATGTCATTTAGCCCTTTATTTTAATCAAATTGATTAATTTTGGAGAGATTTGGATTATCTCCAAAATAATCAATTTTATTATTTTAATTAATAATTTCTCTGTAAATGACTTTTCAGAGAAAATATTAATTACGGGGCTGAATTAACATCCGAAAGTTGGGTTTAGCTGCTCCACGGGTCATGTGTGATTTTTGGCTTATGAAACGAGCCATCAAACACTAAATTCGGACCCCGGATGACTGACATAATTACAGACTCAAATTTCTCTATTTAAACTATAGAGAAATTTAATTAAAATTTAAAAATAATTAAAAATTAAAAAACCCCAATTTCGACGCGTCCGGTAAAATTTTTTCGAAATTTTTTCTGGGGTCCTAGAGACCTAGGACATGACCAAAACCTATTCTAATAGTGTCTAGTAGGTTTATACATTATAGTTGGACCCTAATAACCCCCCATGGCCGAATTTCCAAAATCGGGCATTCCAGCTTTGGAGGAAGCGGGAGAAAAACCAAGAGATTATATTTCGCCTGAAGCAAAGTATAATCTGACGGTGAAAAAACTCCCTGGAATACCTTAGTTGTTTAATCCAGTCATGGGGAACCGAGCCACTCAGACCCTACTAGCACACTTTGATACAAACCCCCATGGGGCCATGGTCATGTCGACTCAAAAACAAAACTGGCTAGCCAAAACTGGCTAGACCCAAATACAATGAAACCCAGATACTCTGGAAGTGAACACTGATGTGTTCCAACACTGGCGGCTCAATAAGGTTTCAACTATTTGTACAAATCAGTTGATAACACAAGCATGAAGTGACAAGGCTCAATTATACAAGTTAGTACATTACTAAGAAATATAATGATAGCATGGTGATCAAAAATACATTAAATCCCGAGATAATACAAGGCCCCGGTGAAGTGGGCCCACCACCTCCAAAAGACTGAAATGCTATGCACATCTATAGAATTGACCACTTTGTTGACTTTAGGTGATGTGGACAACAAGGCGAAGGACATGGGAAGACAAGGATGAAGATCATGTGACCCTTTGGACAACTCGGGAAAGCGGGGTCCACTGAGGTAAGTATGCCATGACAAAACACAGGGAAGGGCGGTGCCTCACAAATGGGTATAGTGCAGGGAAACCACCACTAATCATCTAACAAGTATCTCACAACTCACATCCGTATCCGAAGACTCCGTGAGGTTCTTTTCTAGAGCTGCCAAACTGGGTGTCCGGCAAACCGTAACTTGAGACTCTAGGGGGCAATCTTGAGCTTGTCCCTTGCTCCTTCTCACCTCCTTATCCCACAGGACTAAGTGAGGAATAACCACTACAAATGCTGACATGTATAGCTGACCAGAATCCATGTGTGTTCACAAACACATTGCATGGATTTTACAATGAGTTTCATACTTAGCCCTTTTTTGGCTAGATTTTACAATTTACAATACAATGGCTTTTTTAGCCTGATTTACATTTCATTTCTTCATGTCTTCATTTCTTCATTTCTTCATGGCCCTCTTGGGCTACATACATATCTCAAAAGATATAAACATGGCGCTCATACTGCAAAGGTAATGGGGGTGGGTAATACAAGCTTCGACGACAAGTGGGGAGCACCCGGTGAGGCTACACAATCCTGACTGCATTGCAACATCGGGGGCAAACGACAGGAGCAAATCCCAGGTCTAACCGTGTATCTCACACACTAAAGAGCCGAGGCACAATAAACAGGGAGTCATGGCAAACTCAGAGATCAGTGGGGAAAGGGGTCCTCGGGATCACAAATCAGAATCCAAGTAGGGGAAGAAGTATCATGAATGAGTTGGATGAGTGGAGGAAGTGATAATGGTGCTAAAGTCAGCTACCGAAGGGGCTACGTGATCAAGTCTAGGCCAAGTATATAGGACATGACTCAGCGTGCATATACACAAGTCTAACCGGATGGGTGGACTGACATCACCAAGGGCCCAATCACATCATATCATAGCTAAATCACCAAATATATCATCTCATGCAAAGTTAGTGTACTAACGAGTATAAATGAGTCTAATCTACAACATGAGCAATAATCAATAATATGCAATCCCTGCTGTACCATATACCTGCTGCTACTGAACCTGTGCCTAAGATGGATCTCTGCTGAATCCAGGCACATAATAAACCAACACTGTACTGTGATAATCTCGCTCAGAACAAGACTAGGCAACTGTCTCAAATGGGCTTGTGTCAAAGCCTGGCAAGGAAAGGCAACCTTGTGGTAGATAGTAAGTCCAACTATCTGCCCCCTTTGATATGTCTGCTATGGGCAATCTGAACAAAAATGCCTCATCTGAAGGCAACTGATCTCTGATCTGGAAAAAAAGTACTATGCGGTCCTCGGCCGCACAGTCTGCAGTATGGAAGCTGCTGCCGACATAAAATGTGATAACAAGTCCATGGGGTGATTAAGGCCTAGGAATGTTCTATATTACTATGCTAGACATTATCCAAAGTCTTGCGGAATTTCATTAAGTTTTACTTAGGATTTTTTAATTTTTGGTAATTGAAAAATGTCCCTCAGCATAAAATGTTGTGATGTAAAAGAGGAATAAGTGGCACCTAGTGCCCATAAATAGGGGTATGGGTACTCAAAATAAATGGCATGAGACCCCTTACACCCTTGGACCAAGTTTGAAGACATTCCGTTGAGTTTTGATAAGGTTTTGGATAGATTTTCCTAAGTGAGTCAAGGAAATTAGGAAAATTGGCCATTAATTAGAATGATAAAATTTTGTAAAGTGACTAAAGTCACTTGGGGAGGGGAAATTAAGTTTCCAAAAGTTATATTATGTGCCTAAGGTAAAGTTAGAGGCTAAAAGGTCCCCCCATGCAAGTGTTTCAAGAGTTTGAAGTTGTCTCCCTAAGGGGGAAACCCTCTCTCATCATGGGCCCCCTTTCTCTCCAAGTGACAAGTGTCTCTCATGCAAAGGGGCTCTCTCCTCCCTCTTTTCCTTTATAATGAGGCCTCTCCTCATTTTGGTTACAATCTCTCATGCTCTTGCTCTCTTGCCATTCTGTTGCTTCCATTTGCTCCCATTTTGAGCCATTGTTATTTTCAGCCATTTGGCTTGGTTAATAAAATTCTTTGGAGGAAATCTTGTGTTCTTTGGTTATCTATGGTGGGTTGTTTCTACACTTCATAGCTACTCAAGTTTGGGGAGGCCAAACAAGCAAATTTCTTTGCTTTGATAAGATTTGTGTTATTTTTGCCATAGATTTTGTGAGTTTTTCATTCTTGTAGTTAAGAACTTCATATTTTTCTTGGTTGAAGTTTATGATTTTTTAGCTCATTATATGGATCTCACATTCTTTTTAGTTGTGTAGCAAATATCTCACAAGTTGCAGGTTGCTTTAGTTGAAGAGTGGAATTCCTTGGTTGGATACCCCACTACTTCAAGCATTGGAAGAGCAAAGAGCACAAATTCCTCCTTTCACATTAAAATTTCTGCATTTTATTTTTGCATACATTCTCATATTAAAATCTTGTTTTAGATTTCATTTACAAGCTCTATTATTGTACATTTTTACTGTTATCACATGCATAGTAGCCGGGGCTACCATGTCTTCAGACCAGATTCTAGTACTTTTTTGAGCCAGTCATTTACCATGAGATGCTTGAGATCGGCAGTTGATGAGCCGCTATTCTATGATCACTCATATTTTCAGCAGCCCCAGAGCAGACATTACAACCTTATTCCATGACTGAGCCTCATGACCTCAGATTTGATGGCTGAGGTGGCCATTTTCTTCCATACAGAGCAGTGTGATAGTGCCCAGAGTTATGTAGCAGCAGTGTTCCAGTGACAATTGATGGTTTAGATGATGGATACAGGTATATGACCCAACAGGTATATGGTTGTGCATTGGATACCTACATGGTGCTCTTTTACTTATCTTAATAGCTTGACTGGGTATTCAGTGGTCATGATCTGGCAATATATATATATATATATATATATATATATATATATGCAAGAAATTCTTATTCCAAGTAATTAGATCACTTTAATTCCAATCAGTCAACCAATAACCATATATATATATATATATACTTGGACCACTTTAATTCCAAATAGCCAACCAATAACCATATCCATATATATATATATGGATATATATACTTGGACGACTTGGAATTCATATAACCATATCTCTTCCGTATTTGGTTTTATCCTGACTTACACTTCAGCCTGTGGTATGGAGGACTTCCCCACTTATGCCTCTATGTTGGATAGACTCCCTGTTGTTATGTGTGTTAGCTCTGAGTTGTGCAATAGAGCTTATTGAAGCCTTGATCCTTCTGGGCTAGGAGAACCCGCCGGTGTTGGTTCTTGAGGTTAGGTGAGTTGGATTTGAAGCCTTGATCTCTCCGGTCGGTTGCCTCCGATGTTTGGTCCTGATTGTGTATAATCCCTCTAGTTGCTTGAGTTGTATCAGCTAGACTTGAAGCAAATTGTACTACCATCATTACTTGCATATGTGACTCATTGTTATATCTTCTATGCAAGCTCATGATTATAAATTAAAACTGTGCTTTTAAGCACAATGAAAGAGGGCTATGAAATGAAATGTAAAGTACCCTAGATAAAAACTACAATTAGTTGTGCTTCTAAGCACATGTAAAATCCTAAGGGTCATAAGCCCTAAAAAGCAGTGGTTAAATATATGCTAAATCTAAAGACTGCTGGCCATGATTGAAATGTAATGATTTATTCTTCATGGAGCGTACGGGTTGGGATGTGAGATGGAGTAAGGGACAACTAATTCTAAGTGTCCCCTAGAACCTCAAGTTACGGCTAGCTGTGCACCTAGTCACGGTGGTTCTAGAAAAGATTCTCACGGAGCTGGTTCAAGCTTGGATGTGAGCTGTAGACATTTGCTAAAGTTGAATATGCACTCCTCAAATCAACTTATTCCATTTGTGAGACATCGCCATTCCTTGTGTGTTTTCTGTCCAACATATGCTTAGGTGATTTTCCCTTTTCCCCTATCGAAAGTGTCACAGTGTTGAAGATTGTAAAGTCATTCCCTTATCCTAGCCTTGTCTTTTCCACCTTCACGCATTTCTAGCAAAATGGTCATGTCCATGAAATGAGTATACACTTGAGGGTCTTTCTCTTAGTAATTGATTGTTTTATTTTAAACTTATAGTTGATGTATTAATTGCTTAATCGCTAGTGAAATGCTACCTATACTTTAGTCTTTCTATTGACATAATTAAAGAGGCATATCTTATCCATTTGCACTTGCAGCATCAGTCAGTTTGAGCCTGGGTCATTATTTTGATTAGTGTTGACCTGGTCAACCCAGGTTGACCAAGTCAACCGCAGGATCCGGGATGAGTCGGATCGATGATGTTCGAGATTGATTATTTGTGGTCCCTTGGTGCCCATTTGATGGTTCCATGTATCAGACATAGGTTTCATGTGATGGTTTGATGGATTATTATTATTATTATTTACAAACCATTATTTTTATTGTCCGAGCATGGTGGAGCTTACAGATGATTATCCAGGTGGTCACATGATGTATGAGTACTCATCTCTACTACATTTGGGCCTTCTGAGTCCATTAGTACACTCAGATATCAGTTTCAGGCAATTTCAGATGAGTTTATGGTCATATTATCACTTTATTGCATATTTGCCATATAAAATGGCCTGTCAACACATTTTGAGATTATTTTGGGTCACCTAGGGCGCTATAGAGGGAGTATGGGCTCCAACCACTCGTTATTACCATATAACCATGCTCCCATATATTTAGGTGAACTTAGTTTTGTGCTCGGGGCACCGGGCAGAGAGATACATGCATTTTTTGATTTTACTGGTGATATTTCGGGGATAAAAAATGGAAGAAATGGCCATAAAGGAAATTGATTTGGGCAATTGAGGCAAGGAATTGGCATGATGTTTGTTCAGATGATTTTTGTGATGCATCCCACACCTTCCGGCACAACTTGCAACATTTAGTGGGGTCCACATATACTCCGGGCTATTATTTTGGGCATTTTTATTATGTCATGGAGGGGCCATGATTTGGTCATATGGTCACAATATGATATTATCTTGGAGTTATTATATGTTATTGTGCCATGGGGTCATGCTAGAGAAGGAAATGTTACACCTCCTAGCCCCACCATGTGCTTATGTCATGTGTCTTACTCACTTGTCATGTGGTGCGTCCACCTTGGATGTCTTAGTGAGTGCGCCCCCTCTATTTTTTAGTTGATCCATTTATTGTATTTTCGGCTCATCTTAGCCGTTGATTGTCATTGTTATATCTTTTAATCTCAACCACTCATTCAAAAGGTGGTTAGGGTTTTGGTCTCTCTCATTCCTATTTAAGGAAGAGACCCCCCTCATTGTAAGGCGACTTTTGGCTCTTGGCTATTGGAATAGAAATTGATTCTTGTGAGAAAGTCTTGGATATTGGTTTGGATGTATGGCTATGGTGATTGAAACTATTTTTCCATTGCATTGAGGATCTTGGTGAATATCTTGCACATTTTTCTATCCATATTTTTACTTGCAGGTGAAGAGGACGATTTGATAGAGGGGCGCATTGCCTGAGGAGACTCACCTTGTCTCTCTTTCTCAAATCAGGTTTATTCAGGGAGTAGTTTTGTCTTTGTACCAGTTATTCTCTGCATATTATTCTTTACTTGCATTTACCCTCATTCCTGTTTATTGATTGGGTTGATCTCCGTGGTTTTGCAGGAATAGAGGGGTGCACTTGTGGACTTGGGAAAATCGTGGGGGCAAGAGAACAAGCCAAATCTTCATTTGATCTTTGCAGGAGTAGTCCTCGTCATGCTAGCATCTATTCTCATAATCCAGGTACACTCATAAGGTGAGTATTTTATTTCTCTAACTTACCCATCTGTCATTTACATTTAAAACCCTAAGCTAAAACTTTTAAAAATTCTGTGGGTTTAACTACTTAGAATTTCGGTGAACCATTTCTGGGTTTTTACCTTTAGGCCTAGCCCCAGGTGGGTTCTCTAGGGTGTCATCCTCTGAGGACTCCATCTGCCCTTTTCCTAGGCACTGATCTTTCTACCTTTGCACCCTCCTTGGCTTGTTTATCTTCCGGGTTGTTAAAACCTTGTTTTTTGAGCTTGTGTGCCTTGATACTGTCAGATCTACCTTCAAGTTGTGCTAGAAAGCCTTAACTCTTCCAGATCTATTACTTGGGATCATGTTCCCAATTTTTAATTCACGTTTCCCAAGGCAGTTAGATTTGATCATTTACCCTTGGACCTATATCTTGGATCCGTTCTTAATCTTCAAGTCATTGTGTCTAACACATCTAAGGCTGGATCTCATCTATCTTAAGCCTCCACAGTGACCTTATTCCTTAGATCTAGGGTTCTTCATCCCTCACCTTACGTACCCTATTGAATAGATTGATCTGGTGATTGGGTTAGATCTCTCTTATCAGGAGTAGATCAAGGTCTCCCCCTTTGCTATTTGGGGCTTGGATAGAAAAAAGCGAAGAGTGCCTCCATTGGCGTGACAACCAATCCATCTTGGGGATTGAGGCCCGCTTAGGTCACCTCTTTAGTTGCCAAGCTCCTCTACCGTTCTGAATAGGATCATCGTTAAGGGGCAACTACAAGTTGTGTGATAACATTTTTGGCGTTGTTGCCGGGGAGGTAGAGGCTTTCCCTGGTTCGACATTTATCCTTTGACTTTACCTCCGCTCTCTTTGCCAACATTTTTGGCGCCGTTTCCAGGGAGGTAGAGGCTTACCTTCGGTGTCTGCGAGTGTCCGTGCGTTATCTCATATCTTATCACATCCGGTCGTTTACACTGGTGATTACATTTATCCATTACATAATTAACTCATCTCACCTATCCTACGACATTTACCTTTTCGGTGAATTACTGTTGTGGTTCACCTGGCGACTCCACCCCGCGACTCTACTGAGGAACGAATCCAACAGATAAACCTTAAGTTCCTAAATCGTCCATCAAATCCTGAAGGAACCCCTGTAACCTATACTTAGAATCGAAGAAACCTTAAAGAGAACTCATCCAATTTCTTTTGGAAGTTTTCTAATCCTACTGCTTCATCGAGTCATCTTTTAGGGTCTCCTTCATCCACATCTAGTTCAATGGCTGGTACAAACATTGGTGGAAACCAAAACAATCCTCCACATAATCCTAGGATTTTTGGAAGAAAGGCTAGAGATTCTCCTTTGGATTTTTCCCAAATCCAGGGAGCTCCTCATGATATGCCTGAAAAGTATTTTGAAAAAGTTCCCAAGTTTGACGGAAACTTTGCTATAACCATAGAAGACCATATAGATAAAGTTTGGGAACATATGGAAGCATATGGAGCATCTGATGAAGATGTCTTCATGAGGGGCCTCCTGGCATCTTTGGAAGGGGATGCTCGGAAGTGGTTTGATCGGTTACCTACTTTGTCCATTAATGGATATGATAATTTTGTCATGAAGCTTACCGATGAGTGGTCACGAAAATTAGATGGAAAATATCTCCTACATCAATTGTTTGAAATCAAGAAAAAGGAGAATGAAACAGTCCATGAGTTTAACCTTAGATTTGACAAGACTATAGCAAATATCCCAGAGGAAATCAAGCCTAAAGACCAAGCAATCCTCGTCCACTACTTGAAGTCATTTGAAGGATGGCTTAGATATCATTTAAAGGATAAGAATCCGAGTGACTTGAAGAACGCATAATTGAATGCCAAGACTGCTGAATCAAATGCGACATCCATGGGAAAACAAAAATTCTTTGATCATTATTCCCCTTCCACTTCTAGATTTGAGCCTAGAACCCGAAAGGCCAAGGAACCTGTAGTTAAGCCTAAGGACACAAGGGATACGTTAGAAAGTATGCAAGAAATGATGAGACAATTGACTATGCTGACCAAAGATGTGATGATACCTCGAGAGTCTGAACGATATAGAAATCCTTACGGCCCTAAGCCTTATTGGAATAATAATAGAAGGCCTGAGGGAGAAAACAGTAGGCGTCGTCCTATAGTTCCTGAAAACTCTGAAAATAAGAATGTTAACCAGTGCAATGAACTTGAAGAAGAACTTTTAGACACTAGTTATCTCGATCCTGATGACCGACCCAGAAACATCAACTTGATTGAAGATCTATCTTACGATGATGATTTCAGAAAGATTCTCCTTGAAGAAGATGAAATAGAACAAGATGAGTAAATTGAAGAACAAGAAGCCCCATGTTGTGCAATTAATCTTCCAGAACCAAAGGAACAACCCAAACTCCAAATTTATAAGCGACGTAATAGTGATCCCAAGCCACCTTCTTTCTTAGATAAACATAATAGTGCTAAAGAAGATAAGAAGAAAGAAGAGAAGCCTACTCCTTATGATTACAGCTTGAACATTGATATGAAGGAGTTAAGTAAAATCATGTGTAATATCCCTATAACGGAATTAATGAAAGTCTCATCAGCCAGAAGCCAAGTAGAGGAATTTTCCGAAGGCATAAATCAAAAGAACTCTGAGGTCGCTTATGAATCATGTCATATACAGAGTCTTAATAGGAATGAAGTTAGGCAAGTTGAAAAGGATCCACTCATCAACATCTAGTCTGCTATTTATGAGAATCAATTTAGAAATGCTAGGAGAATCAATTTAGAAATGCATCTAAGTGAAGTTTCTGAAGAAATTCTGGGAATTGAGACACGGAAATGAAGACCAACTTCGAGGTTAGGAGCCCAATAATGAAACAAATCAAGAACAAGTTAATGAAAATCAAACACTTGAAGTTGTGGATGATCTAGATGATATAAGGCAAGGCAGGCTCAGGCCTAGAATTGTTAGGGAATACATGGCCTTAATCGACTATAACTTGGAAAGAGAGAGTGAAGGGCTTCATCATATTCTCCCTTGGGTAAATAATAATGAAGGGACACTTCCTTCACACAGTAAAAGGAGTGACATCGATTCTTCCCATTTTTCAGATGCCTCTTATCATTTGACTTCCCAGCCTCTAGAAGATATTATTTCAAGACAAATTAATACTAATTCTAGAAGCTGGCAAGAGGATGCTCTAATCAATGATGCCCCTGAAGGAGAATTTGCTTTGAATAGTCTTACTATCTTTCAAGAATCCCCTTCTTTCAATCAATCTAATGTCTTATCAACATATCCTCACATCCCTAGTTTTTTATTCCCCCCTAAATTGCCTAATCAACAAGAAAATGATCCTTCTCACATTCCTACTTCTTCCAAATCTTACTTAGAAAGGGAAGCCCAAAGGTCTAATATGGGTTCTAATCTGCCCGTGTCATCAGAATCTTTAGCTAGTAGGTTAGAGAACATGAGCATTCCAGTACCTTTTGAGGAAGGCACTAGCCATAGCAATGATTACTCACAGATGCCATCTCCCATGGAAGAAAATAATGAGCAAATTTTCAGAGTTTTTTGCACTATGGGGAAGACACCCAAGTACATCATTCACCCACAGAAGGAGGAACCAAATATAGATGTTCAAGAGATGAGAAGAGAAATTAGGGAAGTCTTGATTGGTAGGGTAGCCATTCCCATTGATGGTGGTCCACCCAGATTTGATGCAGTTCCTTCTCAAAGGAGCTCAAGAATTGTCACCCCACAACCGCAAAACGGTGTCAAGGTTCATCCTATTCCTAAGCGAAATATTGAATTCATCCTTGAATATGTGAATCGGCGTAGATTTTCTAATGGTAATCACGTTGTTATCCCAAACCATTTATTTTATACTAGATCCAAGGGATCCGATAATATTTGGGTAGGACCTTTTATGGTGGAGGGATGCGTTAGAGACATGTGATTTCTGGCCACTGGTAGTGGACAACGTATCTTACTCCCCATCAATCATAGAAAGTTAAGGTATTACATCCCTGACCTGACTTAGTGCTTAACTTCCCTCTTGCTTGGTTAGTTTAGGGTAGGTAGGAACTGAATAGCTCACTTGAGCAATAGTTTACAATTTTTGCCATTGAGTCTGACACCTTTGAATTTGGTAGTTAGTCTTGAGTGTCTTTCCATTTATTTATTATTATTATTATTTACATACCATTATTTTTATTCTCCGAGCATGGTGGAGCTTACAGATGATTATCCAGGTGGTCACATGATGTATGAGTACTCATCTCTACTACATTTGGGCCTTATGAGTCCATTGGTTCACTCAGATATCAGTTTCAGGCACTTTCAGATGTGTTTATGGTCAGATTATCACTTTATTGCATATTCGCCATATAAAATAGCCTGTCAACACATTTTGAGATTATTTTGGTTCACCTAGGGTGCTACAAAGGGAGTATGGGGTCCAACCACTCGTTATTACCATATTACCATGCTCCTAGATGTTTTGGTGTAGTCATGTTTGTGCCCGAGGCACCAGGCAGAGAGATACAAGCATTTTATGATTTTAAAAGTGATATTCCGGGGATAAAAAATGGAAGAAATGGCCATTGAGGAAATCGATTTGGGCAATTGAGGCAAGTAATTGGCATTAAGTTTGTTCATAGGATTTTTGTGATGCATCCCACACCTTCCGGCACAGTTTACAACATTCAGTGGGGTCCACATGCACTCCAGGCTATTATTTTGGGCATTTTTATTATATCATGGAGGGGCCACGATTTGGTCATATGGTCACAATATGATTTTATGTTGAGTTATTATATGTTATTGTGCCATGGGGTCATGCTAGAAAAGGACATGTTACACCTCCTAGCCCCACCATGTGCTTATGTCATGTGTCTTACTCACTTGTTTTGTGGTGCCACCCCCTTGGACATCTTAGTGAGTGCGCCCCCTCTATTTTTGAGTTGATCCATGTATTGTATTTCCGGCTCATCTTATCCGTTGATTGTCATTGTTATATCTTTTAATCTCAACCACTCATTCAAAAGGTGGTTAGGGTTTTGGTCTCTCTCATTCCTATTTAAGGAAGAGACCACCCTCATTGTAAGGCGACTTTTGGCTCTTGGCTATTGGAATAGAATTTGATTCTTGTGAGAAAGTCTTGGATATTGGTTTGGATGTATGGCTATGGCGATTGAAATTATTTTTCCATTGCATGGAGGATCTTGGTGAATATCTTGCATATTTTTCTATCCATACTTTTACTTGTAGGTGAACAGGACGATTTGGTAGAGGGGCACATTGGCTGGGGAGACTCACCTTGTCTCTCTCTCTCAAATCCGTTTTATTCAGGGAGTAGTTTTGTCTTTGTACGAGTTATTCTCTGCATATTATTCTTTACTTGCATTTACCTTCATTCTTGTTTACTGATTGGGTCGATCTCCTTGGTTTTGCAGGAAGAGAGGGGCGCACTTGTGGGCTTGGGAAAATCGTGGGGGCAAGAGAACAACCCAAATCTTTATTTGATCTTTGCGGGAGTAGACCTCGTCATGCTAGCATCCATTCTCATCATCCAGGTACGCTCATAAGGTGAGTATTTTATTTCTCTAACTTACCCATCTGTCATTTACATTTAAAACCCTAAGCTAAAACTTTTAAAAAATTCTTTGGGTTTCACTACTTAGAATTTCGGTGAACCATTTTTGGGTTTTTACCTTTAGGCCTAGCCCCAGGTGGGTTCTCTAGGGTGTCACCCTCTGAGGACTCCATCTTCCCTTTTCCTAGGCATTGATATTTCTACCTTTGCGCTCTCCTTGGTTTGTTTATCTTCTAGGTTGTTAAAACCTTGTTTTTTGAGCTTGTGTGCTTTGATACTGTCAGATCTATCTTCAAGCTGTGCTCGAAAGCCTTAACTCTTCCAGATCTATTACTTGGGACCATTTTCCCAATTTTTAATTAACGTTTCCCAAGGCAATTAGATTTGATCATTTATCCTATCATGTCCCAAAAGTTTGCATTAGGTCACAATGGCCTAATCCCCTTGGCCATAGTCATAATAGTTTGTCCAATTGACGCTAAGGGTCAAATAATTGCCAAGCATGATGACTAAGTTGGTAATAATGCAAAATTACATCCAAATGGACAAGGTGGGTCACATCAAGAGAAAATTCCCAATTCAAAGTTTGTAATATTCCCATCCAAATGAACTATCATGGAGGAAAATTACTAGTTACCTAAGTTGGGGGTGGAAGCATTAAAAGTTGGAGTAAAGGAGCTACAAAACCCAAAATGACCTTAGACTTACAAATTCAAATTAAATGGGTCAATTAAATAATAATACAAAGAAAATAAGGTGGCATTGCAACATGAGGGCACATAAGAGGTTGTGGGACCCACATGTGGCAAGATTCCTCACTACACTTGGCATGATTCTCTCACCAATTCGAGTTCAAGATGAAGGGTAACATATTTGGAGGAGTTTAAGAGGTATTATTCATGGCATGAGTCATGTTAGTTCAAATTAGAGTGGAAGAATAACTCCCATGGAAGAGGAAGAGACATCTTAGAAGAATTGTGACACTTGGAGCTAGATTCCCTAACTCCTATGACAACAATGATGAAGATTCTATGACATCTATGACAAAGTTCAGACCTGATTGCTGACATATGACATATATGACATGTCAGGGCTAAAATTAGCCTCCAAGAGGGCGCACAAGAGAGTTATGGAAGCCAAGAAGCTTCCCATTCGAATTGACGGAAGATGGAGCCTAGGAATTGTTGGACAAGTGGCACACATTGGAATCTCTTCCCAATTTGAGTTGGCATGAGGCTTTTGGAAGGAATTTGACCCATGGAGGACTTGAGAAGTTTATAAAAGACAAGAACAAAGAAGGAAAGGAGCTTTTGATCATTTTTTGTTTGCATCTTTGCAATTTGGAGAGCTTCTAGCTTGTCCATGCTAGTGGAGTGTTTACTCTACTTGCCTTAGTCCCAATTTCGAGGGTGAAAGATTCCCATCCTAATTGGCAATTGGAGAGACCATTCAGAAAATATTTGGGATCATTAGTGACAGTTTGGGGCTTTACTAGTCCAAGTTTCGAAAATTGACTAAATTGGGAAAAATTTCAAATTGGGGACATTACAATGGTATTAGAGCATGGTCCTTGCACCTATACATTAGGGACATCCTTTGAAGAAGAAATTTCAGCCATGTCTTACTATTATGATGACTCCTTTGAGTACAATTCCATGAATGAACTACAAAGATTGAGAGCAACATGTAAAACCTTGCCCCAACAATATCAGGCATATCTTGATCTGTATAAGGGAGGTACACAAAAGGCCATTCCTTTTGAAGACTCTGTTGATTGGGTGTTTGAAAATAGGCCCAATATTGAAGATGTGGAGTTAGTGAAGAAAGTTTTATGTTATTCTTGCAAAAGACCATGGAGAGAAAATCATATCTGTTTGAGTGAAAAGAGCAGTGAAATATCCAAAGCTTCATTGGGTGCAAGTGTTTCCTACTTGAAGAGAATTTTTGGATTTTCTTCAAAAAGAGGTTTTATCACACCATAGTAGTAGGGCTACTATTCTTGCTTAGCAGATATCTGCACATTTCAGAGCTTGGCTATGATGAGCTTATATTTTGAGATCACTTATGATCAGAGTATTGTATTTCTTCAGACTTATGTTAGACCTTGTGCCAAGGCTGAGCCTTGAGAGTTCAGATTTGATGACCGATGTGACCCTTTATTCCATACAGTTTCAGTTCAGTGCCTAGAGATGTTATTACAACATTGTTTCAGATGATTTATGATGATTATTCTTATGATGATGATGTATGACTTATGGATTTCTGATCATTGATTATGGATTATTATCTTGTTGTTTTAGTCATGTTCACAGCATTAGCTTGGTATATGATTCATGATGTGGCAAACTTTGTAAACTTAAAATGGACTATCTTGGTATTATAAAATGGACATTTTACTTGCACATTTAGGTTGTTTGACAGAACTCATTGGTTTAATACCTTGCATAGATATGGTCTTTCTTGACACCATTTGTCTGCTAGCTTAGGCTCCACTTTCACTTGACTCCATCCATTTATGACCTTCCTTGACTGGATTTTACCCTTGACTTGTCTTGCTTGACCTTTTGATACTGAGGACTTCCCTTTTACTACCTCTGTGTTTGTATCGCATCCATGTTTGTTTAGTGTCTCTGCTCTGAGTTGGTGACAAACTTGCCTTTGGTGAGTTGGATTGTAGGTCTAAATCATTTTGGTCGGTTGTCCCGATGTTTGGCACTGGCACGAACTCCCCCTAGTCACTTGAGATGTTGTTGGCTAAAACTGAAAGCTCATGTACTACTTATGGAAACTTGTGTAAATTCGCCCATGGAAACTATAAACTCTAGAATGTGTTTTTGAACACACGTGAGTAAAGGGCAAGAGCAATGAAATGCTAAAAATACTCCTCGAAGAGTATAAGAAAGGTCCAAAAAGCAATGGTTCTTAAATTCTATATCTAAACGATTGCTGACCTTATATATATATAAACATGCCCTGGATGCAAGCTGCAATTAGTTGTGCTTTTTAGCGCACCTGAGATCCGAAGGGTTATGTAGGCCAAAAATGCCAACAAATGAAATTGAATGATCCTAATGAACCTGGATCAACTTGATGTAGACATGATGCCTAAGTTGAATAAGCACTCTCTAAACAACTTACCCATTTGTGAGGCACAGCCCTTCCCCGTGTTATTTGTCCAACACAAAGTGTAGCTTCCCCCTCTCCTAGTCCAAAGTGTCTTTTTGTTGAGTTTTGACAAGTCACCCCATTGCCTAGCCTTGTTCCTAGCCTTCATCCTTAGCTAGCAGTTAGATCATGTCCAATGGGTGAGTCTGTCATTTAAGCTATTGTACAAGTAATTATAAATAACAATGGAATATGCATAACATGATTAATGCCACTAAATGATGTTATACTTTAAGTTAAGTTGTGAGTATGATTAGAGGAACATGTCTTAGTCTATTGATATAATTTATCCTTGGTTATATATTGACCTAGTCAAACCCAGTTTGACTATGGTCATTTCTTGGGATCCGTGATGATGTGGGCCATGTATGCTTATTGATGATGATTGATGGTCCTGCATACTGTTGACGATGATGCTATATGATGGACATATGGTTCAGGTGGTGATTGATGCAATTCAACAGGTTTTATTATTACTTCAGATCATCAGATTATGCACTGTCCATATATGGTGGATCCTACAGTTAGCCCATCAGGGAAACCCATGGTGTATGAGTACACATTTTTAGTAGATTTGGGTCTTCTGGATCCAATTAGACACTTATCATTCAGTTCCGGGCACTTCTGACAGTGATAGATGCAGTTTTCCACTTGTTGACCAGATTTGGGGTTGATTTCCCAGCCTGACCAGCAGGGGCCATGGGAGGCTAGTTTACCTAGGGTGCTGTATGAGGAGGGGGTGGTCCAGCCACTTGATAGTACCATTCTACCCCCCTTCTGGAGAGCCTGGTGGGCTCAGTTTGATAGCGCAGGTGCCCTAGGGGGTAGTTTCAGGAGCTTCACAATTACTGAGGCAGGTTAAAAATGGAATAAAAGGGTCACTGAGGGATTCGATTTGGGCAATTGAGGCAAGGTTTTGGCACTTGGTCTTCACAGAGGCCTTCCAGGGTGAACCCCCCATCTTCCAGCTAGTTTTCATCAGTCAGTGGGGTCCACAGAGGCCACAGGAGGCCTTTTACTACATGTCTCACAGATTTTGACGACAGATTTGATCATTTGTATTATTTTGGACATATTATATTATTTTATTGTGCCATGGGGATGAGCTAGCAAGGATTGATGCCTCCTAGCCCCACCATGTGCTTCATGAGTCATGTCCTAGTCATATGAGGTGGGCCCATGTACTTTTGCCCCCTCGAGAGGATGACGTCACCCTCACTTTGTATCTTTTAGCTATGACGTCACCCTTATTTTTAGTGATCCATGTGAAATTTTATGTTGGCTCATCTTAGCCATTGATTATGTTGTGAGATCTTTTAATCTCAACCACTCATTTCATAAAGTGGTTTTTAGATCTAGGGTTTTGGTCTTTATTATCCTTTATAAGGAGGAGACCCCCTCATTGTAAAAATCATCTAAAGAATTTGGCTCTTGGCTCTTGGAATAAAATTTCTATCTTTTGGAGTACATGCTTGGATCTTGGAGTGGATTGTTGGTTGCTTTGATTGTAAATGCTTTTGTCCATTGCACTGGACGATCTCTTGTAGCTATCTTGCATATTTTGCCATACTTTTTTTTACAGGTTGAGAAGACGTTTTGGAGGAGTGCGAATTGGTGGGGAGGCCTACCCTTCAAGCTTCAAGAGGACATTTTGGTTAACAGGGAGTGGTTTTGTCTTTGTACCAACTACTCTTTGCTTATCTATTTCTTGCTTGTATCTACCCTCAACATGTTAAACTGATTGATGGTTTGCTCCTTGGTTTTGACAGGTTAAAGGGACACACGTGGCTTGGAGGAGTTCGATTTGGCAAGAGGGCTTCAAAATTTTCCAGGTATGCTCCAAAGGTATGGTTTTCTTCTTCCTTGGCTTATCCATAAATTCTAGATCATAAAAACCCTAATTGATTAAAACCCTCATTTTTGTTTTTCTTAGATCTACTTGGATCAAGCTTGGCTTTTGAAAAGATATTGGAAACACACCTCTATAGTATCCACGACGATTTGGATCTATAGTTTGGTGTGGATTGGGCTTCATTTGACACACTTTTCAAGGCACTTAGCCCTCCTTGGGTAAAGTCACCCTCCTTGGGTGATTGAGTTAAGCTAGTTCTAGTACATGGGTAGGTGAGACCCCACTTGATTCATAATCCTCTCACTCGATAACCTACCCCTCGTGCTTCACTTCATTGATTTTCACCTTGTGGGCCCCATTCCTCATTTTGAGGGTTGTGCCCCACTTGGGTCAATTTGGTGATGCATTTTAAATCTTAGTTCTATGGAGATCTAGCCATTGGATGCCTCTAATTTTCAAGACCCACTTTGATAATTGCCTAAACTACCCCGATCTATAATTTGGCATGCTTTGGACTCCATTTACCCATCCATCTTAAGGCACTAGTACACCTAAGGCAAATCGCACTTCTTGGGATTAGTGACATGTGCTAGATCCCATATGTGGGTATCCTCAATTTCATCTTAGATACATAGATCTACTCTTTGCATACCCCTTGGTACCATTTGCATCCCTAATCTCACCTTATGGGCCCCATTTAAACCATTTCCATATCCCAAGGAAGTGGGCCCCACTTGTGTATTTCATGGTACTAGATCTTGTCATTTGATCTCATTATGTGGCCTAAATAATTCATTGGTTGAAACACTAGTCATCCCTTAAGCCTCTTTCAACCATACTTAAACTTCTAGGTCCACCTAACCTTGCATTGGTTTCTGTAACTTGTCTTTCACATATCCCTAGGAACCTTTCTTTTGGTCCAATCTCCTTTGATTGGCTATAGGGTCCCCCCCTTGGTCTTGATTCATCTTGATCTAAAGTGAAGAGTGCCTTGGTTGTCGTGATTCCCAGCTTGCATTGGGAACCGTGGCATCTCTTCGGTCACCTCTTTAGTTGTCCGTTTCCTCTACCATCCCAGATGGGATACCTTTAGGGACAATTACAAGTTGTGTGATAACAAGAGGCTCCCAATATCTTGATCCTAAGACAACTAAAGGGCAAGATGATTCATCTTGCTTGGAGGAGCACAAACAAAGTACCAATCAAAGGAAAGGAGAATAAAGGAGGACCAACTGTGAAGCTTCAACGTACAAGAAGCCTTACATGAAGAGGATCGAAGGTCACTCCCAAGTGACTCTGAAAAATATGAAGAGACATCACATGAGCATGAAGAAGACACTATTGAAAACATTGAAGATCATTTCGAGACACATTCTACCTTGGACATGAATCAAAGAGCATCTACTGATAGATGCTTGAACTATGAAGGAGTACCTACTGATGGGTGCTCACACCTCTATGTTGGTGACATAGAGATCACTTTTGAAAGTGTTGCTGTAAGCCAAAATTCCATTGAACATGAAAATGAAGGCCTTGTAGCAGTTGAAGAAGAACCAAGATCAACTTCCCCGTCACCACTTGAGCTTCATGAAGTTGGTCCAAGTAAGAAGGAAGAAGATTAGGAAGTTCATTTGCAAGAGCCTCATTTTCTTGAAGGGTCATTAAAGATGAATGAAAAGAAGATCCAAGAGACCATTAGCATACTCCATGACTCTCAAGCATTGGTGTCCAATTCTTGTTGGAGAGTTTCTTCATTGAAGGATTCATCCTTCCTTGAAGACATGGAGAAGATTCAAAGAGCAATGTGCAACATCGAAGATTTTAGTGGAGATTCTTCATTCACTTCTTGGATGAAGGAATACATGGCTGATTATTTTTATGCATCTTACATCCTTTTGGAGCAGCATTATAGGACATGCGATCCTCACCTATGTCATTGGAGGAGATTTGATTGGTCACTTGAAGCTTGTATCCACTTGGCAAATGGTGGTCTACTTACTTGGAGGTATAAGCACTTTCATGATTCTTTGATCAGGCACCTCCTTGATGTACATTTTTATTATTTTGTTATGTACTTCGATGATATAGCTTTGGTACTCATGATGTTTGGGAGAATGCATACAAAAAAATGGGATCGAGGAATTCTCTTGCCTGATGGTATGGGTTGGAGAATACTCCTAATTGTTGGCGTGCAATACAAGCAATGAGACCCTGAGATAAATTTTAGTCTCATTGGTTTCAATTTTTTGGGGACACAAGTAATATGCGATATTGATCCCCACTTAATAAAGTGATTTTAATCAGAGTAGTGCAGCAACAAACATGGTGGTTCTTCTCTAAAATTTTCATAGAATCTTGAAGACTCAAAGTTGGGCAACTCAATGGCAAATTCAAAGAATTATACAGAAAGGGATTTTCAAAATATGACAGAGGTAAAAGAGTAATCGTGCAAACTTTGTTTTGATGGATTTAATTAATATTTTGGTGCTTAGTGGTGATGTCACAAGGGATATCAATATGAAAAATAAAATCCACATCTCCTTGCTTTTGGAAACACACAATTGTAGTGCATGAGTGCCACTACTCAGAGTTTTAGAAGCAAAGTTTTGGAAAGAAAGCAGGTTCTTCAACATCCATGTGTGAAATTGCTTGAGGACAAGCAATATTGGGAAGGGAGGATTTGCCATGTCCCAAAAATTTGCATTAGGTCACAATGGCCTAAGCCCCTTGGCCATAGTCATGATAGTTTGTCAAATTGATGCCAAGGGTCAAATAATTGCCAAGCATGATGTCCAAGTTCGTAATAATGCAAAATTAGATCCAAATGGACAAGGTGAGTCACATCAAGAGAAAATTCCTAATTCAAAGTTTGTAATATTCCAATCCAAATGTATTATCATGGAGGAAAATTACTAGTTCCCTAAGTTGGGGGTGGAAGCATTAAAAGTTGGAGTAAAGGAGCTACAAGACCCAAAATGACCTTAGATTTACAAATTCACATTAAATGGGTCAATTAAATAATAATACAAAGAAAATAAGGTGGCATTGGATCATGAGGGCACATAAGAGGTTGTGGGACCCACATGTGGCAAGATTCCTCACTACACTTGGCATGATTCTCTCACCAATTCGAGTTCAAGATGAAGGGTAACATACTTGGGGGAGTTTAAGAGGTATTATTCATGGCACGAGTCATGTAAGGTCGAATTGGAGTGGAAGAATAACTCCCATGGAAGAGGAAGATGCATCTTAGAAGAATTGTGACACTTGGAGCTAGATTCGCTAACTCCTATGACAACAATGATGAAGATTCTATGACACCTATGACAAAGTTCAACTTGATTGCTGACATATGACATATATGACATGTCAGGGCTAAAATTAGCCTACAAGAGTGTGTACAAAGGAGTTATGGAAGCCAAGAAGCTTCCCCATTCGAATTGAGGGAAGATGGAGACTAGGAATTGTTGGACAAGTGGCACACATTGGAATCTCTTCCCAACTTGAGTTGGCATGAGGCTTTTGGAAAGAATTCGACCCATGGAGGACTTGAGAAGTTTATAAAAGACAATAACAAAGAAGGAAAGGAGCTTTTGATCATTTTTGATTTGCATCTTTGCAATTTGGAGAGTTTCTAGCTTGTCCATGCTAGTGGAGTGTTTACTCTACTTGCCTTAGTACCATTTTCTAGGGTGAAAGATTCCCATCCTAATTGGCAATTGGAGAGACCATTCAGAACTTTCATTTGGAGCTACAATGGAGTTATTTGTTGCAGGTTGAAGCTACAGGGCAGCTCGTGATTCTTTTTTCTTCAACTTGTTCCCATCTCTATCTCATATTTCTCTGCATATTTTGGCTCTTGGAGGAAAGGCGCACATGGTGAGTTGCTGATTTGTTTGTGAGAGTCCAAGATACACCATTTATTTGTAATCTGATATATTTGCTCTGTATTTGATGCTCAGAAGATCCTCAGGACGAAATACCAAGTGAATCTATGTAAAATGGTACCATTTTCCCTATATCTTGTTATGATAGCTTGAAGTTGCTATATTTCGATTTGTATCAGTTCATCTCTGTGATTTTTATGATGTATGGAGAGTCATTAATGTCCTGAAGAAGTTTCATATACATAACATAAGCCTTTGGAACACAAATCTCGAATTTCATAGCAAGTGGTGAAGTTTCCTATTATTTCCCCCTATGCGAAGACATGTCCACAAACCTCTGATTTATGGGTGTTGTAGCAGCTTTTAGAAACTGATTAATGATGCATTTGGGTGCCCATTGAAGTCCATTAACTAATCCATGTCACTGTTCCGAAAGTTGGGAGGGTCGTACTGCATTTGGGAAGCCATTAGTGACCTCTCCCCTTGGGGGTTTGAATCTCGGATTTACTAGTAAATTTCCCTATTTTCTCCTGAACTTAAATGAATGCTGCAGAAGTCTTTTGAGGGTTTCAAAAGATCCGTAAGCTTCATTTTTATGTCTCAATACCTTTCAAACACTCTCAGTCCCAATTCGAAATCCTTAGGAGTCTTTTGGAGCCATCTACTGTTGGGGGTTTCAACATCGATTTTCCTAGTAATTCTGCCTTTCATTCTCTAATTGTAAATGCAAGTTGCTGAAGTATTGGGAAAGTGTCCAAGCATATAATAGCTGCTTTAATGTGTCCAAATACATTTCAATCCACTCCATACACCATTTGAAAATATTTGGGATCATTTGGGACAGTTTGGGGCTTTACTAGTCCAAGTTTCAAAAATTGACTAAATTGGGAAAAATTTCAAATTGGGGACATTACATTTCAATCCACTCCATACACCATTCAAAAATATTTGGGATCATTTGGGACAGTTTGGGGCTTTACTAGTCCAAGTTTCGAAAATTGACTAAATTGGGAAAAATTTCAAATTGGGGACATTACAGTGGTATCAGAGCATGGTCCTTGGACCTGTACATTAGGGTCATCCTTTGAAGAAGAAATTTCAGCCATGTCTTACTATTATGGTGACTCCTTTGATTACAATTCCATGAATGAACTACAAAGATTGAGAGCAACATGTAAAACCTTGCCCCAACAATATCAGGCATATCTTGATCTGTATAAGGGAGGTACACAAAAGGCCATTCCTTTTGAAGACTTTGCTGATTGGGTGTTTGAAAATAGGCCGAATATTGAAGATGTGGAGTTAGTGAAGAAAGGTTTATGCCATTCTTGCAAAAGACCATGGAGAGCAAATCATATCTGTTTGAGTGAAAAGAGCAGTGAAATATCCAAAGCTTCATTGGGTGCAAGTGTTTCCTACTTGAAGAGAATTTTTTGATTTTCTTCAAAAAGAGGTCCCAATATCTTGATCCTAAGACAACTAAAGGGCAAGATGATTCATCTTGCTTGGAGGAGGACAAACAAAGTACCAATCAAAGGAAAGGAGAAGAAAGGAGGACCAAATGTGAAGCTTCCTTAAACGTAGAAGAAGCCTTACATGAAGAGGATCGAAAGTCACTCCCAAGTGACTTTGAAAAATATGAAGAGACATCACATGAGTATGAAGAAGACTCTATTAAAAATATTGAAGATCATTTCGAGACACATTCTACCTTGGACATGAATCAAAGAGCATCTACTGATGGATGCTTGAACTATGAAGGAGTACCTACTGATAGGTGCTCACACCTCTATGTTGTTGACATAGAGATCACTTTCGAAAGTGTTGCTGCAAGCCAAAATTCCATTGAGCATGAAAATGAAGGCCTTGTAGCAGTTGAAGAAGAACCGAGATCAACTTCCCCATCAGCACTTGAGCTTCATGAAGTTGGTCCAAGTAAGAAGGAAGAAGATGGGGAAGTTCATTTGCAAGATCCTCATTTTGTTGAAGGGTCATTAAAAATGAATGAAAAGAAGATCCAAGAGACCATTAGCATACTCCATGACACTCAAGCATTGGTGTCAAATTCTTGTTGGAGAGTTTCTTCATTGAAGGATTCATCCTGCCTTGAAGACATGGAGAAGATTCAAAGAGCAATGTGCAACATCGAAGATTTTAGTGGAGATTCTTCATTCACTTCTTGGATGAAGGAATACATGGCTGATTATTTTGATGCATCTTACATCCTTTTGGAACAGCATTATAGGACATGGGATCCTCACCTATGTCATTGGAGCAGATTGGATTGGTCACTTGAAGTTTGTATGCACTTGGCAAATGGTGGTCTACTTACTTGGAGGTATAAGCACTTTCATGATTCTTTGATGAGTCACATTCTTGATGTATATTTTTATTATGTTGTTATGTACTTTGATGATATATCTTTGGTACTCATGATGTTTGGAAGAATGCATACAAGAGAATGGGATCCAGAAATTCTCTTGTCTGATGGTATGGGTTGGAGAGCACTCCTAATTGTTGGAGTGCAATACAAGCGATGGGACCCTGGGATAAATTTTAGTCTCACTGATTTCAATTTTTTGGGGACACAAGTAGTATGAGAGATTGAGCCCCACTTAATAAAGTGATTTTAATCATAGTAGTGCAGTAGTAAGCATGGTGGTTCCTCTCTAAACGTTTCATAGAATATTGAAGACTCAAAGTTGGGCAACTCAATGACAACTTCAAAGAATTATACAGAAAGGGGTTTTCAAAATATGACAGAGGTAAAAGAGTAATGGTGCAAACTTTGTTTTGATGGATTTAATTAATATTTTGGTGCATAGTGGTGATGTCACAGGGGATATCAATATGAAAAATAAAATCCACATCTCCTTGCTTTTGGAAACACACAATTGTAGTGCATGAGTGCCACTACTCAGAGTTTTAGAAGCAAAGTTTTGGAAAGAAAGCAGGTTCTTCAACTTCCATGTGTGAAATTGCTTGAGGACAAGCAATATTGGGAAGGGAGGATTTGTCATGTCCCAAAAATTTGAATTAGGTCACAATGGCCTAAGCCCCTTGGCCATAGTCATGACAGTTTGTCAAATTGATGCTAAGGGTCAAATAATTGCCAAGCATGATGTCCAAGTTGGTAATAATGTAAAATTAGATCCAAATGGACAAGGTGGATCACATCAAGAGAAAATTCCCAATTCAAAGTTTGTAATATTCCCATCCAAATGAACTATCATGGAGGAAAATTACTAGTTCGCTAGGTTGGGGGTGGAAGCATTAAAAGTTGGAGTAAAGGAGCTGCAAGACCCAAAATGACCTTAGACTTACAAATTCACATTAAATGGGTCATGTTATCACACCATAGTAGCAGGGCTACTATTCTTGTACAGCAGATATCTGCACATTCCAGAGCTTCCATTATTCCAGAGCATGGCTATATATTTTGGATCACTCATGATCAGAGCAGTACATTATTCAGATTTGTATATGACCTTGTGTCAAGGCTGAGCCTTGAGAGTTCAGATTTGATGACTGATGTGGCCACTTATCCCATTACAGTTTCAGTTCAGTGCCTAGAGATGTATTGCAGCAGTGTTTCAGATGATACATGATGATTATTATTCTGGTGATGTTGTATGATCTATGGATATGTTCTCACTGACTGTGGATTATTATCTTGTTGATTTAGTCATCATCATAGCATGTGCTTGGTATATTATTCCTGATGTGGCAAACTATTTAAAATGAACTGTAAATCATAAAATGGACAATTACTTGCACTTTTAGGTCATTTAACAAAACTTACTGGTTTTTCACCTTACATAGACATGGTATTTCCCCGACACCAGTTGTCTGCTAGTGTAGGCTCCATATTCACTTGTCTCCATTCATACATGACCTTCCTGTTTGACTTTAAACCCTGACTTGTCTCATTTGACTTTCTGATACTGAGGACTTCCTCATTTTTCTACCTCTGTGTTTGGACCGCATCCCTGTTATTCAGTGTCTCGGCTCTGAGTTGGTGACAGAACTTGCCTTTGGTGAGTTGGATTGTAGGCCTAAATCATTCTGGTCGGTTGTCCCGATGTTTGGCATTGGCTCGAACTCCCCCTAGTCACTTGAGATGTTGTTGGCTAAAACTGAAAGCTCATGTTCTACCTGTGGAAACTTAATAAATTCGCCCATGGAAACAAAAAAAGGGCAAGAGCGATGAAAAGCTAAAAAATACTCCTCGAAGAGTATAAGAAAGGTCCAAAAAGCAATGGTTCTTAAAAGCTATATCTAAACAATTGC
Organism: Larix kaempferi; assembly: GCA_027924585.1. NCBI lineage: Eukaryota > Viridiplantae > Streptophyta > Pinopsida > Pinales > Pinaceae > Larix > Larix kaempferi. The sequence continues at coordinate 4,712,951 of BSBM01000301.1, read as the reverse complement.
TGACCTTGTATAAATATATGAAAAACATGCCCTGGATGCAAGCTGCAACTAGTTGTGCTTCTCAGCACATCTGAAATCCGAAGGGTTATGTAGGCCAAAAAGGCCATGGAATAAAATTGAATGATCCTAATGAACCTGGATCAACTTGATGTAGACATGATGCCTAAGTTGAATAAGCACTCTCTAAACAACTTATCCATTTGTGAGGCACAGCCATTCCCCGTGTTCTTTTGTCCAGCACAGAGTTTGTAGCTTCCCCCTTCTCCCAGTCCAAAGTATTTTTGAGTTAAGTTAGACAAGTCAAACCCTTGGCCCAACCTTGCTCCTAGCCTTCATCCTTCACTAGCAGTTTGACCATGTCCAATGGGTGAGTTTGTCATTTGAACTATTGTGCAAGTAATTTTATATAACAACGGAATATGTTAAATTGATCAATGCCACTGAATGGAATTTATACTTTGAGCTTAGCTGTGGGAATGATTAGAGAAGCACTGTCTTAGTCTACTGATGTGATTTATCCTTGATTGTATATTCTTGGGATCCGTGATGATGTGGACCATGTATGGATGATTATTGATGATGATTTATGGGCCCACATGTTTGATGATGATATCATATGATCGACATATGATGCAGATGATGTTTGATCCAGTTCAGCAGGTTTATTACTACTTCAGATCAGCAGATTGTACATTGTCCATATATGGTGGACCCTACAGCAGGCCCATTAGGGCAACCCAGGGTGTATGAGTACTCATTCCTAGTGGATTTGGGTCTTCTGGATCCATTGAGACACTTATCTTTCAGTTCCGGGCACTTCTGACAGTGATTGATGCAGTTTTACACTTGTTGACCAGATTGGGGGCTGATTTCCCAGCCTGAGCAGCAGGGGCCCCGAGAGGCCAGTTCACCTAGGGCGCTGATGATGGAGGGGGTGGTCCAGCCACTTGTTATTACCATTTACCCCCCCTTCCGGAGAGCCTGGCGGGCTCAGATGGACAGCGCTAGCACCCTAGGAGGCAGTTTTGGCACTTTCCCAGTTCCCGAGGCAGTTAAAAAATGGGATAAAGTGGTCACTGAGGAAATCGATTTGGGCAATTGAGGTAAGGTTTTGGCATTTGGTCTTCACAGAGGTCTTCCAGGGTGGCATCACTACCTTCCAGTCAGTTTTCACCATGTGGGTATGCCCAGATTGATCACAAGAGGACATTTACTGCTCGACTGTCATGGATTCTGAGGACAGTTTTGATCATTTACATTATATTGGACATATTTTATTATTTTATTGTGCCTTGGGGATGAGCTAGTAAGGATTGATGCCTCCTAGCCCCACCATGAGCTTATTTTGTCATGTCCTAGTCACCATGAGGTGAATTTTGGTACTTATATTGCTCTAGTGGATGACGTCACCCTCTTATTGTGCCATTTAGTGGGGGCGCTATTGTTATATTGAGTGATCCATGTGATATATTGTTATGGATCATCTTAGCCATTGATTGTATGATGAGATCTTTTAATCTCAACCACTCATTTGATGTAGTATTGTAGAGTGGTATAGGGTTTTGGTCTTTATTATCCTATATAAGGAGGAGACCCCCCATTGTAAAGCTCACCTTTGGAGCTCTGGAATATTGGAATAGAAGATTTTTTTGTGGAGCACATCTCTCTTGCATTGTGGATTCTCTTGCATATTGAATATACAGTATCTCTTCTATGTATCATTGTGGATTTTGGTGCTTTTACTAATCTTTTGACAGGAAAGTCGAATTGGAGAGAGGAGGGCGACTTCATGAGGGTTATTGTTGGAGGGATCCACATATTCTCTCTTGGGTTGATCTTGTGACAGGGAGTATCATTATTGTATCTTCGTGACATAGTTGATGCTTTCTATTACATCTTTCTACCATTTTCATAATCATCTTGCTTGACTTGTTTCTTTGATCTTGTCTTGTAGGAGGAGGACGATTTGGCTATCTTGGAGAAGGACGTTTTGGTTGGAGCACTTAGATCTCACTCTTGAATATACACATAGGAGAATGCTATCAACTTGCAAGGTGGCCACAAGCAATTGAGGTAAGATCTACAAGGTATGTGCCTCTTTCATCCATTCTATCTTCATTGGTCATAAAACCCTAATTAATCAAAACCCCAATTTTGGTATTTCTTAGATCTACTTAGATCTAGCCTTGCAATTGAAAAGATATTAAAAACCCACCTCTATAGGATCCACCCCTAGTTGGATCTATAGTTTGGTGGTGATTGGCTAAAAATTGACACACTTTTCAATGCAAAAAGCCCTCTTGAACCTAAATCGATTTTCCTAAGAGAAGCTTGTTGGGGTAGATCTAGCACATGGGTAGGTGAGATCTCACTTGATTTGAAATCTAGACACTTGATAACCTATACCCACATCTTTACTTTGGTGAAAACTACCTTGTGGACATCTCTCCATGTTTTAAGGGGTTAAAACCCCCTTTTGATTCTCTTGGCATCTTAAAACTCAGATCTACTAAGATCTGGCCATTGGGTTCACTTGAAATTTTGAACATACATAGATCGGGATACTAGCTACTTGGATCTACAGTTTGGTGGCCATTGGACTTGATTTGGTCCACCAAACCCACATTTTAGCCCTCCTTGAGCAAATCGCACCCCCTTGAAAATTTGAGTTGGTCCGCTTTGAGGAGGTGGGTGCTTGAGATTTTTGTGGATTTGGAATGAACATGCTTTGAAACCTAGGTCCATACTGTCTTTTTGTCACGATCCGCTTTGGGGGTTGCATTCCTCGTTTCAAGGGATTGTGGTCCACTTAGGGTAATCACATAAAAACCTAGATCTAGTAAGATCCAACCATTGGATCTCCTTCAATCCACTTGACTTGGCTTCTAGGTGTCCCGATCTACACTTTGACATATTTCTTGACCCCATTAGCCCATCCAATAAGGCACTAGTCCTTCTCCAAGCAAGTCGCACTCCTTGGGATTTGTGTCAAACCCTAGATCTAGTACATGGGTACTCCTATAACCAATTCAAACTCATAAATCTAGCCTACATCTAACCTATAGTACCAACCTCACACCTAACTTCACCTTGTGGGCCTACCTAGAACCATTTCACACTTCCCAAGAACATTGGACCCACTTGTGTAAACACATGGTACTAGACCTAGTTATCATACCCCATCATGTGGCCTAAACCATACATAGGTTGAAACACTAACAATCTCTTACATCACCCTCAACCATACCTTAACCCTTAGGTCCACTTAGCCTTGCATTGGTTTCCGTAACTCATTACTTATCTACCCTTAGAAACCCTTGTTTGGATCCAATCAACTGTGATTGGGGTATAGGGTCTCCCCCTTGGTCTAGTTACACCTTGACCTAAAGCGAAGAGTGCCTCGGTTGACGTGACTCCCACCTTGCATTGGGAACCGTGGCATCTCTTGGGTCACCTCTTTAGTTGCCTGCCTCCTCTACCGTCCCGGATGGGATACCTCTAGGGGCAACTACAAGTTGTGTGATAACATTTTTGGCGCCGTTGCCGGGGAGGTAGGGGCCTACCTTGGTTCAACACACCTTTGTGTCTCACTATCTCTCTGCACTTTAAACGACATACCTCTTGGTAGTAGAGCCTAAAAATCTACCTGGCGACTCCTAATCGCGACTCCGCTGAGGAGCGAGCTCATAGTCATCCTTACAACACTCGAAGTAAATCAAATCCAAATCAATTGGAAGGAACCCCACTCACATATCACAAAAGAGATCCTAAAACACAATCAACTAATTTCTTGTGGAAACTTGTTAACTCGGGTTCTCCAAACCGTGTCTTAGGATCCCCTTTGTTCAATTCGGTTCCTCCTTTATCTCCTAATCATAACTCTAGTTCAATCCCAGTCAATCCAATGGCTGGACAAGGTCAATCCAACTGCGGTAACAACAACCAAAACAATCCTCCTGTTGCCCGTGCTTTTGGTCACAAGGCTAGGGCTTCTCCCTTAGACTTCTCTCAGATCTTGGGTGCTCCCCATAGTATGCCAGACAAGTACTTTGAAAAGATCCCAAAATTCAATGGCAACTGTGCCACCTCTATTGAGGACCACATAGACAATGTTTGGGCTCATATGGAAGCTTATGGGGCTGAAAAAGAGGATGTGTTTATTAGGGGTCTCTTTGCATCCTTGGAGGGTGATGCTCGCAAATGGTTTGACCGCTTGCCTGCATCATCAATCAATGGGTATGATGTATTCACCGATAAACTCAAGCAAGAGTGGTCAGTCAAGTTAGATGGGCGTTTCCTTTTACACCAACTTTTTGACATCAAAAAGAAGGAGAATGAGTCTGTCCATGAGTTTAACCAACGCTTTGATAAGACTGTTGCCAACATCCCAAGTAACATAAGGCCCCTTGACCAAGCCATCTTGATCTATTACCTTAATGCTTATGAAGGTTACCTGGGTTACCATCTAAAAGACAAAGACCCTAGTAGTTTGAAGATAGCCCAAGACAATGCCAAGAAAGCTGAGGCAAATGCTGCCTCCATGGGAAAACAAAACTTCTTTGACCTAATTAGTGGACCTTCTTCCTCCAGATCTGATCCTAAGTTTAAAAAGAGTAAGGAACCTAGCAAAGATCCCAATGAAATGATGGAGAGTATGCATGAAATGATGAAAAACCTAACCCTCCTAACTAGGGACCTAGCCAAGAACAGAGAGGGGGATAGATATAGGCAGCCCTATGGTCCTAAACCTTACTGGAATCAACAAAAGAAGCCTAATGAAGGTGATAGAAGAAACCCTATGAACCAAGAACCTCCTATCATAAACTGGTCTGAAGAGCAAAAGTTGGAAGATCCTGAGTATACCACCCATGGTGATGATACTCCGGATTCTCCAAAGAACATTAATTGGGTTGATGACTTAAAATTTGACAAAGACTTCGGAAGAATCTTGATTGATCATGAAGAAGACACCATAGAAGAAACCAACCCAAGAGGTCCCATCTATGCTACTGAGCAAGTTAATAGTGATCAAGCTCCCTATAAAACTTATCAACGAAGAAAGGATGGCCAAAAGCCTATCCCTTTTAGTGAAAAGAAAAACAATGAGCTGCCTAGTCCAGTGAGTGAGCCATTCCCTTTGCCTGAGTATGATTTTGATATCAACATCGAAAGAGAGTTAGACAAAGTTATGCGTAACATTCCACTCACTGAGTTAATGAAAATCCCTTCAATAAAGGAGCAAGTGGTGGAATTTTTCGAGAGTATCCCTGAGACTGCCACAAGTAGTGGTGAGGATTCATCTTCTCAAAACCCAGCACCCTGTGATGTGGTTGATGAAGAGGATGACCCTCCCATTAACATCCAAACTGCCCTATATGAGAGGAAGAATGGGGGTCACCAACCATTTTACCTTACACTACGCATAGGTGATATCCTTCTTCATAACTGTATGTTGGATTCTGGTGCTTCCATGAATGTGATGCCTTTACAAGTCATGGAAGCCATGGGATTAAAAATAACTAGACCTTATGGGAACGTTTGTGGGATTGACTCCAAACCAGTCAAAGTCTTTGGCTTGATCAAAAACCTAAGAGCTGACCTGTTTTCATGCCCTGACATATCCATGCTAATGGATATAGTGGTTATAGACCTCCCTCCAGCCTATGGTATGCTCCTTTGTAGGAAGTGGTCCGTTAGGCTAGGGGGACATCTTCAGATGGATTTGTCTTACGCTACCATCCCCAACTCTGATGGGTCTTTGGTTAGGGTGTATCGGGAGCCATTTTATGATGGACATCTTGAGAATTATGAGGATGGTGTGAGAAACACTTTTGGTGAAGGTGAGTTATTACCTGAGGGTATCTTCATGGTCATGGGTGGCCATGATGATGATCCTAGTATGGAAGAAGAAAGAATTATTGAGGTTGACCCTCAGTCCATTCGGGGGGAAGTGTCAGAAAACCTTAGGACCTCGAACCAACCCAGTAGTGCAGGGCCAAACGTTGACCAACCTACACCTCCTACTTAGCTAAACACTTCGGAAGATAACTTTGATCAAATTAGAAGGGGTGAGTATATACCTAGGACAGTACATGAGTGGCTTTTCCTAGTTGACCTTAACACAGAAAGAGGAAGACAAGGCTTACCTCACATCACTCCTTGGACAAATAATAATGAAGGAACACACCTGCCCTCACCTGAGGGGAGTGATGAAGAACTAGTTGATTATCACTTTTCTGATGTGCCTGATCATTTGTCCCATTTGTCCTTGGAGGATGGGGTTTTGAGGCAAGTAAGTGACAACTCTATGAGTTGGCAAGAACATGCCTCAACCCAGGATGACCATGGGGAAGACTTTTCTTTCAGTAATCTAGCCATTTCTCAGGAAGAACCCGCTGAGCCACATTTGCTTCCATCTTACCCTAGCTTCCTTTTGCCTAGCGAGTTACCTAGTGGTGAAGAGGATATGGATTCCACAGACACACTTTATTCTTCACCAACATCTTTGGATATGAGAGATCAAAGTACACCTAGCACAGTTCACAGTCATATTCCTGCTGACCATCTGGAACTTTTAGAGAACATGACCATTCCTATCCCATCGGGAGAAGGTAGTAGCAGAAGTAGTGAAAATCAAAGCCCTCCACCCATAACCCAAGCTGAAGTGGATGTTGATATTGACTTTTGGACCATAGGGGAAACACCAAAGAACATCATTCACCCACTAGTAGAAAGTCCTCCTAGGAGAACTGTAAGAGAAGTCTTGATTGGTAGCGTAGTTGTACCTTTAGACGGTGGACCTCCCAGATTTGATGAAATTCCTCCTAATAGGAATTCAAGTATAGTTACACCTCAACCTCAATGTACTTCCGATATCCAACCTTTCCCTGAACATGTTATTGAAGTCATCCCTCAATCTGTAAATCGCCAAAGGTTCGAAATTGGTGGTAAGGTTGTAATACCTAATGATTTATTTTATATACGATCTAGGGGATCAGGTGACTTTTGGGTTGGACCACTTACTGCTGAGCGCTGCATTGATGAGATGTGTTTTCTTACTACTGGGACTGGCCAACGTATCTTACTCCCTATCAACCAAAGGGAGCTAAGGGATTATCATCCCTGACCTTCCATACTATGCCTTGCCTTGCCTGTTTAGAATAGGTAGCTTCTGAATAAGCTCACTTGAGCAGTAGGATTTGTGTGATTTTTCTTTTTCTGTGTGCCGAGTATTGTCCCGTTTTTCTTTTTCTGCATGGAATGTCTGCTTGTTTTTCTGAGTTGAGCCTTGCTCCTTCCTAAGCTTGTCTCTTCTCCTGCATGCATTTAAGAAATTCTAGTTGGCATTTCTATTTTTGGCTGCCTGTGCAAGTTGAGACTGCCTGCTTGAAGAAGTGCTCTTTTCCTCCTGCACAGTAAATGAAAATGATAAATGAATAATATACGCCATGTTAGTTTATATTTATATTTTGACGCATTTCAGTTTATGCTTTAGATTAGATTTCAGTTTTGTTCTATTTTATATTTGTCCCATACATGCTCCATGATGGTATTCTAGTGTTTGTGAGAGCAGGAACAGGTGCAAGATAAAAGCTGAAAGCAAGGATGGTACAGTGCTGGATTGAAGATTGATGCAGAGCAGTTCGAGACCAGAGATTCTGAGGTTCTCAAGCGCTCTCTCCCTTAGAGCACTTGTCCCAGCTGGAGCCAGATGTTATCACACCATAGTAGCAGGGCTACTATTCTTGTACAGCAGATATCTGCACATTCCAGAGCTTCCATTATTCCAGAGCATGGCTATATATTTTGGATCACTCATGATCAGAGCAGTACATTATTCAGATTTGTATATGACCTTGTGTCAAGGCTGAGCCTTGAGAGTTCAGATTTGATGACTGATGTGACCACTTATCCCATTACAGTTTCAGTTCAGTGCCTAGAGATGTATTGCAGCAGTGTTTCAGATGATACATGATGATTATTATTCTGGTGATGTTGTATGATCTATGGATATGTTCTCACTGACTGTGGATTATTATCTTGTTGATTTAGTCATCATCATAGCATGTGCTTGGTATATTATTCCTGATGTGGCAAACTATTTAAAATGAACTGTAAATCATAAAATGGACAATTACTTGCACTTTTAGGTCATTTAACAAAACTTACTGGTTTTTCACCTTACATAGACATGGTCTTTCCTCGACACCAGTTGTCTGCTAGTGTAGGCTCCATATTCACTTGTCTCCATTCATACATGACCTTCCTGTTTGACTTTAAACCCTGACTTGTCTCATTTGACTTTCTGATACTGAGGACTTCCTCATTTTTCTACCTCTGTGTTTGGACCGCATCCCTGTTATTCAGTGTCTCGGCTCTGAGTTGGTGACAGAACTTGCCTTTGGTGAGTTGGATTGTAGGCCTAAATCATTCTGGTCGGTTGTCCCGATGTTTGGCATTGGCTCGAACTCCCCCTAGTCACTTGAGATGTTGTTGGCTAAAACTGAAAGCTCATGTTCTACCTGTGGAAACTTAATAAATTCGCCCATGGAAACAAAAAAAGGGCAAGAGCGATGAAAAGCTAAAAAATACTCCTCGAAGAGTATAAGAAAGGTCCAAAAAGCAATGGTTCTTAAAAGCTATATCTAAACAATTGCTGACCTTGTATAAATATATGAAAAACATGCCCTGGATGCAAGCTGCAACTAGTTGTGCTTCTCAGCACATCTGAAATCCGAAGGGTTATGTAGGCCAAAAAGGCCATGGAATAAAATTGAATGATCCTAATGAACCTGGATCAACTTGATGTAGACATGATGCCTAAGTTGAATAAGCACTCTCTAAACAACTTATCCATTTGTGAGGCACAGCCATTCCCCGTGTTCTTTTGTCCAGCACAGAGTTTGTAGCTTCCCCCTTCTCCCAGTCCAAAGTATTTTTGAGTTAAGTTAGACAAGTCAAACCCTTGGCCCAACCTTGCTCCTAGCCTTCATCCTTCACTAGCAGTTTGACCATGTCCAATGGGTGAGTTTGTCATTTGAACTATTGTGCAAGTAATTTTATATAACAACGGAATATGTTAAATTGATCAATGCCACTGAATGGAATTTATACTTTGAGCTTAGCTGTGGGAATGATTAGAGAAGCACTGTCTTAGTCTACTGATGTGATTTATCCTTGATTGTATATTCTTGGGATCCGTGATGATGTGGACCATGTATGGATGATTATTGATGATGATTTATGGGCCCACATGTTTGATGATGATATCATATGATCGACATATGATGCAGATGATGTTTGATCCAGTTCAGCAGGTTTATTACTACTTCAGATCAGCAGATTGTACATTGTCCATATATGGTGGACCCTACAGCAGGCCCATTAGGGCAACCCAGGGTGTATGAGTACTCATTCCTAGTGGATTTGGGTCTTCTGGATCCATTGAGACACTTATCTTTCAGTTCCGGGCACTTCTGACAGTGATTGATGCAGTTTTACACTTGTTGACCAGATTGGGGGCTGATTTCCCAGCCTGAGCAGCAGGGGCCCCGAGAGGCCAGTTCACCTAGGGCGCTGATGATGGAGGGGGTGGTCCAGCCACTTGTTATTACCATTTACCCCCCCTTCCGGAGAGCCTGGCGGGCTCAGATGGACAGCGCTAGCACCCTAGGAGGCAGTTTTGGCACTTTCCCAGTTCCCGAGGCAGTTAAAAAATGGGATAAAGTGGTCACTGAGGAAATCGATTTGGGCAATTGAGGTAAGGTTTTGGCATTTGGTCTTCACAGAGGTCTTCCAGGGTGGCATCACTACCTTCCAGTCAGTTTTCACCATGTGGGTATGCCCAGATTGATCACAAGAGGACATTTACTGCTCGACTGTCATGGATTCTGAGGACAGTTTTGATCATTTACATTATATTGGACATATTTTATTATTTTATTGTGCCTTGGGGATGAGCTAGTAAGGATTGATGCCTCCTAGCCCCACCATGAGCTTATTTTGTCATGTCCTAGTCACCATGAGGTGAATTTTGGTACTTATATTGCTCTAGTGGATGACGTCACCCTCTTATTGTGCCATTTAGTGGGGGCGCTATTGTTATATTGAGTGATCCATGTGATATATTGTTATGGATCATCTTAGCCATTGATTGTATGATGAGATCTTTTAATCTCAACCACTCATTTGATGTAGTATTGTAGAGTGGTATAGGGTTTTGGTCTTTATTATCCTATATAAGGAGGAGACCCCCCATTGTAAAGCTCACCTTTGGAGCTCTGGAATATTGGAATAGAAGATTTTTTTGTGGAGCACATCTCTCTTGCATTGTGGATTCTCTTGCATATTGAATATACAGTATCTCTTCTATGTATCATTGTGGATTTTGGTGCTTTTACTAATCTTTTGACAGGAAAGTCGAATTGGAGAGAGGAGGGCGACTTCATGAGGGTTATTGTTGGAGGGATCCACATATTCTCTCTTGGGTTGATCTTGTGACAGGGAGTATCATTATTGTATCTTCGTGACATAGTTGATGCTTTCTATTACATCTTTCTACCATTTTCATAATCATCTTGCTTGACTTGTTTCTTTGATCTTGTCTTGTAGGAGGAGGACGATTTGGCTATCTTGGAGAAGGACGTTTTGGTTGGAGCACTTAGATCTCACTCTTGAATATACACATAGGAGAATGCTATCAACTTGCAAGGTGGCCACAAGCAATTGAGGTAAGATCTACAAGGTATGTGCCTCTTTCATCCATTCTATCTTCATTGGTCATAAAACCCTAATTAATCAAAACCCCAATTTTGGTATTTCTTAGATCTACTTAGATCTAGCCTTGCAATTGAAAAGATATTAAAAACCCACCTCTATAGGATCCACCCCTAGTTGGATCTATAGTTTGGTGGTGATTGGCTAAAAATTGACACACTTTTCAATGCAAAAAGCCCTCTTGAACCTAAATCGATTTTCCTAAGAGAAGCTTGTTGGGGTAGATCTAGCACATGGGTAGGTGAGATCTCACTTAATTTGAAATCTAGACACTTGATAACCTATACCCACATCTTTACTTTGGTGAAAACTACCTTGTGGACATCTCTCCATGTTTTAAGGGGTTAAAACCCCCTTTTGATTCTCTTGGCATCTTAAAACTCAGATCTACTAAGATCTGGCCATTGGGTTCACTTGAAATTTTGAACATACATAGATCGGGATACTAGCTACTTGGATCTATAGTTTGGTGGCCATTGGACTTGATTTGGTCCACCAAACCCACATTTTAGCCCTCCTTGAGCAAATCGCACCCCCTTGAAAATTTGAGTTGGTCCGCTTTGAGGAGGTGGGTGCTTGAGATTTTTGTGGATTTGGAATGAACATGCTTTGAAACCTAGGTCCATACTGTCTTTTTGTCACGATCCGCTTTGGGGGTTGCATTCCTCGTTTCAAGGGATTGTGGTCCACTTAGGGTAATCACATAAAAACCTAGATCTAGTAAGATCCAACCATTGGATCTCCTTCAATCCACTTGACTTGGCTTCTAGGTGTCCCGATCTACACTTTGACATATTTCTTGACCCCATTAGCCCATCCAATAAGGCACTAGTCCTTCTCCAAGCAAGTCGCACTCCTTGGGATTTGTGTCAAACCCTAGATCTAGTACATGGGTACTCCTATAACCAATTCAAACTCATAAATCTAGCCTACATCTAACCTATAGTACCAACCTCACACCTAACTTCACCTTGTGGGCCTACCTAGAACCATTTCACACTTCCCAAGAACATTGGACCCACTTGTGTAAACACATGGTACTAGACCTAGTTATCATACCCCATCATGTGGCCTAAACCATACATAGGTTGAAACACTAACAATCTCTTACATCACCCTCAACCATACCTTAACCCTTAGGTCCACTTAGCCTTGCATTGGTTTCCGTAACTCATTACTTATCTACCCTTAGAAACCCTTGTTTGGATCCAATCAACTGTGATTGGGGTATAGGGTCTCCCCCTTGGTCTAGTTACACCTTGACCTAAAGCGAAGAGTGCCTCGGTTGACGTGACTCCCACCTTGCATTGGGAACCGTGGCATCTCTTGGGTCACCTCTTTAGTTGCCTGCCTCCTCTACCGTCCCGGATGGGATACCTCTAGGGGCAACTACAAGTTGTGTGATAACAGGTCAATTAAATAATAATACAAATAAAATAAGGTGGCATTGCATCATGAGGGCACATAAGATGTTGTGGGACCCACATGTGGCAAAATTCCTCACTACACTTGGCATGATTGTCTCACCAATTCGAGTTCAAGATGAAGGGTAACATACTTGGGGGAGTTAAGAGGTATTATTCATGGCATTAGTCGTGCAAAGTCGAATTAGAGTGGAAGAATAACTCCCATGGAAGAGGAAGAGGCATCTTAGAAGAATTGTGACACTTGGAGCTAGATTCCCTAACTCGTATGACAACAGTGATGAAGATTCTATGACACCTATGATAAAGTTCAGACCTGATTGCTGACATATGACATCTATGACATGTCAGGGCTAAAATTAGCCTCCAAGAGGGCACACAAGGGAGTTATGGAAGCCAAGAAGCTTCCCCATTCGAATTGAGGGAAGATGGAGACTAAGAATTGTTGGACAAGTGGCAGACATTGGAATCTCTTCCCAACTTGAGTTGGCATGAGGCTTTTGGAAGGAATTCGACCCATGGAGGACTTGAGAAGTTTATAAAAGACAAGAACAAAGAAGGAAAGAAGCTTTTGATCATTTTTGATTTGCATCTTTGCAATTTGGAGAGCTTCTAGCTTGTCCATGCTAGTGGAGTGTTTACTCTACTTGCCTTAGTACCAATTTCGAGGGTGAAAGATTCCCACCCTAATTGGCAATTGGAGAGGCCATTCAAAACTTTCATTTGGAGCTACAATGGATTTATTTGTTGCAGGTTGAAGCTACAAGGCAGCTCGTGATTCTTTTTTCTTCAACTTGTTCCCATCTCTATCTCACATTTCTCTGCATATTTTGGCTCCTGGAGGAAAGGCGCACATGGTGAGATGTTGATTTGTTTGTGAGAGTCCAAGATACACCATTTATTTGTAATTTGATATATTTGCTCTGTATTTGATGCTCGGAAGATCCTCAGGTCGAAATACCAAGTGAATCTATGTAAAAATACCAAACAATGTATAAATGGTGCCATTTTCCCTATATCTTGTTATGATAGCTTGAGGTTGCTATATTTCGATTTGTATCAGTTCATCTCTGTGATTTATATGATGTATGGAGAGTCATTAATGTCCTGAAGAAGTTTCATATAAATTGCATAAGCCTTCGGAACACAAATCTTGAATTTCATAGCAAGTGGTGAAGTTTCCTATCATTTCCCCCTATGTGCAGACATGTCCACAAACCTCTGATTTATGGGAGTTGCATCTTTCCTATCAAATAGCATCTACTGATGGATGCTTGAACTATGAAGGAGTACCTACTGATGAGTGCTCACACCTCTATGTTGTTGACATAGAGATCACTTTTGAAAGTGTTGCTGCAAGCCAAAATTCCATTGAGCATGAAAATGAAGGCCTTGTTGCAGTTGAAAAAGAACCAAGATCAACTTCCCCATCACTACTTGAGCTTCAAGAAGTTGGTCCAAGTAAGAAGGAAGAAGATGAGGAAGTTCATTTACAAGAGTGTCATTTTCTTGAAGGCTCATTAAAGATGAATGAAAAGAAGATCCAAGAGACCATTAGCATACTCCATGACACTCAAGGATTGGTGTCAAATTCTTGTTGGAGAGTTTCTTCATTGAATGGTTCATCCTTCCTTGAAGACATGGAGAAGATTCAAAGAGTAATGTGCAACGTCGAAGATTTTAGTGGAGTTTCTTCATTCACTTCTTGGATGAAGGAATACATGGCTGATTATTTTGATGCATCTTACATCCTTTTGGAACAGCATTATAGGACATGGGATCCTCACCTATGTCATTGGAGCAGATTTGATTGGTCACTTAAAGTTTGTATGCACTTGGCAAATGGTGGTCTACTTACTTGGAGGTATAAGCACTTTTATGATTCTTTGATGATGCACCTCCTTGATGTACATTTTTATTATGTTGTCATGTACTTTGATGATATATCTTTGGTACTCATGATGTTTGGAAGAATGCATACAAGAAAATGGTATCCATGAATTCTCTTGTCTGATGGTATGGGTTGGAGAGCACTCCTAATTGTTGGAGTGCAATACAAGCAATGGGACCCTGGGATAAATTCAATTTTTTGGGGACACAAGTGGTATGGGAGATTGAGCCCCACTTAATAAAGTGATTTTAATCAGAGTAGTGCAGCAGCAAGCATGGTGGTTCCTCTCTAAACGTTTCATAGAATATTGAAGATTCAAAGTTGGGCAACTCAATGACAACTTCAAAGAATTATAAAGAAAGGGGTTTTCAAAATATGACAGTGGTAAAAGAGTAATTGTGCAAACTTTGTTTTGATGGATTTAATTAATATTTTGGTGCTTAGTGGTGATGTCACAGGGGATAGCAATATGAAAAATAAAATCCACATCTCCTTGCTTTTGGAAACACACAGTTGTAGTGCATGAGTGCCACTACTCAGAGTTTTAGAAGCAAAGTTTTGGAAAGAAAGCAGGTTCTTCAACATCCATGTGTGAAATTGCTTGAGGACAAGCAATATTGGGAAGGGAGGATTTGTCATGTCCCCAAAATTTGCATTAGGTCACAGTGGCCTAAGCCCCTTGGCCATAGTCATGATAGTTTGTCAAATTGATGCTAAGGGTCAAATAATTGCCAAGCATGATGTCTAAGTATGTCCAAGTTGGTAATCAAAGTTGCATTCATATGACATATGTGTCCTGATTGCTGACATATGACATATATGACATGTCATGGCTAAAATTAGCCTCCAAGAGGGCGCACAAGGGAGTTATGGAAGCCAAGAAGCTTCCCTATTCGAATTGATGGAAGATGGAGACTAGGAATTGTTGGACAAGTGGCACACATTGGAATCTCTTCCCAACTTGAGTTGGCATGTGGCTTTTGGAAGGAATTTGACCCATGGAGGAATTGAGAAGTTTATAAAAGACAAGAACAAAGAAGGAAAGGAGCTTTTGATCATTTTTGGTTTTCATCTTTGCAATTTGGAGAGTTTCTAGCTTGTCCATGCTAGTGGAGTGTTTACTCTACTTGCCTTAGTACCAATTTCGAGAGTGAAAGATTCCCATCCTAATTGGCAATTGGAGAGGCCATTCAGACCTTTCATTCGGAGCTACAATGGAGTTATTTGTTGGAGGTTGAAGCTACATGGCAGCTTGTGATTCTTTCTTCTTCAACTTGTTCCCATCTTTATCTCACATTTCTCTGCATATTTTGGCTCTTGGAGAAAAGGCGCACATGGTGAGATGCTGATATCTTTGTGAGAGTCCAAGAT
Source organism: Larix kaempferi (assembly GCA_027924585.1). NCBI lineage: Eukaryota > Viridiplantae > Streptophyta > Pinopsida > Pinales > Pinaceae > Larix > Larix kaempferi. The sequence goes on along the minus strand of BSBM01000301.1, from coordinate 4,697,489 downwards.
ACACTATTTATTTGTAATTTGATATATTTGCTCTGTATTTGATGCTGAGAAGATCCTCAGGTCGAAATACCAAGTGAATTTATGTAAAAATACCAAACAATGCATAAATGGTGCCATTTTCCCTATATCTTGTTATGATATCTTGAAGTTGCTATATTTCGTTTTGTATCAGTTCATCTCTGTGATTTTTATGATGTATGGAGAGTCATTAATGTCTTGAAGAAGTTTCATATACATTACACAAGCCTTTGGAACACATCTCGAATTTCATAGCAAGTGGTGAAGTTTCCTATCATTTCCCCCTATGTGAAAGTTGGGAGGGTCGTACTGCATTTGCGAATCCATTAGTGACCTCTACCCTTGGGGGTTTGAACCTCGAATTTACTAGTAAATTTCCCTATTTTCTCCTGAAGTTAAATGAATGTTGCAGAAGTCTTTTGAAAGTTTCGAAGGATCCATAAGCTTCATTTTTATGTCTCAATACCTTTCAAACACTCTTAGTCCCAATTCAAAATCCTTAGGAGTCTTTTGGAGCCATCTACCCTTAGGGATTTCAACATCGATTTTCCTAGTCATTTTGCCTTTCATTCTCTAATTGTAAATGCAAGTTGCTGAAGTATTTGGAAAGTGTCCAAGCATATAATAGCTGCTTTAATGTGTCCAAATACATCTCAATCGACTCCATACTCCATTCGAAAGCATTTGGGATAATTTGGGACAGTTTGGGGCTTTACTAGTCCAAGTTTCGAAAATTGACTAAATTGGGGACATTACATATCCTAGCACCTATATCCTGGATCTGTTCTTAATCTTCAAGTCATTGTGTCTAACACATCTACGGCTAAATCTCATTTATCTTAAGCAGCCACAGTGACCTTAATCCTTAGATCTAGGGTTCTTCACCCCTCACCTTATGTACCCTATTGAATAGCTTGATCTGGTGATTGGGTTAGATCTCTCCTATCTGGAGTAGATCAGGGTCTCCCCCTTTGCTCTCTGGGGCTTGGATAGCAAAAAGCGAAGAGTGCCTCGATTCGCGTGACAAGCAATCCATCTTGGGATCGAGGCCCTCTTAGGTCACCTCTTTAGTTGCCTAGCTCCTCTACTATCCTGAATAGGATCATCGTTAAGGGGCATCTGTCTGAGCTTCCTTCAAGGTATCTTGAACCCACTTGGGCTTCCTCTTCTCTGAGGTCACCTCCTGTGGGGGGAATTGCTCATCCTCATCCCAATCAACTGCCTGAGATTGAGTACCTGATGTCGTGGCCCCAGTGGTCGGAGACCTTGTAACTTGAGAATATGTAACCTATGAACCTGATGTTGAAAAGATAAGTCTAGAGGTCCTCCCTCATGTTTTTGGTGTGGGTGTGATGAGGGGGACTAGAAAAGTTTTGTTCCTTGTGTATTTATCTAATAAAGTGACTTTTATGTAAATAAAGACATTTTTGGACTTTATAAAAAGTGGGTCACTTGAGTGATGTATTTATTAATTAATTAATTTTTGAGAAAAGTGTATCTAATGTGAACCATGGATCTCCTAATATAATCCTAGCCATTGATTAGGTAGTTTCTTTGGTAGTTAGGATTAGTTAGTGAAAAGTAAAGTATAAAAGAAGAGAAAGGGACAAATGAAGAACACTCACCATCAAAGAGGAAAAAGAGAAAAAGAAGAAGAAGAAGAAAGCTTTCAAGAAAAACTTGGCACATTTCTCAAGACATTTTCAACAACACATTTCCCAAGACAGCCAGCAAGAAGGCACGGATTCCAAGACAATTCGAACAACAGTTTGTACAACAGCATTTTCACAGTCCGTACAACACGTGTGGGCACTGGAATCGATGCAGAAAGTACAGAATTAATTACTGACAGTCTGGACCGTACAACATAATTCTTGGCACAAGTTGGGCACAAATTTCGAGGCAGGATTTAATGCTGTAAATAAACTGTCCGTACAATAGATTCTGGCATGTGTGAGGAAGGCCGTACATTGTTTTGTTGGCACGAATTTCAAGGCAACAATTTTAAAAAGATAAGTAGGGTTAATTTGTCTGTTTATGAGTGAAGGAAATTTCCATGTAAAGAAGTTTCATAATTCTTTTTAATGAATTTTTTTCTCTTAGGGTTTTTCCCAAGTTTGTGGGGTTTTGTCCGGTCTTTGACCAAAATTACATGTGTTCATCTTGCTTGAAGTTATTTTTTCTGTATTTGGAGTACATTTTTGAAGTGTGGTTTTACTTTCAGAATTTCAAGTTAAAACCCTAGATTCTTCAAAGTGTTTGACAGAATGTGTGAATGAGCCATTTCATATTTAAGTCAATTTTCTTCATGGTATCAGAGCCATACTGAAGTAGGAAGCAAGCAAGTGTTCTTTTGAACTACAGAAGAGTGTGTATTTATCTTTCAAGTTGTTTTTTTGTTGCAAGTATTTTCCATGATGAGTATCAGGTTTGAGGATAGGTTGGATGGAGTATCCAACTATATCCCGTGGAAAGTAAGAATCACTGCTGTGTTAAAAGAACTGAGAGTTTGGAGATTTACTAACAGTGTCATGACTAAGCCAACAGATAGAGTTGAGCTTGAGGAGCATGAATCTCTTGAAGCCAGAGCCCAGAGAGTGATACTGGATGGGGTTAAGGACCATCTTATTCCACATTTAGCAGAAAAGAAAATAACTAAAGAGATGTGGGACACATTGAATCAATTGTTCGAAGCAAAGAACGAGAACCGTAAGATGGCCCTAAAAGATAAGCTACACTGTATAAAAATGAACAAAGATGAGGGTGTAGCCTCCTACTTGACTCGTGTTACACAAGTCAAGGATGAGTTGGCAGCAGTAGGAGAGACTATCCCTAATTCTGAATTGGTGAGGATAGCCTTGAGTTTTCTCTCTGCGCTAGACTTGTGTTCTAGCTGTCGACTAGTTGTCTACGGTTCTAGCTGAGATGCACTCTACTAGGTGTCATGAATCCAACGATGGATGCATACAGACCTTTCAGGGTGATTTGCCTTAACGCATGCAATAATTTTGCATGCAACCTTTTTAATTAAAATGCATGCAAAAGTGGTATTTTTGCATGCACTCATATTAGCGTTTCGGAAACCCTTATTAGTGAGTGAGTTGATATAAGGAGGCAACGTGTTACCGAAAAAAGATTAATCGGTGTTTTCATCAGAGATAGATGAGAGAGAGAGAAGGGTGCATTCTCTGCATGCAGAGGGGGGGCGCACTGGATCTGAGATAGTTGAGGGCATCCTCCTGGGTGTTAAAGAAATGTAACTGCAGAAGATATTCTAAATGTACTTGTTTATTGTATTATTGTATTCCTCCTTCAGGAGGTGTCATTGATGTAATTGATAATGTAAGAGTCATTGAAAGAGTCAATGTAAACCCTAGGACTTGTGTCGGCCTAGAAGAATCCAGAAAATAATATTTTATGATGTGCTTAGAAAGTCGGCCCAGTGAGTTAGGACAAGTCGACCGTGTTGGGGAAAAGTCACCTCAACTGAAGAATATAAATAGGAGAGTTGTGTTGCTTATTTGACACACTCACTCATCCACTCAAGTTCGTATAGGAGAGAGAGAGAAGTTCGCTGGAGAAGGAGAGAAGTTGTTTTGTCTTGGGGTTTTATCTTGTACTTGGTGAATTCTATATTGAGGAAGTTTTGTCGGGGTTTTCTCCCTTCTGGTCTCCCCGAGAGAAATTCTGTGAGGAAAACCTGTTTGAGAGAGTTATTTTTATTTCTTCAGCAAATAAAATGCAAGAGCAGAATTACAACTTATCTCAACCGCAAAACCCATAATTCTGTCTTGGAATTCGTGCCAAACCAACAATGTACGAGCTGTCTAAATTTGACTGTACGAACCTCGAATTGCGTGCCACTATACGGATTTTTGCCCTTGCCTCGAAATTCGTGCTGCTTCCTGGAAATGAGTGCCACTGTTTATCTCGAAAAACGTGCCCATAATTGTTGTACAAACCTGCTGTATGAATTCTAAGAGTTCGTGCCTGTGTGTTGTTTCTCTCTCCTGCGATTTTCTTCTTCTTCTCCTCTCAAGAAGTCGAATTGCTCTCTGCTCTCTCAAAACTCATGAAAGAATCGAATGGTGAATAGCCTTTCCCTTGCCTTTTTGTTTGGATGCTGGGGTGAGTGAAGAGACATCTAATCTATGGGCCCACATTGACTTCGATGGATGGATGAGATTAAAAGCTAATTTAATTTTCTCCAAAATTAATTTCACACACTTTACTTAAATTTATCAAAAAGTCATTTTAATCTCTAAAGTGGAATTAAATGCTCATCTCAAGTCATTTAATGCAAGGGTTATGTTATTTTCCCCTTTTTGTGACTTAGGCTAATTTTCACTAGGGGAACACTTTCCTAGGGTACAAAATCAACACTCCCTCTTACCGCAGAAGGTGTTCTGCACCACTCCCAACTTGTCCCTGAAGAAGATAAACTTGCGCCGCCCCAAGGATTTTGTTAGAATGTCTGCTACTTGCTCATCAGTGGAAATGTACCGCAACTCCACAACTCCTCTCTGGACATAGTCTCGGATGAAGGGATATCTGATCTCTATTTGCTTGGACCTGTCATGGAAGATTGGATTCTTAGAGAGTTGAATGCAACTCTGATTATCACAATGAATCATTGTAGGCCTAAGCTCAACATCAAATAAATCCACCAACAACTTGCGAAGCCACAGTGCCTCACAACTCGCCTGGCTGGCTGCCATGTACTCAGCCTCAACAGAACTCAAAGCAATGGACTTTTGCGTTCGACTGAACCATGACATTGCTGCCGAGCCCAAATTGAAACAACAACCGGAAGTGCTCTTCCAATCTGTCACACTACCTGCCTAATCTACATCCGTGAAGCCAACTAAATCGACACTATCCGAACTCTTGTAATCCAGACCATAATCCACTGCCCTTGCAAGCTATCTCAACACATGTTTTGCGGCTACCCAGTGCACACTCCTAGGCTCTACTATGAACTGACTGAGAGTGTTCACCGCAAAACACAAATATGGCCTGGTGTTGACCAGATACATCAACGAACCGATGAGCTGACCATATAATGTAGGATCCACCAACTCTCCCTCAGAAGCATGAAGCTTCCTCCAGTTGGTGATCATCGGTGTAGCCATAGGCCTGCAGTCCTCCATCCAAATTCTCCTCAGAATATAAACTGCATACTTTCCCTGTCCCAGGAAAATATGTCCATGCTCTTGCCAAACCTCCAATCCCAGAAAATTATGCATCAACCCAATGTCAGTCATCTCATACTCTGAGGCAAGATCTCTCTTGCAAGCTGCAATGAGTCTCTCTCCACTTGTAATGAATAAGTCATCTACATACAACTGAAGAATGAGTGAATCGTCACCAACCCTGATGATGTAAAGGTTCGGATCAGCCTCACTCTTCTAGAATCCCATTGACAACAAGTAAGAGTCTATCCTGGAGTACCAAGCTCCGGGAGCTTGCTTCAGCCCATATAAGGCTTTCTGCAGCCTGCATACATGAGAATCTCTCCCATGAATCTCAAAGCCCCGAGGCTGCTCAACATATACCTCCTCCTGTATAACTCCATTGAGAAATGCGGTCTTCACATCCATCTGATGGATCTTCCAACCCATCTCTACAGCAATGGAAATCAATGCCCTGATAGAAGAGTAATGAGCAACCGACGCAAAGGTCTCCTCATAATCAACTCCCTCAACCCGTGAAAACCCCCGTGCCACAAAACTGTTGGATTTTTCACTACTTCGGAAGATATTATTCATTATATTTTATTGTACTTTCATTGTACTTGTTTATACCTCTTAAGGGAGAAGAACCTTATGCAAACAATTATGTAAATACATGAAAGAATCAATGAAAGTCTTGGGGTGCAAAGGAATTAATAAAAATATTAAAAATAAAATATTTATTGCCCCCAAGACAAGTCGGCCCCATAAGGGATTTTCTGGTTTCAACACTTGTATAAATATGAGGTTAGTGCTCCTCATTTGATCATTCTCACACTTTTGAAGTGCGCATCACTTGGAGGAGCAGATTTTCGCATCACTAGAGAAGGAGGTTTATTTGGGTCATCTACATGTGAAAGATACTTTCACATTCTTTCTCTTTCTTCATTTGTACTCTGATCTCAGAATTATCATCTCTCTGCGAAGGTTGCTGGGTTTTCTCCCTAATGGGTTTCGCAGGGTAAACTCTGTGTTGTTGTTTTGTGCTTTGTCTTACTTCTAGTGATCTTGGTAATGCATTTATGTTTTATGCTATGAATGTATGAAATTTAACATGGTATCAGAGCCATTCTAGAAGAAGCCATTGTCGAAGCATTGTCGAAACCTTGCCAGAATTAGGGTTTCATCTTGTGAAGTCTTCACCCATTATTTTGAAGAAAAAGAGCCATAGGAATTTCGCTTTTGGCTAGTCTAATCCATTGGTGAAGACGGAATTCAATTCCGAGAACTTTTATTTTTGACCTAGCTCTTGCTAGGGTTTCTGATCTAGATCCGCAATTCAAGATGATTGGGATGAAGGTTGAAGATCGGTTGGAAGGAGCCACAAACTTTATCTCCTGGAAGTCTAGGGTCCTTCTACTCCTAGAAGAAAATGATCTTCTACTATATGTAAATGAGAAGGTCCTCGAACCAGAAGCCGAAGAAGATAAATCTCGATGGAGGAAGAATGATGCTAAAGCAAGAAGGATTCTTGTGGATTCCGTGAGAGATCATTTGGTTCCTCAGATCTCAGGTAAGAAGAATGCTAGGAAGATGTTCAAGACCATTATGAAGTTGTTTGAACACACTAGTCTAAATGTATCCATGACTTTGAGAAATCAACTCTCAAATATGAAGATAGCAAAGTCGGAATCCATTGCCTCATATTTTATGAGGATCGCAGAACTCAGAGACAAGCTCAGCACAACTGGAGATCCTATTGGCGATAAGGAGCTTGTCCTTCACACCTTAAATAGTCTTCCATCATCATGGGAGTCCTTTATCCAAAGCATAAGTGGTAGATCTAAACTACCAAAGTTTGACAAGCTTTGGGCAGATTGCTCTCAGGAGGAGACAAGGATCGCAGCACGTCAAAGAATCCATGGCAATCAAACTGAAGAGACTCAAGCATTTGTTTCTCATACCAAGAATGGTAAGGGAAAAGGAAAGAAGTTCCATAAACACAAGCACCAAGAAAGGAGATCAAGTCCTCGTCAAGATCAAAAGAAGAAGAAGGATGTATCTCAAGTTCAATGCTATAGGTGCAGGAAGTATGGACATTACGCCAGTAGCTGCCGAAGTCAAATCAAAAGGAAGCATGAAGCATCCACTGCTGATGTAGAAGAAGATCATCATCACAAGAAGCAAAAGAATGAAGATCACACAAAATTTCTATTCATATCAGCACTATCAGGTACTATTCCTACCACTAGTGACACTTGGCTCATAGATAGTGGTGCATCTAGACACATGACTGGGTATAGAGAGAATCTTTCAGAATTAATTGAGAAAGATTCACATCTCTGTGTTGTACTTGGAGATGATGCAAATTACACTGTGAAGGGATTTGGAGCCACCACCCTTATATTGGAATCAAATGATACATTACGCTTAAGTGATATACTCTATGTACCTGGTATGAAAAGAAATCTTGTCTCCATCTTAGCATTGGAGGACAAGGGTTATAAAGTAGCTTTCTCAGAAGGGAAAGTCCTTGCTTGGCATAAGAACTCAAGCATGAGCTCAGCCAAGGTTATTGGCATAAGAGAAGAGAGCTTGTATAGACTAAACACTTCTCTAGTCCAAGCCCTAATACATGATGCTGCAAGTATGGGCGAGTTATGGCATAGAAGGTTAGCTCATCTGAACTATCGAGCTCTCCCAGTTTTGAAGAACATTGTAACAGGTTTGCCAGGGCTCTAGGTAAACCATGATGGAACTTGTAGAGGATGTGCACTTGGCAAGAATGCCAAGAAGTCTTTTCCAGATAGCGAGAGTAGATCCAAAGGGATTTTGGATCTAGTACACTCTGACTTGTGCGGGCCCATGACAGTTGTGTCATTAGGTGGTTATCACTACTATATCACCTTTATTGATGATTACTCACGAAAGACTTGGATATACTTTCTCAAGTCAAAAGAATCTGAGGAAGTACTCAGCAAGTTCAAAGAGTTTAAAGCACAAGTTGAAAATCTGTCAGGAAAGAGGATCAAGATCTTGAGATCCGATAATGGTGGAGAATATACCTCTACAGAATTCAATGATTTCTGCAAGGAAGCAGGAATTAAGAGGGAGCTCACAGTTCCCTAGAACCCTCAACAAAATGGGGTTGCAGAAAGAAAGAATCGTACAATTGTGGAGGCAGCCAAAGCTATGATACATGACCAGAGTCTTCAAATGTTCTTGTGGGTAGAAGCATCCAGAACCGCTGTATATGTACATAATAGATGTCCACATAAGATCTTGAAGAACATGACTCCGGAAGAAGCGTTCACAGGTGTGAAACCAGAAGTGGGCCATCTTCGGATCTTTGGCTGTCCAGTCTACATTCATGTGCCCAAAGAGAAAAGATCAAAAGTTAGAACCTTCAGGCAAGAAGGGTACCTTTGTGGGATACAGTGAGTCTTCAAAGGCTTGCAGAATTTACATTCCAGGATCTAGATAGATTGAAGTCAGTAGGGATGTAACCTTTGAAGAAGAAATGGTTGTCAGGAAAGGTAGAGGATCAGATATGGAGATTGATGATGCAGAAATGCTAGAACCAAAGGAGATGAGATCATCTCCCCCTCCAGTTCAGAGGGAGTCAGTAGAAAAGGATGAACCTGTCGATCCCATAGATCCAGTTGATATCCCCAGAGATGTGATAGGTCGAAAAAGACCTAGATGGGCACAACATACATTGCAGGATGCAGAGGGGCATGATGCTCCACATGGCACTTTCAGAGAAAGCAAGAGACCTCAGAGATTCTCTAGCTATGTGGCTCTAATGAGTAACATTATTGATTCAGAACCCACCACTTACGAAGAAGCATCCAAACATCAAGTCTGGAAGGATGCCATGATGGAAGAATATCAATCCATCATGAAGAATGATGTGTGGGAGGTTGTGCCGAGACTTGAGGAGAAGTCAGATGTGACTTCTAAGTGGTTATATAAGATCAAGCATGGAGCAGATGGCGGTGTTGAGAAATACAAGGCCAGGTTCGTAGCCAGATGATTCTCTCAGAAAGAGGGAGTTGATTATGATGAGACTTTTGCTCTTGTGGCCCAATATACTTCCATCAAATCGATTATGGCAATTGCTTCAGCTATGGGATGGAAGTTGCATCAGATGGATGTGAAGACAACTTTTCTCAATGGTGTCATTGAGGAAGAAGTTTACATCGAACAACCAGATGGGTTTATTGTCCAAGGAAAGGAGTCTCATGTATGCAGACTAAAGAAGGCTTTGTATGGCCTCAAGCAAGCACCCCGTGCTTGGTATGGACAAATAGATGGATTCTTGGTGAGCTTGGGATTTTCCAAGAGTGATGCAGACCCCAACCTTTACTACAAGGTTGTAGATGATGAGCCACTGATCTTGGTATTATATGTTGATGACTTGTTTCTCACTGGATATGAGAAACTCATTGTATGGTGTCAGAAGAATCTCGCCTCTGAGTTTGAAATGAAAGACCTTGGTTTGATGCATTGCTTCTTGGGATTAGAAGTATGGCAGAGGCAGAAAGAGATTTTCCTAGGACAAGGAAAATACACCATTGATATATTGAAGAGATTCAGAATGTTGGACTCCAAGTCCATGGCTACTCCGATGGATGCGAATTGGAAGAAGTTGAGAGATTCTACTTCAGAGTCTGATTTGTTTGATCCCACCATTTATTGCCAGTTGATTGGGTCATTGATGTATCTGACCAACACCAGACCAGATATATGTTTTGCTGTGAATGCCCTCAGTTAGTTCATGTGCGAACCGAGGCAGATTCACTGGATTGCTGCAAAACATGTGCTCATATACTTACGTGGCAGTGTGGGATATGGATTGAAATATGCTTCAGATGGTGACCTGATATTGTAGGGGTTTACAGACTCAGATTGGGCCAGATGTGTTGCAGATCGGAAGAGTACTTCTGGATGTTGCTTTAGTTTTGGTTCTTCAGTTATTTCCTGGTGCAGCAGGAAGCAGAACTCGGTAGCACTCAGTACTGCAGAGGCCGAGTACATGGTTGCTAGCACAATAGCTTGAGAAGCAGTTTGGTTTCGTAAACTCCTGGCAGGATTGTTTGGCCAAATTCCTGAGCCGACCGTGATTCACTGTGATAACCAGAGCTGTGTGCAGATGTCAGTGAATCCTGTATTTCACGATAGGTCGAAGCATATAGAGATTCGATATCACTTCATTCGTGATATGGTGCAGAAAGGTGCGGTCGAGTTACAGTACGTGCCGACAAACGACCAAACTGCAGATGTTCTCACCAAGGCACTTCCCAGAGTGAAGTTCGAATACTTTCGTGGAAGACTTGGAGTCGAAGAGAACGTCTCCCTCCTTGAGGGGGAAAGATGAGATGCTTTCCTTGCTTTGCCCAGGTGCCTCTGCAGTCCAGTTACTCAGCCAGATATGGGAGAAATCTCATAGGCAGATGAGTAGGACAGTCAGCAGTTGGCTAGGCTCACCCAGGTACCTTCTGTAGTCCATTTACTCAGCCAGATATGGGAGAAATCCCATAGGCAGATGAGTAGGACAGTCAGCAGTTGGTCGGGTTCACACTGGTGCCTCTGCAGTCCAGTTACTCAGCTAGATATGAGAGAAATCTCATAGGCAGATGAGTAGGACAGTCAACAGTTGGCTGTGTGGTTGCACAGGTGCCTCTACAGTCCAGATACTCAGCCAGATATGGGAGAAATCTCATAGGAAGAAGAGTAGGACAGTCAGTAGATGGTCGTGCCCTTTTGCTCGTCTGGGATCTCAGCCAGGTATGGGAGGACCCCATTGGCAGATGAGACAGACATGTAGCAAATTGTATAGCAGAGATGGTATAGCTGTATATCTCAGATATCCAGGATTGAGTGATTCTCCTGGATCTAGGATTGAGTGATTTTCCTGGACTCACCGAAGGACTGGTGATGATGATGCACAAAGATTGTGTGGACAACCTTCAGTATGCAGAAATATGATAGAGACAGAATGGATGTACAAGATGAAACCCAGATGATCATGATGTAGATGAAGACCGAAGAATACCTTCCTCGTTTAGAGGGAGTGTTGGATTTTGTACTACTTCGGAAGATATTATTCATTATATTTTATTGTACTTGTTTATACCTCCTAAGGGAGAAGAACCTTATGCAAATAATTATGTAAATACATGAAAGAATCAATGTAAGTCTTGGGGTGCAAAAGGAATTAATAAAAATATTAAAAATAAAATATTTATTGCCCCCAAGACAAGTCGGCCCCGTAAGGGATTTTCTGGTTTCAGCACTTGTATAAATATGAGGTTAGTGCTCCTCATTTGATCATTCTCACACTTGTGAAGTGCGCATCACTTGGAGGAGCAGATTTTCGCATCACTCAAGAAGGAGGTTTATTTGGGTCATCTACATGTGAAAGATACTTTCACATTCTTTCTCTTTCTTCATTTGTACTCTGATCTCAGAATTATCATCTCTCTGCGAAGGTTGCTGGGTTTTCTCCCTAATGGGTTTCCCAGGGTAAACTCTGTGTTGTTGTTTTGTGCTTTGTCTTACTTCTAGTGATCTTGGTAATGCATTTATGTTTTATGCTATGAATGTATGAAATTTAACAAAAACGAGCCTTGAACTTCTCCACACTGCCATCTGTAGCATGCTTTACCTTGTAAAGCCACCGAGAAGTCACAACTGACTTCCCCTCAGGTCTTGGAACTATCTCCCAAACATCGTTCTTCATGATGGAATGGTACTCTTCGATCGTGGCATCTCTCCACATAGGATGCTGAGAGGCCTCCTCAAAAGTAGAAGGCTCGAATCACAACAACTAGCCATGAAAGCCATGCCAAGTTTATCTGGCATCTGAATCTCTCGAACAGGTCTTTTGGGATCTCCAAAAGACTTCGCATCCTTCAGGGTATCCTTGAGCCACTTGGGCATCCTCTTCCCTGAATGCTCCTCCCACACTGGTGTATCATCCTCAGAAGATTGTGAATTAGGAGAAACAATGCCTGTACCTGATGAACTAGGAACTGATGAACCAATAGCTGGAGAACCAAAAATTGGTGAACCCTGTGAAACAAAAACCGCTGGCGAACTTATAATAACAGAACTTGAACCTGTACTAGGTGAACCTGTCGGCTGAACCTGAAGAACCCGTGCCTGTGACCCGTGGTCCAGTCATCCCTGATACCCGTGACCCTACACTCTGTCCCGCTGAACTCTGTGCAACAATCTGAGGTGTGGAAGCCCGTGGATCCCCCTGCTCTGACTCTCGAGACTTCCTGAAAGCCCTCTCCTCAAACTTCACTTCCTTCCTGACAACATCTCTCTTCTGGGTAGGAATGTAAATACAGAAGGCTTTCGAAGTCTCGTCATAACCCACAAAGATGCCCTTATCTGCAGTGGGCTCCAACTTTGTCCTCTTCTCAGAAGGGACATATGAATAAGTCAAGCAACCAAATATCCTAAAATGACTCACTTCAGGCTCTTCCCAGAGTAAGCCTCCTCAGGAGTCATGCACCCCAACACACGATGAGGACTCTTGTTCTGTAGATATACAACTATGCTACAGGCCTCAGCCCATAGGAAGAAAGGAAGACTCTGATCATGGATCATAGCTTGAGCTGCTCCCACTATAGCTCGGTTCTTCCTTTCAACAACCCCATTCTGCTCTTGGTTATATGGAATTGTCAACTGTCTCCTAATGCCCTCCTGCCTGCAAAAATCATCGAAAGCGATGGAGGTATACTCCCCTCCATTGTCTGGTCTGAGTGCCTGTTTCCTCCTCCCTGTTTGGTTCTCCACAAGAGCTTTGAACTCTTGGAACCTCTGCAAGACCTCCTCAGATTTCTTACACCTCAGGAAGTAGATCCAGGTCTTCCTGGAAAAGTCATTGATGAATGTCACATAATACTCAAAACCTGACACTGAAATATATGACATCGGACCACAAAGATCCGAATGGACCAAATCAAGTGCTCCTGTTGACCGACTGTCACTGCTAGGAAAATCAGTCTTGGTGTACTTTCCCAAAGCACACCCCCTGCACGCATCACTGTGCTCTGTGCCAAACTCAGGCATACCTGTAACCATGTGTCTCAATATCCTCAGAGCTGGATGATTCAGATGAGCCATCCTCCGATGCCACAACTCACATAGATCACTGTTGCTGCTATGAGCCAAGCATACTGGGGCTGAAAAAGTAACTTGTACATCTTCCCACACCTGACTCCAACGCCAGAGGAATCAGAAAGTCCAGATCCCTTGGGAAAAATGCGTACCTGTCCATCAAGAAAGCACACACCAAGTCCCTTATCCTCGATCATGGACATTGAAATCAAGTTCTTTTTCAGCCCAGGGACATACAAGACATCCCTCAAAGTCATGGGTCTCATGGACTCCCTCTCAAAGGTAACTGTCCCACGACCAACTGCTCTGACTATTGTGTCATCCCCCAAAACCACCTCCACATCTATCCGTCTGTGAAAGCTCGGAAAACATCTCTCGAGCACCTGTCATGTGGCTCGAAACCCCGCTGTCAATGTACCAAGTGCTGGTGGTGGATACACTCAAAGAATGGCCAATCAATAAAGAATACTCTCTCACGTTCTCCATATCAACGCTAGTGATGATGGAAGCTCTCTCAACCTGTCCAGCGCAGAGAGGAAACTCCTTCTCAAATATAGCTGTAAACTCATCAATCTCTGTCGAAGCTGGTGTCTGCTGCTGCTGCTTCTTCCTACGTTGTGGGCACTGTCCAGCATAGTGCCCAAATCCCCGACAAGCAAAGCACTTTACAGTGCTTATGCCTTTCTTCTGTCCACTCTGCTGCTGCTTAGCCCACCCTTCTTGAACTTCTTCTTCCCTTTGGCTGCCAAAGCCACATTCTCCTCATCCTGCGTATTAGTCGAAGAGATCCCCTGCACAAAGCCTCTCCGGGTCTTCTCCTGCACAAAGCCTCTTTGGGTCCCGTCCTGCACAAAGTCATCCCAGAGACGATCCCAGGTGGGCATGTTCTCCCTGGCAACAATAGCCCCCATGAATACAGACCATGGCTTGGCCACGCCATTCAGGGCTGTATGCACTAGCTCACTGAAAGGAACAACCTCCCCAACTGCTGCAAGCTCATCTCTTACCTGAGTGATCCTCGTAAGAAAATGAGTCACATTCTCACCTTTGTCCATCTTGATGTTCTTCAGTTTCTCACGTAGCATCATCTTCCGGTTTTCATTTGAATTTTGATACAAGCTGGTTAAGGCTGCCCACATAGTATGTGCACGGGTCTTAGTGGTCAAATGTGGAATTATATGATCCTTGACTGCATCAAGGATAATTCCCTTTGCCTTGATGTCCTTTTTGTTAAAGGCTGTATATGCTGCTACATCTGTCACTGTGGGAACCACAATTGGTTGTGCTTGTGTGCTGTTCACCACTTCATCCCACAACTCATTCTCTTCAAGAATGACAACTATTCTAGCCTTCCAAGGAGCAAAATTCATAGCCCCATCCAACCTGTCCTCCAATCTCAATCCGGTAGCCATCCCAAGGAAAAATCTGAATTCAACTAAAATCAACCCACTGAACAAAAGAAGTCTGAAAATGCAAATCTGATTTCTGTCCACTTCACAAAATCTGCTCTCTTCTTTAACAAAGCTCTGATACCATGTAGATTTTTAAGTGTTTTTCCCAAACCGGTTTCATTCACATTGTCATAGTTAAATGTCCAAACCCATAACTTTCAGCTGTTAATGAAATATATATATATATATATATATATATATATATTTTATGAACAATTTAATACATGAAACACAGGAAAATTCACTTACAGAAATTTTAGGACAGTCATACACAGAAAATTTCAGACACAGTACTTTTGGCAAAATTGCCCAGGAAAAACCCACAAGGGGAAAACCTGTTTGAGAGAGTAATTTTTAATTTTTTATTTCTTCATCAAAATAAAATGCAACAACAGAATTACAACTTATCTCAACCGCAAAACCCAGAATTCTGTCTCGGAATTCGTGCCAAACCAGCAGTGTATGGACTGTCTAAATTTGACTGTATGAACCTTGAATTGCGTGCCACTGTACGGACTGTATGGACTGTACGGATTTCTGCCCCTGCCTTGAAATTCATGCTGCTTCCTGGAAATGCGTGCCACTGTTTTTCTCGAAAAATGTGCCCAGAATTGCTGTACGGATTCTTGGAGTTCGTGCCTGTGTGCTGTTTCTCTCACCTGTGATTTTCTTCTTCTTCTCCTCTCAAGAAGTCGAATTGCTCTCTGCTCTCTCAAAACTCATGAAAGAATGGAATGGTGAAAAGCCTTTCCCTTGCCTTTTTGTTTGGATGCTGGGGTGAGTGAAGAGACATCTAATCCAAGGGCCACATTGACTTTAGATGGATGGATGAGATTAAAAGCTAATTTAATTTTCTCCAAAATTAATTTCACTCACTTTACTTAAATTTATCAAAAATCACTTTAATCTTTAAAGTGGAATTAAATGCTCATCTCAAGTCATTTAATGCAAGGGTCATGTTATTTTCCCCTTTTTGTGACTTAGGCTAATTTTCACTAGGGGAACACTTTACTAGGTACAAAATCAACAATAGGCTTACAAGTTTTTTTTTTTTTAAATGACTTAAGGTGAGACGGAAAGTTCCTGGAGCTTTGGATGGCTCAAGTCTTTGAAAATTGGCTAGCACTTCTGCTTACCTGTTCGTCAAAAGATAAATTCAGCGAGCAAATGTAAGCCAAACATGATGGGTTAGTGAAATAAAGTATACAAAAATTAAGCTTCTACCTAAATACTTGAAAATATATGAATTTTTAAGTCCAAGTGCTGAATGGAAGCTAGATCTTTACTTTAGATTTTGCCCTTTACACTCTAGATCTAGTATTAAAAAGCATGCTAAGCAAAATAGATGCTTGATCTACTTTATTCAGATCTACTCTTGCTTAAGCATGAAGAAACAAGTAACCCATAATATTTCATTTTGAGAAGAGGGAGGTGGAGAAAAGCAAGCCCAAGCTTGAATATCAAAGAGCAAGGAGTCTTTTGGTGGGAAACAGAGGGACTATGTCCGCTTAAAGAATTTGAAGAAGAAGAAGATGCCACCAAGCTCAACCACCTCTTCGGATTGGCAACCTGCACAGCTAATGTATCTTGCACAAATAGGATCAGATCTGCCACTCTCAACATTTGGAGGTTAGAAAGCATGAAATATAAACAAATAAAGCATGCCATTCCTAAATCTCTAATTGCAAAGAAGTAAACAAATATAATTATACTCAGAATATTTGCTCTATGTTGATAACAACCCTCAAGAAGAAGCCAGATTAATCACTATTTGGTATACTAGAAAGAACTAGCTGATACAAAGTTACCTCAGATCAAAACAATGCATCGCTTGGAAAGCTTTTTGGGCCCCAGTACTGTCAAGGTCATTGCTCCACTGCCAACGAATGTCCATAGCCCTGATGGAGTCACCAAAGCATTGCCCTTTTACGGACAAGTAGGCGACCTATCATCCAAGGATGAGTGCCATACTTCTTTGGCCACTAGCTAATTTCAAGGATGGGAGGACTTGTTTCGATTCTAAGGGATGCACTTTCGGTGACTAGGCTTACCTTACCCGCACTCAATCCACTCGGATCTACGAGCAAAAAGAGATGAATGGGGTCCACAAACTTTTGCCACACACATCAGAACTGAGACACAGGAAAAACATGGAGGCCATCCAAACATAGAGGTCACAGAGGGGGAGGTCTGCAGGTTGATCAGTCATTTCCAAGTCAAGGGATATCAAAATCGAGATGGATGGGATGTATAATATAGGGAGAAAGGTCAAGCTGGGAAACTAAGAGCGAGGGAAATGATCTATACATTACATCACTAATTAACCCAAAACAGAGCATGCACCTATAGAAATGCACCTATATCACTCCTAGTGCATGTCCCACTGAAAACCAATCAATAAAATGACCACTAGTGCATAACAAAGTCTAACATAGTCAGGAAACCAATAGAAATCATGATATCCATAAAATAATACCTCTACCATATACCTGATCCTGCAGCTGCAACTGAAATCCATTTGTACTGACACCGCTATATCTGCATGGCAAGGAAAGAACACATCTAGCTAAACTGCTCTGCTCGAGTGAATGAAGGTGTGAACATGTGTGACAAGGGAGGTCATGAAGAGGCCTCAAAATGACGAGGGTGGCCCGACAATTGTTGCCCTTGAATAATCCAGCTGAACATAAATATATCATCCACCACTGATTTGCTTTGACAATCATCTGCCTCAAGTTTAAGGACTAATCACATGACTGGCATCTGGTCTAAAACAATGATAAGTAGCCCAACTACTAAGCATGTGATAACACAGCCCACTCTGAAACACGAGCATGCTAAGTAAAATCATAGATTTAGTGTAGCCACCTTAGCCTCTCATCATTGCCAAAGTGTCTTCCCTTGTGCTTGGTCATTGACCAAAACAAGGCATCATTAGTATCATAGGCAAACATGCTAAAATCTTCATGATGAGATCATGGGCATGTAAAATATCATCAAATACTTTCCAAGCATGGCAAGTCTCTCCACAAACCTCCTCTATCCAACATTTAATAGGGCTTGAATATACATCATCAACATGAGTCTGCCAACCTGAAAAATCATCAATGAAATCCTCAAAAGAAAGAGCTTTAGGCTCCTCCATAATACTTTCAACTTGGCATGAAGAAAAAATTCTAAACATGGAAGTGGAATTTTGCCCCAAATTACATGGCTGGAAATGACTGCAAAAATTACAGATTTGTTCATCTTGCTTTACCATAACATTTCCAGAATGTAAACATGAATTTCCTAATGCAAAATCAGATTCAAATTTCATATTTGAAAGAGAAGCTGGAAAATTTCTAGAATTTACCCTTGCTGCAATGTCTCATTTTCAACCCCAAACATGGGCTTAAAAACTGACTTTTCACCTCACATGCATCCAAAAACATATGTCTGCTTGGCTAGAAATTTTCTGCAATGACGTCAACACCAAAATGCCCCAAATCATGAGAGCAATTTGCACAAGAAGATGAACAAGATGGCTGGGAATGATCCTCCAAAGGCTGCTCCAAAAGTGACCTAGAGGAATAAGAACAAGGTTGCCCCAAAATATCATCATAGAAATCTGAATATGGCTGAAAATGTTCATGGGAAATTTCCTCACCAATAGGCTGCCCATGGCCCTCAAAATCAACACTTTCCTCACAAGATGAAACCTAGATGGGATTACCATCAAATTTCCAATAACCCTCACCCAAACTATGACCCCAATGATGAAAATGTACATCACTAACATCACATCCATGGCTGTCATTGTTTTTATTACAAGCAAAGAGATCCACAAATCTATCAGCTTCAAAAAGTTTGTCTTCAAGCATATGAGAAGGAGAAAAGCTCACCAAACGTTCATTACCAAGAGGAGAAAAGTAGGAGTAGTTTGTCTTCATCAAATATGCCTTCATCATGTGCTTCAATGGCAGCATGAGGAGGTTCCTCAACAATATCCTCTTGATCTTCTTTAGCTTCTTTACCAATTTCATCATGAATCCCTTCAGGGGCTTCTTCAAGGGCTTAATCTTCAATATGGCTTAATCTTCAATATGCTCTTCATGAGAATGGTCTTATTCTTTGGCTTCCTTTTGATCTAGTCTCTCCAAAAGGTTTTCAACAATCTATTCCTTAAACATACGCTTGATATGTTCAACACAGGGTTGCCATTTCTCATGATCTGTAGGTCTCCAATATTTGCAAAATATCTCAACCAGTCTCACAAAAAGATGAGAATTTACCAAGGCTCTTGAACCAATCCCATGCACTCCCTTCCAAGCTATGTGCAAACAATCTCATGAAAACATCTTCATGAATAAGACCAAACTGCGAAGTATGCACCAAAAAGGATGAAAAGTGCAAGCTGGTCGAATCAGTACACCCAAGAAATTTTCTATGATAATCAAAAACATCCTCTAGTAACTCATTAGGGAACCCTTGGATACTTGAGAAATGAAGAGGAGCATAAAAATTGGCCATCCATGGAGGCAATGCCATTTTCCTTCACTGTCAACTCTTAAAAAGGGCTACCAAGTCTGAAAATGCACATAAGCATACCTCGTACTAATACCAAGTCTGAAAATGCACATAAGCATACCTCGTACTAATACCAACATGTGTGGAGTCACTGTTGGATTTTGTACAACTTCAGAAGATATTATTCTTTACATTTTATTGTACTTTCATTGTACTCGTTAAACAATTATGTAAACACATGAAAGAATCAATGTAAGCCTTGGGGTGCAAAAGGAATTAATAAAAAGATTAAAAATAAAATATTTATTGCCCCCAAGACAAGTCGGCTCCATAAGGGATTTTCTGGTTTCAGCACTTGTATAAATATGAGGTTAGTGCTCCTCATTTATTCATTCTCACACTTGAGAGTGGCACATCACTTGGGAGAGGAGAATTTCGCATCACCTAAAGGAGGAGGCTGATTTCTAGGGTTTCTATTTGTGGGAAACATTTCCACACTTTCTATTTTCTCATTTGTACTCTGATCTCAGAATTATCATCTCTCTGCGAAGGTTGCTAGGTTTTCTCCCTATTGGGTTTTCCAGGGTAAACTCTGTGTTGTTGTTTTGTGCTTTGTCTTACTTCTAGTGATCTTGGTAATGCATTTATGTTTTATGCTATAAATGTATGAAATTTAACATTGTATCAGAGCCATTCTAGAAGAAGCCATTGCCGAAGCATTGTCGGAACCCTGCCGGAATTAGGGTTTCATCTTGTGAAGTCTTCACCCACTATTTTGGAGAAAAAGAGCCATAGGAATTTCATTTTTGGCTAGACTAATCCATTGGTGAAGACAAAATTCAATTCCGAGAACTTTCATTTTTGACCTAGCTCCTGCTAGGGTTTCTGATCCAGATCTGCAAATCAAGATGATTGGGATGAAAGTTGAAGATCGGTTGGAAGGAGCTTCCAACTTTATTTGCTGGAAGTCAAGGGTTCTTCTACTCCTAGAAGAAAATGATCTTCTACTATATGTAAATGAGAAGGTCCTCGAACCAGAAGCCGAAGAAGATACTTCTCGATGGAGGAAGAATGATGCTAAAGCAAGAAGGATTCTTGTGGATTCCGTGAGAGACCATTTGGTTCCTCAGATCTTAGGTAAGAAGAATGCTAGGAAAATGTTCAAGACGATTATGAAGTTGTTTGAACACACTAGTCTAAATGTATCCATGACTTTGAGAAACCAACTCTCAAATATGAAGATCGTGAAGTCGGAATCCATTGCCTCATACTTTATGAGGATCACAGAACTCAGAGACAAGCTCAACACCAGTGGAGATCCTATTGGCAATAAGGGGCTTGTCCTCCACACCTTAAATGGTCTTCCATCATCATGGGAGTCCATTATCCAAAGCATAAGTGGTAGATCTAAACTACCAAAGTTTGACAAGCTTTGGGCAGATTGCTCTCAAGAGGAGACAAGGATCGCAACACGTCAAAGACTACATGGCCATGACACTCAACCCGAGGAGAACCAAGCTTTTGTTTCTCATGCCACGAGGGGTAAGGGAAAAGGTAAGAAGTTCCATAAACACAAGCGCCAAGGTCGAAGACCAAGTCCTCGCCCAGATCAAAAGGAGAAGAAGGACTTATCTCAAGTTCAATGTTATAGGTGCAGAAAATATGGACACTACGCAAATAGCTGTCGAAGTTCAAGTAAAAGGAAGCATGAAGCCTCAACTGCTGATGTAGAAGAGGATCATCATCGCAAGAAGCAAAGGGATGATGATCGTATGGAGTTCCTCTTCTAGACGATCCAGAATGCAAGAATAGAGATCTCTTATGGTTCCCACAAGAAGGCAGTGGGGGCCCACACACCAAAACAATAAGAGATAAGTATTTTGTTTTCTTGCTTACATAGATCTGTTTTTGTCTTATATGTTTTTTATATGCAAATCTAATGTATTGAGCAATTGATATAGTTTACCCTGTTATATTATGCATATGAGCTACACAACATTTCATGAAGTTAGTCTAGATGATATCTCCCTCCTACATGCTTAGGGTAGTGCACACTCTTGATGGCATGGTCTAGCGGAGATAATAGACATCTAGATATTTCCTAGAAGTGTTTGTTAGACATGTTCATGATTGTTGTGATAAAGTATTAGCTAAGATGCCTGTGTAAACTATTTGTTTTTTTCAAATTGATTATAAAATGTCACTGATCATCAGTCGGGATTTGACTTGTAGGGAAAATACCATGAGATTTGTCCTACAAGAGAAGACTTGTTCCGATGGACATATGAATCCCATTGATGTTCAACAAGAAGCTTCTTGGAATATGACTCTCAACTTAGAAGGATGACCTCGAAGGAAGCTTTCATAGAAGTGAAACCAGAAGTAAGCCACCTTTAGATATTTGGTTGTGTAGTCTTTATACTTGTGCCCAAGTTGGAACCTTTAGGCAAGAAGGGAACCTTTGTGGGATACAGTGAGTCTTCAAAGACTTACGGAATCTACATCCCAGGGTCCAGACAGATTGAAGTCAGTAGGGATGTGACCTTTGAAGAAGAATTAGCTGTCAGGAAAGGCAGAGGATCAGACATGGAGATCGATGATGAAATGATAGAACCAAAGGAGATGAGATCATCTCCCCCTCTAGTTCAAGAGGGAGTTAGCAGAAAAGGATGAACCCATCGATTCAATTGATCCAGTTGATATCCCCAGAAATGTTGCAGTAGGTCGGAAAAGACCTAGATGGGCACAACAGACTTAGGATGGGGCAGATGGCAGTGTTGAGAAATACAAGGCCAGATTTGTCGCCAGAAGATTCTCTCATAAAGAGGGAGTTAATTATGATGATACATTTGCTCTTGTGGCTCGAGATACTTCCATCAAATCGATCATTGCTATTGTTTCAGTTATGAGATGGAAGTGGCATCAGAATGATGCAGGCCCCAACCTTTGCTTCAAGGTTGCAGATGATGAGCCATTGACTTTGGTATTGTATGTTGATGACTTGTTTCTCACAGGAAATGAGCAACTCATTGTATGGTGCAAGAAGAATCTCGCCTCTGAGTTTGAAATAAAAGATCTTGGTTTGATGCATTACTTCTTGGGATTAGAAGTATGGCAGAGGCAGAAAGAGATTTTCCTAGGACAAGGAAAATACACCATCGATATATTGAAGAGATTCGGAATGTTGGACTGCAAGTCCATGGCTACTCCGATGGATGCAAATTGGAAGAAGTTGAGAGATTCTACTTTAGAGTCTGATTTGTTTGATCCCACCATTTATCGCCAGTTGATTGGGTCATTGATGTATCTGATGAACACCGGACCAGATATATGTTTTGCTGTGAATGCCCTCAGCCAGTTCATGTGCGAACTGAGGCAGATTCACTGGATTGTTGCAAAACATGTGCTCAGATATTTACGTGGCACTGCGGGATATGGTTTGAAATATGCTTCAGATAGTGACCTGAGATTGCAGGGGTTTACAGACTTAGATTGGGCCGGATGTGTTGCAGATCGGAAGACTACTTTTGGATGTTGCTTCAGTTTGGGTTCTGCAGTTATTTCCTGGTGCAGCAGGAAGCAGAACTCGGTAGCACTCAGTACTGCAGAGGCCGAGTACATGGCTGCTAGCATAGCAGCTCGAGAAGCAATTTGGCTTTGTAAACTCCTAGCAAGATTGTTCAGCCAGATTCCTGAGCCGACCGTGATTCACTATGATAACCAGAGCTGTGTGCAGATGTCAGTGAATCCTGTATTTCACGATAGGTCGAAGCATATCGAGATTCGATATCACTTCATTCGTGATATGGTGCAGAAAGGTGCGGTCGAGTTACAGTATGTGGCGACAGACGACCATACTGTAGATGTTCTCACCAAGGCCCTTCCCAGGGTGAAGTTCGAATACTTTCGCAAAAGACATGGAGTTGAAGAGAACGTATCCCTCCTTGAAAGGGAAAGATGACATTGAGATGCTTGCCTTGCTTTGCCCTGGTGCCTTCTGCAGTTCGGTTACTCAGCCATATATGGGAGAAATCCCATAGGCAAATGAGTAGGATAGTCAGTAGTTGGTCGGGGTCACCCAGGTACCTTCTGCAGTTCGGTTACTCAGCCAGATATGGGAGAAATCCCATAGGCAGATGAGTAGGACAGTCAGCAGTTGGTCGGGTTCACACAGGTGCCTCTACAGTCCGGTTACTCAGCCAGATATGGGAGAAATCCCATAGGCAGATGAGTTGGACAGTCAGTAGCTGGCCGTGTGGTTGCACAGGTGCCTCTATAGTCCAGATACTCATCTAGATATGGGAGAAATCTCATAGGCAGAAGAGTAGGATAGTCAGTAGATGGTCGTGCCCTTTTGCTCGTCTGAGATCTCAGCCAGGTATGGGAGGATCCCATTGGCAGATGAGACAAACAGGTAGCAAATTGTATAGCAAAGATGGCATAGCTGATTATCTCAGATATCTAGGATTGAGTGATTCTCCTGGATCCAGGATCGAGTGATTCTCCTGGACTCACCGAAGGACTGGTGAGGATGTCACAGATATTCAGGATTGAGAGATTCTCCTGAAATCCAGGATCGAGTGATTCTCCTGGACTCACCGAAGGACTGGTGAAGATGATACACCGAGACTGTGTGGACAACCTTCAGTATGCATAGAGATGATGGAGACAGAGTAGAGTACAAGATGAAACCCAGATGATCGTGATGCTGATGAATACGGAAGAATACCTTCCTTGTTGAGAGGGAGTGTTGGATTTTGTACAACTTCGGAAGATATTATTCTTTACATTTTATTGTACTTTCATTGTACTTGTTATACCTCCTAAGGGGAGAAGAACCGTATGTAAACAATTATGTAAACACATGAAAGAATTAATGTAAGCCTTGGGGTGCAAAAGAAATTAATAAAAAGATTAAAAATAAAATATTTATTGCCCCCAAGACAAGTCGGCTCCATAAGGGATTTTCTGGTTTCAACACTTGTATAAATATGAGGTTAGTGCTCCTCATTTATTCATTCTCACACTTGAGAGTGGCGCATC
The DNA here is from genome assembly GCA_027924585.1 of Larix kaempferi. Lineage (NCBI taxonomy): Eukaryota > Viridiplantae > Streptophyta > Pinopsida > Pinales > Pinaceae > Larix > Larix kaempferi. The sequence goes on along the minus strand of BSBM01000301.1, from coordinate 4,673,161 downwards.
ACTTGGGAGAGGAGAATTTCGCATCACCTAAAGGAGGAGGCTGATTTCTAGGGTTTCTATTTGTGGGAAACATTTCCACACTTTCTATTTTCTCATTTGTACTCTGATCTCAGAATTATCATCTCTTTGCGAAGGTTGTTGGGTTTTCTCCCTATTGGGTTTCCCAGGGTAAACTCTGTGTTGTTGTTTTGTGCTTTGTCTTACTTCTAGTGATCTTGGTAATGCATTTATGTTTTATGCTATGAATTTATGAAATTTAACAGTCACCATGGTGAACTTGAGATGCCTTCAAATGTTGTTTGCTTCATCCCTACAAACAACCAATCTTCAAAACCTGAAAGGAACAAGGGCTTCATCCCTTCATGGAGTTGCCACGTGAGAAGAGAAATCTGCAATAAGAATCTCCCACAAAATGTCATGAAGCATGATCTTCAAATTTCCAGGAAAAGGGCTTTATCCCTGGCAATGGTGCCAAAATGTTAGAGTTCAAACTAGCATTTGTGATTAAAGCCCAAAAGAACAAGGCTAGCTCAACTATAACCTAGAGGTGTTACCCACTGTCACCTCACTAACTACCTCCCTACACTTTAGGTTGGCTCTTCAACCAAGGGGGCCTTCCCTAATTATAGGATTGGTTAGGCTTTGAGTGAAGAGAAAGGTGAAGAGAATGCTTAGCAAAACGAGTCTTTGTTGTAGTATGAAAAATAAAAGGGGATAATGGAAGGACAAGAGATTAGTGCCAATCCAATAAGGGCAAATGGAATCAATCCAACAAAGGAAAAAAGGAGTCAAGGAGCTAGTCCAAAGAGGGCGAGTTCAACTAAGAATTTCAAGGCTAAGAATTCCACTGAAGCATGACATAAATAATGCTCGAAAATCTGGAGGTTTAAGGGAAGAAGGACTGCCAAGTGTGACGCAAGGACCCTTAAAACATTGCTAAAATTAACTAGGATGCTCCAAAAATGATGCCACATCAAAACATAGCTAACTAGGGTGTGATTTATGCAATGAAGTATTAGAAAGCGACACCCTTAAAGATGATATAATCAATAATAATATAACATTGCATAAATCAACCAAAGATTGGAGGAGACTTTCTCTCACAACCCTTCCAATGAGACAATTTTGTCTATCCATGGCCCTAGTTAACAAGTCTATTAATTCTACAACTCATTAACAACAATTGAAGGACAATGAATAATATCGCCACACATAATAGGAGAAGGATACCTTATACTTCAATTTACCCCAAGGAACATATGTTCGTTAAGTTCCAAGGAGAAGAAATCTTCACAATTCAACCATCAAGAATACAAGGCATCATCTGCATGAACATCCATAATCTAGCATCCAAGGCATCATCAACATGTCATCCCCATGAAATTTGTGATGAATATCACATGTGGACACCCATGCAATATGGGGGGTAGCACCCCCCTTCTCTAGACTTCTAGTGGATCCAGCTTTGGATCAAGAATTCAATATGGAGATGTTTGATTTTTTTTTTTCGTTCATAATAGTTTTTGTGCAGTCTATGAATGGATTTTGTGCTTAGAGATGTTAGTCTCCTTGTCTAGGAAGGGAAGGGAAGCAAAGCTCTGCCATGCATCTAATTTAGTACTTTTAATGATTTTGTATAATATATAACTCGGTTTTCAGGACAAAACAGCAGTACAGAAAAGGGCCATATAATAGGGATACCTATGAATTTGAATTCAAGTAAATGCATCTATTCAATTTATCTAAGCATAGGAGAGAATCTTCCTTTTCCTGATCATGGTATTTGGTCATTATTATAATTTTGAGTGTCCTTTGTTAAATACCTTCATTAAAAGCTTTGGCTAAAGGAGCAGTGTGGCAGTTGTTTGCCACACATTTTTATTAGTTCCTTTCAAGGATAAGTTAGAGGGATATAAGAATTGTTTTTTAAATGTGTTTTGAGTATTTGTATCATGCTTTTAGCTAAGAAGCTTACATCTTCAAGAATACAAAGAAAACTAGACTAAGATTCTACATTCTTGAGTCCATCTAGGACCAATGCCAAAAAAATGACAAATGAGATGGTTTATAATGACTAAATACTACTTATATCCATCCAACATCTATTTATAGAAAAAACGTCAAAGGTTGACATGATCTCAATAATAAATTGTTTTAAAAGTGAACAAATTCTCTAGAACAAAACGTTTTTCATTTATATCTCAATGGTAAAAAAAACCATATGTAGTGGAGCGCAATATAACCTTGTTAAATGTTTCTACTTTTCCCATTAGTTTATAAATATGTTATTTTGATTATGTTTATGATGTATGTTATTATATTTTCATATAACCACAATCTAGAAACATCGCTTACCTTTGACAAGGATTCTGCAGAAAGGCATGGAGAAAGCATTCAAAGAGAGGTGGCTGGGTGTTCCAACTGGAGAAACACTCTATGGAAAAACGGTAAATACTATGTGCTCACCATTGTTTTTATCTGTGAGGGTATGATCTTTGATTTTTTGTTTTATACTGTTTCTATTTAGAAGTGCATCATGTATTACTTCATGACATATATACTAGTATTTATACTAGATATATGAAAAAGTACAATATAGCTTAGTTATATAAGCAAGTAGATAAAGATCAAAATGACAAAATGTTTCAAAATTTGTCAGCTCATTGTTCTTATACTTGAAAGAATACATCCGTGTGAGAACAAAATCCTTGTATATCATAAAACTTGTTTTCAGAAAGATTGAAAGTACTTGCAATATCCACATGTTGCAGCATGAAGTCAAAGTCTTGGAAAGGAGGCTGCATCATACTTCAGCCATGTTGTCTGCGCCCTCCTATGTGGTGGTATTAATGTCACATAGCTTTCCAAAGGAGTGTTATGGGATTCCTTTTCAATCCTTTAGCTGGTCAATATTTGCTCATATCTTCTCTATGTCCTCAATGAATCTCATAGTCCCTTTGAGCGCTGTTTTTTTTTATCTTTGCATAGTTGGAGGTCCTCTTTGGTTCTGTGGATGTTTGCCTTTAATGAATCTCTCTCTTCCAGGATTGCTGGTGGTTGTTAAGCAAATCTGATTCCTCAGGTCTCTTTATACTTCATCAGGGATCTCTTCTAATGCAGGCAGAATGGTTCACACCGTAATTCTTCATTGAGAGTACTGATTGGAGTTTTGGAGAGGCCTGATGATAAAATAATGACCAATGTTTGTTAGAGATAGTGGTATCTAGAGATGTCCTCCATGATTCAGATGCCTTTCATGGAGGTACATCAACAGTATAGGCATCAGGATGGAGTAGAGGGTGAGATGCACTCTACTCAGTGGCATGAATTCAGCAGTGGATGCATGCGGACCTTCCGAGGTGTTTTGCCTCATGCATGCATGAGTTTTGCATGTATAGTTGTTAAATAAAAATGCATGCAAAAGTGACTTTTTGCATGCACTGATATTAGGTTTTTGGTAAACCTAATTGATCAGTGAGATGATATAAGGAGGCATAAGGTCACTGGTAAAGGTTACTCAGCAGATTGGTCAGAGAGAGATCAATCAGATTCAAGAGGGCACATAGTGCATGTAGAGGGCGACTTTCTGAGAGAGCGAGGAGCTTCTGCAGTAGGGAGAGTGAGGTGATTTGAGCTGGATCAGACCTCACTTGATCAGAGGCACTTGGCTTCCAGATACTGTGGGTTGAGAGAGCTCAACAGTGAGGTTACATACTGTTAAGAGAGAGGGCGAGTTGCAGCTGTGTAGGGGTGCACTTTCAGAGGAGAGGAGCTCGTTGTGCATCCGGTTGATCGATTGAACAACTAATACTTTCAGAGTATCTATTCCTCACTGTTTGAGGAAGGACTGTGACGATCAGAGCTTAGATCTGATTGAGTACGAGTTTCCGGCAGTTGGACAGAGGGCGCACTTCTGCATAAAGCAGGTTACTATTCCAGACAGAGTAGATTAGGGCAGTGGAGTACAGGGGGAGATAGTACATCCTGAGACGGGCAGTGTCAGACCTTTAGATAGTTCAGATCCAAACTGACAGCAAGGGTCGCATTACTCAAGAGCAACAGTTGCAGCTGCTGTTGATTAGGTTGTCATTGATGCCAACAATGTCTACAGTTAAGTCTTGGTGCCCCTTGTGGAGCCCCTGAGGGTTAGTATTTGATTTGTGGTTGTCTGTGTCAGAGGAGACCTTTTGACTTTGTCCAAGCCCAAGCTTGAAGCCCTTGGAGGCCTATGGACATTGGAAAAAGCCCTGAACACCCTTTAGAGTGTTTAATTACCCCTAAGTTGTTTCCTTGGTCCCCCATACCGCAACCTATGCCCTAGTACCCTAGGAAGTGTCCTTGTTGGGTTGAAGAAGTTTTGAAGAAGTCCTTGGTTCCACACTTAGTGGATTGATGACCGTGCAACCCCTGTTGAAGTCATGGATCTCTTGTATGTGATGATGTCATAAATGACTTAATAAAGTCATGGAACCTTTGTGAAGACCTTGATGCCCACCATTTGCAATTAAAGAGGTTAAGGAACCCACATCGCCATATGGAGAAGCCCTTGATGGGGTCATGAAGTCCACACACTTGGAAATGAAGGTACCTTGATGTAGCCCATGATCATGTGGATGAGAATCCCACACACATGATGAAGAAGCCCTCAAAAATTTGAGGAAGCCCATACAAATGGTGGTATGTTGGTGTTCGTGGTGCCCTAGGAGGATTGGGTCTTGAACTCACACATTTGGTGGCTCTTAGATAGTAATGTTGAAGCTCAAAACATTTTAATGAAGCCCTTGATTAAGTCCTTAATACTCCTACACCACTTATACACTTTGAAGATGGCCTCAAAAAGTTGATTGTATTGTGGTATCATTAAGCCATTGAGAAGACATTATCATGGAATAAAATCCTTGAATGGTGAAGCCCTTGGTCATCTGATGAGTTATTTACTATTGTTGAATAAATAAATAAATAAATAAAAAACCCTCACAAGCACTCAACGGTCACATGATGTATACAATGTACATTTGATGAAGACATGCTCAACATAGCATAAAACGATTGAAGAAATATACTAAGGAGGAAGGTCAGCTAGCAAAAGAAAAAATGAGGATTTAATTAATTGTTAAGTCGGCTCAGTCAATGATAAAATATAAAGATAAAAATACAAAATAAAAATAAAATAAAATGAAATTTTATGACAGGTCGGCCCAGTGAAAACTAGTATAAATAACCTATCCAAAATTCATTTTATAGACACAAAAATTTCGGGGAGCTCTGCAATTTCGTGGACTGAGGCCAAGTGACTGTTTTTCGGGTACTGTAGCAGCAACAGTAGACTGAATTTTTTTTATTTTTGGGTATGTGGAATTTGTGTGGAGGAAGAGCTCTGAATTTCGTGGGTCTGAGGGGCAGCCATAGTAAAAATCAGGTGTGCATTTTGTTGAAGATCTGTCTCTGAAATTCGGGTTATTTACTGAGGTAGCTGCAAATGAGAGCAAGAATTTCTACAGCAGAGCATTATTTCTGATTTCGGGTGAATGTAGACTGAGACTACCTCAGTACTTACGGGTCACAACAAAAGGTCATTCGGGCTGCTACAGCACATCTCTCAGGACAGTGAAACCGTCCAGCACTAAATTTTGGGTTTCCCACAGTTGTAATTCTGGTTTTTAGCAGCATAAATAAAAGGCTACCACGGTGATGAAGACCTAACCACATGAAGGCATCCATATGTGTTTGCAGCAGTAGTTTGAAGGTGATGAAAGTCTGATTTAGGCAGAGTCAATGCCTCAATGTTTATCATGTTGAAGTCACAATTATATGTAAGGACAAAAAGGCATACATGAAGGAAGATCAAACTCAGAGACATCCTAAAGTTCCAGGCTTTTTGAACCAACTCAGAATAAGCCACATTGGAGCAGGACACAAGCTCAGAAATTTGTGACTGAGGCAGAATTTCGGTGACCACAGTGATTCAAGTAAGAGCTTGTAATTTTGTTTTGCAAATTGAGTGAAGTTGTGAGGTGAAGAGCAGTAAGCTCTGAGGCACGAAGAGGAGACACAAGATGAGGTCAATCGAAGATAACTTGATGTCTTAATGATCTGGGTTCACGAATTGTTGAGGAAGAAAAGAACATGAGAGCTGAGTAAATGTCGATTGGTGCAATGATCTGGAGAAGCACTAGGCAAAACGAATAAGTAAAGATCAGGGTTTGAGTGCATGTGTGCAAATTGCAGAAGGGTCTCTATACAGAATGAAAGGTTGGTGTGCAAATCACTGATACTCCAAGTCAAGACGAATCCATATCAAGGTAAGATCAAATGGTTGCAGAACAAGGCAACTTTGATATACAGTGTATCAGTATAAATATTTGTATCAAGAAGTTTTGAAAAAAGGTAGTATGAATTTTTGTCTTGAAATGATCTGAAAAGAGTAAGCGTGAAATGAATTTCTGAGAAGAGACTTAATGTCTTGAGTGCAAATGTAAAGAACCATGTGACAGAAATACTGGATATCATGTGAAAATCTTTGTGAACAAAAGTGGTAAACTACAGGAAGTAGTGTCATAGGAACTACAGGAAGTAGTGTTACAGGAATGATGGAGTCACTGTACATTATGTGCTGATGAAAGAAAGTCTAAGAATTGTGGCAACAACATGATTGAATTTACGATATGATGCTCTGTTTTGGAGATGTTTTGAGAATGTGAAATACCTGTATGCTTTAAGAGGGTTTGAGAGCATGAAGAATTAAGTAAACATATGCAAAGAAGCAATTTTTTTGTGTACAAAACAAAGAATTTGTATATCATGTGCAGATGAAGGAGCTTTTGAGGGTAATGTTGTAGCTCCAGAATTGTTTGTGACATTGTTTGAAGACAGCTTTTAAAGGGGTACCACAATCGAAGGACGTTACAGGAATTGAAGTTAACTACAGGAATGGAGTTTTGGTGCTACAAAGACTAAAGTGAGCTACAGAAACAGAGGATTGGTGTCATCTTCTTAACAGGTACATAAGCAGCTTGGTACAGGTTTGGCACAGGTTGCCTTATGTGCAGTTGGTCTAACTCAGATTGGCTGAGTTGTATGAGCAGTTGGTTGGACCCAGGTGGTCTAGTACACAGTTGGTTGAACTCAGATTTATTGATTCGAATAATGTGAACAACAGATTGATTTATGCACATAGATTGATTGGTACTGTTATCACGCAACTTGTAGTTGCCCCTAGTGGTATCCCATCCGGGATGGTAGAGGAGACAGGCAACTAAAGAGGTGACCCAAGAGATGCCACGGTTCCCAATGCAAGGTGGGAGTCACGTCAACCGAGGCACTCTTCGCTTTAGGTCAAGGTGTAACAAGACCTAGGGGGAGACCCTATAACCAATCACAGTCGATTGGACCCAAACAAAGGTTTCTAAGGATAAGTAAATGATGAGTTTACGGAAACCAATGCAAGGCTAAGTGGACCTAGAAGTTGATATATGGTTGAAGGTGGTTTGAGAGATTGTTAGTGTTTCAACCTATGTATGGTTTAGGCCACATAATTGGGTATGATGACAAGGTGTAGTACCATATGTTTACACAAGTGGGTCTTATTTTCTTGGGATGTGTGAAATGGCTTTAAGTGGGCCCACAAGGTAAAGCTAAGGTGTGAAATTGGTACTAGAGGTTAGGTAATGATTAGATCTATGGACCTAAGTTAATTTTAGGAGTGCCCATGTACTGGATCTAGGGTTTGACACAATTCCCAAGGAGTGCGACTTGCTTTGAGGAGGACTAGTGCCTTGCTAAATGGGCTAATGGGGTCAAAAAGGTATGTCAAAGTGTAGATCGGGACACCTAGGAGCCAAGTCAAGTGGGCTAAATGAGATTGAATGGTTGGATCTTGCTAGATCTAGGTTTTCATGAAATGACCCTAAGTGGACCACAATCCCTTGAAACAAGGAATGCTACCCCCAAGGCAGATCGTCACAAAATGATACTCTAGACCTAGGTTTCAAGGTATGGCCAATCCAAATCTACAGAAATCTCAAACACCCACTTCCTCAAAGTGGACAAACTCACCTTCCCTAGGTAGTGCGACTTTGCTCGAGTGCTAAAAGAGGGGTTAGGTGGACCAAATCAAGTCCAATGGCTACCAAACTATAGATCCAAGTGGCTTATGCCCCGATCTATGTGGATCCCAAAAACCAAGTTAATCCAAGGGTTAGATCTTAGTAGATCTGAGTTTTGAGGTGCCAAGAAGTTCAAAAGGGGGTTTTAACCCCTTAAAACATGGAATGATGTCCACAAGGTAGAATTCACCAAAGTAAGAATCTGGGGGTAGGTTATCAAGTGTGTAGATTACCAATCAAGTGGGATCTCACCTACCCATGTGCTAGATCTAACCAAACAAGCCTCTCTCTAGGAAGTGCGATTTGGGTTCAAGAGGGCTTTTTGCCTTGAAAAGTGTGTCAATTCTAAGCCAATCACCACCAAACTATAGATCCAACTAGGGGTGGATGCTATAGATGTGGGTTTTCAATATCTCTTCAAAAGCAAGGCTAGATCTAAGTAGATCTAAGAAAAACCAAAAACAAGGGTTTTAATCAATTAGGGTTTTTATGATCTAGAAATTATGGATGATTCAAGGAAGAAGAAGATCATAGCTCTTGGAGCATACCTGGATGGCAAATATGGCAAATAAGATATGGCAAATATGCAAGATAGCTACAATAGATCCTCCAGTGCAATGGACAAAAGCATTTACAATCGAAACAACCAACATCCACTCCAATCCAAGCATGTACTCCAAAAGATAGAAATTTTATTCTAAGAGCCAAAAATCTCTAGATGAATTTTACAATGAGAGGCTCCCTCCTTAAATAGGATGGGGAGAGAGTACAATCCTAACCACTTTCTACATGAGTGGCTAAGATTAAAAGATCAAAAGATCTAATCAACGGCTAACAATAAATCATAACAATACATCACATGGATCACCCAATATAATGATAGTGCCCCCACTAAATGGTACAAAAAGAGGGTGACGTCATCCACTAGAAAAGTATAAGTACCAAAATCCACCTCATAGTGACTAGGACATGACAATATAAGCACATGGTGGGGCTAGGAGGCATCAATCCTTACTAGCTCATCCCCAAGGCACAATAAAATAATAAAATATGTCCAATATAATATAAATGATCAAATCTGTCCTCAAAATCTGTGACAGACTAGCAGTAAAAGACCTCCTGTGATCAATGTGGGCATACCCACATGGTGAAAACTGGCTGGAAGATAGTGAGATCACCCTGGAAGACCTCTGTGAAAACCAAATGCCAAAACCTTGCCTCAATTGCCCAAATCGATTTCCTCAGTGACCACTTTATCCCATTTTTTAACTGCCTCGGTAACTGTGAAAGTGCCAAAACTGCCTCCTAGGGCATCTGCGCTGTCCATCTGAGCCCACCAGGCTCTCCAGAAGGGGGGGTAAATGGTAAAAACAAGTGGCTGGACCACCCACTTTATCATCAGCGCCCTAGGTGAACTGGCCTCTCAGGGCCCCTGCTGCTCAGGCTGGGAAATCAGCCCCAAATCTGGTCAACAAGTGTAAAACTGCATCAATCACTGTCAGAAGTGCCCGGAACTGAAAGATAAGTGTCTCATTGGATCCAGAAGACCCAAATCCACTAGAAATGTGTACTCATACACCATGGGTTGCCCTAAAGGGCCAGCTGTAGGGTCCACCATATATGGACAATGTACAATCTGCTGATCTGAAGTAATAAATAAATCTGCTGAACTGGATCAATCATCATCTGCATCATATGTCCATCATATGATATCATCATCAAGCATGTGGGACCATCAATCAACATCAATAGGCATCTATACATGGCCCACATCATCACAGATCCCAATAATGTACAACCAAGGATAAATCACATCAGTAGACTAAGACATGCTTCTCTAATCATTTTCACATCCTAGCTCAAAGTATAAGATCCATTCAGTGGCATTAATCAAGTTAGCATATTCCTTTGTTATATAAAATTACTTGCACAATAGTTCAAATGACAAACTCACCCATTGGACATGGTCAAACTGCTAGTGAAGAATGAAGGCTAGGAACAAGGTTGGGCAAAGGGGTTGACCTATCTAACTCAACTCAAAAATACTTTGGACTGGGAGAAAGGGGAAAGCTACAAACTCTGTGCCGGACAAAATAACACGGGGGATGGCTGTGCCTCACAAATGGATAAGTTGTTCAGAGAGTGCTTATTCAACTTAGGCATCATGTCTACATCAAGTTGATCCAGGTTCATTAGGATCATTCAATTTTATTTCATGGCCTTTTTGGCCTATATAACCCTTCGGATTTCAGGTGTGCTGATAAACACAACTAGTTGCAGCTTGCATCCAGGGCATGTTTTCAAATATATATAAGGTCAGCAATTGTTTAGATATAGCTTTTAAGAACCATTGCTTTTTGGACCTTCTTATACTCTTCGAGGAGTATTTTTAGCTGTTCATCGCTCTTGCCCCTTTTTTTTGTTTCCATGGGCGAATTTATAAGTTTCCATAGGTAGAACATGAGCTTTCAGTTTTAGCCAACAACATCTCAAGTGACTAGGGGGAGTTCGAGCCAATGCCAAACATTGGGACAACCAGAATGATTTAGTCCTACAATCCAACTCACCAAAGGCAAGTTTTGTCACCAACTTAGAGCCGAGACACTGAATATACAGGGATGCGGTCCAAACACAGAGGTAGAAAAATGGGGAAGTCCTCGGTATCAGAAAGTCAAATGAGACAGGTCAAGGTTTGAATTTAAATAGGAAGGTCATGTATGGATGGAGTCAAGTGAATATGGAGCCTACAGTAGCAGACAACTGGTGTCAGGAGAGACCATATCTATGTAAGGTGGAAAACCAGTGGATTTTGTTAAATGACCTAAATGTGCAAGCAATTGTCCATTTTATGATTTATAGTTCATTTTAAACAGTTTGCCACATCAGGAATAATATACCAAGCAGATGCTATGAACATGACTAAATCAACAAGATAATAATCCACAGTCAGTGATAAAGCATCCATAGATCATACAACATCATCATAATAATAATCATCATGTACCATCTGAAACACTGCTACAATACATCTCTAAGCACTGAACTGAAACTGTATGGGATAAAGGGTCACATCGGTCATCAAATCTGAACTCTCAAGGCTCAGCCTTGACACAAGGTCTAAATAATATACTGCTCTGATCATGAGTGATCCAATATATATATAGCCATGCTCTGAATAATGGAAGCTCTGGAATGTGCAGATATTTGCTGAACAAGGATAGTAACCCTACTACTATGGTGTGATAACAGGTACAGCCAAGATTGATTGGTACAGCTAGATTGCACAGATTGATTATACAGGATGATGAACAGTGTGGCACAGTTGTGATGAGCAGTGGTCAGTTAATGAGCAGTGAACAATTGCTAAGCAGTGAATGAGCAGTGAACAATTGATGACAGTGGTCAGTTGATGAGCAGTGACAGTGGTTGAGCAGTGTGGTGCAGGTGCTGGTTAATAGGTCCGCAGGATCGTGCGGTTGTGATTCAGCAGTATCTATCTTCATATCAGGGTGGTAGGACGGGGCAAGGAAATCTAGGGAGCTAAGGCTTCCTTTAGGTTGTAGCCTGTAAACCATGGGGATGTAGCCTCCTTCCAGTTGTAGCTGGAGAATTGATGTCTTTGTAACAAAGGGGGTTGTTGCCTCCTTCCAGTTGTTGCTGGTAAATTTTTATTATAAAGGCTTCCGTGGTTTTTCCCCCAGGACTTGGGTTTCCACGTAAAAATCTTGTGTACTGTGTTTTGCTATGCTTCCTATGTGATGATGATATGATGATAGGTGATGATGAGCTGCAATTGTTAATAATGCTGATGATATAATGATAATGTGGTAATACATTAATGAATGATGTATTGAAGAAGCAGTTGATGATTGTTAAAGTTGAAAAAGTAATAAAAAGCTATACACATTGTTCACCCCCCCCTCTCAGTGTGCTCGGTGTGTCCAACAACTGCTCCAGATCTTGGGTTATTCTAACCCGTCAGGTTTGGTCATTTGTTTCTGAAGAACTGTATGTACTAAATCTATTCTTCTTTGCTCTGGGCTCAAGAAAGAAGAAAGCCTCACAGAAAGCTGGTTTTCCTCGTTTGGGGTTTCCAGGGTATATCCTGAGTTATTGTGTGATTGCTGTGTTTTTCATTGTGGAAGTGTTAAGAGATCTATAGTGTTTTGTATCTTAAGTCATTATTGTATTTCTGATTTATAGAGACTCAAACCGCTTAAGATCTCAGGGCATCCAGAGGGAGTAGTGATCTCTGGATAAATTAACATGGTATTAGAGCCCTAGTAAGGGTCAGGGAGAGCAATCACACTCAGATTTGCGAGTGGTATGCCAGATCTATGTGGAGACTCAGTTGGGATATCAGATTTGTGGAGAGAGTGACCAGATCTGAAGAGTAGGGTTCAGATCTGTGACAGTCGAGGTCAGATCTAATAAATCTGAGGAGTTGGAGTCTAGATCTGAGATAGATCTAGTAGATCAGTGAAGATAGAGACCCGATCTACAAGATCTGAAGAGCGGAGCTCAGATATGTGGTTGTAGAGGTCAGATCTATTAGATCTATGATTTTGGTGGATAGATCTGAGATAGATCTATCAGATCTGCATGAGCAGTCCAGATCTGTGGTAGATAGTCCAGATATGAAGAGCAGAGTTCAGATCTATGAGTGCAAATATCATATCTGTGAGTGCATACACTAGATTTGTGAGGATAGACATTGGATCTGTGAGAACAAAGATCAGATTTGGGAGAACAAAAAAAAAATCAGATCTGAGAAAGAGAGGGCTAACTTGTTCACCAAGGCATAGACCTACAGGTTGGTTTTGATTCAGAGATTTTGAATCTGCAGTGTTATCAGATTTATAGAGTCATGGCTTCAGGACTTTGTACAATTATGCATCTAACTATATGATGGGAATACGAGAAGTGTTCCTCAGTATTTCAGAGATAGACTTAGATTGCTATGAGAGGTTAGTAATGAGGAGAGTTGGTTCGTTGATGTTCCAGCCGGAGTCAGAAGGTCTACTGAGGATGGATGGAGGGATGCATGTACTAGAGCAGACAAATTTACCCTTAGTGTCAGCTTTGGAGGATGAGGGATATAGTATTGTGTTTCGAGATGGACAGAGGCTTCTATGTTCAAAGGGAGTGACCTTGGATCCAACAATGAGGCATGGCATCAGATAAGGTCAATTGTATAGGTTATTGGGCAAGCCTGTATGTGGGTCCTGTTATCACACAACTTGTAGTTGCCCCAAAAGGTGATCCTATCCAGGATGATAGAGGTGTTGGGAAACTAAAGAGGTGACCTAAGAGGGATTCGATTCCCAAGGATAAATGGTTGTCATGCTAATCGAGGCACTCTTCACTATAGATCAAGCAAATGCAAGACCAAGGGGGAGACCCTAGCTAGCTAATTTAGGCTAGCGAACCTACTCAAGACACTCTAGGGAGATGTGAAGTTGAAGAGAGAGAGAGATCAAGAGTACGTAGATCTAGATCTAGGGAAGATGGGTGGCAAATAGACTTAGGCTTGATTGAGGAGGCTTATGCAAGAGGTTAATACTCAACCAAGAAATGATTATGCCACTAAAGGAGTTAAATGAGTAGATCTAGATAGATCTAATGCCAATCTAGAAGACCCAAGTGGGTTCCACCTTTGAGTTAGTCAAAATGGAGTGAGTTGGGGCCCACTTAGTGAAATTAAGATAGGAAAGGCACTAGAAGGTTTTCCAAAGGGTAGATCTGGAGTTTAGAAGACAAAATGGAAATACCCAAATGATAGATCTGTGAAATTGACTAAGAACCCAGAACTGCGTCCTCCCCTAGAGATGGCCAGTGCTTGGATCGAAGGGCAAATGGAGTTGGATTTGCACCAAACTTGGTCTCTAAGGTTGATTAATTATTTAAGAAGTGGGTTTTAGTTATTAAGCCCAAATTATTGCTAGATCTAGCAAATCTATAAAATGAGGGTTTTAACATTGAGGGTTTTGAGTGACCAATGGGTAACACATGAAAACCAATATATACCTTGTAGATCATACCTCAAATGCTTGCGGCCGCCAAGTATGTTGATGATCCTTGCGATGAGTTACAATTCCAAGCGAGATCTAGTTGATTTCAAGCCAAAACATCTTAGTCCAAGGAGGAAGTGTGTCTTCTTTACCTGTAAATTCAAACAAACCAAGTTAGATTTGATCCACAAATAAAAGAAGAAATATGCATGGCATATCTAAGAGAATAAATCAATGGAAAAAATCACAATTGAAAAAATCCCTAAGAGATGAAAACATCTTGCCCAAGAAGAGATGGGGAATCCCCACAATCGCCCCTCCAAGCTAGTCGCACCCTGCAAAAGATGAATTCAGCCTCCCCAAGATGTTGAAATCACATAAAAGTCACTTAGATGTCTAAAAGCAAGGCATTCCAACCACGAACGAGAACATTCATCAAAGCATGAGAAGTAGATCTGCAAGATAATATTTTATTCCAAGAATTCTAGAGCCCAAAAGGTGCTTTACAATGAGGGGGGTCTCTTTCTTAAATAGGAATAGGAGAGACCAAAACCCTAACCACTTTTTAAATGAGTGGTGGAGATCAAAAGATATACAATAATAAACAACGACTATGATGAGCCGGAAATACAATACAAGGATCAACTCATGAATAGAGGGGGTGCGCACTCACTAAGTGGCCCTAGGGGGTCGCATCACATGGCAATTGACTAGGACAAGCGAAATAAGCACATGGTGGGGCCAGAAGGTGTTTATATCCTTCACTAGCATGGCCCCATGGCACAATGATAAATAATATGACCCTATGACATCATAAAGTGACCAAGTGACCAAATCGTGCCCCCCTCAAAAGCATAAATAAATATCCAAATAATAGCCCGGAGTGTGTGTGGACCCCACTGAATGCTGCAAGCTATGCCGAAAGGTGTGGGATGCATCACATAAGTCCTCTGAACAAACCTCATGCCAATTCTTTGCCTTAATTGCCCAAATCGATTTCCTTAGTGACCATTTCTTCCATTTTTATCCTTGGAAAAATCACCTGTAAAATGATAAAATGCTTGTAGCTCTCTGCCTGGTGCCCCGGGCAAAAATCTGACTGCATCAAAGTGTCTGGGGGTATGGTAATATGGTAATAACAAGTCGCTGGATACCATACTCCCTCTATAGAACCCTAGGAGAACCAAATAAAACTCCAACTGTGCTGTCAAGCCATTTTATAGTGGCAAATATGCAGTAAAGTGATAATCTGACTGTAATCTCATCCGAAAGTGCCTGAAACTGATATCTGAGTGTGCCAATGGACTCAGAAGGTCCAAAAGTAGTAGAGATGAGTACTCATACACCTTGTGACCACTTGGATAATCATCTGTAAGCTCAACCATGCCTAGACCAATAAAAATAATGGTCTGTAAATAATAATAATATATAAAAATGCATCAAATCATCATATGAAACCTGTGTCTGCTGCATGGAACCATCAAGTGAACATCATAGGACCATAAATAATCAACCTCGAACATCATCGGTCCAACTCATCTCAGATCCTGCGGTTGACTTGGTTAAACTGGGTTTTGACCAGGTCAAGATTGATCAAAATACTGACCCAGGCTCAATCTAATTGATGCTACAAGTGCAAATGGTTAAGATATGCTCCGCAAGTCTAAAGTATAAAGTAGCATTTCACTGGCAATTTAAGCAATTAACACATCAAATATAAGTCCAGAATTAAACAATCAATTACTCAGAATAGACCCTCAAGAATCTACTCATTTCATGGATATGGCCATTTTGTTAGGAATGGGTGATGGTGAAAAATGCAAGGCTAGGATAAGGGGATGACTTTACAACCTCTACACTATGATACTTTGGATAGAAAGGGAAAAGGGATACTCACTTAAGCATATGTTGGATAGAAAACATACAAGGAATGGCAGTGTCTCAGAAATGGAATGAGTTGATTTGAGGAGTGTTTATTCAACCATTAGCAAATGTCTACAACTCACATCCAAGCTGGAACCAGCCCTGTGAGGATCTTTTCTAGAACCACCGTGACTGGGTGCATAGCTAACCGTAACTTGAGGTTCTAGGGGACACTTAGAATTAGTTGTCCCTTACTCCATCTCACATCACAACCTGTAGGCTCCGTGAGGAATTAATCATTACATTTTAACTTGGCCAACAATTCTTTAGATTTAGCATATATTTAACCACTGCTTTTTAGGCCTTATGACCCTTTTGGATTTTGTATGTGCTTAGAAGCACAACTAATCGCAGCTTTCATCCAGGGTGCTTTTATATTTCATTTCATAGCCCTCTTTCATTGTCCTGAAAAGCACAGTTTTAGTTTATTTTCATGGGCTTGCACATAAGATATAATAATAGTTCACACATGCATGTAATGATGGTAGTACATTGTGCTTCAAGTCTAGCCAACACAACTTAGGCAACTAGGGGGATCATCCACAATCAGGACCAAACATCGGGGGCAACCGACCAGAGAGGTTCAGGCTTCAAATCCAACTCACCTAAGCTCAGGAACCAACACCAGCGGGTTCTCCTGGCCCAGGAGGATCAACGTTTCGGTAAGTTCTGTCGCACAACTTAGAGCCGAGACACAAAACAACAGGGAAACTATCCAACATAGAGGTAAAAGTGGGGAGGTCCTCCACATCACAGGCTAAGGTGTGTTATCAACTGATTTGTACAAATAGTTGAAACCTTATTGAGCCGCCAGTGTTGGAACACATCAGTGTTCACTTCCAGAGTATCTGGGTTTCATTGTATTTGGGTATAGCCAGTTTTGTTTTTGAGTCGACATGACCATGGCCCCAGGGGGGTTTGTATCAAAGTGTGCTAGTAGGGTCTGAGTGGCTCGGTTTCCCATGACTGGATTAAACAACTAAGGTATTCCAGGGAGTTTTTTCACCGTCAGATTATACTTTGCTTCAGGCGAAATATAATCTCTTGGTTTTTCTCCCGCTTCCTCCAAAGCTGGAATGCCCGATTTTGGAAATTTGGCCGTGGGGGGTTATTAGGGTCCAACTATAATATATAAACCTACTAGACACTATTAGAATAGGTTCTGGTCATGTCCTAGGTCTCTAGGACCCCCAGAAAAAATTTCGAAAAAATTTTACTGGACGCGTCGAAATTGGGGTTTTTAATTTTTTAATTATTTTTAAATTTTAATTAAATTTCTCTATAGTTTAAATAGAGAAATTTGAGTCTGTAATATGTCAGTCATCCGGGGTCCGTTTTCAGTGTTTGATGGCTCGTTTCATAAGCCAAAAATCACACATGACCCATGGAGCAGCTAAACCCAACTTTCGGATGTCAATTCCGCCCCGTAATTAATATTTTCTCTGAAAAGTGATTTACAGAGAAATTATTAATTAAAATAATAAAATTGATTATTTTGGAGATAATCCAAATCTCTCCAAAATTAATCAATTTGATTAAAATAAAAGGCTAAATGACATGGCGATGAGCATTTAGGAAGATTCCAATCAACTCCAAGCCCACCCAGTCATCCATCCAGTCACCAGCAAAGAATCTTCTTGAGCAAATTCGCCCTCCTTCATGAGAAATTCGATTTAGTGATGTGTCATTTAGTGGTTGGGTTGGTGGCTTGCATTTAAGCTTGAGATAGGCGCCCTATTGACTCACCATTCCACCAAGGCTTGGCTCTCTTCATAACTCGAGTCTACACCTACCATTCCCCACGTGTCTCCCTCACAACCAACTCGCAATCCCTTTGAATCCTCACGTCAAACCCCTAGATCCTCACGTCAATCTCCTTTGAGCTCATGTTAGACCCTTGTTGGAGCTTAGGCATTGGTTAAATGAAGTAACACGTGGGCTTGGCTCTCATATAAACTCGAGTTAGTGCCTACCACTCCCTAGCTCGCCCTCCACATAAGCTCACGCCTTTGCTATCCTAGCTCGCCTTTCCTTGTTGTACATTGTCCATTGGTTAATGTCTTCACTCCCAACCTACCTCAAGATCGAGTTTTTGCCACCTAGTGCCATTCACACCTACCTCAAACTCGACTCCATTGCTCCAAGCCTTTGTTGATTGGAATTTGACCTCATGCTCACCACCAATTCGACCTAGGGTTTTGGCATTTAGATTTAGTATAAAGAGAGGCCCTTTGGGGTTATTATCTCATGGAGAATTTGAGGCAAACTTACTTTGCCAAAATTGTATATGTGTTATAGCTTTTGCTAATTGAAATAAAGTGGCTTTGGAGGTCCATATGGTGTGTTGATCTTGTTCATGGAAAGTGCTTCAATATAATCAAGGTGATATTGTTTTATGGTTTTTGCTTACATGTTCCATGTTTTGATCAAATTATTTAAGCTTAGAAGACTTTTCCAAGTCCATAGGGTGGGCATTTGGGTTCAATTTGTCCATTGATGTTGGGTTGTTTGTGATTGGGAAGTAGTGGATTGTAGTCGGAAATACTAACACTCTTCTTGTCCCTTTCAACTTGGCATACTATATTTGATCAATCTTGTTTGTAAGTGATACATTTTGCAGATCTATAAAGTTATGAAGAGGAGTTGGAACTAGGTTGTCTCCTCCATCTCTTCAAAGAACAAATCTTTCCATTAACATTCATACATTGCAGGATCTCCCAAAGTCGACCTCACAATACCAAGATGGTGGCATAAAGGGGTTTGAGTTCAAAGATCCATCTCTTATATTCAAAATATTGTTTATTGGTTACTTTGGGCTTTCACTTTTTCAAGCCTTCTCATTTGCTCTTTGAAGCTTTTATATTTGCATGCTAAGCCACTTCTAGCCCTTCTAGCCTTGATCCAAGATTTGCCTTGTCTTCAAGCCATAGATTAGAAATCCATAAGGTTGAAGTTCCTTCAACCTTGGGGAATAACTTGGGATTTGCTCCCTTGTGCTCTCTTCAACACTCGCTGTCGGCGTATCACCGGTTAACCGGAGGATTTCCAAGGCGGTGTTCTACTACCTCAAGTGTTCCACTTGTAGCCCTTTGCCCTTGTCTTGCTTTTTCATCCCCCTTTGCCCTAGTTTTTCCCTTTTTTCCATTTCGCCTTTGTCTTCTAGCTTCTCCCTTTTTCCTCCTTTCGTCCTACCTCTCTTTGCCTTAGATCTTTTTACCTTTCTCTTATTGCTTTAGCCCATCCTTACTTGCCCTTCACCTTCTCCCCTCGTCCATCCTCTTTAAGTCCTAAAATCACATCAAAACAACAAAACAAAGGGGTTAGTAGTATTTAGTATTAGATCTCGTTACTTGGTTATTTGGTAGTTGTTTTTGCATAGTTAGATCTCATAAAAATAAATATCTTGCATTTGTCTTTTGAAGTACTTAGTCATTTTCATATCCATACTATCATAGCTTGCATGTAGCTAGTAGATTTTTACAAACTTTCACATCTTCCAAAAGATAGAAAATTTTGCATAAAAATATTTTAAAATTTTTTATACTTTAGATCTCATTTCTAGGACTTTCCAAGAGTTTGTTGTTCGCTGGTCCGTTTCGCCATAGTTAACATTTTATGATAAAATTTCATGCATTCCATATTTTAGAGATAAAACTTTAAGTCTAGACTTAACTAGTTTGAAGTTTTGATTTTGTCTTTTGCTAATGGTTAATGGGTGCCTTGTTTAGATATTTTGGACTTGTGTAGATCATTTGAGAAAGAGAGATATTCGATAAAGATCTTGAAACAAATGATCAAACGCAAAATAAAGTGAAGGAGCCATGAGAATGACTCAATCTTGATATACTTATCCTTTGTAATAACAAGTAGAATTTATATCTTCTTCAATAATTTTCCAAGTATTATCGTTCTCAAAAGACCTTGCAAGGTTTTAAACCCAAGGCATCTGTAACAGTTTAATAAAAGGTTTCAAGTGGAGGGGGTCTCCACTTTTGGGTCTTCTTCCCCATTTGGGGAAGAGTGTTGGGTTTTGTGGTCTGGTGTAACTTAGTTTATGTTTCCATGCTCTTAGATTAGTTTCTATCTCATTTTTGTTTATCTTCCATATTCACTTACCCCCATGCTTTCCCGAGTAGGGTCTTGAACCTGAAAGAGATTCTTGGGTAGTTAGTTTTATTTCTCATTTATCCTTTTCTTGTTTCTCTTCCAAAGCTCTCAGCCGGAAGTTGTATCCTTGAGACGAAGTCTCAAGGGCAGGACCACATAATTTGTGGTTACTCTTCCATCCCCGTCGGTTTCCTTGGTAGAGCTTTCAGCTAGCTGGAGGTTCTCAAGTGCAGGCGGTTCTAGCGGTTGATCCTGTTTCGGGGATCAATCCCACCTGTTAGATTAAATCTTGTACGGTAGAACACTAGTTGTTTTTTCTTAATTTCATGTTATTTGGCAGAGTATTTCTTGTTAAGCATTAATTTATATCTTTCAAGTTTATCAAGTGGATTCATCTTTTAAAGTTATTTTACTGCTTTCACAACACAAATACTTTTGCTTCCTTAAAATAAACCAAAGTCTCTTGAACTTGGCCAAATCCAAGTCAAGATCACCCTCTATCGGAGGGCATTTTAGTCTTGCATCATCCCTGCATTAGGCATTTTATTTTTAGCAAGTCTCTTGAACTGCGGTCATAAGACCAAGTCAAGAGCGCTCTCTGTCGGAGAGTTGAACAAGGCTTTTAAATAAATAAAATTTTCCACTCACACACCCCTAATTAATTTATCTTGGTTTGTCCTACACCCGTATGCTCTGCCAACCAGAAACGGTTGGGCTAGTACTCAGAAAGGTGGAAGACTTGATAATTACGATCGATAAACTTAATTAAAATTTTTACCCAAAACCTCAACCAAGGCAAAATACTGTTCTTCCCACGAGAGGTGACGCCGGGAAATCACTGTCAGACTCAAGGGCGGTTCAAACATTGCACACCAATCCTTATTGAATCTGGGTGCTTCCGACAGGTCACTTAGGGTTGCCAGTATCTTTTTTGGGTAGGGTTCTACCATCTTTTGATACCTTTTGGTCTTAGCCCTAATAATCAAGACAACTAAAACTTTGAAATTTACCAAGATAATTTGCACAACGATCTCACAAACAGTTACTATCAAGACTTACTTTTCAGCATCCCCCAGCACTACATTTGTTATTTTGACTCCATTATCTATTGGATAAGGCACTGGTCCTTTTGTCATTTAATTTTTATCTGTGGATGCTTCTTAATTATCTCAAGTCTTTATATACTGTTTCGCAACGTGGATTGCATCTTATCGTGTGTTTTATTTTCAAGCTTTATATTGTCTCTCATTTCACAAAAAACTCCTAAACAACACCCATCCGCATCACTACATCAAAAACACTATAAAAACAAGAGCCTTAGTGAAACTCTCTTTTAGGGACTACCCCCCTTGGCTTCGTTAGGAGTTTGCCTAAACGGAGGAGCTGGGATTCAGGTGACAGTACCTGGCTCATTGCTTGCCCCCAAGGCCACACCTCTCTCACTTGTAGTGAAGAGACAGCTTTCGAAAGATTTCCGCTGCTGGTGTGCATATTGGCGGACAACAAGGTGTAAGTCAAGGTAAAACCAAGATGGAAGAGAACAAATGGATGGGAAAAGCGATAAGTGATGCCATAACTAGCAAGCCATAAATGGTGGGAATAACCATGTCCATACTACTTGAGAGGGTAAAACCAACGCGTATAAGCAAGAATTTCTTATTCTGAGTAATTAGATCACTTAGATGCTAGACATTCAACAAAAAAACCATGTCCATATATATATATAACACCAGATCATGACCACCAAATACCTAGTCAAGCTACTAAGATAAGCAAAAGAACAAGGCAAACATATCCAATGCACAACCATATACCTGCTGGGTCATATACCTGTACCTGTCATCTGGACCATCAATCATCACTGGAACATTGCTACTGTAAAGCTATGGGCACTATCACACTGCTCTGTATGGAAGAAGAATGGTCACCTTAGTCATCAAATATGAGGTCATGAGGCTTAGTCATGACTCATGGCATAAGATTCATCATATCAGATCTGGGGCTACTCTGATACAAGAGTGATCATCAAAAGTACTGCTCATCATAGGCTGATCTCATCAAAATGTGTAAAGGCCTAGCTCAAAAATATACAGGAAACTGTTCTGCAATCATGGTAGCCCGGCTACTATGGATGTGACAACAGGTCCAAGGAGACCTTGGATGCAATTTCAGTATTAGTGACAGAGGGAGAGCATGATGCTTCTCTCAAGATGACACTGATAGAGGAGGAGCACAGATCTGCATATCAGAGTGCAGTAGATGTAGCCAGGAAGCCTTCCAGTTTAGAGGAAGCAGCTGCAGCAGCAAAGGATGTGCTTGATCCTGGTGGATGCTTCTCCAGAAGTACCTTCCTCGCTAAGAGGGAGTTTGGAGAACCCTTGGAGGTATCAAGAGTACTATTCATTCCAAGACTGAGAGGGAGTATACTCTCAGTAGCAACATTGGGTGCTTCCGGTTACTCAGTAGTGTTTCAGAGGGATATGATATTCACTTATCCGGAGGGAGTTGATCCAGTCTTGATGGGTCATAGGATCGACGATGAGTACTTGGTTCGGGGACAACCCACTCCAGGCACATCAGGTTGGTTGAGTGCATCCTCATCAGAGCCAGAGGAGGATAGAGAGCGAGATGCTCACAGCAAGGATGGTGCTAGGAGGAGTGAGTCCTTTCAGCAGATGGGTGAGCGAGATGCTCATGCTGATGATGAGGATCAGAGGAGTGATTCCTTTTATCCGATGGATGAGCGAGATGCTCATGGTGTTGATGAGACACAGGGGAGTGAGTCTTTGGACTCAGATCAGATGGATGAGCATGATGCTCAAACAGGTACTAGCTAGAGACTGAGTTGGTATGAGATGACTGAGATGGACTTACCTCAGGAGAGAGCTGAGTCAGCTCAGAGACAGAGGGAGATCACCTACAGAGTAGTAGACCCGCTTGATGGCAGATTGGGTGGTTGGTTACAACAGAGATTCAGAGGGAGTCTGAATCAGAGTTCAGTGACAGAGTCAGTGGTTGATTAGGGGGCTTCTTCTGAAGCCACATTGATGGAGTTTCATCAGGGTGCTACAGGTCAGAGGGCAGCAGTGATGGGCAGGACAGTTGGGCCAGTGTCAGCAGTAGGGGACTTGTTGGTTCCAGGCATTAGTGGATGGACTCCCCTCGATAAGAGGGAGTGTTAGAGATAGTGGTATCTCAGGATATACTCCATGATTCAGATGCCTTCATGGAGGTACATCAACAGTATAGGCATCGGGATGGAGTAGAGGGTGAGATGCACTCTACTCAGTGGCATGAATCTAGCAGTGGATGCATGCGAACCTTACGGGTGTTTTGCCTCATGCATGCATGAGTTTTGCATGTATAGCTGTTTATTAAAAATGCATGCAAAAGTGACTTTTTGCATGCAATGATATTAGGTTTTTGGTAAACCTAATTGATCAGTGAGATGATATAAGGAGGCAGAAGGTCACCGATAAAGGTTACTCAACAGACTAGTTAGAGATAGATCAGTCAGAGTTAGGAGGGCACATAGTGCATGCAGAGGGCGACTTTCTGAGAGAGAGGGGAGTTTCTGCAGTAGGGAGAGTGAGGTGATTTGAGCTGGATCAGACCTCACTTGATCATAGGCACTTGGCTGCAATATACTGTGGGCTGAGAGAGATCAACAGTGAGGTTACATATTGTTCAGAGAGAGGGTGATTTGCAGTTGTGGAGGGGTGCACTTTCAGAGGAGAGGAGCTCGTTGTGCATACGGTTGATCGATTGAGCAGCTGAGACTTTCAGAGTATCTCTTGCTCAGTGTTTGAGGAAGGACTGTGACGATCAAATCTCAGATTTGTTGAGAATCGAGATCTGATTCAGTACGAGTTTTCGACAGTTGGAGAGAGGGCGCACTTCTGCATGCAGAACTACATGGGCCCATCAGACTTTGAGCAGAGCAGGCAACTATACTAGACAGAGTAGATCAAGGCAGTGGAGTACAGGGGGAGATAGTACATTCTGAGACGGGCAGTGTCAGATCTTCAGATAGTTCAGATGCAAACTGACAGAAGGGGGGCATTACTCAAGAGTAGCAGTTGCAGCTGCTACAGATCTCGGGTTATTCTAACCCGTCAGGTTTGGTCATTTGTTTCGGAAGAACTGTATGTACTTAATCTATTCTTACTTTGCTATGGGCTCGAGAAAGAAGAAAGCCTCATAGAAAGCTGGTTTTCCTTGTTTGGGGTTTCCAGGGTATATCCTAAGTTATTGTGTGATTGTTGTGTTTTTCATAGTGGAAGTTTTAAGAGATCTATAGTGTTTGTATCTTAAGTCATTATTGTATTTCTGATTTATAGAGACTCAAACCGCTTGAGATCTCAGGGTCTCCAGAGGGAGTAGTGATCTTTGGATAAATTAACAATGTTAAATTGAGTTTGTAAATAATGTTAGGCTAATTATAAAATTATTGTGACATTTGATTATTAAATAAAGCATATGGGATTAAAATGATGTAATTAAAGATTAGGGCATGCTCCCATACTTTTGGGAGTTATGGCACACAACTTTCCAAGGGTGTGTTATAGAGTTCCTTCCCTGTCCTTTAGCTGCTTGATGTTTGCTCATATCTTCCCCATGCCTTTCTTAATGAAGGTTAGTGTATTTTAGCGTTGCTTCTTTATCTTTCTATAATCAAAGGTCCTCTTTGGTTCTGTGGACATTGGCCTTTAATGAATCTATCTCTTCCAGGATTATTGGTGGTGATTAAGCGAATTTGGTTCCTTAGCTCTCTTTATAGTTCATCAAAGAAATCCCTTGTAATGCAGGCATAATGGTTCACACAACATTTGTTCATTGAGTATTAATTGGAGTATTAGAGAGCCTTGATGATAAACTAATGACGAATGTTGACTTCTGTTTGTAAATAAACTTAGTGTTAGGCTAGTTATAAAGTTAATGCGACATTTGAGTAGTAAAAAAAAATATAAACTTAGTGTTTAACTGGTTATAAAGTTAATGAGACATTTGTTGAATAAATAAATCATATGCGAGTAAATGAGTTAACAACCCTGTTATCACACAACTTATAGTTGCCCCTAGTGGTATCCCATCCGGGACGGTAGAGGAGGCAGGCAACTAAAGAGGTGACCCAAGAAATGCCACGGTTCCCAATGCAAGGTGGGAGTCACGTCAACCGAGGCACTCTTCGCTTTTGGTCAAGGTGAAACAAGACCTAGGGGGAGACCGTATAACCAATCACAGTTGATTGGATCCAAACAAAGGTTTCTAAGGGTAAGTAAATAAGGAGTTACGGAAACCAATGCAAGGTTAAGTGGACCTAGAAGTTGAAGTATGGTTGAAGGCTATGTCACCTGGTTCGAATTCGTGTTCGAATTCGGCGACCTTGAAATTTGTCAAAAATTCGGCAATAAAAATATTGCCGATAAAATTTGGCATTAAATTCGGCAAGGCTATAAATCTTGAAAAATAAAAAAATATATGAATTTTTTTAATAAAATACAATCATTAAACATCTTGATCACCATCTAGGCTTCTAGCATCATAATCATCTATCATCTAGCATTAACACATAAATCATCCTTATCTAGATTAAGAGCTAGCATTCAGTATTCACACATTAATATGTATTCTCATTATCTAACAATAAGCATAAAATATTAAACACATTAAAATTTAAACACACATATAGTAATCAATATGATATTTTTCAAAAACATTGCAAGTCTGCATCTTGTTCAAAATGTAAAAGCATGTCCATGAGATGAAACATAATATTAAAATGTTATACAAAATTTAGCATCCAAAAAAAACTAGAAGTCTAGAACAAGAACACAAGCTATTCTTAGTGTTCCTGTGGCCTACTTGTTACATCAAACAAGTCTAAATCATCAAGAGCACTCGGGGGAGTGAAACCACTAGAAGCACGATCATTATCACCACTTTCTCTGTCACTATCAAAGTCAAGATCATCTTGACCTCCTGATGCATCTGGAAGTGGAACAGACTCAAAACATGGAGTAGATGAGTCTTTAGCCACATTGCTTAAAGCCAACTGCAAGTTGCTGCGGACATAAACAAGGTCTTCTAGCTTCCCAGATAACAACCTATTTCTTTTCTTGGACTGAATATGCTCAAAGGCACTCCAATTCCTTTCACAAGCTGATGCACTTGCTCCCTGGCTCAAGACACGAATTGCAAAATTTTGCAATTCTGGGGCCCCTGGTGCATAAAAATCCCACCAAACTGCTGAATCAACATTACCCTTATCATGCTTTGCAGCAGCAAATCCAAATAAACCTTCTTCTAACCTGTATGCCCGAATCTGGGATCTAACCAAAGCTGCAACAGATGTATCTGGGTGCATCCTATCAATAGCCTCATAAAGGCCACTCATTACTTCTTCATCTTGATGTCTTGGAACCCCAAACAATCTAGGGTCCAAATAACATGCTGCTGCATGTAATGGGCTATGCAACATTTTCCATCTTTGATCAATTACCTCCCATATGTCTCGGTAATCAGCTTCCACATTATTGAAAGCAGTTGCAATCTTTTCCTTGCAACGATCCATGGCCTCATAAATGAAACCCATACAAGGTTTGTCACCATCAATCATGCAAAGCACCTCAACAATTGGACCACAAATTTTTAAAACTTTTTGAGCATTTTCCCAAAAGCCATGGTTGCTTAGCATTATCTCTTCGACATGCTTTCCCTTTGATTCTTTTGAAAGATGAGATGTCTCCCACTCATGAGTGCAAAAAATAGCTCTCATGCTTGCTTTTTCCTCAACAACTCTATTCAGATTAATGTAAAATGTGGCAAACCTTGTATCACAAGGCCTCAACAACTATCTAGATGCAGTTTTCCTATATAGGCTCAAAGTGAGACGATGATTAATGATAAAGTTTGCAGCTGTTTTGGATTTTCGAATTGTCTCATTGATCCATGGAATTTTTGCTAAATCATGCAACAATAGATCCAAGCAGTGAGCTGCACATGGGGTCCAATAAATGGTATTATACTTCTCCATAATCATCTTTCCTGCACCGACACAATTTGAGGCATTGTCGGTGACAACTTGGACAACATTTTTCTCTCCAACTTCTTGAATTGCCTGATCCAAAATGTTGAAAATATACTCTGTTGTTTTCATATGATCCATTGCATCAACCACCTTCAAAAAATATACCCCACGGGGACAAGAAACAAGCACATTAACCAATGGTCGATGACATGAATCCGACCATCCATCACTCAAAATTGTGCAACCTGTAGTGGTCCAAGACTCTTTAATATCTACCAACCTGTTTGTCACTCTTTCCTTTGTTTTCCTTAACAAAGTGGTCCTTAAAGCCTCGGATCCAGGAGTAACATACCCCTTTCCATATGCAACAGCCTTGCTAATTGCAGCTTTAAAGTATGGGTTTCTTGCCACATTAAAAGGAATTGCACATGCGTAAAACATTTCAGCAAAAGCATTGTCCACTTCTTGTTTCTCTACAGGTTTCCAAAATGTATTTAATGTTGCTGTTCCACCTGTTTTTGATGGGGTGAAACTTGAGCCACATCCATTTGAGGTGAAACTAGGAGTGCTTTGTGAAGAAGACATAATGATCTCCCTCATAATTCGCTGCCTTTTAATTTCCCTTTTCCCCCTTTCTGCTTTTGATTTATCATAGTCTTTTCTCACAACATCCTTCTGCTCATCAGATATTCCTTGGCATCCATCCACACCACCTCCATTTCCATTACTGACAGAAAGAAGATGGTCCACTACTCTTGTTAATGTACCAGTGAATTTGTGCCCACATAACTGACATATAACCTCTGACCCTGTCCCTTCCTTCTTCACATATTGCCATGCCACAGCAGTAGATCTTTGAGGTGCCATTTGATTGATGTTTCTGCATTTGGTTTTTATGTTTTCAGCATTTGCAAGAGTGATATTTAAGTATAAAAACTATAACTAAATTAGATAATTGTATGTTAATTTTTCAGAATAACAAAGATCATTTGATAAATTTCTAAGACTTACCTGTGAAGTGACCCCGTGTTTGAAAGATGGGGCTGGACAGTGGACAGTGGGAGACTGGGAGTTTGGGACAGTGGAGAACACTGTTTGCAGGGCAACAGTAGCACGCAAAATGGAAGCAGCCGCAGTGCAATCTGCAAAAACCCGAGCTGGGCAGCGCTGCAGCAGTAGCAGTGCAACTGGAAGCAGCCGCAAACTGGAAGTAGTCCACTGTTGGTGCAAAAAATCGCGACCTCCAGAGCTGCGTGCAATCTGCAGAAACCCGAACTGGGCGGACAGTGGACTCCCGAGCTGGGCCGACAATGGTCTCCGACTCTCCCGAGCTGCGACTTTGCAGAAACGAAATGAGCACTGAGCAGAGTGGACTCCCGAGCTGCGTGCAGTCTGCAGAAAGCGAACGGGCGGAAGTGGAACTTCAACTCGACCTCACCGTGGACGGTAGCACCAGTCGGAAAACCTAAATAACCTCTAAACAAACACAGGCCCAGCGTTAACGCGGGCTACGAGGCCAGGGTTTTCGTCGACGGGAAATAAAAAAGGCGATTCCGAAAACGATTTTCAACGATTTTCAACAGCCTGCGCCGATTTTAAACGATTAAATTCGCCTTAAAATTCGAAATCGAGTTCGCCATTAAATTCGCCATGAAATTCGGCGAATTTAATCGATTTAATTCGTGCCACCATTAAATTCGCCGAATTTCGAATTTTTTCCTTGAAAATCGCCGAATGCGGTGACACAGGTTGAAGGTGGTATAACAGATTGTTAGTGTTTCAACCTATGTATGGTTTAAGGCCACATGATGGGGTATGATGACTAGGTATAGTACCATATGTTTACACAAGTGGGTCTTCTTTTCTTGGGAAGTGTGAAATGGCCTTAAGTGGGCCCACAAGGTGAAGTTAGGTGCAATGTTGGTACTAGAGGTTAGGTAAAGACTAGATCTATGGATCTAAGTTGATTCTAGGAGTACCCACATACTAGATCTAGGGTTTGACACAATTCCCAAGGAGTGCGACTTGCTTAGAGGAGGACTAGTGCCTTGTTTGATGGGCTAATGGGGTCAAAAAGTATGTCAAAGAGTAGATCGGGACACCTAGAAGCCAAGTCAAGTGGGCTAAATGAGATCTAACGGTTGGATTTTGCTAGATCTAGGTTCTCAAGAAATGACCCTAAGTGGACCACAATCCCTTGAAACAAGGAATGCTACCCCCAAGGCAGATCGTCACAAAAAGATAGTCTAGACCTAGGTTTCAAGGTATGGCCATTCCAAATCTCCAAGAATCTCAACTACCCACTTCCTCAAAGTGGACAAACTCACCTTCCCCAAGGGAGTGCGACTTGCTCAAAGAGGGCTAAAACAAGGGTTAAGTGGACCAAATCAAGTCTAATGGCCACCAAACTGTAGATCCAAGTAGCTAGTACCCCGATCTATGCATGTCCCAAAAATCAAGTTAATCCAAGGGCTAGATCTTAGTAGATCTGAGTTTTGAGGTGCCAAGAAATTCAAAAGGGGGTTTTAATCCCTTAAAACATGGAAAGATGTCCACAAGGTAGAATTCACCAAAGTAAGAATCTGGGGGTAAGTTATCAAGTGTCTAGATTGCAAATCAAGTGGGATCTCACCTACCCATGTGCTAGATCTAACCAAACAAGCCTCTCATTAGGAAGTGCGATTTGGGTCAAAGAGGGCTTTTTTGCCTTGAAAAGTGGGTTAATTTTAAGCCAATCACCACCAAACTATAGATCCAACTAGGGGTGGATGCTATAGAGGTGGGTTTTCAATATCTTCTCAAAAGCAAGGCTAGATCTAAGTAGATCTAAGAAATACCAAAATTGGGGTTTTAATTAATTAGGGTTTTATGACCAATGAAGATAGAATGGATGAAAGAGGCACATACCTTGTAGATCTTACCTCAATTGCTTGTGGCCACCTTGCAAATTGATAGCATTCTCCTATGTGTATATTCAAGAGTGAGATCCAAGAGCTCCAACCAAAATGTCCTTCTCCAAGATAGCCAAATCGTCCTCCTCCTACAAGACAAGATCAAAGAAACCAGTCAAGCAAGATGATTATGAAAATGGTAGAAAGATGTAATAGAAAGCATCAACTATGTCACTAAGATACAATAATGATACTCCCTGTCACAAGATCAACCCAAGAGAGACTATGTGGATCCCTCCAACAATAACCCTCAAGAAGTCGCCCTCCTCTCCACCAATTCGACTTTCCTGTAAAAAGATTAGTAGAAGCACCAAAATCCACAATGATACATAGAAGATATACTGTATATTCAATATGCAAGAGAATCCACAATACAAGAGAGATGTGCTCCACAAAGAATTTTTCTATTCCAATATTCCAGAGCTCCAAAGGTGAGCTTTACAATGGGGGGTCTCTTCCTTATATAGGATAATAAAGACCAAAACCCTATACCACTCTACAATACTACATCAAATGAGTGGTTGAGATTAAAAGATCTCATCATACAATCAATGGCTAAGATGAACCATAACAATATATCACATGGATCACCCAATATAATAATAGCGCCCCCACTAAATGGTACAAAGAAGGGGTGACGTCATCCACTAGAGAAGAATAGGTGCCAAAATCCACCTCATGATGACTAGGACATGACAATATAAGCACATGGTGGGGCTAGGAGGCATCAATCCTTACTAGCTCATCCCCAAGGCACAATAAAATAATAAAATATGTCCAAGATAATATAAATGATCAAAACTGTCCTCAGAATCCATGACGGTCAAGCAGTAAATGTCCTCCTGTGATCAATGTGGGCATACCCACATGGTGAAAACTGACTGGAAGGTAGTGATGCCACCCTGGAAGACCTCTGTGAAGACCAAATGCCAAAACCTTGCCTCAATTGCCCAAATCGATTTCCTCAGTGACCACTTTATCCCATTTTTTAACTGCCTCGGTAACTGTGAAAGTGCCAAAACTGCCTCCTAGGGCACTAGCGCTGTCCATCTGAGCCCACCAGGCTCTCCAGAAGGGGGGGTAAATGGTAAAAACAAGTGGCTGGACCACCCCCTCCATCATCAGCGCCCTAGGTGAACTGGCCAATCATGGCCCCTGCTGCTCAGGCTGGGAAATCAGCCCCAAATCTGGTCAACAAGTGTAAAACTGCATCAATCACTGTCAGAAGTGCCCGGAACTAAAAGATAAGTGTCTCAATGGATCCAGAAGACCCAAATCCACTAGAAATGTGTACTCATACACCATGGGTTGCCCTAATGGGTCAGCTGTAGGGCCCACCATATATGGACAATGTATAATCTGCTGATCTGAAGTAATAATAAACCTGCTGCACTGGATCAATCATCATCTGCATCATATGTCCATCATATGATATCATCATCAAGCATGTGGGACCATCAATCATCATCAAATAGGCATCTATACATGGCCCACATCATCACGGATCCTAATATATATATATAACCAAGGATAAATCACATCAGAAGACTAAGACATGTTTCTCTAATCATTTTCACAGCCTAGCTCAAAGTAGAAAATCCATTCAGTGGCATTAATCAAGTTAGCATATTCCGTTGTTACATAAAATTACTTGCACAATAGTTCAAATGACAAACTCACCCATTGGACATGGTCAAACTGCTAGTGAAGGATGAAGGCTAGGAACAAGGTTGGGCAAAGGGGTTGACCTGTCTAGCTCAACTCAAAAATACTTTGGACTGGGAGAAAGGGGGAAGCTACAAACTCTGTGTTGGACAAAATAACACGGGGAATGGCTGTGCCTCACAAATGGATAAGTTGTTCTGAGAGTGCTTATTCAACTTAGGCATCATGTCTACATCAAGTTGATCCAAGTTCATTAGGATCATTCAATTTTATTCCATGGCCTTTTTGGCCTACATAACCCTTCGGATTTCAGATGTGCTGAGAAGCACAACTAGTTGCAGCTTGCATCCAGGGCATGTTTTCAAATATATATAAGGTCAGCAATTGTTTAGATATAACTTTTAAGAACCATTGCCTTTTTGGACCTTTCTTATACTCTTCGAGGAGTATTTTTAGCTGTTCATCGCTCTTGCCCCTTTTTTATTTCCATGGGCGAAGTTTTTAGTTTCCATAGGTAGAACATGAGCTTTCAGTTTTAGCCAACAACATCTCAGGTGACTAGGGGGAGTTCGAGCTAATGCCAAACATCGGGACAACCGACCAGAATGATTTAGGCCTACAATCCAACTCACCAAAGGTAAGTTTTGTCACCAACTCAGAGCCGAGACACTGAATATACAGGGATGCGGTCCAAACACAGAGGTAGAAAAATGGGGAAGTCCTCGGTATCAGAAAGTCAAATGAGACAGATCAAGGTCTAAAGTCAAATAGGAAGGTCATGTAATGGATGGAGTCAAGTGAATATGGAGCCTACACTAGCAGACAACTGGTGTCGGGAAAGACCATATCTATGTAAGGTGAAAAACCAGTGGGTTTTGTTAAATGACCTAAATGTGCAAGCAATTGTCCATTTTATGATTTACAGTTCATTTTAAATAGTTTGCCACATCAGGAATAATATACCAAGCACATGCTGTGATCATGACTAAATCAACAAGATAATAATCCACAGTCAGTGAGAACATATCCATAGATCATACAACATCATCGTAATAATAATCATCATGCATCATCTGAAACACTGCTGAAATACATCTCTAAGCACTGAACTGAAACTGTATGGGATAAAGGGTCACATCAGTCATGAAATCTGAACTCTCAAGGCTCAGCCTTGACACAAGGTCATACATAAATCTGAATAATATACTGCTGATCTTGAGTGGTCCAAAATATGTAGCCATGCTCTGGAATAATGGAAACTCTGGAATGTGCAGATATCTGCTGTACAAGAATAGTAGCCCTGCTACTATAGTGTGATAACAAGCCCATTTGGGAGTGTTGCCCCTCATATTGTATGAGGTTTTGTACCAGGTCGAAAACCCTGCCCAAGCAGGCTGCATTTGGAGTATATTGGCTTCGGAGTCATTATGTCGCTGTCTGGATCCATATACATCACATATCATTGTTTATTTGGCATCTTCATCACACACGTAAGAGGCACAGAGGTTGATTTGATGGAGTACTTGGCTTGGTGAGGGGCATACCACTTGTGTACACTCTCCTAGGACACTTCCTTGTGATTGTTGTATCTGTTGACCACTCCGTGGGTGTTGAGGCATTACAGTGATAGTTTCTTATGATCCCTAACCTTAGAAATTGAATCACAATAAGTATATAAAAAATGCTCCACACTTTATGATTATAAAAATCTTTAAGGTAGGGCAACACCTTACAATTGATCCTTTTATGGAAGGATTCCACTCTTATTCACTTGCCTTTTAATGTTGGACAACCTCTCAATAAGCTAACCTCTAAATATAGTATTCTTCCACACACTCTCATAATTTGGACTCCATTCTTATTTATAACTAACAAGAGAACCCTACTTATAACAACCTCTTAACTAGCTAGTGGGCCTTCTTTAACAAGGCCAGATTAATTTATTCAATTCTAACTACCATAGTGGGTCTCATCTAATAATAACCAGCATACTGGACCTAGTCTACATGACATTAAATGGCCTTTAATAGGCCCTTCGCCCCCCCATTACACCCCTAGAGAGGATCCCAACACTCCACCCCTCTTATAAAAGTGCTTACCTCAACACTTATTATGAGGAGTACAACCTTAATCCAAGGTCCCATGGACGAGTATCAACCACAATGCTAAATGAAGTCAAGGAAGTATGGTCCCAGTACTGTTAGATTGTGGTAACTTCGGGATGTCCTCCATGGTTTAGATGCCTTACATGGAGGTACATTAGCTGCATAGGCATCAGAATGGAGTAGAGGGTGAGATGCACTCTACTCAGTGGCATGAGTCCAGTGGGGGCTGCATGCGGAGCTTCAGGGGAGATTGACCTTTGCATGACCTGTCAGCATTTAGTGACTGCATGCAAAAGTGACTTTTCCATGCACCGAGAATTAGGGTTTTGGCAAACCTAATTCATCGGTGAGATTATTTATAGAGGCAGGGGGTCCCCAGATGAGGTTACTTAGTTGCATTGTCAGACAGTTACATGAGGTGGATAGCATCTTGGCCACAAGAGTGATCCTTTGATTAGACCATGGGATTGGTACACTCAGTACACAAGGGAGATTAGACTGGTTCACAGGATTTGCAGTTGAGTAGGGAATGACATCATCTCCTATAGAGATTGCCCATGTACTGACCCTGAGACATCACTTAGGGAGAGGATCATGGGGGCTATTCGAGATTTACCGTTGGTGGATTATTATTGGTATCTGCATGAGTACGATGCACAGCAGCAGACAGAGCTATTCTCTAGAGAGCGGCTTAGACTCCATGGATTATTGGAGATCATTGACAGTGAGCGGGTTAACAGATGTATAGATGCAGTTTTGTGGGAGCTGATTACATTAGCAGGAGTAGAGTCAGATATTAGCACTTGGTATCTACCAGAGGATTATAGGGAGACCTTGATGACTATCAGCATGATGCGGCAGCAGTTCGTTGGAGTTGGGTTTAGCGACCCCTTAGTTGGTGGTGGGATCCAGGTATTCATCTACATGATGGATTGTTTCAAATGGTAGAGGTGATCGACAGAGTTGGTTAGAACTTGCATTGATGCAGCCTTCGACAGATCATGAGTAGCCATGGGGAAGCCTATTGTTAGATTGCATCACAGGTACACCGAGGATGCATAGGGCCAAGTATATAGTTGCAGAGACTCACCTGTTATCAGAATTCTTGCAGATTCCAGTGATTTCCTTAGAGTATGGGACAGTACGAGTGATAGAGCTATCTATTGAGGAGATGATTAGAGTTCATGAGCAACCCAGAATCGTTATCATTGACCATAGCAGATTTCCTTTGTCGATACTCGAGGTCAAGTATGATGGCCAAATGGCAGACTTCACCTGGTTGCCTATACACTACACTGTTCATAGTGAGGTGGCCGGCTCTTACAGATCTTTCTACTGGGAGTTACAGGAGAGATGGATGCTGATAGAGCGTGACAAACAGCTGATGATGATCATAACAACTCAACGACTACATGATGGTCTCTTCTTCTGGGTAGTGGGGAACCCCGAGATTGCAGTAGGGGACGGTACGAAAGTTAGCATGAGGACGAGAGTCGACTATCACTTTCAGGAGGTTTCATATCATGGTACCTCACAGGATCATACCTTGAGTAGAAGGTACTACAGATCTCCTAGGATGATTTGGGACCCTGGGATTTAGTTGGTTCAGTTCAATTGATTATGGAATTGTGTTAGTATTGCTTGAGGACAAGCAATCTTGGCAAGGGAGGACTGTAATGTTCCCTTTTTTATTATAGTGGAATTTACTGAGGATTGATGCCATATACACCTTCAGAGGATCTTTAGCATGATTATTAGATCACCAGTAGATAGACAGGGGCCACCAGAGCCAAAGGCCACCTGCATGCATGACATTTAAGCATTATTTCATGATGCATGCACCTGATTGAGTCTCCATGCACCTCCATGCAAGTCAACTGCGAATTAGAAGATAAAGTGACCTAGTTAGGTCAGAAGTTAGGTTTTTGGCAGTTGAATGTTATAAAAGAAAGGTAAAGTGAATGGAGAAGACACATTATTGATTATTGATTTGTGATTCTGATTTGGAGAGCTCAGCGAGCAAAGTTGGGGTTGAGTGCATGCACTTAACTAACTGGTTTATTTCGGCAGCGAAATCTATCTGCCCTAGTTCATCATCAGGTTGGATCATTCAGATTCAACATTATTCAGCATTGATTCAGTATCAGGTTCTATTCATCAGTGATTTCAGGAGATCGATTTATTGAGTGGATTGGGCATTCGCTACCCTTGCTTGGGTGAATTGTTCCAAAGCACATCTATTCATATTGCAGCATTCAGTGGTCAGAATGGTTGCATGCAGCCTCCATCAGCATCAGGGCATTGGTATTACCCTTTACTTGGAAAGTTAGCCTCTTAGCTTGCTCCTTCAGTTATATATCAGTTATTCCTCCTTTAAGAATACGCATTGCCCCCTTGGGCAAATTCCTCCAAGAGAGATCCTCACGTTTTTGGCTTGGAAGCCTTTACTTCTCATGCATGCAGCTTCTATAGTCTTCAGAAGGGCACAATAACCCTAGACTACCTCATCGGGGATTCATTCAGTGGCATATCCATTATTCTGGAGCATCCTAGCAGTGGAGGAGGATGTCTTTCTCCCAGAAACACGATTTGCCTTATCTCCTTATTGATCCATCATTATTCATGCATGCGGGGTTCATCATCATCGACATCAGCACAGCTATATACTAGTATGTGCATGCATTAATTCCTCCTACTTTCTAGCATTTCAGTATTTTCTAGGGCACAGATCTGCATGCAACTGCATGCATGCAAAGATCAGGGTTTACTTTCATATGCTGTTGAGATATAAGCCTACTAGCCATCTACAGTACACAAAAAAAGAAAAAAATATGAGTTTGGGATATTACATGAAGATTAGCAAGCATGACAAGCAAGATGGGCAAAGGTCATTGGATGTGGGCATTGGAACACCTAATGAGTCAAATGACCCATACTGTGGTCATTTGAAGATGACTTGGAGAAGGCAAACAAGGATAACAAACTATGACATGACAAAGAAGTGATAAATATTAATGGCATGGCATGATTGGGCTTTGGAACACCAAAGTGGGCCAATGACCCATTCTGTGGTCATTTGTGGCTTGTGGTGATTTGATGGGGTCTTAGAACCCTTGGAGATGGCCCTAGGGCATGAGAAAGCCTTTGACCCACTCACTTGGTGGCATGATGGACCTTGACCTTGGTTATGTTGAACCCCTGATGTATGGTGATGAAGGCTTGGCATATACATCCTTGAACATTCCTTGTGGTCATTTGTTGATAGGAAATCCTTTAAAGTCATTGACATAATGATGTTGAAGCTACAAGCTCATTACACCCTCTTGAAATGATGAAGCCCATAATGTTGAGTTGTTTCCCTTGCACCCATGATGATGATTATAAATATATGAAGCCCCTATGTCTTTAATATACTTGATGATGACATTAAGAAAGCCAATGGTACAACAAACCTCTTATAAATGGCTTGAAGCCTCACATCTTGAACCATTCAAATAATGACACTACAAACATTTATTGTGAGACAATCAAGCAAGGAAAATTGTATATAATATATATATATATATATATATATATATAGCAGGTCGGCTCAATGGGTTTACCCTCCACGTTTGAAGAAAATTATTTTATTTTATTTTACTTGCAAAGTCGGCCCAGAGAATTATATATGGCAAAATTAGTATAAATACCAGTCAACGTTGCCATTTTGAGTGGAGAAATTCGGACTGTCCAAGAGGAATTTCGGACTGTTTCTCAGGCAAAATTTTTGCAGGAGCAGCAGACTGATCTTTGACAGGGGCAGCAGCTGATTTGAAGTTCTACTTTTATCTTTTTATGATTTCAGATTTGTCTAGGGCATCACTGAGGCAGCTGTTTGGTGTCCTTATGGAGGAGTGAAATTATGTGTTGAGGCAACAGCAACAATATAATTTTAGGTTTATCTTTTGCTGGTGATTGACTGAAGACATGAAGATGATGATGCTGGCAGCTTGCTAATGGACAGAATTTGATGAGGATGGACAGAACAAATTCTAGGACTATTTGCCGATATGTTGGAGGCTACATATGGTGGACAAAATGTTGATTTAGGGCAGCAAGATATATGCTGGACATGATTGTTTTCTGGGCAATAATAAGAGACCTCTTGATGTGGAGAAAATGCTGACATACATGAATTTGTGAACATGATGGACATGACAACAGAGTGGATTCAGATGAGGATTTCGATGGTATTTTGAAAGCTCTGATCTTTGGGGGTTCAGTTAGCATGAGGACAGTTCGGTGGCTGGTATAGAACAGCAGGAGCAGAATAAAGTTTACTTTTGTCTTTGAATTTTCTAGGGTACACTAAGGCAGAATGCTGAAGATGATTTCCAGGACAAAATGATTTGGTGAACATAATGTTGAGGGTTGCTTGATGGTGTGAAATTTGTGGAGGACTTCGTATGGTTCATGAGGACAGTCAGGAAATTTCGGTGGAAGCCACAACAACAACAAATTTTTGTTTACTTCACATTTTTGGGTATGGCTGATTGCTAATGGCTTGAATGTGAAAAATTCATATGGTTCAGTAGAGCTGATTTCCGTGGACAGTGAGAAGGTAGCTAAAGATGATGAGCTGCAATTACATAATGATCAAGCTTTAAATCTTTTGGGTCACATTGATTGGTGAGCTCTTGAACAGACATTAGAAAGTCATGATGAATGCTCAGCTAGACAATATGCTGATGTAGACAGTATTGAAGACAAGATGCTGATGGTGTATGGACTGAGTTGTGACAGTGATTAATGAAGAATTGATGAGATGATGCTTGTGACAAGATGCTGACAGAAGTTGAAGACAGTAATGATTTGGTGAACAGAATGATAAGATATATTTGATATGCTGGTGATGATGCTGACAGAGATAATGAGTAAGGACTGAATGGAATTTGAGATGTAATAGGTACATGCAGTACAAGCAGGGTGTTATGAATTGTACTTGAATACAAGAAGGGTCTTGTATCTCTTTCTTAGTAGGATCTAAGAAAACCTAGGTTGGGTCCTAGATGATGAGTTGGTGCTCATTGTATCAGTTAGTGCTGAACTGCCTCACGGTTGTAGCCGTTGACTCATACAAAACCATTACAGTTATATTGTGTCTCTCTTGTGAAATGTGTTGATGATGATGTGTTTTATTTGGCGAATGACATATGGATTTATAGTTAGTTTATTGATGAATATGATATGTTGATATAAAAATTTGTAATTGAAGTTGAAATTGAATAAATATAGGTTCACTGATTCACCCCCCCCTCTCAGTGAGCACTGTGTCTAACAATTGGTATCAGAGCGGGCCTTCAGCATAAGCCTAACAAGCTTGAAGGGATCCATAGACACAAGTGGAAGAAAGGTCATGGAGGTTTATTCGGAAGATGGAATTCCATTACTCAATAAATCAAATTATGATTCTTGGATCATCAGAATGAAGCATCACATACTGGCAGAAGGGTATGACATCTGGAAATCAATTGAAGGGGGAGTAGCTAAGAAGCCAATTGAAAGCAATGAAAAGGGACTAAGCTTAATCTTGATGGCCTTGTCTCAGTCAGAGAAGGAAAGATTAAATGCTGGAAAGTACACTTCAGTCAAAGATATTTGGAGTACACTTCAAGATGAGCACAAAAGAAAAATTCAAGACATGGACAAAGAAAAGGAAGTCAGGTCATCTGAAGATGAAGAACAAGGAAAGAAGGAGGCTCAAGCATCAAGCACTAGTGAAGGTAAGAACTCTTCTATTGACAATAATTCTGAAATAAATAATGATGAAGTTGTTTTTGTAATGAATGAAGAAGATGAGTTATTGAAAATCAATGAGGCATTTGCAAAAACTTTATTGGACAAGGATGTCAAATCCAATACTAGGCTTAAAAAGAAGATTATGGGAGCAGTTGAGAAATACCAAGAGGAGACAAAAGTATTGTTCATGAGTTTGAAGCTCAAGAACAAAGACTTGCAAGAAGAGCTAGAAGATACAAATCTTGAGGTCAAAAGGTTGAAGGATGAACTAGGAAATGAACAAGAAAGGATTGATGTAAATCCGAATGAACTTGAAGAAACTAGAAGGGACAATCTCAATCTGAAAATCCAGCTGGAAGAAGCCAAGAAGATAGAAGAAGTATTGAAAAATCACTTGGATGAAAAGAAAAAGGAAAATCAAAAGCTTGAAATGGAGGTAGTTGAATTAAGAAGGAAAAATGAAAAGTTTGATGCATATGGCAAGTTCAAACACAGCTCAGCTGTCCTAGATGAAATCTTAGATTGTTAGAGGTCCCCATTTGACAAATCGGGCCTAGGGTACAAGACTAGTTTGGGCTTCAACAAGGAAGCAGAGAATCATGAAGATGTCATTAAGATTTCCAAGAAATCAGAAGCAAGCTCATCTCCCTAGTCCCTACAAAAGTGAAAATCAAGCTGCTCTCCATACACCTGCACATAATAACAAAAATCTTGGAAGCTCAAGTATGCATCAAGAAGTTAGTTCTCCACCTCAAATCAAAATCAAAGAAGAAACAACACCAAAATGGAACCAAAGTCCCAGGTTTGAAAGCAGATTTAATGGTTACTGTTTTGCTTGTTTTGATTTTGGTCATAAAGCTGTTGATTGTAGAAGAAGTGTTGGAAGCCCATATAACAAAATAAGATGCTGGACATGTGACCAAACCGGACACCTTGCTGCCAACTGTCACACCATGAGATGTTACACATGCGGTGGTGTTGGCCATAAAGCCCAAGCATGCACAAGTCCTAGAAGACAACAAATGAAGAGTCCATTATACACATCAACGAGAAGAACCGGTGAATCTTGGAAGGGAGATAGTGCAAGAAGTGTTGAAGACCTGTTGTTCACCGAGATGCACACCAGCAGCATAAATCTTTCGAAAGTTGTTCCCTCACTACAAGTGGGGAAAGTGTGGCCTTGGGGGCAAGCAATGAGCCAGGTACTGTCACCTGAATCCCAGCTCCTCCATTTAGGCTAACTCCTAACGAAGCCAAGGGGGGTAGTCCCTACAAAGAGTTTACTATGGCTTAATGTGTTTTAATGTTTTAAGTGTATGGTGATGCGGATGGGTGTTTTTTAGGAGTTTTCTAATGATGATGACCACAATTATAGAAATAAACAAAAGATGACAAGCAATCCACGTTGCGATACAAGATACAAGATCAACAGTATATCAAAGACTTGCGAAAATGAGATAGCATCCACAGATAAATGATTTAAATGGACAAATGGCCCAACAATATGAATATATGAAAATGTAACAATTAGATTAGTGCCTTATGGAGTCAAAAAATTGTATAGTGTTGGGGGATGCTGAAAGTACAAGTCTTGGAGAACTGTTCGTGAGATCGTTTTGCAAATTATCTTGGTTTATTGAAAGTTTTAGTGGTCTTGATTATTAGGCTAAGAACAACAAGGTAAGCAAATCGAAGGACCGGAAAGGTATACTTTCAGTGGCTTCCTCTTCTGATGGTAAGACGGACCGCCCAGATTTCAAAGAGTAGGTGTCTAAAGAATTAACCACTTTGATGTCTAGACAGCGGTAATTTCCGGCCCCACCAGGTTTAGGAACTTTGCCCACTACCTGAGTATGTCTCGAAAAAGGCAACGCTGGTTCGTTGGTTGTGGGGGTGAAAATTTTATTATTTTATCGAATATTATCAAATCCAACACCTTTCTGAGTACTAGCTCAACCTTTTCAGGTTGGCAGAGCATACGGGTGTAGGATAGCAACCAAGATAAATTTATTAAGGGGATGTGAGTTGAAAATTTTATTGTTGTTTGAGCACACAGTTCAGCTCTCCGACAAAGAGTGCTCTTGACTTTGTCTTATGACAAGGTTCAAGAGACTTAGTTATTCTATATGCCTAATGCAGGGAAAAATGCAGTTTTACTATGCTCTCCGACAGAGAGTGTTCTTGACTTGGATTACTGCAAGTTCAAGAGGTTTTGTTCTTTATTAAAATAGAGACAGTTTGCATGTAAAGAA
The DNA here is from genome assembly GCA_027924585.1 of Larix kaempferi. Taxonomy (NCBI): domain Eukaryota; kingdom Viridiplantae; phylum Streptophyta; class Pinopsida; order Pinales; family Pinaceae; genus Larix; species Larix kaempferi. Next base: position 4,631,234 of record BSBM01000301.1, on the reverse strand, counting down.
AAACACTTTTTCCAAAGTAAACAAGTAATGAAAGGAAAAAATCAAATGAGAGAAAAAGAACAAGGCCAAATTTGTTAACTAACCAAGAAATAAACAACAAGGTGGGATCAACCTCCGAACAAGGTGACCACTAGAACCACCAGTCCTTGAGACCTTCCAGCTAGCTGAACTTCGACAAGGAGTCTAATGGGGATAGAGAAGCTACCACAAAATAATGTGGCCCTCGGGATGAAATCCCAAGGTTGCTAACTCAAGTCAAAACTTGGAAGAGAGTTAATCTAAGTACAAAAATAAACTTTAATCTAGAAAATTTGAAATAAGTCTAACTAAAGCATGCATGAAACAGTCTTCCCCAAATAGGGAAGGAGAAACAAAGTGTGGGAGGCCTTATCCCACCTAGCCTTTTTATTAACTGATTTACAAGTGCCTTTGGGAATTTCAACCAAAGAAAGAAACTGAAAGTAAAAGAGAACTTGAAACAAAAAAGTCTTATGACTTCTTTTACCAAGGAGAATGAGAAGTTTTAGATCTTCTTGGTTAACATCATCATCATTTGTTTTGGATCTCCTTATGGTGTATTGCTCTTCTTGATGATTTCTTCTTCTTTGGGATATATTCAAATGGTTTTAAGTTCAAGTTTCTCCTTGCTTCACTTTTGCAATTTGTTTTCTTCTCAACACCTACAACAAAAAGTCCAACACTCATGCACCCATTAGTGTTAGTCAAAAAACAAACTTAAGATCTAAACTAGAAAGTTTGAAAAAGCAATGCGAGACTAACTTAATAATGAGATCTAAGATGCAAGTATGACTAACAAGAAAATAGATGCAAAGATAAGCTAGATCTTAACTTATGCAAATGCAAAGTGTAATGTAAAGATGCCTAACTACTAACTTTTAACAAAAGGAAAAACTAATACTAAACAAATGCAAATCCCAAAGGAAAAGAGATCTAAATAATGCCTAAGTATTAACTTTTTTAAAATGAAACTACTAAAAAAGAAAAAGCTAACACTTAACAATACTATAATGCTTCTAACAAAATGCTAACTTTTAACAAACTTAAAGTTTTTTGACTTTTTGGAAAGTGGACGAAAGGGAGGCTTTGAAGGCCAAGGATGGGAAACGAAGGGAAGGAGAGATGGCTAAGGAGAGGAGGGACGAGAGGAAGGTTGAGGGAGAAGACTATAAGAGAGGAAGTTGAAAGCTGGAAGGAGAGCTGCAAACAAATAAAAGCAGCAGCAGATAAATAAAGGACAGCAGCAAATGAAAGAGGACTGTAAATGAAAGAAGGCAGCAGACAGAAATAAAGGGGCAGCGAGCTAAATGAAGAGGGGACTGTAATGACAGTGAAGATGAAGAGATGGCAGCGAGGAAAAAGCAGGTAGAAAGAAGAAGATAAGAGAAGCTAGAGCTAGGAAAGACGAAAGGAGGAAGAAAAGAAGAGCAGTCAAGCAAACAATGGACTCAAAGAGAAAAATAGAGAGCTGGAAGAAATAAGCTCTTAGATCCAGTAACCAAAGGATAATTTTAAGAACTTGTTGTTGATGGATGAGGCAAAGATGTCTTATGTTTCTCGATTTTTCAAAGAGAAACCAACTTTTGGGAACTTGCAAGATGAAAGTGTTAGTCAAAAAGAGCTCCTGTTTGATGGATGAGAGGAGATCCAATCCACCTGAGAAGATACCTGAAAACAACAACACTTAAGAGAAAACAATAGATCAAATAACAACGTGCTAGATTGTTAGCCTTCCTATCAATGATCATATAATTAAAAATCAAGAGGGTTGAGTCAAGAAAGGTATCACCTCACATAAGATGAAATTAACACACTAAGAACTCTCACATGGACCTCCAAAGTCTTTCTCTTTATTGAATCTTAAACAAATTATACAATTTTTCTCCAGAGTGTCTTTGCACAAATCTCCATGGAGAATGAGGAGAAAAAACCTTATTATATAACAAAACCAAAGCCACACCCTACCCTAATTCGAATTGGCATTCAAGAGGAGCCAAAAGCATGAGTCACTAAATCGAATTGCCATCTAATCTCAGTCAACACCAAGCTTGGAGCTAATCTCGCCAAACAACTCGAGTTTGAGGTCTATGTGGATGGGAAGGTGGCCTCCACCTAGGCAAGGCGTCCCCCATCCTCTTCTTGGAAGTATCACCATCGAATATGCATGTGCCAAGTGTAAAATGCGTGAGACATCAAGAGATTGACGTGAGCCATATGGGAGATCAAGTCTTGAGTTGGTTTGAATGCTAATTCGCCTTTGAGGGAGCCAATGCCATGTGTTTGCATAAATCTAGGGAGGCGCCTACCATAGGATTTAATGCATATCAACCAACCCATTCATCACTTAACGCATCACTAAATCGACTTTGGCATGCATGAGGGCGAATTCTCTTGGAGTTAATCTCTTGTGCTGACTGGATACTTCACTGAATGATGATTGAGATGATTGGAATCTTCATTAATGCCCAATGCCATGTCAATTAGCCTTTTACTTTAATCCATTTGGATTATTTTGGAGAGATTTGGATTATCTCCAAATATTCAATTTTTAATATTTTAATTAATAATTTCTCTATAAATGGCTTTTTTGAGAAATTATTAATTATGAGGCTGAATCGACATCCGAAACTTAGGATAAACTGGTCCGGGGATCATGAATGATTTTTGGCTTGAGGTTGAAGCCTTCAATCATTGAATTCGGATTCCGGATGACTGACATATTACAAATTGAAATTTCTCTATTTAAACTATAGAGAAATTTATTAAAAATTAAAAAATAATTAAAATCAAAATTGGATGCCTCCCGTAAAAATTTTCAAATTTTTTTTCTGAGGGTCCTAGGGACCTAGGACATGACTAACACCTATTCTAATAGTGTCTAGTAGGCTTATATACATCAGTTGGACTCTAATAACCCCCCATGGCTAAAATTTTCAAAATCGGGCATTCCAGCTTTAGAGGAAGTGGGAGAAAACCTCATCAATTATAGCTCGGCTATAGGCAAAGTATAATTGACAAGGAAAAAAACTCCCTGGAATACCTTAGTTGCTTAATCAAGTCATGGGGAACCGAGACACTCAGAATCCTACTAGCACACTTTATTACAAACCCCATGGGGCCAGGGTCATGTTGACTGAAAAACAAAACTGACTAGCCAAAATTGGCTAGGCACAAATGCTGGATCATCTGATACACTGGAGTACAAACATTCATCATGTTTGTCAAATGGTGGCTCTTCAGATAATCCAACTATGATACAAAAAGTTGGTAACAAGACCAAAGGACTAAAAATCACAGCCAAGGACATCCTAAGGTTTGGGTAAGAAAAAATATTTTGCTGGATTTAAATGAGGTTGAGGATCAATGCACAAATGGAGAAAATGGCTACCTTATAGCAAGCCATATTTGAGGTCTCTTGAAGACCTTAGTACACCCTGAGTTCATAATATTGGAGGTTGAACTCAAAGGTAAATGATGATGACCACTCCAAGCTAATCAGGTCCAAGGATCATGGTTCAAACATAAATCAAGATATGCATGTATAAGGGGGAGTTTGAAGTATTTTTGAAATACTCTTAAAGACATAAGTATGGAAAGATTGATGACATGAATACATTATGATGATGTAGCGGTGATGAATTTAGTATGACATTTCAAATAGTGATGGATCAGATTGACCTTACAGGAATGTACTTGATAGAACAGTGATATTGAACTTGATGGTAATTTTGATATCTTAATAATATGATGAGCAGACTCTTGACTTTGACAGTGACAATTTATTTGACATATGAAAAGGTTGAAGATTTCCTAAGGCAGTCTACAGCAGTATATTGCAGTGACTTGAATTGAAACATAAAGCTTGACATTTTTGACATGCTTTAGTGATGACAGTGACAGCAGCAGCACTCTTGGCAGTGGACATACATTGGCAAAATAACACCTGTTATTTGTATGAGGAAAATAACGTGAAGGCAACATTCAAATAAGGACACCATTTTCAGCATTATAAAATTGTCAATATGAGAAGAAAGTTAAGCCATGATAACAAAAAATAATCATCTCCAGCAGAATGACATATGAAGCTCACTTAGTAAAGAATCTATGAAAGATATTGGTTGATAGCTAATTAATAGGAGGAACATTGAAGTTTGAAGTATGCTTGACAAGAGTGCATGACAAACTGGTTGTGCAAGAAGTGACAATTGATGAATGAATTTGCTGATAGGGGGAGTAGTATGATGATCCATATTGAAAGCTACAGGGAATGTACAGTCAAAAGTACATACATTGGTGTGTGAACAGTGATGTTTACAATGGCAAAAATATATAACAATTGGTATGAAATTAATTTGAAGATTGATTATCAAGAATTTTAATTTGTTGATGTTCCAAGCTCACGTTGAAATCAGTTCTTGAAGTCCTGAAGTTTTCTGAAGTATGATTCAAGATCACAATCCCTTGATGATCAGATTGACACAACAGAAGTACAAAAACCTGATGAAGTTTGAAGTTGCATATCAGATAGGGGGAGTTTGTTCATTCATGAAAAACTTGGAGATGGCAAGTGATGGAGAATCACTCATGGCAAATGATGAGCAAAGAATTTAATTTTTGGGTATTGTGAAGCCTTTAATGGCTAATTGGCTCAGTCAACTTGAAAGGGGGAGAGATGATGCTTTGTCATTTCCAAAATCTGTTTTTGAGCTTTTTGGCTAATTAACCCTTTGTCATTAATGTCAAAGGGGGAGAATAAATTTGGATGGTTGCCATCAATGACAAAGAGGGAGATTGATGACTATGGTTGTCATTGATGACAACATTAATGACAAAGGTGAAGTGTAAATGGCATGAAGATTAGCAAGCATGACGAGCAAGATGGACAAAGGTCATTGGATGTGGGAATTGAAACCATTGGAACACCTAATGAGTCAAATGACCCATACTGTGGTCATTTGAAGATGACTTGGAGAAGGCAAACAAGGATAGCAAACTATGACATGACAAAGAAGTGATAAATATTAATGGCATGGCATGATTGGGGTTTGGAACACCAAAGTGGGCTAATGACCCATTCTGTGGTCATTTGTGGTTTGTGGTGACTTGATGGGGTCTTAGAACCCTTGGAGATGGCCCTAGGGCATGAGAAATCCTTTGACCCACTCACTTGGTGGCATGATGGACCTTGACCTTGGTTATGTTGAACCCCTGATGTATGGTGATGAAGGCTTGGCATATACATCCTTGAACATTCCTTGTGGTCATTTGTTGATAGGAAATCCTTTAAAGTCATTGACATAATGATGTTGAAGCTACAAGCTCATTACACCTTCTTGAAATGATGAAGCCCATAATGTTGAGTTGTTTCCCTTGCACCCATGATGATGATTATAAATATATGAAGCCCCTATGTCTTTAATATACTTGATGATGACATTAAGAAAGCCAATGGTACAACAAACCTCTTATAAATGGCTTGAAGCCTCACATCTTGAACCATTCAAATAATGACACTACAAACATTTATTGTGAGACAATCAAGCAAGGAAAATTGTATATAATATATATATATATATATATATATATATATATATATATATAGCAGGTCGGCTCAATGGGTTTACCCTCCACGTTTGAAGAAAATTATTTTATTTTATTTTACTTGCAAAGTCGGCCCAGAGAATTATATATGGCAAAATTAGTATAAATACCAGTCAACGTTGCCATTTTGAGTGGAGAAATTCGGACTGTCCAAGAGGAATTTCGGACTGTTTCTGAGGCAAAATTTTTGCAGGAGCAGCAGACTGATCTTTGACAGGGGCAGCAGCTGATTTGAAGTTCTACTTTTATCTTTTATGATTTCAGATTTGTCTAGGGCATCACTGAGGCAGCTGTTTGGTGTCCTTACGGAGGAGTGAAATTATGTATTGAGGCAACAGCAGCAATATAATTTTAGGTTTATCTTTTGCTGGTGATTGACTGAAGACATGAAGATGATGATGCTGGCAGCTTGCTAATGGACAGAATTTGATGAGGATGGACAGAACAAATTCCAGGACTATTTGATGATATGTTTGAGGCTACATATGGTGGACAAAATGTTGATTTAGGGCAGCAAGATATATGCTGGACATGATTGTTTTCTGGGCAATAATAAGAGACTGCTTGATGTGGAGAATATGTTGACATACATGAATTTGTGAACATGATGGACATGACAACAGAGTGGATTCAGATGAGGATTTCGATGGTATTTTGAAAGCTCTGATCTTTGGGGGTTCAGTCAGCATGAGGACAGTTCGGTGGCTGGTATAGAACAGTAGGAGCAGAATGAAGTTTACTTTTGTGTTTGAATTTTCTGGGGTACACTAAGGCAGAATGCTGAAGATGATTTCCAGGACAAAATGATTTGGTGAACAAAATGTTGAGGGTTGTTTGATGGTGTGAAATTTGTGGAGGACTTCGTATGGTTCAGAAGGACAGTCAGGAAATTTCGGTGGAAGCTACAGCAGCAACTAATTTTTGTTTACTTCACATTTTTGGGTATGGCTGATTGCTAATGGCTTGAATGTGAAAAATTCATATGGTTCAGTAGAGCTGATTTCCATGGATAGTAAGCATGTGGACAATGAGAAGGTAGCTGAAGATGATGAGCTGCAATTACATAATGATCAAGCTTTAAATCTTTTGGGTCACATTGATTGGTGAGCTCTTGAACAGACATTAGAAAGTCATGATGAATGCTCAACTAGACAATATGCTGATGTAGACAGTATTGAAGACAAGATGCTGATGGTGTATGGATTGAGTTGTGACAGTGATTAATGAAGAATTGATGAGATGATGCTTGTGAGAAGATGCTGACAGAAGTTGAAGACAGTAATGATTTGGTGAACAGAATGATAAGATATATTTGATATGCTGGTGATGATGTTGACAGAGATAATGAGTAAGGACTGAATGGAATATGAAATGTAATAGGTACATGCAGTACAAGCAAGGTGTTGTTATGAATTGTACTTGAATACAAGCAGGGTCTTGTATCTCTTTCTTAGTAGGATCTAAGAAAACCTAGGCTAGGTCCTAGATGATGAGTTGGTGCTCATTGTATCAGTTGGTGTTCAACTGCCTCATGTTGGTAGCTGTTGACTCATACAAAAACATTACAATTATATTGTGTCTCTCTTGTGAAATGTGTTGATGATGATGTGTTTTATTTGACGAATGACATATGGATTTATAGTTAGTTTATTGATGAATATGATATGCTGATATAAGAATTGGTAATTGAAGTTGAAATTGAATAAATATAGGCTCACTGATTCACCCCCCCTTCTCAGTGAGCACTGTGTTTAACACAAATGATAGGAACTCACTCTCTATTTATACTTTACCTTTTACTTGACTTTTATCCCAGCTAGGTCGGCCTCCCTTTAACTGACTGGGCCGACCTCTCCTAGAAAGACTCAAATAATATTATATTACATTCTTTAGGGTACTAATGACCCGACTTACAATGGAGGCTTTACCTGATGACTTTTACATGACCAAATATAATAATGACATCTCCGAACGGAGGTAAAACATCCCCGACGGAGTTACAATAATAAAGTACAAGTGGAATATTCTTTGAAGTTACATTAATTTAACACAAACTTTGTAAAAACATCCTCTTGTGAGTGTTTTTACTATGCAACGAGGATAGAAAGGCAGGCAAAAGCTTTATTCAAAGAGAATGTAGCCCTAGGGCTACCATTCAATCATTCAAGATGCAAAATTTACCTACCATTCATCAAGCAAACCTTAAAAATGTAAAGAGTTACTTGAGCATGAGTTATTCCAACCATTCTAGCATCCACAAAGCTTTAGCAAGACAAAGAAAGCATCCGACTTCATCCAAGAGCAAGAAAAATCATCCCTCCAAGAGGTGCACATCACTTCATAAGGCCCTTCTAGTGTAAAAGAGTAGCATAATGAATTTTATCCCATAAGTTGTGTGTGAAAATGAAGTGAGGAGATTGTATTTATATGATCTCACACTCACTTTTTAAAAAATAACTAGGCCTACATGCCAAAAAATTCAATTTAAAATTATAACATAAAATAATATAAAATAATCAAATTTGTGGGTTACTTGGGGCATTTTCCCTAGAGTTTACCCAAAAGTGACTAAAATGACTGAAAATGAGCAAAATACTCCAAACTGAAGGCAGGGGGGACATCATGCCCCATCTAACCCCAACAGTAGTGATAATCCCTCAACGCCCCCCCATATCAAGCAGCACGGCTTGGTACAAGAGATGATGTCATCAGTAGAAGAAGCCGAAGGAGAGAGGGAACTGTGATGTAGAGGGAATATGAGTGTGTCAGTGGTGACCTGGAAAAGAGGCAAAGGCCTCAGAGCTGAGAGAAATGTCACTGGAGTAATGAAACAGGTAGGGGGTCATGTGACCTATTGACCCAGCCCTAGGAGCCCCGGGGCCCGGACACCAACCTCAGAGCTTCAAGCCCTTTAATGAGGCAGTTAGCAATGCCACTAAGGCATAGTACTCCTAGGAGAAGGACCAAAGGGTCAAGCAATACCCCCCACTCAAAAGATGCTGGATAACACCCCTCCTTGACATAAAACAAATGACACCCTCTCCCTGGGGACACATATGAAGGTGCGTTGGTACTGGTACTATGTAACACAGAGTATAAGCTTAGAGGGAAAAATTAACAGTTTTCTTAGGTGAAAAGTGTGGATCTAGATTCTTTTATTATTCTTTTATTGTTGAGGGTTGTTACCTCCTAGTTTTTCACTTTAGATGTAAAAGTCCCAACTGTAAACATGAGGACCTAAGGGGACCCCAGAAAGGCTGTCGATCGCCACCACAACAGCACTTTCCCACTTTTTAGGCTAGCTCTCCGCTAGCACAAGGGGGAAATCCTGAGGCTAAACTAAGTCCAACACAAAGGTAATGAATGGAGGTGCTTTAAGAATTAGGTAAATCTGGTTTTAAGGTCAAGATGCAGTAAATAAATTCCAGATATACAAACCAAAAATTAAGTCTAGTTTTAGAAGACGATTTAGGGTTATTTCTTAGACTTAGGTCAATCTGAAATAAATGATTTTCTACTGTAAATTTTTAGATTGCAAAACATAAATAGAAAGGCTGAATATTTGTTTTTTTATGGTGTTTTAAAGAGAAGATAAGTACCAAAATTCGAGATTGGGCTATGGGATCAAAGAGGTAGCTTAGAGGGTTGTTTAAGCATATTTTTAGGACAATTAGGCCCGCAAGAAGCATACTACAATAGTCCTAAAATAGATGAAAAAAATGAAGAAATTAAACATGGAAGGACTCTCTAAGAGATGTACCTTCAAGCAAATGTTTTTAAGGATAGTTTCGCCGAATCATCATCAAAGCTGGATCATCATCGTCATTGCTGCTGCTATCTCGACCATCAATCTCCAATCTACTCGTCATAGGAAGTTCTACAGAGAAAGGGTGCTGGGAATTGCTCTACCCCCCCCTCGAATCACTCCCAATTCGCGATCCAGAAGGAATCAATCCCGGAATTGCGATTCCTCATCGATTCCTCTCGGAATCGATTTCGTAATTCGCGCTTCCCTTCTCAAAAAAACGATCCTTGGTTTTTTAGGGATCGATGAGGAATCAATCCGGAATTGACGATTCCGGATCGATTCCTCATCGATCCCTGAGCAATTTCGGGATAAAAAATCGCTCCCGAAAATGCTCCTGTGGGATTGGCGGACTCAACCATGAAAATTATGTTTTTTGATTTATTATGGATGGGTTAGGGTTAGTTTGGGCCAATAAAGGGTGTTGGAGTCCATTTGGATTCATTCCATTACTCATTTCATTGATTGGGAAGAGCTTTGAGCTTTGAGTGAGTTTGCTAGTTGTTTGAGAGCTTTGAGCTTTAAGTGGGAGATTGAAGGGGAGAGCTTGCAAGGGAGATTGAAGCTTCCATAGAGACATTCAACCACAATTGAAGAGCTAAAAGGTAGGCTCTAAAAACTCAATCTTTGTTTGTTTTTGAAATTTTTTTTCACTATGTTAAAAAATGTAAACCTTGCAATGTTCTCTTCTCCTACTCTTTCCAATATCTTCTTCTCCATCATTCTATTGCACGCAACAAGTGACTCTCATCTTGAATCAAGAAACATGATGGGTATGTGGTTTTGTTTTTTCATTCCACTTCTCATTATGATGGTGTTGGGAAGTAGATATGGTGGTGGTAGTGATGAGGGGGAAGAGGTAGAGAGTGACACATACCATGGAGAAGAGGAGGAAGGGGAAGAGGGTGATGATGATGAGAATGAGAGTGATGTGGGGCAAAAACAAAAAGACACAACACCTTTGTGGAAGTATGTGACAAGGCTTGGGGGAGGGAGAGGGGGTGGAACCACAAAGTTTATATGGCCCCATTGTAATAAAACTTACACAGGTTCATATACCCGGGTGAGAAAGCATTTTTGTGGGATTATGCCATGCGATGAAGGTAAGTCTCATGGAGTCAAAACTTGTGACAAAGTGGGAGCTAAAGAGAGAAGCAAATACAAGATGGAAGAAGAGGCCGCTCAAAACAATTCCAAGAGATCAAGGGTTGAATCTGAATCCCCAAATAAAATGTTTGGTAGTGGAGCTGGATCATCATCGGCTCGATCGGGACCCTCATCTCCCCATGGAATCTTGCCTATGCGAAGAACATTATCCGATTTCGTTGATACAGGTTGTAGAGATGATGTGGATTCAAAAGTTTATAGGTTTCTCTATGCATGTGGTGTGCCATTCAATGTTCTTCGCTCACCCTATTGGCATGAAATGGTACAAGCCATCAATGGTGCCCCTCAAGGATAAAGAAGCCCTGGGTATGACAAAGCTAGAACTGTGGGACTTCACAGAGAAAGAGCAAAAATCAATGGTGCTCTTGGAAAGTTTACAAATGATTGGTCCAACTATGGGGGGTATCCATTGTATTTGATGGGTGGACAAATGTTAAAGGCAAGCCATTGAAAATTATTCTTGGCGTTTCTGCTAGCGGTGTGGTCTTCCTTTCAGCCCATGACTACTCAGATCGCTACAAGAGCGGTATTAACATTGCACAACCTTTACTTAAAACCGTTCAGGAGATTGGGCCATACAATGTCATTCAAGTCATCATTGATAATGCTGCTAATTGTAAGGTAGCAGGAGCAATCATTGAGGATAAGTATCCCAACATATTTTGGTCAGGGTGTTTGGTTCACACATTGAACCTTTTGATGCATGATATTGTTAAGATGAAGGACCCTAATTACCGATGGATTGGTGCCTTATACAAGAGAGGTAAGAAAATGATCAAATTTATTACCAATCATAGCATGGCCCACCACATTTTTCGCAATCACTCTAGGTTGGAGCTATTGAAGATTGCAAAGACTAGATTTGCTAGCTACTACCTCACTTTAGGAGGCTTTTGAAGGTAAGAGAGGCATTGGCTAGTATGGTCTCAAGTGATCCATGGCAGGAATTGAAAGACAGAGCTGCAAGCGCATCTGATAGAAGTGATTTTTAGGAGGTGGAGGACACTGTTCTTGATGTTCATTTCTGGTCAGAGGTTAGGTATGTTCTGCAGTTGACATTGCCAGTTTATAACATGATTCGTTTTGCAGATACAGATCAACCGGTGATTGGGGAGGTATACGAGCAGATGGATAGCATGCTTGGTCAAATCAAAGACATTATTGAGCAAAGAGATGCAAACTTATATGACCATATTCATAAACATCTGGTCAAAAGGTGGGATAATCTAAATGTTCCACTCCATGCCCTTGCATATGTCCTTACCCCAAAATACTATTCTCCAATTTGGTTGGCCCAACCTGCACCTGGGGTGGAGTTAGGAAAAAACCCCACACAGATCCAAAGGTGCAAAATGGGTATATGCTTGCATTAGACAAGTTGGTCCCTGATGAGGATGAGTGTGCTCAAGTACGGAGTGAATTGAGCGAATACATCAGTGAGCATGGAGCCTTTGGTACCCTGCATGCAACCAAAGATCGAGTTAGATTGGATCCTATCCGTTGGTGGAACATGTATGGCTTTGGAGCCACATATTTGCATAAATTGGCGGTGAGGGTGCTATCACAGGTTGTTAACAGCTCTTCTGCAGAGAGGTGTAGGAGCACCTACAACTTCATCCACAGTGTAACGAGAAACAGTCTGAATGTAGAACGTGCAAAAAGCTTGGTTTATGTGCACTACAACTTGAGGTTGTTGTGCCATTATTGTGAGGTGGCCAAGAATGATAGAACATTTTTGACTTGGGACAACAATCCAGAGGAGACTACAGGTACCCATCTAGAGATGCCACCCCCAAGCAGAAGCAACTTTCCAGATGCAGGAGTTTTGCCTATAGCTTCACAACGTCCAAGTTCAGCCTGTGGGGGCCATTCATCTTCTTCTCATGTTCCACGACCTCTTCCAACAACTCCTATTCCACCTAGACCACGAGAAAAGAAATTGGAAGTTTCTCGTGGCAAGCGGAAAGCTTAGTAGATAGTATCATAGATTCATAGTACTTTGTATTTCATTTTCATGTTTATTTTGGCCTATTTTGTAAACATTATGGCCTAGTTTGATGGAAAATATTATATGTTGAAATTTAAAGGTTGATGTTGTTGATGATTAATGATTGATGATTTGATGATGATCATTTAATGACAATGTTATAATTTATAGCTCCTAGATGATTGATGTTATATCAATATGTACTAAATTGTTATATGAATATCTATGTTTTCATGTTTTCTATAGCTAATTTGGCATAATACATGTTTTTTTTAATATATATTCATCAAAATATATTAAAATATATATTATATAAAAAATGCTCCTGAAACGCTCTCGAAACGGAAGCTTTTGAAAATTTCGCTTTACGCTCCCGCTCTCCGCTTCGCTCCCTGCTTCGCTCCCCACTCCCAACATCGTAGCTACAGAGCCAACCCTTTTTCATGCTGGATGTAGGCCTAGCCTCCATGTAGGTATTCATCATTTTTGCAATCAAGCCATCAAGTAGGTACATCTCAGGACTTATTACATGCTTCTGCAAAACCTGCAGGATCTCCCAGGACTGATTATATGCCTCTGCAAAACCTGAAAGAGCATCCCAGGATTGATTATATGCCCTCTGCAAAACCTGCAGGATCTTCTAGGACTGATTATATGCCTCTGCAAAACCTGAAGGAGCATCCCAGGACTGATTATATGCCTCTGCAAAACCTGCAGGATCTCTGAGGACTGATTATATGCCTCTGCAAAACCTGAAGGAGCATCCCAGTACTAATTATATGCCTTTGCAAAACCTGTGTACCCTACTGTCGCCTCATTACATCCAGATCATCTTAATGTCAATGGAGCACAGCCCAGATGCACATCACACAACACTTACATCACCCGACATGGGAGAACAAATCTACCACCATTCGGGAAAGGCTTCAGCCCTTACATGTACACCATGGGAGGACACACCTACCACCATTTGAGAATGGCTCCTGTGCATCTATGTCTTCCGGACTCATCACTTCCCTCTGGAAGGAACCTCGATTTGGAATACGTCAAGCTTCTCTCTGAAGTACTCGAACTTCACTTTGGCCAGCGGCTTGGTCAACACATCGGTTATCTGCTCGTCTGTCACAACATGCTGGAGCTTCACTGCTCCTCTCTGCACCATATCCCTGATATAGTGATACTTGATCTTGATGTGCTTCGACTTGTCATGGAACACCGGGTTCTTAAACAACTTCACACAACTTTGGTTGTCGCACTATATACAAGTCACATCCAACTAGAGATCAAACAAATCAGACAGTAGCTTCCTCAGCCATACTGCCTCACAACTAGCCAAACAAGCTGCGACATACTCTGCTTCGGCTGTACTCAGTGCCACGCATGACTGCTTCCTGGTAAACCAAGAGATCACACCTGATCCCATATTGAAGCAACACCCTGAAGTGCTCTTCCTATCAGTGGCACTGCCTGCCCAATCCGAATCAACATAACTATCTAGGTTAATCTTCTGATTTGCATCATACTTGAGCCCATAATCCACCGTACCCTTCAGGTACCTCAGAATATGCTTTGCAGCAATCAAGTGAACATGCCTCAGATCCGTCAGGAACTGGCTCAATGTGTTCACAGCAAAGCAAATATCTGGTCTCGTATTCGTCAGGTACATCAAAGATCTAATCATCTGACGATACATCGTGGCATCAACCGATTTTGATGAAGCATCACTCAATAACTTCAGGTTCGATGCCATAGGTGTGGCCATGGCCTTGCAGTCCATCATCCCAAACCTCTTCAGGATCTCTACTGCATACTTCCCTTGTCCAAGGAAGATTCCATCCGCACTCTGCCACACCTCCATACCTAGAAAGTAGTACATCATACCCAAGTCCTTCATCTCGAACTCGGCAACAAGCTTCCTCTTCGTGTTAGCAATCAACCCATTCTCACCTGTCACAAACATGTCATCTACATAGAGTAGAAGTATCACTGTGTTCCCTTCTTCAGCCTTGTAGTAAAGGTTGGAATTCGCTTAACTCTTGGTAAAGCCCAAACTAATTAGGAAGTTGTCTATCCTGTCGTACCATGTCCTGGGTGCCTGTTTCAATCCATACAAGGCCTTCTTCAATTTGCACACATGAGTCTCCCTATCACGTGTCTCAAATCTGAGTGGCTGCTCCACATACACTTCCTCCTCTACTACACCATTCAAAAACGCTGTCTTGACATCCATCTGGTGTAACTTCCACTTCATCACTGCAGCCAGAGCAAGTACTGATCTGATGGAAGTGTATCTGGCTACATGTGCAAATGTCTCCTCATAGTCTATCCCTTCCTTCTGGGAGAAGCCACGTGCCACAAATCTAGCCTTGTGTTTCCCTATGCTGCCATCTACAGCATGCTTGATCTTGTAGATCCACTTGGAAGTCACAACAGACTTCCCTACTAGTCTCGGGACGACATCCCAGACATCATTCTTCATGATCGACTGGTACTCCTCGATCATGGCATCCTTCCATTCCTTTCTTTTTGCCGCTTCTTCATAGTTGGCAGGTTCCTTGTCAATGATGTCGCACATCAGGGCTACATAACTGGAGTATGGCTTCGGTCTCTTGCTTTCTCTGTGCACTCCTTATGGAGCACCATATCTCTCTGCATCTTGAATTGCTTCTCGTACCCATGTTGGTTTCCTCCTGTGAGAATTCTTCTAACGGGGTGGATCTACAGGTTCCTGTGGGTCTTCCATCTCGCGGTCTTCATATTCTTCAGGAATTACTCCTTCCATTGCTGTATCTCGGATCCTGGGAACTTCAGGTTCTTCAGTGTCTTCTTCTTGACTTCATAAATATTCTAGCTGAATCATCGTCACTTGTTCTTCGAAACAAGTCTCTCTTGTAGTACACGATCTTTCCTACAATTCAATTTAGTTGCGTGATTAGAAACATTTCATATTTTTTCAAAAAAAATTCTTATGCATAAAGACATAGGTAACATAGTCATGCAACTATCTTAGCCAATGATTCAACACAACATTCATCCATATCCTGTATTCATACGGTAACTTCCTAGATGCCTTCCATCTCTACCGAAACATTGTTAAGAGTGTGCACTACTCCCAACATGTCAGCAATGAGGTTTCATTCTAGATAAGTAGCAATGGGATGTTGTACAGTACCATAAGCCACTTACCCATTACTTGCATATTAGTAGTATCTTGTTCATTAATGCAACTTTTCTAACATGCATGATATACATCCTAAATCTAGGAGCATAAGTATGTACATGGCTGAACAATATTATTTAAGTAATCAGATATACAAGAAATGACAATTCAGATACTTGTCTTTGTTTGGTTGTTGGGTGGACTCCTTGACAACCTTTGCTTCCTTGCAGAACTACTGGAGTGTGCTCCCTCTTGATCTTTTGCTTCCTTAACCAATGCTGAAAATGGATGAGAGGTTCTTCCATAGATTATTGATCTTTATTTGTTTTTCGGAGTCTAACTCTGCAGTAGCTTCTTCTACTCCTTTCATGTAATACTGAAGTCATCTCTAGTTACACCTTATGAGGTGGAACCTTCTGAATGAACCCATGTAACTGGTTACCTTCATTCCAATACATATTCTTCATCACTTGAAGAATCTTCACTGTCTTCTCTGGTTCTCTTCCTTGGAGGTTCATCATCCTCTGCAGTGTGAGCATGGTGTCTTTTCTTGTTGGAGCCACTTCTATTTCTGGAACAATCTCTGGAGTAGTGTCCCTTCTCATCACATGTATATCATCTAATGTTAGATAGATCTTTTCTGGATCTTCTAAAGTTCTCCCTCTGACTTTGGTGGCGATGTCTTTGTTTCTTGTGATGAGGATGCTCCCTCTTGGTGTTATTCTTCCTCGTGTGTGTTGTGAGAGCCTGGTCTTCATTACCCATCTTCTCTTCTCGAGCTATAAGTCGAGCTTCTTCTTGTGAGCATTCCTCCCACAACCTACTGAATGTGATCAATTTCTTTCTAGCACAAATTCCTTGAATGAAGGAATCCCATGACCTAGGGAGACCATTCAAGGTGGTCATCACAATTTCTCCATTTTCCACATCTTCTCCCACAGCTTCAAGTTGCTCCTTGAGTTGAGAGACCCTTGTAAAATAGGACTGCATGGTCTTTGCATTTTGTATCTTCACATTCTTCAACTAGTTTCGCAAGGTCATCTTCCGATTTATATTCTTTCCTTAAAATAGCTTGGTCAAGGAATCAAACATCTCTTAAGGTGTCTTTAGGGAAGACACATGTGGGATGAGGTGATCCTTAATAGAATCAACAATGATCCTCTTGGCCTTGACCAAGTTTTTCTTGTGTAGAGCTTTAGCCTCATCTCCCTCTGGAACCAGAACTTCTTCATTTACATATGTGTCCAATTCATTCTCTTCAAGGATTAGTGTAATCCTATGCTTCCATGCTCGGAAGTTATCAGCCCCTTCAAGCTTATCCTCAAGCTTGGTTTGGTGAGACATCTCTAATGAGAACCTCAAATGGAAATACAAAAGATTTAGATCTTACCAATTTGAGATGCCCGGGCTGGATCTAGAGCTGGTTGGCCTAGGGTTTGTCAAAGAAACCCTAATTTTCCAAAGTTGGAATTTGGAACTTCTGGTTGGACAGATAGATGTGCCTCCTCAAGGCGAGTTGTCCAATGTACTCACTTCCCTAAATCTGTGAACAGAAACCCAAAATATCTGATGCTCTAGTTTTTCTTCGGCAGAAGTGACGGGCTGAAAAATAAAAATTCTCGGAATTGAATTCTGCTTTCACAGGAAGATGCTCCTGGATGAGGCGAGTATGCTGGTACACTTGGTTTCTGAAGATTCCAAAAATTCACCCTTGAAAATTGACTTGCGAATTTGGGATCTGCAGTGTCTGGCTTTTTATGGTTTTCTGGTTTTTCTGGTCTAAAGTCAAACTAGGGTTTGACTTTCCTAGAGTTTTACCCACTCAAAAAATTCGTTCTTGGTCTCTAAATTTCGATTTTGCTGAGGAGCACCTTCCTACGCTGATGGCACTCCAAAATTCCACTTCTGTGAAAAGCCCTAATTTTCCGCAGTAGTGACAGGCCAAAAATTGAAAATGCTCAGAATCAACTTCTGCTTCGACAGAAAGATGCGCCTTCCTTAGGCGAGTTAGCCTAGCCTCCTTTTGCTGATGCTCTGTGAAGAGAAACCCAAAAATTAAGAAGCCCTAGCTTCCGCAGCTGCACAATGTCTTCTTCTCAGGTTAGCTCTGATACCATGTTAGATTTTCACAATTTAATCAATATTAATCTAGGATTTTACTGAGAGAATAACAAGCACAACATAAACACAAGAGACATAAAGATTTTCCTCGGGGAAACCATAAAGGAGAAACCCGACAACTTCCTCAGAGATAGAATGAGCAACAATACAATAGCAGAAAAGTAAACCCCAAATATAGAGATGGTCTTCAGCAGCTTCTCTCTTCTCCACTTGTGCGAACTCCTCCTCTCTCTCACTAATGCGAATTGAGTGAGTGAGTAAATGAATAAATAGAGAGCCTAGCTCTCTATTTATACTTTACCGTTACCACTTGACAAGTCAGCCTCAACTAAAGTTGACTGGGCCAACTCCTCTAGGGGACTTAAACACCCCAATACAAATGACTCTAGGGGAACTAATGCCCGGACTTACATGGGAGGATTTACCTCAATGACTTTACATCACCCAAATAAAATAATGACTTCTCCGACCAGAGGAATAAACATCTCCATCAGAGGTACAATAATAAAATACAAATACACCATAAAATATACAAGTGAATATCTTTCAAAGTTACAATTACATTAACACACATGTTTCATAGGAAGATCGAATAATGTGAGGTGGCACCCTCTTGTAGATGGGTGGAGATCCCAAGGAGGATGGTGCCTACCTCATGAGAGGTGGCGCATCCTCCTTATTGTGAATCCAAATCATATCAACCAACGCATGGATCACTCCTATGATCGCTCCCCTCTTATAGATATTCGCCCTCCTCTTGGATGCGCCCCCCTCCCTCTCTCCCATTCTATAAAAGTAGGGTTATGCTCCTCTTTCTAAATGGATGCATTGAACCTCTGCTAATTTTGTAATTGTTGCTCTTTGAATATATTTGAAAGACTTTGGAGGTCCATCTTGTGCATTGGTGTTGGATATTGAGCTTATGAGGTGATATTGTGTCTTGCTTTTCATTTCTTGCATTCATTTACATGTATGATCTAGTTTATGTGCTCTAGAGATAAGCATTTGTGGTTGATAATTTGCTTATTTGTGTTTAGATGCAAAGAGATCTAGAAGTAACCAACAGTATTCGGCTATACTTAGGTTCTTTTGCTTTCTTTCTATTCTAACACGTTGGATCTCACATTTCTTGTTACAAGTCTTGTTTCTTAAGCTGCAGATCACAGGCTACAAAGAGGATTGGAACTCGGTTCTTCTTCTTCTCTTTGGGCACCTTTCTTCTCTAACATATTGTCTTACAGATGCTTCACAAGAACAATTGCAAGGACATAGCTTGAGCCTAAGATCTTCATCCATCTTCTCAAAACAAAATTTCTTCTCTCCTCTTTCAATTTTGCTAAATAGCTTAAGAAGTAGATCTATGTCTTTTATGGATATTATTTCAGATCTATTCATCTTTTGCATACTTAAAAAAGTTAGATCTTAGCATTCTTGGGAAGACTTTTTTCTATCACTAGATCTAAACTGAATATTGTACTTGTGTTAAAAAAAATTTCAAATATTTTTCAAGTACACAGTTTTTTCAATTTTTATTATTTTTGTTTCTCTCTTCCCATCATATTCTAATCATATTAGCTTGCTGGTTTTTAGCAGGTCCAAGGAAAGACAGAAGGAAGTTCTGGCCGTCTTTCACCAGAAAGTGCCAAGAAGACATCCCGTGGACCCCCTTTTCTCAAGCTTTTATTTTTATTATTTTGTAAGCCCTTAGATCCAAGTTAAATGGACTAAAGTGGCATTTATTTGAGCAGGTATTGTAATATTATTAAACGAGAGCAGTGAGCTACACAAGGCCCACACCCCATCCCCCAGGGGTGATTCCCCGTGTCAATTTTTGTGGTATAAATTTTTCTGACAAAACACAACGCACACAAACCACATTCACTGCAACACTGTATACTTAACTTCTTTCATAATTTTTTCATTTTTCCTTTCACAAAAGTAACATAGAAATAACATCAATCTCGTTGCCATGAAGTATGCTCTCACCACCACACAAAGGCATTGCCGATTAGTTGTGGTTGATCAGAAAAGTGACACATAGATTTGGTGCTTCATTCTTTCCGTTTTCTATTTAAAGCACTTTATTCTTTCAAGCATTCAATCAGAATAAATATTTAGTTTATAGCTCAAAGTATGCTCTTTACCCTTGCAGGAATTCTACCTTGCCTTGTGGGAAATCAAAAAGAGTTGTAAACTATTTTTTTTTAAATCTTCACATCTAATTTAAACAACTCACCTAATAAAATCTACTACCCTTCACATAGTGGAAATCCGACACTACAATTAATTGAACTTTGCGTGGGGAAATTTCTTAGAAGAAGCGGGAACAACTGGGAGGCGATCTCAGCACAATTAGGCTACACCCTTGTTGGTGTAGTGTTGAACATCGCCCTAGAGACTCCATTCCAGCCCACACATCTTCGTGAGGAGCCACCATCCTTCAATTTTCGGACATTCCTCCCTATACCTCACGGTATCTCGGGAGTTCCCCCTTTTTCCCTTAAATAACTTCGAATCGTTAATAAGTTAAAAGTAACCAAGAGGTCACTTGCAAAACATTTACTTTCAGCAGCATTGTTTTATCTTGTATATTGACTCCATTTGGCACTGGTCCATAACAACCATTTATTTATTTTTTGCTTAATATCATATCTTGTTGTGTTATCTCTATCAATGGCCATTTCATTTTTGCGGTTGAGAGCATATCTATAAGGTAGTAACTTTGCAAACGAACTTGGACTATTTTAATCATAACTTCCCAAAACTCCTAAAAAACATTCATAACTAATTCACCGAAACTTTCTAAATAACCCATGAAACATTCCGTAGGGACTACCCCCCTTGGCTTCGATTAGGAGTTGGTCTAAACGGAGGAGTCAAGATCAGGTGACAGCCTTGACTTGAGACTTGCCCCCAAGGGCGCACCGAGCAGTAGCATAGATTTCTGCTGTGTTAACCAGGTGCGCATTCCCGTGGCAACAGGGTGAATGAATGAATGGAATGCCTTCAATCCCTAATTCCTCCCTTTTTGTTCATGGCAACTTCCTCCTCTTCATCCAATGGCCAAGATTAGATTAGATCAAAGGCTCTCAATAAATGCTCATTAAAATAATAATTAAATGATATTTAGTGCACATGTATCATTTAATTACATGAGAACCTTTTAATTTATCAATCACTTGAAATACCCACTTAAGATGAACTTAGAAATAAACCATGACTTAGAATTTAATAAAGTGACTTTATAAAAAAATAAAGTACTTCACACTTTATTAAAATCGACGAGGGATCACTTTTAAAGTGTTCTTGTGTACCCCAAGGCACCAATGAACAGACAAACACTTCCTAGGTAACTTTTCAACAGGAATAAAGCCAAAAACAACTCCTAAATGTGATTCTTGTATTCAGTTTTCTTCCTTTAACAAAACATATAATAAACTAGAGGGAAGAGGGAAATTTAACAACTAGTTTAGTTCCTAGAGACTGGTTTAGAGTTGGTTTCTATCGTTTCCCTGAGTATGGAGGTTTGATTCTGAATTAAAAGATCATTCTTCTGCACATTAACATGCGTATATGACTCTCAATTATTGTATTTACAGGTTTTCATTGTTGGATATGGAAATATTGGGAAGGACCTTGCAGTTCGTTTAAGACCTTTTGGTGTTAAAGTTCTTGCTACTAGAAGGCGTTGGGGCTCAAAATCTTCTGTGGATTGGAAGAAACGAGGTATGACATGGAAATGATAAACCTTGGATATATTGTATCTGCTCTGTTGTATTCTACAGTAACACCACAACTGTATGCAGATGCCATTGATACTTATCTGATACAAAGCACAGACAATGGAAACATTGAGGATGACCTGATTGATGAGAAAGGTGGCAATGAGTGCCTTTATGACTTTGCAAGTCGAGCAGATATAGTAGTTACTTGTGCCGCATTGACTACAGAGACAGTAAAGTTCAACTCTACCATGGCCTTTCTTCATTTCCTGTAACTCTAGTCTGAAATATAATAAGCAGCACTTGGAAGGGAGATAATGGTATCAAGCAACCTTATTTTAGAGCTTTGCATGGCAGGTTGGCATGGTGAATGCAAAGTTTCTATCTTCAATGAAAAAGGTTGGCCTTTCCTATCCTTCTATCACAGTTGTTTTGATATAATTAACTAATATGCAGTATGCTGAACAGTGAACATAGAATATTGGTGCTACTGTTCATCTATTAACAAGTCATATTGATATAATTATCTATTCCTTTTTCAACTAGTTGTATTTAAATATGTAGTTTCAACTTTCTATCATCATTACTAAATTATTGTTTTGTAAATTTGTTAGTCTTTGGATATGTAGAGCCATTATAGTAACCTATACAATTTCAGGGATGATTTCCATGAATTCTGTATCAATAAAGTGAACCCGGAATTTGTTACAATAGTTCAGAATCACCTCTATTTTTTATATATGTTTGTAATTTAGCATTTTCAACATTAATTGATCATTAACCAGATTTCAACGATAAGCCAGATTCTAATTTAGTTACATAGAATATTGGTGCTACTGTTCATCTATTAACAAGTCATATTGATATAATTATCTATTCCTTTTTCAACTAGTTGTATTTAAATATGTAGTTTCAACTTTCTATCATCATTACTAAATTATTGTTTTGTAAATTTGTTAGTCTTTGGATATGTAGAGCCATTATAGTAACCTATACAATTTCAGGGATGATTTCCATGAATTCTGTATCAATAAAGTGAACCCGGAATTTGTTACAATAGTTCAGAATCACCTCTATTTTTTATATATGTTTGTAATTTAGCATTTTCAACATTAATTGATCATTAACCAGATTTCAACGATAAGCCAGATTCTAATTTAGTTACATACACTTTTACAAAATTATTATCAGATTTTTGTACCCTAGTGAGACAACCCACACATTAAGTTCAGCACAAGGCTATGCAGATCTACTAAAAAATTTCGTGTAGGTTTAATAGAAACATAATGCTAGACTCTAAAACATGCATTTGGTCTGTGCTAGGCTATTCTTAGTCTTCGACGTGCTAGAACAATTACATAACCAAACTTCAAACCCATTGCGATGCCCTCCTACACAACCAACAACCGCTCATCTCGCTCAATGCCTTGCGTGTGACCAAAAGTTCAAAACTACCTAATCTCTAGCATGCTAACAACCCAACATCAACACCTGATCAACTTGGTATCAATTCAACAGACAGATCAACAGAGGATAGGGTGTGCCACCTCAATGATGCATAGTGTTCCTCGTCAGTGACACATCACAAATCGAAGGGTTGGTGCGACTGATCTGTTAGGTAATCAAGTTTGATCCTGTGTGCGCCCTGACTGACTTGATTACAACGAATGAGATGATGATCATCCTTGTTCAATGTGCATGATGCCAATTGCTATGGACTGTGTTTTGATCATTCAACTGTTATTCTGTATAAATATGTAACTCTTGTACTTGGAAAGGGTTTCAAAGTTTCAAACATTGCAATCTTAGTTCTGATCTTTTGGTTCTAAGTTAGACATTTGAATTGTATTATTTGTGAGGTCGACCTCATACAATTGCTCTCTTACAGATAATTGTCACAACCTTATCTCACAAATCTTTGATCCTTATCAATTTTGTTGCTCCTTTTTGGTATTAATAACAACATGCACACTTGAGTAATCTCTAGTGTTCTCGTTTGCATTCTCTAGTTTGATTGTTCATTGCCACTGGTCTATTGCTGGTTCATTTCTTTGTTGATGTGTTTATACTTAATTTGTTAAGTTCGTCAACACACTTTGTTAATTTGGTTATCACTCTGCAAGACTGGTTAATCCTCACATACATTCTCAAATTGGTTTTGTACATTCACTTGTACATTCACTATTAAATCATTGCTCTTGCCAATCAAATATCATTTACAATAGTTGTCCCGTCCCATTCTATTTCTATTGCCACCTGTTTGGTTCCTTAGTTCAGCATGATCCAAGCCACAAGGTTTGACCAATCCCTACAACTTGAGGAATAATGTGCAGCTGAGTTCTTGATCCTAACCTCAACCAGGTTCATTGGTATCAGAGCTCAAACTCTGTGTTCCATGACTTTATTTATCATTGGTTTTGAAGGCTTTATGAAGATTTGTGTTGTATATTTATAGGTTTCCAATTGAGGGAATTTTAATGACTGTTTGGACCTGATGAATGTGCCAAAAGGCATGAGATAGATCTTTCTTCCCCTGCTCACCCCGACGCACTCACTGCAATTAGAATCACAAGAAACACCAAATCCAATGGATCTGTACCCCTAATGCAAGTGTTGATCTGTCCATGATTGATGAAGCACTTAAAAAAGTGTGAGATCTACAATTAGTTTGCAAATGTATTCCAACGAATTGTGCCACATACTACACTTGAACATCCACTATAATGTAGCTAGGGAGTATAATATGGGGTACCTAGGGAGGTACCTAATGGAATAATGTGAATAGGCTCACTTGGAAGTGGGTGGGTAATAAATATGCCCGTTAGGTGGTGAGAAGAAATAATATATTAATAAAATAGTTGGCATAAGAATACTCATGAGAAAGTTTAAATACACAAGTATCATTGTATTGAGGAAGTTGAAGTTGGATGTTGGATGTATTATTTGGTTCAAGCATGGCTTGTGGAGTGATTCCTTCCATAAGGAATAATTGATGGTGTTTCCCTACCTTAAGGGTTTTGATATTAATAAAGTGTGGAGCATTTTTTAATATCATTGTTTGGCATTTAATAAAACTTTGATTTGAAAGTAAAATCTCACAAGATAATTATGATTTTAATAAATCACAAACAATGATATTCATAAATGCTCCACACTTTATTAATATCAAAACCCTTATGGTAGGGAAACACCATCAATTATTTCATATGGAGAAAATCAACCCACAAGCCGTGCTTGCTACAAATAATACATCCAACTTCAACTTCCTCAATACAATGATACTCATTTGTGTTTATACTTTCTCATGAGTGTTCCCTTGCCAACCACCTTATTATTACATTATTTGTTCTAACCATCTAGTGGGCATATGTATTACCTACCAACTACCAAGTGGGCCCATTCACATTACATTCATTATCTCCTTGGGTACCCCATATTATCCTGTTGAAGATTATGTAACTGTTGTCACATCCATAGTAGCCGGGCTACCATGATTGTGAATCAGTTCTGAGTAGATATCTGAGCCAGTCCTTTTGCCATGAGATGCATGAGATCAGCAGTTGGTGAGAAGTTCTTTGATGATCACTCCTTCTTTCAACGGACCCAAAGCATCCATTTTTAGCCTTATGCCAGGACTGAGCCTCATAACCCCAGATTTGATGACTGAGGTAGCCATTTTCTTCCATACAACAGTCATGATGACAGTGCCCAGAGTTATTCAGCAGCAGTGTTCCGGTATTGTTCAGTGGTTCAGGTGATGGATACAGGTATATGACCTCGTAGGTATATGGTTATACATTGGATATTTATGTTGTGCTCTTTTACTTATGTTGATAGCTTAACTGGGTATCTAGTGGTTATGATATGGCGATATCTTTATGTGGTTATTCATTGATTGTTTAGAGTAGAGGTGATTCAGTTGCTTAGAATTGGAAATTCTTGTGTATACTCATTGGTCATGCCCTCCTAGTATGGACTTGGTCATTCCCCCATATTGGCTTGCTAGTCATGGCATCACGTCACTTTTCCCATCCATCCGTTCTCATCCTTATTTGGTTGTATCCTGACTTACACTTTAGCCTGTGATATTGAGGACTTCCCCACCTATGCCTCTGTGTTGGATAGACTCCTTGTTGTTATGTGTCTCGGCTTTGAGTTGTGCAACAGAACTTGCCAAAGCCTTGATCCTTCTGGGCTAGGAGAACCCGCTAGTGTTGGTTCCTGAGCCTAGGTGAGTTGGGATTTTGAAGCCTTGACCTCTCTAGTCGGTTGCCCCTTATGTTTTGTCATGATTGTGGATGATTCCCCCTAGTTTCCTGAGTTGTGTCAGCTAAAACTTGAAGCAAATTATACTACCATCATTACATGCATTTATGTGATCCATTATTATATCTTATGAAATGCAAGCCCATGATAAATATTGAATTAAAACTGTGCTCGTAAGCACAACAAAGAGGGCTATGAAATGAAATGTAAAGTACCTTGGATGAAAGTTGCAATTAGTTGTTCTTTTAAGCACATGCAAAATCCGAAGGGTCATAAGCCCTAAAAAACAGTGGGTAAATAAATGCTAAATCTAAAGAATGCTGGCCATGCTATTTGAAATGTAATGATTATTTCCTCACGGAGCCTACGGGTTGGGATGTGAGATGGATTAAGGGACAACTAATTCTATGTGTCCCCTAGAACCTCAAGTTATGATTAACTTTGGACCTAGTCGTGGTGGTTCTAGAAAAGATCCTCACGGAGCTTGATTTTAGCTTGGATGTGAGCTGTAGACATTTGTTAAGGTTGAATGGGCACTCCTCAAAACAACTTATTCCATTTGTGAGACACCCCCATTCCCTGTGTGTTTTCTGTCCAGCATATATTTAGGTGGTCTGCCGTTTCCCTTTATCCGAGATGTCACAATGTTGAGGTTGTGAAGTCATTCCCTTGTCCCAACATCGTTTCTTTCACCTTCACCCATTTCCAGCAAAATGGCCACGTCCATAAAATGAGTATACACTTGAGGGTCTTCTTTTAAGTAATTGGTTACTTTTATCTAGACTTATATTTGATGGTTTATGGCTTAATCACTAGTAGAATGCCACTTTGTACTTTAGCTTTGCTATTGAAATATTTAAAAGAGCACACCTTATCCATTTGTACTTGCATCATCAGTCAATTTTGTCCTGGGTCGTTATTTTGATCAGTTTTGACTTGATCAACCCAGTTTGACCAAGTCAACTGCAGGATCCGGGATGAGTTGGACTGATGATGTTCGAGATTGATTATTTGTGGTCCTATGGTGCCCATTAGATGGTTCCATGCATTAGACAGAGGTTCCATGAGATGGTTTGGTGGTTTTTTTTTATTATTATTATTTACAGACCATTATTTTTATTGTCCGGGCATGGTTGAACTTATAGATGATTATCTTGATGGTCACATGATGTATGAATACTCATTCTTACCTGATTTGGGCCTTCTTAGTTCATGGGGACTCCCAGTTATCAGTCTGAGGCACTTATAGATGGGGATATGGTCAGTTTATCACTTTACATCACATTGCCATGGAAAAATAGCTTGTTCAACACTTTTGAGATTATTTTGGTTCTCCTAGGGTGCTATAGAGGGAGTATGGGGTCCAACCACTTGTTATTACCATATTACCCTACTCCCAGACATTTTGGTAAGTCTGTTTGGTGCCCAGAGCACTTGGTAGAGAGTTACAAGCATTTCTATCTTTTACACGTGATATTTTCACAATACAGAATGGAAGAATTGGCTACTATGGAAATTGATTTGGCTAAATGAGGCAAGGTAATGGCATGAGGTTTGATCAAAGACTTGTTATGATGCTTCCCACACCTTTTGGCACAGTCTACAACTTTAGTGGGGTCCACACGTCCTCCTTATCATCAGTTGGGGGTATTTATGGTATTATTGGGGACACCATGCCCTAGTGACTTTAGTCACTTATTGATGTATGTTATATTTGATGTAGTTGGGGCATTAGTCCAGTGAATATTATTATCTCCTAGACCCCCCCAACATGTTATTATGTTGTGTTTCCTAGTTAGTTCATGTCATACGTCCCCCCTAGGGCGTCATTAAGGAAACACGTCCCCCTCTAGTTGAGTGATCCATGTGTTATGTTTCCGGCTCATCTTAGCCGTTGATTGTTATTGATGTATCTTATGATCTCCACCACTCATTTAGAAAGTGGTTAGGGTTTTGGTCTCTCTCACTCCTATTTAAAGGAGAGACCCCCTTCGTTGTAAAAGGGACTTTTGGCTCTGGAATAAAAGAATAAAATTATTATTTTGCAGATCTTTCTCTCTTGCAGATCTAGTTTGATTCCTAACATTTTCTGTGGAGGCCGAATTGATTTGTTGCAGGGGGTGTGATTTTGCTTGAGGAGGATTTTGAGGGTTTCCTCCATCCATTCGCTTGGGTGAAACTGCCTATCTTTCACGGAGTAACCAATTGTGACTTATCTCCATTGAAGTTACTGTCTTTTAGATGCTTTACATGGTTTCTTTTCTATATGTAGACAAATCTAACTTAGGTTGTTGGACTTTGCAGGTTAAAGAGGGCGCACTACCTCCTTGGACCAACACGCATTAGCTTGGAAAGAATTGGATCTTGCTCGGAATTGTAACCAATTGTCAGGATCATCAATGTACTTGGCGGCTGCAAGCATTTGAGGTAAGATCTACAAGGTACGTATTGATTTCATTTACTTCCATCCTATTGTCACTTTAATTTACAAGTTTCAAACCCTCATTTTATAGATTTGATAGATCTGGCGATAATTTGGGCTTAATAACTGAAACCCAAGTCTAAATTAATTAGAAAACATTAGAGACCAAGTTTGGTGGAAATACGACTCCATTTACTCGCAGATCCAAGCACTGGCCATCTCTAGGGGAGGACGCACTTGTGGGTTTTTCAGTCTCTTTCCAGATTTGTCAGCTGGGTGTGGCTAGTTTGGCTTCAAACTTCCAGATCTATCATGTAGCCACCATTCTAGTGTCTTTTCATGCTTAAATCTCACCATGTGGGCTCAACTCACTTCAATTTGACTAAACCCCAGGTGGATCTCATTTGGGTCTTTTAGATCGGCACTAGATCTATCTAGATCTACTTGTTTAACCTCAATAGTGGTATATTTCTGTTTGGTGCATCAATCATTCTTTACCTAAGCCTCCTCAACCAAGGCCTAACAACTAAAACCACTTATCTTTCTTAGATCTAGATCTACTTACTCCTGATCTCCTCTTGATCTCATTCCGCATCATCCTAGAGTGGCTTGAGTAGGTTCGCTAGCCTCCATAGGCTGGCAAGGGTCCCCCCTTGATCTTGCTCCGGCTTGATCTAAAGTGACAAGAGCTCGTTTGGTGTGACAACCTTTGTATCTAGTGGTGAACGAGGCCCTTGAAAGTATCACCGATCTAGCTTCCCTCCTCTACCGTCCTGGATAGGATCCCTTAGTTGGAAGCTACACTTTGTGTGATAACAGTAACTTCAGAAGATATTCTTGTATTGCATAAACCCTAAAAGAATAATACTAAAGAAAAACTGTCAAAGAAATCAAGTGAAAATAGACAATTCAGCTCCACAGAAGCAAGTGGGTAAAACTACCCCAATAAATGGGCAGTTTGCCCGAAACAATGTGCAACATTGCCCCAATGAAGTCAGCCCTATAATGAAAAGGTCATCCAGAGATGACTAGAAATAAAGGGGGTCGAATTTCTCATTTGGTATCATCACACAAGTTCGCTCAAGCAAGAGAGAGACAAGCGCGCAAGAGGGAGAGAGTAGCAGCGGTTGGAGGAAGACATTCTTGGGGTTATATTATCTTTGCTTAGTGTATTTTTCTGTGAGAGAGCTTTAGCTCTTCATTGTTTTGACATTGTACTCGTTGGTAGAATCTATATTGAAGAAGTTCTGCTGGGTTTTCTTCCCCTAGAGGGTTTCCCAGGATAAACTATTGTGTATGTTGTGCTTGGCTATCTTTCAATGATCCTGTTGCTTATGTTTATTCTGATATAGTAGAAATTGTTTAAAGATCTAACATAACTACTATTCAAGTGCAAATTCTAACATGGTAGCAGAGCCATACTGAAAGAAGTCATTTTACAGCTGCAATTGACCGAAGTTGAAATCTAGGGCTCCCTGTTCCGGGCACTTCCATCCACAGATCAACTTGGAAAGGAGGTCAAATCAATTCGCCTTAGGAGGGTGCATCGTTCCGTGGAGGCAGAATTTAGATCCGAGAAATTTCATTTTTGACCTAATCATTATTGCTCGGGAAAACTAGGGCATCATGTTTTTGGCAGTTATGTCCAAAGATCCAGAAGAAAAGAACCTTTGCTCAACTTGCCTTAGGGAGGAACATATTTTACCAGGATCATAAGTACACTATTCTCAAGTTGAAAAATAAGGGTTTCTCTATCAAACCTGTTATCACATACATAGTAGCCGGGCTACCATACATTATTTTTCTGATGCCAGTACACTATTCAGCCAGTTCCCTTACATTTGAGATGCTGAGATGAGCATCTACATTGGATCACTATCAGATTGTGGACAGTAGTATGTATTCCCCATGCCATGACTGAGTCTCGGGACACTCAGAGAGATGACCGATGTAGCCATTATACCATTGGTACAGAGCAGTCAGTAGTGCCCACAGTTACAGCAGCAGTTTCAGAGGACATAGGATGGTACAGGTTGATGAGCATTCAGGTATATGACTCAGCAGGTATATTATGGTGTTATGGTTAGATTGCTTTTATACTTATTCTTATAGCATGTCTTAGCACTTAGTGTCATGATCTGGCGATCATATAGATATGTGGACCTGGTTGATCTATTATATATATTATATTTTCCCTACTCAGACTTAGAAGTTCACTATTCATACTCATTGGTATGTACCCTCCTTAGGGAGAATAGAGGTGATCATTCCACCATACCTTGCCTTGCTAGTGTTGGCTCCATCATTTCATTGTCTTCATCCATCCATGGCCTACCTTTTAGATTATCACCCTGACTTACTACTTGACTAGTGGCATGGAGGACTTTTCCCCACTGTAGCCTCTGTATTGGATGAGCTTCCTTGTTTATTGTGTCTCGGCTCTGAGTTGGTGACAAAACTTACCTATGGTGAGTTGGAGTTCCTTGGAATTCCCCCTAGTCACTAAAGTTGTGTTGGCTAAACCTGAAACTTTTAGTGCTGCCATGAATACAAAATCTGGAAAAAATGAAATGCTATATCTTGTATGAAAAGCCCATTCATGCAATGTGTTTCTAAACACACATGAATGAAAGGCATGCCAAATGAAAATCGCTATGAAAATAAAATGTTATATCTTTTGGAAAATAAATACCTAGGTAAACAAGCTGTCCATGACACACCTAGAAGTGCTCAGGTAAACAAGTGCCTTAAAAACACAGTTGCAGCAGAAAGCCTAAAATAAATGTAAATCTATGCAATGTGTTTATAAACACACATAGATCAAGGCTATGGAAACTTCAGGCCCAAAAAGCAATGGAACTTAAATGCTATATCTAAACAATTGCTGGCCTTATTTGTATTATGGATTGTGCGCATCTGTGAAGGTGAATAAACCCTCTTTAAACAACTCATCCATTTGTGAGACACCGCCATTCCCTGTGTTATTGCTCATTCGGTATATACTATGGTGTGTATTCTCTTTCCCTTGCCAAAGTGTCACAAAGTCAAGTCAGTCAAGTCATCCCTTAGCCTAGCCAGTTAATTTAGCCTTCACCCATCACTAGCAAATTGATCACAGCTATGAAGTGAGTATGATCCTGAAAGTCTAGTCTGAGTAATAATAATAATTAACGACATTATACATTTGGATTTAGATCGCCAGAAATGACTACTTTGTGTTATAATTGTTATTTGAATAAGTTGTAGAGCATGCATTAACCTTGACACTTTCAGCAGCTTTCGATGATGGTTTGAGTTATATTTAGTCTTGGTTAGACCTAGTTTGACCATGGAGGACAATGGGACATGAGATGTTGGACCTTATGATGATATGGATCGATGATATATGGTCTATGTACACATACATGATGATTCTATGCAGCAGCTATAGGGTTATGATGATGATTCTTGGTTTACAGCAGTGTTTGGTCATTTACAGATTATTATTATTGGCCCTGTTCCGGTATATTGGATATTTATTTTGATCACGCAGAGACTCATATGGTGTATGAGTACACATCTTGGATGGATTTGGACCTTCTGAGTCCAATGGGACAGTTTGTTTTCAGTTCCGGGCACTTACAGTGATGATTGAGCCTCAGTAGGCTATCCCAGTGCAGTTTTGGTCTGTCGGAGGCCCTGTCAGAGCAGATGTGATTTTTATCCGGTTGACCTAGGGCGCTGATGATGGAGGGGGTGGTCCAGCCACTTGTTTTGACCATATTACCCCCCTCCCGGACACACTGGTGCCCTCACCTTGACAGCACAGGCACTCCAGGAGGCTGTTTGGGGCAGTTTCACGCTTCCCGAGGCATTTCAGGATTGGTAGAAATGGCTATTGAGGAAATTGATTTGGGCTACTGAGGCAAAGTTATGGCATGGGATGATCAGTGATGATAGATCAGGGTCTTCCACACCTCCAGCAGTTTCAGCTTCATCAGGGCCCGCATCCATCACTTATGGCACTTTCTGTGGATTTCTGAGGTCTTTTTGAGGCCTACGATTTGACTATGGAGGCACGATTTGGTACATTCATGACTATTTTATGGTTATTGTGCTATGGGGATTGACCAAGGAGGGATAAAATTACCCCTTGGACCCACCATAAGCCTCCTATGATATTATGTCATCATGATTTGGTGGGATTCCCCTCTTCTAGGGCGATTGTGTCCACTTACATAATATTTTATTTGTGATCCATGTATTTTATTGTTGAGCTCATCTCAACCATTGATTAGACATTTGTATCTTTTAATCTTAGCCACTCATTCAAAAAGTGGTTAGGGTTTTGGTGCCTCTCCTTCCTATTTAAAGGAGAGAGCCTCTCATTGTAAGGGGTCTTTGGCTCTTGGATTATTGGTATAGAAAAATATTCTTGTGGAAATTCTTGTGGTCTCCTTTGCATTTGGTGTTCTTAGATGGTGATTGGAAAGTCTATTGCAACCTAGCATTTGGAAATCGTGGTAAGATCTATCTTTTTTGGAAATCATTGTTTGTCTACAGGAGGGCGACTTCAACAAGGGCGATTTTGCAAGGCTTCTTCAAATCGACTTTCTTGGCATTCGCTTGTATCAGGGGGTTATCATTAGCTTCATTCTGATCTATGCTATCTTTTTGTTACTTCTCTTGTGGCATTAGTCTTATCTCTTGATGCATCAAATATGATATTGTTGACGTTTGTTGTGCAGGAGAGAGGGTGCATTGGCTTCTTAGATCAAATCGACTTGCATAGAAAACTACCTCAAAGCTTCTCAAATTGATCGGGTTTGCATAGATCATCATCATCAAGGCATCTACAAGGTTACCCAGGTAAGATCCACAGGTTTGTTTCTCTTTCCTTTATCCAATCCATTGACATAGCTCATAAATTGTTAAAACCCTAAATATTTCAAAACCCCCTTTTTACATTTTCTCAGATCTACTTAGATCTAGTGGGTTGTTGGGCATAATATTGAAAACCCACCTCTATAGCATCCACGGCATTCCGGATCTATAGTTTGGTGAGGATTGGCTTCCGTTTGATCCCCTTCCCAAGCCAACTTAGCTTCTCGCAAGCAAGGCGCACTTCCTGGTGGTTGTGAGTTGACCTAGATCTAGGTGGTGGGTGTTTGAGATCCCGCTTGATCCATAATCTACACATCAAATAATATACACCCAGATTGTTACTTTTCTGAAATTCACCTTGTGGGCCCTATTCCACATTTTAAGGGATTTAATCCCCATTTTGGACCATTAGGTGTACTTAAACTCAGATCTAGTAAGATCTAGCCGTCGGATTGCCGTGAAATTATAGATCCATACTCCTACTTAACTAACCTACCCGGATCTAAAGTTTGGATGCCATCGGACTTGTCTTAACCCACCTAACCCACCTTTTCAGCCTCCTTGGGTAAAGTCGCACCACCTTGGAGAAGTGAGTTAACTCACTTCTAGGACGTGGGTACTTGAGATTCTTGCGGATTTGGAACGGGAATAATTCAAAACCTAGGACTAGTGTGTCACTTTGTCAAATCTTGCCTTGGGGATAACATTCCTTGTTTTAAGGGATTGTGGTCCACTTGGGTCAAACCTAGATCTAGACCTACTTATCAACCAAGACCTTTATTGCCCACTTGTCCCAAGTACTAGGAGTCCTCAACCACAAGTCAACCCTACTTTGACTCCACTTCCCAATTCCCAAGGCACTGGTTTCTCTTCAAGCTAATTCGACTTTCCTAGATTGTTGGATTGACTTGTGGTTTGACCTATGCATGGTGAACTAAACCCTTGAAGCCATCATGTATCATGGTCAAGCTTGTCACTTGTACTAGTTAGCCCCAATTTAACCCCTAAACTACCCTGCATTGGACACGGTTCCCAAGGCAGTGGATCTTCCAACATTGAACTAGTACACTAATCCTAGATCTCACTTCAAACATTATAAGTCACCCTCACATCAACTATGGACCAAAGTTCTACCCATTGAACCCCTCACTTGGCTTGTGACTTCATCCTAAGGTCTAGGATAAACCATACACCTAACTTCACTTAGAAATACCCTGATTTGGTGTCTTGGTTTTGATCTCTCCTATCGGGAGTAGATCGGGTCTCCCCCTTTGTTGTCTAGGCTAGATAACATAAAGTGAAGGTTGCCTCGACTGGAGTGACAACCATATATTGGAGGTCGAGGTGATCGTGGTTGCACCTTTTGAGTTGCCCTTCCCTATTGCCATCCATGATTGGATATATCCATAGGGGTAACTACAGTTTAGGTGATAACAAAACCCTAGGTCAATAAATTTTAGAAGGACCTTAAAGCTAACACTTGATTTGAGCATCTCAATTTGTAATTTATATTATCTTTATTTCCATTTGAGGTTCTCATATTATCGAGATTGTCAAGATGTTAAATGACACCAAGCTTGATGAGAAGCTTGAAGGAGCTGATAACTTCCGAGCATGGAAGTATAGAATGCTTCTCATTCTAGAAGAAAAAGATTTGGAGAAATATGTTAAGGAAGAGGTTTGCAGAGCCAGAGGGAGAAGAAGATAAAACAAGACATAAGAAGAACATGATTAGGGCTAAGAGGATCATTGTCGATTCCATCAAAGATCACTTGATCCCTCACGTTTCATCCTTGAAGACTCCTAAGGAAATGTTTGATGCACTAACCAAGTTATATGAATGGAAGAACATCAATCAGAAGATGACCTTGAGAACTCAACTCAAGAATGTGAAGATGCAGAACTCAGAAATAATCCAGTCCTACTTCACAACGGTATCTCAAATCAAAGAATAACTTGAAGCCATTGTAGATACTGTTGAAGAAGTTGAAGTAGTAATGATTATCATAGCAAGGGTATCTCAAATCATTTCATTTGATTTCATTTCATAGCCTTCTTTCGTTGTGCTGAGAAGCACAGTTTTCAAAGCACTTTCATGGGCTTTCATAATAGATATAACAATAGTTTCCATATGTAATGATGGTAGTACTATTTGCTTCAGGTTTTAGTCAACACAAATCAAGCAACTATGGGGACTTTCCACAATTAGGACCAAACATCGGGGCAATCGACTAGAGTGATCAAGGTATCAAATCCAACTCACCAAAGGTAAGTTTTGTTACCAACTCGGAGCCGAGACACAATTTAAACAAGGATGCTATCCAACACAGAAGCAAGAATGGAGAGGTCCTCCATATCACAAGTCAAGGTGTAAGTCAGGTTAAAGACCAATAATGGGGAAAGACAATGGATGGATGGAGAAAGTGAAGGTGATGCTTAAGCTAGCAAGCCAAAAAGACGGGAATGGTCATGTCCACACTCCTAACAAGGTAAAAACCAATGAGTATCAATCAAGAGTTTCTAATTGTCAGTAATACAATCATTTATATAATCCATAGTAACCAATTTCATTTTAATATATATATATATACTGCCAGATCATAATCACTATATGCCAAGTCAAGCTATCAAAATGACTAAAAGAGAAAGATAATAATATCAATGCACATCATATACCTGTATCTGTAATCCGAACCAACTGTAACCACTGAGAACACTGCTGCTGAAACTCTGAACACTGCACTGCACCTGTATGGAATAAAAGGTCATCTTGGTCATCAAATATGAGGTCTTAAGGCTCAGCCTTGGCATAAGATCTACTGCATGTTTGATATAAGGCTGCTCTGATGTGTGAATGATCGCAAATAATACTGCTCATCATAACTGATCTCGCTAAAAGTTTGTAAAGGCAAAGCTCAAAAATATGTAGATATCTGCTCTGCAATCATGGTAGCCGAGCTACTATGGATGTGATAACATTTGGCTCCAGCTGGGACAAGTGCTCTAAGGGAGAGAGTGCTTGAGAACCTCGGAATCTCTGGTCCCCAACACTAACTGCATCAATCTTCTATCCAGCACCTACTGTTTTGCTTTCTTTTTATTGGTACCTATTCCGACACACATGGAAGCAAACTACTACGTGAAGCATGTATGGGATAAAATAAAATAAAAATAAAGTGCATATATGAAATTCAAATCTAGAGCAGCAATTAGAATGCATGTAAATGAAAATACTAACTCAGACATATTTTAACATTTTCATTTTATTATTTTGAAAGCAGGAGATGAGAAAGGCTTGGAATGGAGCAGACTGAACTCACTCAAGACACTCAGCAAAAGGAAAAGCAAACAACACTCAAAAGAAACTAAAAGGACTCGCAATACTCAACACTCAGAAAAAGAAAGACACTCAAATCCTACTGCTCAAGCGAGTTTATTTGGTCCTACCTACCCCACTGTAACCAGTCAACATAAATGCCAGGTAAAATCATAAATCCAGTGCAACCATTCACCAAACAGGTTAATGATTCTTCTTTGATTTTCGTTAATAAAACAATTCAGGATTGGGTTAAAGATTCATGAATTTGATAGCACAATTTCCTTGACTTGTTCAAAAATTGAAGAAGGGTTTGAATGGTGCAAAATGAAATCATGCCAAGGAGAAGACTGACTGATGCAAGCATCCTCCATCAAAGAATTGATAGGATCGTAGAAGTTATGCAAATGATTGTTTAAAATGGATGGAGGCAAAACATATGGCACGTGATTCAATTTCGTTTTACACAAACTACTTTTTTCATTCACTTCTCTCACATATTCAATTTGGTTCTCCTTGGGACTGATGATGGAACAAAAACCAAGTGGGGGCAAATTAAAGCTTAGAAGACGAAAAATCAAAATCAAGCCCACTTGTTGCTCAAAAATAGAGAAAAGATGAAACTGATCTTTAAACACCTTTTCTAGCCACCAAGAATGATTGATAAATTGATGATAGGCATTATTGTTCCAAAGTGACTGAAAAGGGAAATGAAGTGCTTTTTCTCCAATTATGGGACAATGCTCATACTCCCTATTGAAAATCTCAAAAGCAAAAGATTGACTAGACCACAAACCCAAAGAAGATTGAAAAGCTGGGACGGGAGGGTGGATTGAAAATATGCATTTTCTCCCAGATGGATACAAATATTTGACCTTGGAATTTGATAAAAGGAAAAGCCTTTCAATGAAACACTCCTTGGTCTAGGAATGATTTCAAGGGTTTGATCAAGTTCAATACTTACTATCCGAGGACAAGACTCACCAAAACTATCTAACTCCAAGAATTGGATCAAGTTAGATGAGCATGGAAAAGGAATACTTAAGGATTCACCATAAGAAGTTGAGCGATGATTAGAGCATCTAATGCGATTTACTAATTCATCCTCATCTTGAGATTGTTCTTCCATTGATTTATCATTAAATTCATATGAGGATAAAAGATCATTTTCATTAAATTGATCAGGGAGAAAATTAACAAATTTATTTACAACATTCTGATTATTTACACAATGATCACATGAAATCACTTCAAAGGGCCTTGGTTGATGCCCCCATTTTCTTCTTTTTCAACAAGATGATATGAAATTGAACTATTGCTAATGATAGAATGACTAAGGATTTTCTCTTCAAGAGGAACTTCAATAGACTCACTAATTAAAAGCTCAACCTCAGAAATTTCCTCAGGATCAAGACTAGGGCTTCTTAAGAATTGCTTTGAAGTTTCATCATTCATGCAATGATTGGGGATTTGCTCTTTAAAAAGAATTTTGATAGACTTACAAGTAGAAGACTCATCCTCAAAAGAAATTGGGCAGGAGGGGTCATCTCTGGATGCTGACAAATCAATTGATATTTGATTATTAATTGCTTCAACAATAAGATCGGAAAGGGGAAGGCTTGTATCTTGGATTTGATCATCGTATTCGTTTCCCCATTCTTCTAAGAATTTATTTTCAAACATGTCATATCCGAAGATGCTATTGGTTGTCAAATTCAAGAACCAGAGCTCAGCTCTTCCTTGGAAAGATGAGGCCAATAGTTTCATACATACATCCTCATGGGTTATGGATAATTCTTTAATAACTTCCCTAAAAAGGTCAAGGTGCCTTTTAGGAGATACCTCATGACTTCCGTCGAATTTAGACAACCTTTCACGGACTTGATGAGGATACCTAACAATTTTTGAGAAGTAAAAAACTTTCAATCGACCAAAAGTCCTTGGCGGCTCAAAAGCAGTGATGGATGAGAATTGCTAAAAAATTCAGGAGCTTAAATGCAAATTGATGCACCCCATGGTTTCTAGATATGATAGCATCGATCACCAATGGAGTCGCCAAGTAAACTATTGATCTTGTTTACCAAAAGATATGTCGTTAAAATAGCGGGGAGGGATGAGTGAAACAAGATAGTTATGTATGATTTAAGGATATAAATGATAACAATAAAATTACAAGACTGGATGCAGTAAGATATGAGTTACGCACAAACACATGCAAACACCTGAGGTAAGCCTCTACCTCCCCGACAGCGGCGCCAAAAATGTTATCACACAACTTGTAGTTGTCCCAAAAGGTTATCCTATCTAGGATGGTAGAGGTGTTGGACAACTAAAGAGGTGACCCAAGAGATGCCATGGTTCCCAATTTAATTGGGTGTCATGCTAACCGAGGCACTCTTCACTTTAGATCAAGCCTAAGCAAGACCAAGGGGGAGACCCTAGCTTAGCCAATGAAGGTTAGCGAACCTACTCAAGACCTCCTAGGGAAATGTGATGATGAAAAGGAGAAGATCAAGAGAAGATTAGATCTAGACTAAGTCACTAGACACGTCTAGATTGGGTGAAGTGTCCTGTGGGGACGTGTTGGGCACGGACATGACCTCCCCACGTGGGGGACACGTGTTTTTTCATGTCCCGATTTTGGGACACGATAAAACACGTGTCCCCCATGTGGGGGGGGGTCGTGTCCTACCTCTGCACAGTAAGAATATTTTGCACAATGAAACATGCATTCTTGTGTTTGATAAAATGTTAAGTGGAGGACTTGGACATATCCTAAATTGCTTTCAATTTTCAAATAGATCATATCATTATTTTCTTTGGATTACAGATACTCTTCTTTAACGCAGTATTAGCATCTTTAGTTTTGAAAATGCATGTCTTTTTTTTTTGCCAATCTCTGAACTTGTCATATGGGCACATTGGACCCAATACACTTATGGAAAGTTATGTACTTACTTCAAATGAATGAAGGTTTAGTACTTGTGTTGTAAACTGTGATAGTAATTTGTTTATTAACTAATAGTTCATTTTTAAAAATTAGCTCTTTCATATTACATGGTATGATTTTTTCAATTATGTAAGAGGAGTGGAAAGAGATTAGTACGCAAGTTTAGAAATATAAGAACACCAAAAACATTAGTAGGTAAGAAATTTAACAAAAGGGAAATAGAATATGACATAGAATATTCTTAATTTTTAAAATATATATATAAAACGTGTCCTCCGTGTCCTGATTCCGGGGGTCACCGTGTCCGTGTCGGACACTCGTATTTATGTGTCCTTCGTGTCCCGTGTCCTCGTGTCAGGTGACTTAGGGTCTAGATCTAGGATAGGTAAGTGGACCCAAAGAGTTAGGGCTTTGTTGAAGAGGCTTAAGAAAGGACAAATGTTCAACCAATGATGGATAAGGTCACTTATGGGGTTTAGATAAGTAGATCTAGATGGATCTAATGCCAATATAATAGATCCAAGTGGGGCCCACCCTTAAAATATGGAAAATGGTCCAAATGGGGCCCACAAAGTGAAAATCAAAGTAGAAAGGCACTACGGGGTTTGCAAATGAGTGGATCTAATGAAACAATGAGGATCAAGCTAAACCCAAGTTGGGATCTAGCAAAAAGGCCACCTACCCAAAATTGCGAACCCCCTTGGAGAGGACCAGTGCCTTAGATCGAGGGGTAAATGGAGTCGAATGCCCACCAAAATTTAGATCAAGAATGTTGTGATTAATATAGAAGTGGGTTTTAATTATTAAGCCCAAGTGATTGCTAGATCTCCATAGATCTGAAAAATAAAAAAATGAGGGTTTTTTAGATCTAGAAGATAAATGGATAAGTTAGAGGAGAAAATACGTACCTCTTGAGCGTACCTGGATAATGAAGATGGATGCCGATTATGACGAGGATTACTTCCACACAGATCAAGTGAAAGGAGATGTAGTTTTTCTTGCTTATGCGTTTTTGCCCTAGTCCACAAGTGCGTCCCTCTCTTCCTACAAAACCAAGGAGACAAAGCTCAATTAGCCAACAAAACGAGGGTAGATACAAGTAAGAGGAAAGAGATAGAGAATAATTGGTACAAAGACAAAATCACTCCCTGTTTGAACCACAATTTTGACAGAAGATTGCAGGGCAAGCCTCCCCACCAATGCGCACTCCTTCCAAATCGTCCTCTTTACCTGTAAATTGAAATAGTGGAAAAAGATACAAGATAGCTACAAAAACCCTTCAGTGCAATGTAAAAGCATTTACAATCATCATAGCCAAACACCCATTTCAAGATCTAAGCATGTGCTCAAAAGATATTTCTTTATTCCGGTAGCCAAGAGCCAAAAATCTCTAGATGCCTTTACAATAGGGGGGCCTCTTCCTTAAATAGGAGGAAAGAGACCAAAACCCTAACCATTTTATCAATGAGTGGTTGAGATCAAAAGATAAACATAAAACAATCAACGGCGAAGATGAGCCGGTACAATATAACATGGATCACTCACATGAGGGAGGTGCGCACTAGCTAAATGATGCCCTAGGGGGGGTGCACACCACATAAAAGTGACAATAATATAAGTGTGCCATAAAAGATGATAAGGAGAAGTGACTAGGAGCACATGGTGTGGCTAGGAGGTTTTACTTTCCTTCACTAGCAACACCCCATGGCACAATAATATAATATATGACTCAATGACATGTCCAAGTGAACAAATGATCAAATCCTGGCCCCCTCAACTAAGAGAAAGATGCATCAAAACACAACCCATTGACTGTGTGGACCCCACTGAATGCTGCAAGCTGGATCTGGAAGGAGTGGGCTACGCACCACATAAAAGTGACAATAATATAAGTGTGCCATAAAAGATGACAGGGAGAAGTGACTAGGAGCACATGGTGGGGCTAGGAGGTTTTACTTTCCTTCACTAGAAACACCCCATGGCACAATAATATAATATATGACTCAATGACATGTCCAAGTGAACAAATGATCAAATCCTGCCCCCCTCAATTGAGAGAAAGATGCATCAAAACACAACCTGGTGACTGTGTGGACCCCATTGAATGCTGCAAGCTGATCTGGACCTCATGCCAAAAACCTTGCCTCAATTTCCCAAATCAATTTCCTTAATGACCTTTTACCTTTTTATTCCTTTTTTATTCCACCTAAAAAACCATCAAACTGCCCACAGCCCACTGCCTGGTGCTCGGACACAAAATTTGACTGTACCATCATGTCTAGAGAGGGTGCAATATGGTAATAACAAGTGGCTGGACCACCCCTCTCATCTGTAGCACCCTAGTCAACGACTCACCATCTTTGCATCTGCTGAACAGGCCACATCAACATGGCCAAATTTGTCAATAGGTGAAAAACTGCTCGTATCATCATTGCCAGTGCCCGAAACTGAAAATCAAGTGTCTCAATGGATCCATAAGACCCAAATCTACTAGAGATGAGTACTCATACATGTCATGGTAACCTGTAAGATCATCTGTAGCATCCACCATACTCGGACAAGTAAAAATATGATGATCCGGAAATAATAATAATTAATAAAAAATGCATCAATCATCATCTAAAACCTGTGCCCAACATATGGAGTCATCAAAAGGTATATAAGGGACCTTGGATCAACATCATACAATATAAATGGTCCACCTCATCACGGATCCCAAGGTCAACCTTGGTCAAACTAGGTTTGACTGGTCAAACTGATCAAAATATGACCCAGGCTAGAGAAGCCTGCTGCTGCAATTGCAAATGGTTAAGACATGCTCTTTAAATTATTTTCATAGCAAGACTTTAAAATATTAAACATCATTTCACTGGCAGTTAATAGATAATAATAGGTTAGATAATAATTTACTTTCAAAAAGAACCTCAAGAATATACTCATTTGTAAACATGATCAATTTGCTAGCAGAGGGTGAAGACTAAGGATGCAAGGCTAGGCAAAGGGGGATGACTTGACTGACTTGACACTATGATACTTTGGATAAGGGAAAGGGTATTACACATTCAAGCATATGTTGGATAAAGAATACACAGGGGATGGCAATGTCTCACAAATGGGTAAGTTGTTTAGATAGGTGCTTTTTCAACCCTAGCAAATGTCTACGACTCACATCCAAGCTGTATCAGCTTCGTGAGGATCTTTTCTAGAACCGACGTGAACTAGGTGCCCGACTAACCGTAACTTGAGGTTATAGGGGACACTTAGAATTAGCTGTCCCTTGGTCCATCTCACATCACAACCCGTAGGCTCCATGAGGAATTAATTATTACATTTTATTTCCTTGGCCAACAGTCTTTGGATTTAGCATATATTTAACAACTACTTTTTTAGGCCTATACAACCCTTTTTGGATTTTGCATGTGCTTATAAGCACAACTAATCGTAACTCACATCGAGGGTGTTTTTCATTTCATTTCATAGCCTTCTTTCGTTGTGTTGAGAAGCACAGTTTTCAAAGCACTTTCATGGGCTTTCATAATATATATAACAATAGTTTCCATATGTAATGATGGTAGTACTATTTGCTTCAGGTTTTAGTCAACACAAATTAAGCAACTATGGGGACTTTCCACAATCAGGACCAAACATCGGGGCAACCGACTAGAGTGATCAAGGTATCAAATCCAACTCCCTAAAGGTAAGTTTTGTTGCCAACTCAGAGCCGAGACACAATTTAAACAAGGATGCTATCCAACATAGAGGCAAGAATGGGGAGATCCTCCATATCACAAGTCAAGGTGTAAGTCAGGGTAAAGGCCAATAATGGGGAAAGACAATGGATGGATGGAGAAAGTGAAGGTGATGCCTAAGCTAGCAAGCCAAAAAGACGGGAATG
Organism: Larix kaempferi; assembly: GCA_027924585.1. NCBI lineage: Eukaryota > Viridiplantae > Streptophyta > Pinopsida > Pinales > Pinaceae > Larix > Larix kaempferi. The sequence continues at coordinate 4,587,941 of BSBM01000301.1, read as the reverse complement.
ATCATGTCCACACTCCTAAGAAGGTAAAAACCAATGAGTATCAATCAAGAGTTTCTAATTGTCAGTAATACAATCATTTATATAATCCATAGTAACCAATTTCATTTTAATATATATATATTGCCAGATCATAATCACTAGATGCCAAGTCAAGCTATCAAAATGACTAAAACAACAAGATAATAATACCAATGCACATCATATACCTGCTGGGTCATATACCTGTATCTATAATCCGGACCAACTATAACCACTGAGAACACTGCTGCTGAAACTCTGAACACTGCACCTGTATGGAATAAAAGGTCATCTCGGTCATCAAATCTGAGGTCTTAAGGCTCAGCCTTGGCATAAGATATACTACATGTCTGATATAAGGTTGCTCTGATGTGTGAATGATCGCAAATAATATTGCTCATCATAGCTAATCTCGCTGAAAGTGTGTAATGGCAAAGCTAAAAAATATGCATATATTTTCTCTACAATCATGGTAGCCGAGCTACTATGGATGTGATAACCATAAAGATTATTCAACAGTTAGATGCTAGTTTTGTCAGGAGATGGGACACATTGCAAGGAATTGTCCCCATGCAAAAGGTCAAGTAAAGAAAGGAAAGAATAAGAGGTATCATGCTCATGCCGCAGAAGACGATGAACATGTTCAGAAGAAGGCAAGAGAAAATTGTTCAAGTGAAGAAGAATATGTTTTGATTTTCGCTCTTACGGGTACTGTCACTCGTGGGAGTGATACTTGGCTTGTTGATAGTGGTGCTTCAATTCACATGACATGTTTCAAAGACTCTCTCACCAGTTTGACTTAGAAAGACTCACCTCATAAGGTAAAGCTTGGAGATTATCAATATCCTATTAAAGGTGGAGGGGAAGCCTCCTACAGTTTGGATTCCAGAAAGCCTATAAAGATGAAGGATGTGTTATACGTACCTGGTTTGAAGAAGAATTTTCTATCCATTTCAACATTGGATAAGAAAGGATTCATAGTTGCTTTTGTTGATGGACAAGATGGAGGTTTGTACAAATTGAACAAGCCATGATACAGAACACCGTGAACCAAAGTAGATCATAATGGTATATGGAAGGGATGTGCACAAGGCAAGAACATGAAGAGTCCATTTCCAAGCAGTAACAACAAAGCAAAAGGAGATCTTGGATCTAGTGCATAGGGACCAAAGATGAAGACTTCAGCAAGTTCTGGACCAGACGAAGATGAAGATCGAGGTCTTTAGAATCAAATGAGGGAGCAAAGTACGCTTCCAAAAACTCTAGTGACTTCTGCAAGGAGGCAGAAATCAAGAGGGAGCCTACAAAATACATGAAAGATAAGTATTTAAACCGGCATTTGTGTATTATTAACAACAGTTGTATGCATTGTATTCCTAGAATTAGGAAGTGTATAGTGAATGCATTGATATGACTAGGATTAATGAACAATATACTCTTAATGTGCATGTGATGGATAAGTTGCCTATGGTGCTGCACAACATTCCATGAGCCATTGGTTCTTGTCTAGGATGAAACCTCTTTGCTAACATACTGAGAACAATATATTTACCATGTGTGTTTAGGAAATGGATGGGTGTTGTGCTGAAGCATTGGCTAAGATGAAAGATCATGTGCTATGACTTACAAGAGAAGGATGATAAGACTTGTTCCAAAGAACAAGTGATGACTGTTTAGCAGTGACCTTCAAGTAGATTTACAAAATCAAGCATACTACAGAAGTACAAAGCAAGGTTCTTGGTTTCTCTTAGAAAGAGGGAGTCGATTATGACGAGACGTGTGCTCTTGTAGCAAGATACACTCGATTAGAGCTATACCAACGATAGCTATAGTGATGAAGTGGAAGGTACACCGGATGGATGTGAAGACAACTTTCTTGAATGGTGTAGTAGAAGAAGTGTATGTGGAGCAGCCACTGGGATTCGAGACACGTGATAGACAGACATATGTGTGCAGGTTGAAGAAGGCCCTCTATGGATTCAAGCAGGCACCTAGGACATGGTATGGTAGGATTGATAGTTTTCTGATGAGCTTGGGCTTTACCAAGGGTAAAGCAGATTCGAACCTTTACTACAAGGTTGAAGATGGGAAACCAGTGATATTGCTATCGTATGTAGATGACCTGTTTCTAACAGGAGACGAGAAGCTCATTGCAGAAACTAAGAAGAAGCTTGCTACGGAGTTCGAGATGAAAGACCTAGGTACTATGCACCATTTCTTAGGTCTAGAGGTGTGGTAGAGTCCAGATGAGATTTTCCTTAGCCAAGGAAAATATGCTATGGAAATCCTGAAGAGATTTCGAATGTTGGATTGTAAGGCCATGGCTACAATGGCATCAAACGTGAAGTTGTTGTGTGATACTTCTTTAGAGACAGTGGATGCCACATCATACAGACAAATGATTGGTTCGTTGATGTATTTGATGAGCACTAGATCAAATATATGCTTTGCGGTGAACACTTTGAGTCAGTACATTGTTGAGCAGAGACTTGTTCACTTGATTGTGGCAAAGCATGATATGAGGTATCTAAAGGGGACACTTGATTATGGGCTCAGGTATGTGTTAGATCAGAAGATTAGCCTACAAGGCTATGTTGATTTAGATTGGGCTGGTAGTGTCACAGACAGGAAGAGTACTTCAGGATGTTGCTTCTGTTTGGGATCAGGCATGATTTCCTGGTTCAACAGGAAGCATACTAGTGTAACACTCAGTATAGCCGAGGCGAAGTATATTGCAACATGTTTAGTTAATAGTGAAGCAGTATGGCTTCGAAAGTTACTAGCAGGGCTGTTTGATCTCGAATTAGAGGCGACTTGTATTTTTTGTGTCAACTAGAGTTGTGTGAAATTGTCCGAGAACCCAGTATTTCATGACAAGTCCAAGCATATCGAGATCAAGTACCAATATGTTAGAGATATGGTATAGAAGGGAGTAGTGAAGCTCCAATATATTGCGATGAATGAACAAACAGCCGATGTGTTGACCAAGCTTTTGTCGAGCGTGAAGTTTGAGTACTGTTATCACATCCATAGTAGCCGAGCTACCATGATTGCAGAGCAGATTCCAGTATATTTTTGAGCCAGGCCTTTACACTGTTTTGATGAGATTAGCTTATGATGAGCAACGCTTTTTGATGATCACTCACACTTTAGAGCAGCCCCAGAGCAGATACAACAAGCCTTATGGCAAGGTTGAGCCTCATGACCTCAGACTTGATGATCGAGGTACCATTTGCATTCCATACAGAGCAGTGCAGTGCCTAGAGTTTTCAGCAGCAGTGTTTCTAGAGGTTTATTGATGATCCAGATGACAGGTATAGGTATAGGGCCCAACAGGTATAAAGTGTGCCTTGGTTATGATTGTTTTTCTCTTTTGATCATCATGGTAGCTTGACTTGGTATCTAGTTTTCATGATCTGGCGGTATATATATATGTTATATAGACATGGTTGCTTATGGATTATATAAATAGTCTAATTACTCAATATTATAAGCTCTTGTTTATACTCATTGGTTTTACCCTCCTAGTAGCATGGACATGATCATTCCCACTTTTTATGGCTTCCTAGCTTTGGCATCACCTTTCACTTTCCCCATCCATCCGTTTCTCTCCCATCTTTGGTTTTCACCTTGACTCGCACCTCAACCCGTGATATGTAGGACTTCCCCACTTTTGCCTCTATGTTGGATAACAACCCTGTTAGTTTGTGTCTTGACTCTGAGTTGTTGCTTGAGTTGTGTTGACTAAAACCTGAAGCAAATAGTACTACCATCATTACATGCATATGGAAACTCTTATCTTATCTTTTGTGCAAGCCCATGGAAACAAATAAAAAACCGTGCTTCTCAGCACAATGAAAGAGGGCCGTGTAAATCGAAATATTAAAGTACCCTGGATGTAAGTTGCGACTAGTTGTGCTTCTAAGTTCTAAGCACATGCAAAATCCAAAAAGGTTCATAAAGGCCTAAAAAAGCAGTGGTTAAATGTATGCTAAATCCAAAGACTGCTGGCCATGAATTAAATGTAATGATTAAATTCCTCACGGAGCCTACGGGTTGTGATGTGAGATGGAGTAAGGTACAACTAATTCTAAGTGTCCCCTAGAACCTCAAGTTACAGTTAGCCGGGCACCCAGCCATGGCGGTTCTAGAAAAGATCCCCACGGAGTTGTTTCAGCTTGGATGTGAGCTGTAGACATTTGCCAAGGTTGAATAAGCACTTCTCTAAGACAACTTATTCCATTTGTGAGACACTGCCATTCCCTATGTGTTTATTATCCAACATATGCTTAAGTGTGTATTCCTTTCCCCTTATCCAAAGTATCATAGTGTTGAGTCAGTCAAGTCATCCCCTATCCTAGCCTTGCACTTTCCACCTTCACCATTTGCTAGCAAAATGTTCATGTCTATGAAATGATGAGTATCTTCTTGAGGTTCCGTTTTGAGTAAAAAATTGTTTTAACTTATATTGATGTAATTATTGATTAACCTCCAGTGAAATGATGCTTCTTACTTTAAGTCTTGCTATTAGAATGATTAAAAGAGCATACATTAACCATTTTGCACTTGCAGCATCAAGCATTTCTAGCCTAGGTCATATTTTGATAAGTTTTGACCTGGTCAAACCTTGTTTGACCAAGTCAACCATGGGGATCTGAGATGAGTTGGACCAGTGATGTTCGAGGATGATGATTTATGGTCCTATGATACACCTTTGATGATTCCATGTAGTGGACACAAGTTTCATGTGATGGTTGATATATTTTTTTATGGTTATTATTATTCTTAGACCATTTTTTTTATATTGTCTGGATATGGTTGAGACTACAGATGATGACACAGATTTACAGAGGGTGTATGGGTACTCATCTCTAGCACATTTAGACCTTATGAGTCCAATGGGACACTCAGATTTCAGTTTCAAGCGCTTCCAGTGATGATATGGTCAGATTACTACTTTTCTCCAGTTTTGCCATGCAGAAATGACTCGTCTAGCACCTGCCTTGAGCTAGCACATTCTCCTATGGTGCTGATGAGGAGATGGGGGGTCCAACCAGTCGTTATTACCATATTACCCCATCTCCAAACATTATGGTATAGGAAGATTTGTGTCCGGGACACCAGGTGGAGAGCTATAAGCATTTTATTGATTATAGGTGGTTTTCTGAGGATTAAAAATGGGATAAAATGGTTACTGAGGAAATCAATTTGGGAAATTGAGGCAAGGTTTTGACATGAGGTTTGTTCAGAGGTCATTCATGATGCATCCCACACCTTCCGGCATAGCTTTCATCATTCAGTGGGGTCCACATACACTCCTGGGTTTTATTTGATGGATTATCCAGCTATTGAGGGGGGCACGATTTTGTCACTTGGTCACTTTGACATGCTATTGAGTCATATCTTATATCATTGTTCCATGGGGTGATGCTAGTGAAGGACATTCTAGGCTGCGGGGAATTATCCCCCCCCTCCCTGCTTCACTCCCAATCCGCGCTCCCAGAGGAATCGGCCTCATAAGCGCGATTCCTCTTCGGAGCGTTTTTTGGAATCACGCTTCCCTAAAAAAAACGCTCCCTGCCAAAACAGGGAGCTTCGCACCCTCATCGCTCCCTCATCACTCCCTCAACGCTCCCGGATTGCTCCCTCAGCCACTCCCTAAGCACTCCCAGGAGACAAAAAAATGCTCCTTCAGTGCTCCCACTTAGCTCTCGCCAGTTAGAGGCACTTCTTTTTTCTCTCTTGCTTGTGTGAACCAAGACAAGTATTCAATCATTGGTCTATGCATGACTAGGGTTCCTTTAGTCGATTAAAACACTCACTCACTTCATTTTCTCCCATTCTATTTATCATTTCACTCATGTTATTTCCTTTTCTAGGGTTTTGAGTGGGAAGTTAGCTAGTGTTAATGAGAAAATTCGTGAGAGCTTGGAAGGTAGATTGAAGGTTATTGTTTGTGAGATCTTGGAAGGGAGATTGAAGGTTTCCATAGTTACATTCAATCATTGTTGGAGAGATAAAGAGGTAGGCTCTAAAACACACTCTTTGTTTGTTTGTTTGTTTGTTTTAAATTCCACTATGTTAAATCTGGAGTTTTCTCTTCTACTCTTTCCCATTTCTCCATCTCCATTATTCTATTGGAGGTAGCAAGTTATTCTCATCTTGGGTCAAGAAGCATGATGGCTATGTGGTTTTTTCTTTTGGTTCCATTTTTTATTATGATTGTGGTGTTGGGAAGCTGAAATACCAGTGCTGAGGAGGAAGAAGTAAGCGATGGCACATACCATTGAGAGAAGGAACAAATAGAAGGGGATGTTGATAATGAGGCTAACAATGATGATGGGCAAAAACACGAAGAGACTTTAACACCCTTGTGGAAGTATGTGACAAGGCTTGGGTGAGAGAAATAGGGTGGAAGCACAAACAAAGTTTATATGCCCCCATTGTAATGAAACTTACATAGGTTCATATACCCATGTGAGAAAGCATCTATATGGCATTACGCCATGGGATGAAGGTAAGACTATAGGATTCAAAACATGTGACCCTGTGCCAGTGAAAGAAGAAACAAATACAAGAAGAGGAGGTTGTGCAAAACAAATCCAAAAAATCAAGGCTTGAATATAAGACTTCAAGATCACATAGAATGTATGGTGGTCAATCCCCATCCCCCCATGGTAGTGGATTCTCACCTATGCTTAAAACAATATTTGATTCCCTTAACGATAGTTGCAAGAATGAAGTGGATGCAATTTTTTTTAGGTTTCTCAATGCATGTGGTGTACCATTCAATGTTCTTCATTCACCCTATTGGCATGAAATGGTACAAGCCGTCAATAGTTCCCCTAAAGGATACAAGAGCCTAGAGTATGACAAAGCTAAAACCATGGGCTTAACATGGAAAGAGCCAAAAATCCATAATGGTCTAGGACATTTTACAATTGATTAGACTAAATATGGTGTACTAGTATCCATTCACATTGTATTTGGTGTTTGGACAAATGTAGTGGCAGGCCATTGATAAATATTCTTGGTGTGTTTGCTAGAGGTGTGGTCTTCCTTTTATCCCATGACTACTATGTTACAAGACTAGTATTAATATTGCATAACCTTTAATTAAAGCCATTCAAGAGATTGGGTTGAACAATGCCATTCAAGTCATTGCTGATAACGCTACTAATTGTAAGGTAGCAAGAGAAATCATTGAGGATATGTACCGTAACATATTTTCATCAGGGTGTTCGGTTCACACACTAAACCTTTTGATGCATATAATTATTAAGATGAAGGACCCTAGTTATATATAGAATGGTGCATTGTAAAAGAGGGAAGAAAATGATAAAATTTATTACCAATCATAGCATGGCCCACCACTTTTTTTGCAATCACTCTAGGTTGAAGCTACTTAAGATTGGAAAGACCATATTCACTAGCTACTGACTCACCTTCAGGCGCCTTTTGAAGTAAATGAGTCATTGGCTAGTATGGTCTCAAGTGATTCATGGTAGGGTTTGAAAGACAACGTTGCATCACATTTGTTGGACATGAATTTCAAGAGGTGGACACTATTCTTGATGGTTAGTTTTGTGCACAAGTTAGGTTTGTTCTTGATGGTTAGTTTGAAGTTTGAACCTACCTTTGAAGTTTGAATTGTTGATTAAATATTACAATTCTATGGTAATGAATATAATGCTCTATTTCATTGTGGTTGATGTTGTTTGTTAGAGTTTGTTGATGGCAAATCATGGCAATGTTATAAGTTATAGCTGTTAGATTATTGATGGTGTATGTGTACTGAATGGTTGATGATTTAATGATCATCATTAGTCAATAGTTAGATCTATGTTTCATGTTTTCTACAACTAATTTGTCATCCTGCATGTTTTTTTATATATATGTATCAAAATATATTAAAATATGTCTTATATAAAAAATGCTCCCAAAACGGAAGCTTTTGAAAATTTCACTTTTCGCTCCCGCTCCCCGCTCCCAACAACATAGAGGACATTAATACCTCCTAGGACCACCATGTGCTCCTTTCACTTGTCCTAGTCATCTTTTATGTGGTGCGACCCCCCCCAGGGCCTCTTTTAGTCAGTGTGCACCCCTCTTAGTGAGTTGATTCATGCGTTATCATTCCGACTCATCATAGCCGTCGATTATATTGTATTTATCTTTTGATCTCCACCACTCGTTCATAAAGTTGTTAGGGTTTTGGTCTCTCTCATTCCTATTTAAGGAAGAGACCCCCCTCATTGTAAAGGCACCTTTGGGCTCTGGAATTCTTGGAATAAAAATATTATTTTTGCAGATCTACTTCTTTTGGCTTTGATGGATGTTCTTGTACATGATTATACATCTTTCCTTAGACATCTAAGTTGCTTACAGATGGTTTTCAACATCTTCCGAGGGAGGCCGAATTCATCTACTGCAAGGGTGCGAATTGCTTGAGGGACGATTGCAAGGGTTTCCCACATCTTCTCTAGGCATGACGTTTTCATCTTGAAGGGAGATTTTCAATTGTGCTTTGTCCATTGATTTGCTTCTTTTAATATGACGTGCAAGGTTCATCTTTTATCTGTGGATCAAATCTCACTTTGGTAGTTTGAATTTGCAGGTGAAGAGGACATTTTTCCTCCTTGGGCTAGGATGTTTTGCTTGGAATCACTTGGATCTAGCTTGGAATTGTAACTAGATGGAAGGATCATCGATGTACTTGGCAGCCGCAAGCTTTTGAGGTAAGATCTACAAGGTACGTATTGGTTTTCATGCATTTTCCCATTGGTCACTTCAAACCCTCACTATTCAAACCCTTGTTTTATATATCTGATAGATATGGCGATAATTTGGGCTTAATAACTAAAACCCACCTCTTAATTAATAAAAGAACCTTAGAGACCAAATTTGGTTTGAATCCGATTCCATTTACCCTTGATCTAAGGCACTGGCTTTCTCCAAGGGAGGTCGCACTTGTGGGTTATTGGTCATTTTCTAGATCTATCATTTGGGTGTTGCTAATTTGTCATTTAAACCTAAGATCTACAGCTAAGCCACCCTCCTAGTGCCATTCCTACTTCAATTTCACTTTGTGGGCCCCATTTCACTCATTTTCTTTAATTTAAGGGTGGGCCCCACTTGGGTCTTTTTTTATTGGCATTAGATCCATCTAGATCTACTTCTTTAATCTCGCAAGTGGCATTTTTATTTCATGGTTGAGCATTTGTCCCTTCCATAAGCCTCCTCAACCAAGCCCTAACTCTTCTTGTCCACTTATATTCCCTTGATCTAGATCTACTTACTCTTGATCTCTCTTTTCAACTTCACATTTCCCTAGGTGGTCTAGAGTAGGTTCGCTAGCCTCTTTTGGTTAGCGAGGGTCTCCCCCTTAGTCTTGCATTTGCTTGATCTAAAGTGAAGAGTGCCTCGATTAACGTGACAACCATTTATCCTTGGGAATTGTGGCTCTCTTAGGTCACCTCTTTAGTTGTCCAACACCTCTACCATCCTGGATAGGATCACCTTTTGGGACAACTACAAGTTGTGTGATAACAAGTACTTTAGGGAAGAGCTTGGCGTGATGCAGAGAGATGTCCCTCTTAAGGAGGGATGAGTCACATATGCGATTCAGGGGATAGTAGCTGTATAGTGTGATAGCATTAGGTGGTCATTTACAGGCATGTACTCTGAGAGAACTAGAGAGAGTGACCACCTCATGATGACTCGAGAGCGTGACCATACTTTGTATGTGTATCCAGTCGAGTTGTGTATCTAGTTAGAGCTAGTATGAATGTGAGGACTGGAGAGAGTGACCAGCTCATGATGACCGAAGAGCGTGACCATACTTTGTATGTGTATCCAGTCGAGCTGCGTATCCAGTTAGAGCTAGTATGTATGTGTGGACTGGAGAGTGTGAGCAACTCAGGAGGATTGGAGAGTGTGACCATACTTGCGAGGACTGGAGAGTGTGACCATACTTGCGAGGGTTGGAGAGAGTGACCATACTCATGAGGACTGGAGAGCATGACCATACTTAGTATGTGTATCCAACCGAGTATGTGTATCCAGTCGATTATGTGTATCCAACCGAGTATGTGTATTTAATCGAGCTGTGTATCCAGTCGGATGTGCGTGTCTAGATTTTGTGTGAGCTAGATGAAGTCCTGTAATGACGTAATGTGCACTCCTGGCTCACTGACTTGTTGCTACTGTGATGCCCCCGGATGTATGATCATGACTGATGCATGATTGACATGATGGCTTGCTCATACAGAACTTCTAGTGATGTATAGATTCGTGAGATGTCACAAGTAAATGGTCAGAGTACAGAGTTGTAGCAGTAGTGATGATGATCATGTCAGAAGAATACCTTCCTTGTTAAGAGGGAGTGTTGAAGATTATGTAACTTTTCTTGTATTGCATAAACACTAAAAGAATAATACTAAAGATATACTCTCAAAGAAATCAAGTGAAAATAGACAAATCGGCTGCACAAAAGTTAGTGGGTAAAATTGCCCCAAACAATGGGCAATCTGCCCCAAAAAAGAGCAACACTACCCCAGTGAAGTCGGCCCTATAGTGAAAAAGTCATCCAGAGAAGAGTATAAATAAAGGGGGTTGAATTCCTCATTTGGTATCATCACACAAGTTCGCTCAAGCAAGAGAGACAAGTGCATAGCTGGGAGAGAATAGCAGTAGTTGGAGGAAGACATATTCTTGGGGTTATCTTATGTTTGCTTATGGTATATTTTTCTGTGAGAGAGCTTCAACTCTTCGTTGTATTGACATTGTACTCGTTGACATTGTTGCCGCCGATATTGCACACCTGGGGGGAGCGCAGCAGAAATCTATCGAAGCTGCTTGGTGTGGCCTTGGGGGAAAGCGAAGAGTCAGGTGCTATCACCTGATCCCGACTCCTCCGTTTAGGCAAACTCCTGACGAAGCCAAGGAGGGTAGACCCTACTAAAAAAAAGGTTTGCTAAGGCTTTTTAAGGTTTTGTGTTTAGTGATGGGAAGATTGTTATTTAGGAGTTTATGAATGAATTATCAAAATTTAAACCAAGTTTGCTCACATATAAATTATAACACATCCAGAGCATGACATAATCATAAAATAAACAATACTTGCGAAATTAAAAATAGAGATATGAAAATATTATTGCAAGTGCTTGAGACCAATGCTAATGGAGTCACGAACTGTGGGAGTGTTGTATTTGAAACTGTTATGCAAGTGCTTTTGGTTTATTTTATTAATGATTTTAAGAGGTGAGTTGATTAATTGTGGGACAAGGGGATTCTCAATATACCTTGTGGTACAGGGAATATGTCCTGAATGTGATCTAGGTGGCTTCATACAAGGATGTGTGGGCCACAAATGACAATTTAATTGCCTGAATCCCAGGAAAAGTGGGTCCTAGGTTAAAGAGGATGCTCTGAGTGTGAAAACGAGCATCTCCACGCCAAATTCTGCCTCCAGACGATGCTTCTATTACATTTTGAATTTTTCCAATTAAACCATTAAAAAATAAAAAATGGTCTAATTTTACAGAAAAAATTATTTTTATCGAAATGAAACCAAACTCCTAGGGGACCTAGTACATGTCCATACGACTCAATACTGATGGCTAGCATGTAAAAATTACATAGACACATAGAATTTAATAACTTCCCTAGGTTTGACCACCATGGTAAATACTCCAGCTTTGGAGGTGTGAGTGAAAAACTCATGAATTATACGCCATTGAAGCGCAACACATAAATCCTAAGGAAAAAACACTCTAGAGTATCCCCTTGATATCCAAACCTAAGATAGACCAAGTCTTTTACAAAATAATCATGCTTAGACCAACTTATTACAACTCCCCCATGGGGGTTTGGACATGCAATTATTACAAAAGGGGCCAAAATTGGCCCCGAAAAAGTCTTTTGAACTTCTGAACACTGAACATGTTCATGAAACTAGTGGCTCACAAGAAGTCCAACTATGGTACAAAATAGTTGGTAACAGACATAATCTATATTAAAGAAGTTCTGCTGGGTTTTCTTCCCCTAAAGGGTTTCCCAGGATAAACTCGTGTATGTTGTGCTTATCTATCTTTTAGTGATCCTATTGCTTATGTTGATATAGTAGACATTGTTTAAAGATCTAACATAACTACTATTCAAGTGCAAATTCTAACATATCTTCCCTAGGTACATGGCATTCCATACCCCTTTGCATGTTTCATCCTTGAAACATGGGAGGAAGCCATATAATATGATCTAAGCAATGTAGTCAACTGGTACCAACCATGGGCATCCATCCATCCTAATGAAATGTGGACATGGGGTCCAACTCTTCGTTACCACTGTTGACACTGAGAGGGGGGGTGAATCAGTGTAAAGCAATTTTTAAACCTTTCTTAGCTTCTCTTGGTTAGCTACCAATTCATCAATCTAATACTTTACCATATTCATTTCATATAGCATAAACATTTCATTCATAAAGAGCCATAACACAGAAGAACACCACACCATATAAATTTGTAATCTTTTTATATTAATTTGGTCCGGCTACAACCGTTAGGCAAAATCAGCACCTACTGATACATAGAGCACCCACTCTGAATCCAGGACCCTGCCTGGTTTTCTTAGACCCTGCTAAGAAAGGTTTGAGGTATCCTAACCTCAGAAGCAAGACAAGTTTGCTTTTACTTTAAAGCTTACTATCATCTGTTTCTTCAATCAATCCAGCTGCTGGTCACTATTGTTGATCATTTGATCGTACTCATCTGCTCATCATCAATGCTGCTCACTGTCACTTCTTCAAACCTTCTTGTTTTTGTCAGCTTCAAGGGTGCTCCAAGACTTCAAGCTGCCTCTGTCTAGAACTCTTCGAATCTGCTCTGGACTCCTCAAATAAACCTGCTTTGAGTTTCTCCAACAACTCTGCTCTGAACTTTGCAATGCTGGATCACTTGTCATGTCACTGTTTGTTGTTAATCATTGCCATGTTAAGTCTTCTATTGCAGTTGTGTTACTGTCGTAATCATCACTTAAACAAGTCATCAAGAAGTCTCACCAAGCATCACTGGTGCTCATGTCTGGAAGAATCTGCTCATGTCAATAGTCTACACAGAGAATCTCTTTTGTTGCCTGTGTAAACAGCAGTACATAGAAGCCCGACTTTGATCATCTCTTGTACCCCAGATACTGCTGTATCTTTTGTTGTAATGTTGCAAATCATCAAATCCAGAAGATCTCAACAAGAATCCATATTCTCATGAGCCCATCTGTTTCACGGTTCTTCCACACCTTGCTCTTGGCACAATACGGTAAGATGATGGTCAATCATAGGATAAATGTCCCATCATCAGGTGAACAAAATAGTGCCATATACTTAGCTAACAATAACATAAACTTCCACTATTTGACCAAGTTCATTGTTGTATTGAAACCAACAATATTCTAATACACAGAATCTGAACTTAGCAGCATAGCTCATGCCGAATATTGGCATCCTATTTCACTTGCAATTCCCATGACAAGTAGGGCATGGAACAAATTCACAGCCATCACAAACCCTAGGACCATGTCACTTTAACATTACTGACTTGTCCACAGTCATGTCAACATCAACCTCACATCATCACAGAAACCGGTTTAATAAATTTTGGGAATGTTTACATGCCTGGAAGATACAGACAAGTATGGCAGTCACCAATGGAAGTTCCCAGTAATAGAAAGTCACAAAATAAGCACTCAAACCCAAAAGTAAGGAGAGTGTTTGCTGCTTGATGTCAACACTGTAAAATTCTCTGAGATGTGTCATACATCATTTTATTTTGAGATCTGAGTAACAAACCAACTCAACCAGCGATCCAATCAGAGATCCAATTTCTAGTTTTAGCCTGCGAACTCTTCATGCCATTTACGAAGATAACAGAGGAATAAGACTCCTGCAAAGTTGTAGATTTATCAGCGATCCAACGATCTCCAGCGTGATCTACAACAGCACTCTCCTCAGCGCCCTCTACTCAGCGATCAACGATCTGCCCTCTCCATCGGCGTCCAATGATCTACACATCCCAGCGATACACTTTAATCCGAGTTCTGTCCCAAATTTCAGAGCCGTGTCATGCTCCAATGCAGCTGCCACTGATTGAATCCCACAAAGTGATGTTTCTGTTGACTGCACTTCTCCTCAATCACGATTTTACTGCTACTCTGTTTTCGTATAAGACAGGATTTCTGTGTCTTGTCTTTGAATCCGATACAAACAATTTTTGTTTCGAAAATCGTGGCTTCTTGTGTCTGTGGGATCTGTGCGTCACAGGAATGGTAGCTTCCTTCGTTCCTTCGAGGTCAGTTCATAAACTCGCTCCTCCTCCTACGCGGGTTGCGGCATATTCAGTCTTGCATTTTGAATTAGTTATTGAGATGCGTCCTCCTTTCATTACGAGTCTTTAACTGCGTATTCTCTTATTCAAATGAACGAAAACCCTTTCGATTTCTGCAAATAAGAGCTTTAGTGGGTGGATGGATAACCTTTCAAACAAAAATTACAGATCTGGGCGAATGAATTTTGTTTCAACAGCAGTTCGAATCGTCCTCGGCGGCTATTAATCTCTGTGGCTTCCTCCTCTACTGCGGCTCTGTTGCTGCCTTAGAGACACCCGAAATTCTCTTCCCAATTCCACAACCAAAATAAAAATTTCAAACTGTTGTTGCTTGTATATGCCACGAATTATTGCCTCCCGAAAATCAAACAGAAAAAAATCCCCACGAACTCCACTATCGTAGCTGCGTCCTTCCTTTCACGAGATCTTTTCTTCAGTCAAGCTGCAGCTGTCAATTTTCTCAGAAGCTCCTCCAAAAATCCACCTATAAAGTGAAAACGTGATGCCCTTTTTATATGAAATTTTTGACCATGTTTTGAGGGCCGACCTGCTATTAAAATTAATTTTTAATTCTTATTTTAATAAAAATTCTGAGCCGACTTCTTATTTTCATTTGGCCGACACCTTAATTTTAAATTGAAGCCGACTAGTAGAATTTATTTGCAGCCGACCTTGAATTATTTTAAAATTCTTTTTGTGACTGGGCCGACTTCCAACACTTGAAAAGATCAATTGAAATTTATTAAAAGTAATTGAGATCTCCTCCCTTTTAGCAGGCCGACTAGGATAAGGGCTTCAACATCATCTTTAATCATGATTTGTCAATTTTCTTTGCCACATAATCTTCAACAAATGACCACAAAATGGGTCATTTGGGTCAATGATAAACCCAACCAGCAAGGGTTCCATTTTGTGCAAGAGGCCTTCAAGATCCAGGTTACCATATGCGAGAGTATCATCATGGGCTCCATAAGGTCATCATAACACATGAGAACTGTGTACATTAAACTATCAAGGGTATCAAGCACTTTTCAATGTCATCAAGCAAGAGAGCATTCTAACTTCAACAAAGACACCATCAAGCATGAAGTGGCTTCACGATCCAAGCTTGTGGGCTTAAGCATCATATCATCAAATGCAAGTGTCCCATAGGGCATCACCATAACTAATGTGACCATATTATGCTTTCTTCATTTGATAAGAGCACAAACCATCTGTGTATGGGCTCCAAGGGTCAAGGTACCACATGTGAGGGTACTAGCATCATCCATACCTATGCCCCCTTAAGCCTTTGTCATCTTTTGTCATCCACATACTTCACCTTTGTCATTAATGTTGTCATCAATGACAACTATATTCATCAACCACTTCGATCTTCATTCTGGTTGCTCCTTTAGTTCCATTGTGTCACTATGCTACTTTGGTATATCCATGCATTGTTTTTAGTTCTCCATGTGCCTCCATACTCTCGTTACACACTAATAAAAAGGCAACCCTTGAGGGCCTCATTATGTTGGTTTCAAATTGTAATGAAGGAGATCGAGGGAGGGGGAGGCACCTAAAGTCCCTAGCCAGTAGTATGTCTTCCTAGCAGCACCGTAGGTCTTCTATCTATCCCTACCTACAATGTCTCAACGTCCATTCATTTCATTAGGGTATCCACCATCCATGTTGCCTTTCTGGTTCCATATTTGTCCATAGTAATTTTCTTGATGTTTATGACCTTGCCTTAATGACTGTTGTTTCTTTGGTTGGTGTGGGTGGCAATATACAACCACCTTAGCCATTGGTTCTTTGGTGTTTGACACTTCAACATGTGGTTCCTTTGATTCATGTAGACCCTTAAATTCTTCTTTGTTGCTATGCTCTTCCTGGGGTTTTCTTCATGTGCTTCTATAGCCCCTGTTATCCCTTTCTCAACAAGTGGTAATATGTTGCTTAGTTTGTTCTTGAGATGAAATCTATGGCTTCTCCATAGGTTGTTGGTCAAAGGTCCTTCCATCATTTTTAGATGGTCCATATGCCTTGGATGTCCCTAACAGAGACAATGTCAGATACGCTAGTGTTGTGATATCTCTTACCCTCTTTGAGACTTAGAATGTTTTCTTATATGATGATATGATTTCATGCGATCTTACTTTTATGCTTGTATAATGACTCATAACACTTAAAGCATTTACTCATGTCTTAGTCTAACCTTGCCATCATTTTGCCTTAGAAATGTTTCATTTCGAAGGTTAATTTGTACCCTAGTGAACTAAATTAAGTGATTTCACCCATTTCATAACATTTTGCTTAGCCACTTTTCATGTCGCTAGCCAATTCATCCATCCCCTTCATTTTCCCCTTTGTAAATGATCTATCATCAATAACAACCTAAGGTCTCATAACTATTCCCATGTATGAATGTGTCAATAAAGCTAAAAGAGTCTAGTACTCTAAGGTCAATGTTACTAAATTAAATTGGAAACATATGGGAGATATTCCTCCTTGCTAAAAGCTAGGTTCCTTAAGTACCAAGTTATCAAAGCCAAATCTAAAGTGAAGAGCCTAAGTCAATGAAAAGGTTAAGAAATGCACACAAATGAAAAGACAAAGTAAAGGGATCACAAAAAAGTTGCAGGGATGGGTGACCCATGACAACACTTTCTTCCAAGGCACACATGTGGAAGAAATATCTTAAATCCTAACTCTTGAAATTTAAGAGTAGACCTATCACACTCAGTTGCTATGATGGTTAATTTGCAAAGACCCCTTTCTTTCTTTAAGTACACATTCATTTCATGTACTCTCACTTTAGGAATCTAGGCTATGCACTTTAACTTAGGGCTTTCACATGTAACAAGGACATAAAAATGGTTACACTAATGTTAGCCTAGATGCGTAAAGGTTAAATAAGTCATTGAGTGGTTAGAAAGGTGTTATTGTAAGTAAATTTCATTTATTATCTTCATATTTGTGAACATTTCCTAAGTTACATGTGGACTAACCCCTTAGCACTAGAACACTTTTTCATGTACACATATTATGACACTTTGTATGATGTTCTATGATGATGGCTATGTGACATATGTGGAGCGCTGCCCTTGATGAGCTTCATTTCATGACTATTAAGGTCTCTAGGATGGGGTCTCCCCCTTCCACATGATGGAGAGTCTCTTCCTTGGCACGTGGGATGACTTGAGACACTTGTTTGCCATTCCTCTCTCATCATTGGACCTATCTACACCACCTTGGACCATTGGAGCATGATCTAAAGATTTCTTTGGACCATTGGAGCACATTTGAGGAGGGCCATACCACACGTGTGAGGGTTTGGTGGCTTTTTTTGGCATTTGAAATTGAGAGTTCTAGGGTTTTGATGGCCTATTGCTAGCACTTGGCACCATTCTATGGAGAGTGCTCCCCTCTTTGGACCATTTATCACTCATTCACTTGGTTTTGGAGCTGGACGTCACCTTTGGAGTCCATATTTGTGCCACATGGTGGATTTGCTTGGAGCATTGGAGTATGTTGTGGTGTTTGCTCATCACTTTAACCATTTGGAGTGCGGTTCCCCCTCTTCTTGGGCATATTTTGGACCATTTCATGCCTTTGACTCATGATCATGTGGAGTGCCCCCATTGTCTTGGGCATTTTGCTAGCTCATGTGAGTTGCTTATCATTTTTTACCATGTCTAGAGGCTTCTTTGTGCCTCCCTAGGATAGATAAAGGGTTTTGGTAGATCTATTATTATTTTATTGTAAAGGAAGTTGAGCTACTCTCCTATATAAGAGAGCCTCTTCCTCATTGTATCTTGTTGTTGTTGATTGGAGAATAAAGCCATCTTTTGCAGTAAAGGCTCTTGAATTTCTTGGGATCTTTCTTACATGTGAGGCATATCATGGTGATTCTATCTTGAGGTAACTGGCATTTTTCTTGCATTGTCTAATTTCTAGATTTAGTCCAATAGAAGGATAATCTTACTCCATTGGAATTTGTTACCAACTTTTTTGTACCATAGTTGGACTTTCGACGAGCCACCTTTTGATGAACATGATTTATGTTCATATCTAGTGTATCAAAAGTTCCAGTTGTCATTCCTAGCCAATTTTGGCTAGTCATTTTTATTTTTTTGCTGAAATGACCATGGCCCCATGGGGTTTGTAATAAGTGTGCTAGTAGGGTTTTGAGTGGCTCGGTTCCCCATAACTTGACTATCAACTAAGGCATTCTAGAGAGTTTTTTGCCCTTATCAATTATGCTTTGCCTATAGCCGAGTAATAATCGACGAGGTTTTCTCTCGCTTCCTCCAAAGCTGGAATGCTCGATTTTGGAAGTCTAAGCCTTGGAGGGTTATTAGAGTCCAACTGATGTATATGAACCTACTAGACACCATGTATGTCTTAGATGGTCATTTCCTAGGTCCCTCATCCATTAAAAACAATGTCCGAATTTTTTTTACCGGACGCGTTGGATGAGTTTTATTTTTTATTATTTTTAATATTATTTTTCCAAATATTTAATTGGAAAAATCAAATTTGTAATATGTCAGTCGTTTGGGGGTGGATTTCAGAGATTGGAAGCTTAATTCCTAAGCCAAAAATCATATATGAACCCCAAACCCACTTAGCCTAAGTTTCGGAAAGTCATTCAGCCTATTAATTAATATTTTCTCCAAAAAATCAATAACAAAGAAATTATTAATTAAAATAATAAAAATGAATATTTTGAAGATCATCCAAATCTCTCCAAAATAATCCAAATTGAATAAAATAAAAGGCTAAATGACATGGCACTGAGCATTCATGAAGATTCCAATCAACTCCAAGTGCATTCAGTTGAGTATACAGTCCCCACCAGTCAAATCTCTATCAAGAATTTCGCCCTCCTTCATGAAGATTACGATTTGGTGACTTGGCAGTCATTAAGTCGGTGGTTGAGTTTGCATTTATGGACAAGGTGGGCGCCCTCCTCAAGTTATGGGCTCATCTCAAGTTACAACCCAAGAGAGCTCGAGTTACAACCTTATCTAAGCTCTAAGCTTCTACTTGATGGCACGCACGCCCTCTCCCATGTGCTCACATCAATCCTAGTTGGAGATTGCTTATTGGATTGATGGAGTTTACTATGATGGAGTGAGGGGCGCCTTGCCAAGGTGGAGGCCACCTCCCCACCCCTCTTTACTTCAACTCGAGTTTGTGGTAGATCTCAACTCCAAGCTTGGGTTGTGATTGGATTTTGATTGGAGTTTGTCTCTCCATGTGGCAATTCGAATTTGGGCTTAGTGCTTCTAGTTTTTGTATATGTAGAGAGGCCTTTGGCTCTCTTAGGGTGGATTCTTTGTGCAAGAAACCTCTGCCCATATGTTGTGTAATATTTTGCCTTTGTGCATTGTTGAATAAGATTGAGACTTTGGAGGTCAAGCTAGTGCATGCATGGTTAATGGTGTTTTCTTGAGGTAACATTGTTTCAATTTTTAATATATGTTTATCTATTGGAGTTGGATCTAGCTTAGAAGGCTTGTTTTCTCAAGCACATAGGGCAAGTATTTGTGGATCAAGTTATGATTAGTATTTAAATTTTTTGAAGTAGCAGGCTTTAGTTGGACTCAATACATGCTCTTTGATTTATTTTGTGCATACTAAGATCTCTCTCTTCTGTTTAAGTGTATTGTTTAACAAGTTTCAGATAGATCTTGGGGTAAGGGATGAGCTAGTTTGTATCTTCCCCTTCTTCAAAGACCTCAAAGGCATCCTCACCCTTGAATGCTCAATGGCCTTCATTTGATCTCATCTTCATCAAAAGATCCAAAAGGAAGGGCTCGGATTCTTCTCGTTTCCACCATAAAAATTAAATCAATCTTCTCTCCGGTTACCACAAGTGGATCTCAAGCATAAGGTTTTTATCTCTTCTATTTCCACTTTTTTGTAAAAGATCTCAAGTCATTAAAAGTTTCATTACAAGCTTGTCTATCTTTTACTAAGGTAGATCTAGGCTTTCTAGCTTTAGATCTATTTTTAAAATCTAGATCTAGATCTATTTTTTAAATCTAGATCTACTCTTCAAGTTTCACATTCAAAAGATTTAGTTTCATTCCCAAAGCTTGTAAATCCATTTTTCAAGATCTAGTTGTTTGTTTTTCTTAGATCTCCTTTTTTAAAACTTTGATTTTCAATCTTTTTACCAAAGTTTTGCCTTGAGAAGTACTTTGGGATTTGCTCTCAATTGATACATTGTTTTGCGTGCCACTTCTCTTTCCTCACTATCTCTTGCGTATTTCCAGCTAGCTAGAAATTTCAAGTCTAGTGTTAAAAGGTAATCTTTTTTACCCCTTTTTGCCTTGGAAAACGTGCACAATTTTTCTTGAAAAACGTGCATTTTTTCAACTTTTTTGCTTGCTGTTTTTTCTGAGTTTTTTCATCTTTTTTCAATTTTGGAAATTCATTAAAAAACAGTAAAAATTTTGAAATTTTTTTCCAAAATTTTTTTTCTTCAAGTTTTTTCACTTTTTTTCGAAAAACGTGCCATTTTTGGCATTTTCCAGCTTGCAGGTTTTTGACATTTTTATGCTATTTTCCAATTCTGGAAATTAACTTAAAAATAAAATAAAAATTCGAAAAATTTTCAACAAAAAATTATTTTTAATTTTTTCATCATTTTCTCGAAAAACGTGTCTTTTAAAGCTTGTTGGTTTTTGCTGAATTTTGGTAATTTTCTGTTGTTTTCAAATTCTGAAAATTAGCATAAAAATTTCAAAAAAAAAATCAAATTTTTTTTTCCTAAAAAATTTCTAAATCTTTTTCTCGAAAAACGTGTTTTTTTCACCTTAAAAAGTGAGCATTTCCCAACTTCTCCAAGGTCTGATTTTTGGCTTTATTTTTCTGTTTTTGGTCTTTTGTTTGTCTCATTTGACATTTTTCATCCCATTTACTTTTATCTTTTCGAGTCATAAGTCAAGTTTGGTTTTCTAACACTCTAATTAGCTGTTGTTTAAAGCTCTTATCTACAGGTGAACGAAAAGTAAATCAAGCAAAAAAAGAGCCAAAGGGCTAAGCAAACCAAAGAAAGCAAAACCTTTTTTGACAAGTTCTCAAAAACCCCAAAAAAGCAATTGTAACTTATTAATAAAAAGCAAGTGGGGTTTTTAAGCCTCCACATCCAACTTCCCCCATTTGGGGAAGTGTGTCTTATCTCTTGTTTATTTCTTCTTTAGTTTAGTTCCTTTTGCATTTAGAGACTAATTGCTAGTTTAGCTTCATTTTCAAGTGATTGTTAGTTGTTCATCATCTGCTTAAGTAGTTTCATTTTTTATATAAACTGTTTAAGTAGAAATCTCTTGAATCTCACCAATAGTGGATCAAGAGTGCTCTCTGTCGGAGAGTTGTTTTTGCCTTTATTTTACTTACCCCCATGCTCTCCCGAGTAGGGTCTTTGACCTGAAAGAGATTTTTTGGTAGATTAGATTTTACTTTCAGTACAGTATTTTAATTCCGTGCATCATAAGACTCTTGAACCTCTGTCATAAGA
This sequence comes from Larix kaempferi, assembly GCA_027924585.1. NCBI lineage: Eukaryota > Viridiplantae > Streptophyta > Pinopsida > Pinales > Pinaceae > Larix > Larix kaempferi. The sequence continues at coordinate 4,566,038 of BSBM01000301.1, read as the reverse complement.
CAAGTCAAGAGCGCTCTCTATTGGAGAGTTTTTCTTGTGTTGTAATAAAATCATTCACAACTCACACTCCCTAGTAAAATTTGAATTTACTCGTTTCTCCATGCCACGTATGCTCCTCCGCCCAACCTTGAAAGGGGTTGGAATACTCAGAAACGGTGTTGGTTGTTTAATCTTGCAAGATTCAAACCATAATAAAATTTTCACCCCATAACCAACGAACCGGCATTGATTCGATAAGTACTCAAAAGTGGGGAACTCCTAGTGAGGGCGTCGGGCAACCCAACCTGGATACTTGTTGGTTAAATTCTCTGAACACCTAGCTTGTGAGCCAGGCCGGTCCGTCATGTCCTTGAACGTGGCCACCTAGAGTACTTCTTCCGGTTAAATTTCCATAGACACCTAAAACAAGATTACTTAAAATTTACAATAAAATAAACCAAGAACAATTTCAAAACGATCTCACGAACATTACTTTTGAGACTTGTATTTTCCAGCATCCCCAAGCACTTATTGACTCCATTTGGCACTGGTCTTCAAAACTTACATGTATCACCTTGATTTGAACCATTTGTCCTTTGTATTTGCTTAAATCATTATCTATTTGTGGATGCTTTTAATTTCCAAGTCATCATTATATATTGTTCATCTCAAGCCTTGTGTTTTGTAATTGCAACGTGGATTGCTTATATAGTTTGATATTGTAAATCTGTGATCATCATAAAACTCCTAAACAACACCCATCCGCATCACCTCACCTCAAAACATCTAAAAAACACAAGAGCCTTAGAAACTCTTTGTAGGGTCTACCCCCCTTGGCTTCGTTAGGAGTTTGCCTAAACGGAGGAGCTGGGATTCAGGTGACAGTATCTGGCTCATTGCTTGCCCCCAAGGCCACACCTTCCCCACTTGTAGTGAGGGAACAACTTTCGAAAGATTTCTGCTGTTGGTGTTTATCTCGGCGGACAACAGAATTAAGTAGGGAAGAATCTGTTTTCTTGTTTCATTTTCTTTTCCTGTAGCTTGCTTGTGATTTGTCATCTTTGGAGGGGTTGCAAGTTCAAGTTTGCATAGGCTAGGGTATGTGCTAGGATCTAGATATTGAAAGTGTATGATTTAGGGGGACCCTTCCTCCATCAAGCCAAGGTAAGATCTCATACTTTAACATCATTTTAGGGTTTGATTTCCTCTATTCTATTTCTATTTTTTCTTCATTTCATAACAACAAAAATTGTATAAATAAAACAACCCTAATAACCCCATAAAATCACATTTTAAGGTTAGGGTTTCATGATAGAATTATCATATAAATTTTTGGGGTTTTAGACTTATGTTTTATATCTAATTGATGTGGTTTATGGCTCAAATTTAATCTTGAACAATTCTGGAAATTTATAACAGCAAACTGATATTAATTCTGAAATTTTTAGGGGCATCTGGTATCTTGAAATTTTCTGTTTTTTATGGTTTAATTTTCTGTTCTTTATCATTCACTGAATTTTGGAAAATTTTGCATTTTCTTGCTTTAATACATGTTTCCGTCTAATACACACCTCGAGTAATGTGGCAGAAATCTTCAAGCCAAAATCTTCAAGGCATTGGGTGTGTCCTTGGGGGCAAGTCACGAGTCAAGTACTGCCACTTAAAACTTTATTCCTCCGTCTAGGACAACTCCTAGGGGGGGGTGGTCCCTAAAAAAAAATTAGGCTAAGTAAGCTAATTATAGAAAATTAAATCTAAGAGTTAATAAAGAGCAACAAGCGAAACTGATTTAGCAGCATATCAGTTTGAAACACATCATGGCATGAAAGTAAAATACTTTAAAGTAAAAAGCAATAAAGAGATTGTAGACCAGTGCCAAAAATAAAGTAATGCTGCTGAAAAAGAAGTTTTGCGAATGCTCTTGGTAAATTTCAAATGATTATGCGTGAGTTGCTTAAAGTGGGGTTGATTCTTGGTTTGGTCCACTTCAGGATTATCCTCTAAGCGAGTACAGAACAACACTAGTGCATGTCCAACGGGGAGAGAACGAATCTCATTAATGTGTATCCCCCTGACTTGTCGTCATGTTCACTATAACCATTCGCTTCGACGATAAGGCTTTAGATGGATTTCCCTATTAAGCTAGCCATTCGAAATCCCCTTTTTGATTTGCAACCAAAGATCAGGGCAAGCTTGCAGTGGTCACTAGAGCATAATGGGGGACTTGAGTCCCGGTTCATTACATTAAGCAAAATTGAAATGTTAATCTAGTATAATCTAAGAAATGAAATGTCTTGACTGAGTTTGTGGCCGAAAGTTGAATTGGAACCAACAAACATTAAATTTTAAGCCTTTTTTTAATTTAACAAAAGAGAAAAAGTAGAAAAAACCAAACCACGAAAAGTGGCGCCGAATGGAGACTAGGCACTGGGTAGCCCACTTGTTTTTATTATGATTTTTTACAATGAGGGAATGCTTGTGATCCTTTATAAACTAGGACCAACAAACTTACAAGTTTGTGGAAGAAAAATTCAACTGAAGAAAGATAGAAGAGAAGAGGGGGTCTTGAATGGCCTAAATCTTGAAAATTTCGCTAGAGTGCCCTTTGACCTATTCGTCAAATAATAAAAAACAACCCACAACGCTCTATCGTGAATTGTCCAACCCAAATGTCATCTGATCCCCTGGATCTTGTGTAAAATATATGGTTTGACACTATGACCCCATCACCACTAACAAATCTATGGCGATTCACAGATTCAGGGATGACTTCAATGGTACGGATCAGGATAGGATGGATATCAGCACGGTATTGCAGTTGTGGGCTAACTATTCTCGAACTCCTTCGAGGAGGAACTGCATCAAATCTGGGAGGACCACCATCCAAAAGAATGGCTACACTACCAATAAGAACTTCCTAAATCACTCTTCTCCTTTCATGTCCTTCTCTCGGTTCTTCATTTTGTGGGTGAATGATATACTTGGGAGTTTCTCCCACAATCCAAAAATCTCTGAAAACTTCTTCATCCTCCTCTTCCAAGGGAGATGCTATATTATGGTCTTCATTGCTTCTACTACTACCTTCTCCAAATGGGATTGGAACAACCATGCTTTCTAGACTTGAAGGATGAACCGTGGATGGTGTTGGATGATTCAAGGTAATTTCTCGAAACCTCTGAGCTTCTAATTCTAAGAAAGTTGGGGAAGGAGTAGGATAGTGAGACAGATCATTTGAGTGCATACTTCCTTCATCACTAGGTAATTCACGAGGTAACAAGAAACTAGGGACATCCCTCAGTAACGGATATCTAAACGACAACTCACTTTCATTAGTTGTAGTGGTGACAAGGGGAGTTTCCTAAAAGATTGCAAGGTTATTCAATGGAAATTCTCCCTCAGGGGTAGCATGTACCAAGGCATGCTCTTGCCAACTCATAGAGTTATCACTGACTTACCTCAATACACCATCTTCCAAAGATATATGAGATAAATGATCAAGAACATCAGAATAATGGGATTCATTCAGCTCATCATCACTTCCCCATACGGGAGACGGATGCGCTCCTTCATTTTGGTTTATCCATGGAAGAATATGATCAAGTCCTTGTCTTTCTCTTTCAATATTATGATCAATCAACGCAAGGGATTCCCTAACTGTTCTAGTCACATGCTCACCCTGTCTTACCTGCTCTAAAATGTTTTCAGAATCATCTACTTCAGTGATGGGATTAGGTTGAACATTTTGTGGCTTCACATCACCAGGTTGATTCAAGGTTTGAATTTCTTCAGACACCTCACCACGATGCACTTCAAGGTTTACCTCTCTAGCAAATTCAGTTCTATCATTTTCTTCCTCATAGGATTTAGCATCCCTCAAGGACCTCCACATCTCTTCTCTTCTAGAGCTATGATCCTCACCAGGGATACCCATGACCATAAAAATACCCTCAGGCAACAACTCTCCCTGGCCATAAGTATTTCTGATAGCATCCTCGAAACTCTCATGATGACCATCATAGAAAGGTTCTCGATAAATCCTAACTATAGCACCATCGAAGTTAGGAATAGTAGCATATGATAAGTCCATCTAAAGATGACCTCCTAATCTAGCAGACCACTTCATACATAGAAGCATTCTGTAAACAGGTGGTAAATCTATGACTGCTATGTCCATAAGCATGGATATATCAGGGCATGAAAATAAGTCAGCTCTCAAGTTCTTGATTAAACCAAAAACTTGTACTGGTCTTGAGTCTATTCCGCATACATTCCTATATGGCCTAGTAATCTTTAACCCCATGGCTTCCATAACTTGTAAAGGCATGGCATTCATAGAAGCACCAGAATCAAGCATACAATTGTGAAGAAGTAGATCACCAATGTGAAGCGTAAGATAAAAGGGTTGGTGACCACCATTCTTTCTGTCGTATAAAGTTGTTTGGATGTTGATGGGAGGATCTTCCTCATCTTCAACCATGGCACTAGGTGTCAAGTAAGAAAAAGGTTGGAATTATTTATCGTTCTTGGTAGTCTCAGGAATATTCTCGAAAAATTCTACCACTTGCTCTTTAACAGATGGGATCTTCATTAATTCAGTGAGTGGAATATTATGCATGACTTTGTCCAACTCTTTGTCAATATTGATGTCTAAGTCATAGTAAGGGAGATACTTTTCTTCTTAATGAAAGGAGGTGGCTTTTGGCCATCCTTTCTTCTTTGATAAATCCTAATAGGAGCTTGGCTACTGCTTTCAGCTTGATCAATGGAAAACATGGGAATACTAGGACTAGGACTCTCCTCATTTTCTTCTTCCTGATCTATCAGTATACGTCCAAAGTCCTGGTCAAATTCAAAATTGTCGACCCGGTTAATGTTCTTAGGAGAATCTTGGGTATCCTCACTATGAGCGAGGTACTCTGGATCATCTTCTCTTTGTTCTTTTGACCAGTTAATTCCATGTGGTTCAGGTGACGTTTGTCCCACAGGGGTTCTTCTATTATCATCATTAGTGAGCCTCTTTTGAGGGTTCCAATAAGGTTTTGGGCCATAAGGTTTCCTATATATATCTCTCCGATTCTTTATTCTTAACCAAATCCCTAGTTAGCAAAGTTAATTGTTTCATCATTTCTTACATGTTCTCTATCATATCGTTGGGATCTTTAACTTGTTCTTTTGCCTTTCTAGTTTTGGGCTCAGATCTAGAGGATGAATCACTAATAGAATCGAAAACGTTTTGCTTCCCCATAGAAGCAACATTGGCTTCAGCCCTTCTAGCATTTTCTTGGGCTTCTTTGAGGTCTTTCGGGTTCTTATCTTTGAGATGGTAGCCAAGGTAACCTTCAAATGAATTTAGGTAATGAATCAACACTGCTTGTTCTTTAGGCCTAATGTCATCTGGTATGTTGGTCACTATCTTATCAAAATGGAGGTTGAATTCATGAACTGACTCATTCTCTTTCTTCTTAATTTCAAAAAGTTGGTTCAAAAGAAAACGTCCATCCAACTTGACAGACTACTCATGCTTTAGCTTTTCAACGAAAGCATCATATCCCATGACTGATGATGCAGGGAAACAGTCAAACCACTTGTGAGCATCACTCTCTAGGGATGCGAAGAGGCCTCTCACATAAACATCTTCTTCAGCCTCATAGGCTTCCATGTGAGCCAAGATAGCCTTGATATGATCTTCAATGGAGGTTGCACAACTTTCACTAAATTTAGGAATCTTTTCAAAATACTTATCGAACATGTCATTAGGTGAACCAGAGTTTTGGGAAAAGTCAACAGGTAAAGCTTTAGCTTTGTTCCCAAGTCTATGAACAACCGGCGGGTTGATTTGATTATTATTACCTGGAGGAGTTTGATTAGTTCCAACGATTGGATTCATTTGATGAGATGGAGAGGTAGGAGGAACTTGATTAGTTGAAGTATATCCTAAAATACGATTTGGAGAATATGAAGAATTCACTATTTTCCAAAAGAAATTAGATGATTGAGCTTTGGGATCTCTTCGGTGATATTTAAGTGGGGTTCCTTCTAATTGATTCGAATTTACTTGACTTCTGAGATCGTAAGTATGTTTATGAGGTTGTTCCTCAACGGAGTCACGTTTATGAGTCGCCAGGTAAACTATAAGTCTTGTCTACCAAAAGATATGTCATATAATAGCGGGGAGAAATGAGTAAAATAAGATGGCTACGTATGATTTAAAGATGCAAATGGTAACCATTCATAAATAAAACCGGATGCGATAAGATATGGAATGATCGCACGAACAATCGTAGACACCTGAGGTAAGTCTCTACCTCCTTGTCAACGGCGCCAAAAATGTTATCTCACAACTTGTAGTTGCCCCTAAAGGTGATCCTATCCAGGACGGTAGAGGTGCTAGGCAACTAAAGAGGTGACCCAAGAGGACCTCGATTCCCAAGAAGGATTGGTTGTCACGCCAATCGAGGCACTCTTTGCTTCATACTATCCAAGACAATAAATGATGCAACAGTAATTGGAGAGCAAGAGGGAGGCCTGTACAAGTTAAAATGGCAACCATAACAAGTGTTGGTTTATAACTCCATGGAACCAAGCGAATTATGGCATAAAAGGCTTACACATATACACTATAGAGCACTACCAATTGCAAGCAAAGCAGTATCAGGTCTACCAGAAATTCAAGCAAAGTATGAAGGCATTTGCAAGGGATGTGCACAAGGGAAGAATGTAAAGAAGTCATTTCCTAGCAGTGAAGGCAAGGCAAAAGGAATCTTGGAGATAATTCACTCAGATGTGTGTGCAACCATATCCTCCAGCTCCTTAAGCAGGTATGTATACTATGTTTCTTTCATAGATGATTTTTCTCGTAAGACATGGATTTATTTCTTGAAAGGCAAAGATGAAGTGTTTAGCAAATTCAAGCAATTCAAAGCCTTGGTCGAAAATCATACTGAAAAAAAGATCAAGACTTTACGATCAGACAATGGCGGAGAATTCACATCAGAAGAATTCAAGCATCTTTGCAGAGAATCAGGGATTAAGAGGGAGTTGAGCACTCCTTACAATCCTTAACAAAATGGCGTTGTAGAACGTAAGAACATAACAATAATGGAAGCAGTGAAGGCAATGCTCCATGATCAAGATCTCCCAATGCACCTTTGGGCAGAAGCAGCAAGAACAGTTGTGTATGTACAAAACTGTACACCTCACCGTGTATTGAACAACAAGACTCCAGAAGAAGCTTTCTTAGGAGAGAAACCAGAAGTCAACCATCTCAGAATATTTGGCTATCCTGTGTACATACACATCCTAAAAGAAAAGAGAACAAAACTAGATCCTTCAAGAAAGAAGGGCATATTCGTGGGATACAGTGACACATCAAAAGCTTATCGAGTATACTTCCCAGTATTCAAAAAAATCGAAATAAGCAGAGACATAACTTTTGATGAAGACTCGGCCTATAACAAGTCAAGACAATTACACACTAAAGAACCTGAAGTTCCCAGAACCAGAGACATAGTTATGGAAGAGACAATCCAAGAAGATCACGAAGACCATGACATAACACAACCACAAGAACCTATAGATCCACCTCGTGAGAAGAACTCCCACAAGAGAAGACCAACATGGGCACGTGAAGCAATACAAGATGCAGAGAAGTATGGTGCTCCGAATGGGACACTCAGAGAAAGCAAGAGACCCAGACCATACTCCAGCTATGTGGCCCTACTATGCGATATCATTGATAAAGAACCTTCCAACCATGAGGAAGCAGCAAAAAAGAAGTAATGGAAGGATGCCATGATCGAACAGTACCAGTCGATTATGAAGAATGATGTCTCGAAGATAGTTTCGAGACTAGAAGGGAAGTCTGTTGTGACTTCAAAATGGATCTACAAGATCAAGCATGTAATAGATGGTAGCATCGAAAAACACAAGGCGATATTTGTGGCACGTGGCTTCTCCCAGAAAGAAGGCATAGACTACGAGGAGTCATTTGCACCTGTAGCAAGATACACTTCCATCAGATCTATACTTGCTTTAGCCGTAGTAATGAAATGGAAGGTACACCAGATGGACGCCAAGACAACATTCTTGAATGGTGTAGTCGAAGAGGAAGTGTATGTGGAGCAGCCACTGGGATTTGAGACACATGAGAGACAAATGTGTGCAAGCCTAAGCAGGATGGACAGTTTTCTGATGAGCTTAGGGTTTACCAAGAGTAAAGCAGATTCCAACCTCTACTTCAAGGCTGAGGGCGAAAGACCAATAATATTACTGCTATATGTAGATGACCTGTTCGTAACAGGGGAGGATGAGCTCATTGCAAAAACAAAAAGAAGGCTTGCCGCAAAATTCGAGATGAAGTACCTAGGAATGATGCACTACTTCTTAGGTATGGAGGTGTGGCAGAGTTTAGACGGGATTTTCCTTGGTCAAGGAAAGTATGCAGTGGAGATTCTGAAGAGGTTCAGAATGATGGGCTGCAAGGCAATGGCCACACCAATGGCATCGAACTTGAAGCTACTGTGTGATGCTTCTTCAGAGACAGTTGATGCCATGATGTATAGGCAGATGATTGGTTCGTTAATGTACTTGACGAACACGAGACCAGACATATGCTTTGTTGTGAACACCCTGAGCCAGTTACCGACAGATCCGAGACATGTTCACCTAATTGCTGCAAAGCATATATTGAGGTACCTGAAGGGTACAATTGAATATGGGCTCAAATATGCGACGAATCAGAAGATTAACCTGCATGGTTATGTTGATTCAAATTGGGCAGGCAGTACCACAGACAGGAAGATTACTTCAGGATGTTGCTTCAGTTTGGGATCCGGTATGATCTCTTGGTTTAGCAGGAAGCAGTCAAGTGTGGCACTGAGCATAGCCGAAGAAGAGTATATTGTAGCTTGTTCGACTTGTGAGGCAATATGGCTTCGGAAGCTACTGTCAGATTTATTTGATCTCGAGTTAGAGGCGACTTGTATCTTTTGTGACAACCAGAGTTTGTGTAAAATTGTCCTAGAACCAGGTGTTCCATGACAAGTCGAAGCATATTGAGATCAAGTACTACTATATACGGGATATGGTGTAGAGAGGAGCAGTGAAGCTCTAGTATGTGGTGACAAACGAGCAGACAACCGATGTGTTGACCAAGCCTTAAGCAAGAGTGAAGTTTGAGTACTTCAGAGAGAATCTTGGTGTTATCTAGATCGATGTTCCTCGAAAGAGGGAGTGATGTGACATGTCCGGAAGACGCAGGTTTACCAGGGCTGTATCTTACATGGTGGAAGATGTCGGTAGTCTGCAAGGACGTAATGTATCTCGGATGCTCCTGGGCTGTATCCACATGTTTGAAGATGCTGGTGGTCCATAGGTTATAAAGCATCTGGTATGCGCCTGGGTTGTATCTTACATGGTGGAAGACGTAGGTGGTCCGAAAGGACGTAATGCATCTGGGATGCTCCTGGGCTGTATCCACATGTTTGAAGACGTAGGTTGATCGAGAGAGTCATAATACATCTGGGCTGTATCCACTAAGTGGAAGATGCAGACGTTCCTGGGCTGTATCCACTGGGTGGAAGACGCAGGTTGACTGAGAGAGAGACGTAATACATTTGGGTTGTATCCACTAGGTGGAAGACGTAGATCTTCCTGGGTTGTATCCACTGGGTGGAAGACGCAGGTTGTCTGGTGGACATGGTATACGCACCTAGGCTACTCTCCACATGAGATGATGAGATGATCCGGATACGATGAGATGATAGTAGGAGACGCAGGTGATTGCTCTGGCAATGTAATATGTGGTCCCGGGTTGTACCTACTTGATGGCTTGCTCGTATAGATGACGAAGTCCTAGATGAGAGGTAGGCCTACATCCAACATGAAAAAAAAGGTTGGCTCTGTAGAACTTCTCATGACGGGTAGATTTGAGAGATGTCACTAGTCAATGATCAACGAGATGAGGATTGTTGCAACGACGACGATGATGATTCAGTGTTGATGATGTTCTAGCGATGATGGTGATCCAGCAATGATGACGTTGTCCAGAGTTTGTGTCTAGTGATGATGATGATCCAGCGATGATGATGATCTAGCAATGATGACGTTGTCCAGAGATTGTGTCCAACTGTGATGATGACTGTGTCGAGAGAATACCTTCCTAGTTAAGAGGGAGTGTTGTTGTAAATGTAACTTCGAAAGATATTATTTTGTATATTATTATTATATTATTATTGTACTTTTATTGTACCTCCATCGGAGATGTTTTTCCTCCGTTCGGGGATGTCATTATTGTATTTGGTCATGTAAGAATATCGAGTTAAGACCTCCTTTGTAAGTCGGGGCAATAGTCCCCAAAAGGATAAATGTAAAATGTATTTTTGAGTCTCCCTAGGAGAGGTCGTCCCAGTCAGTTAAGGAAGTCAGCCCCATTGGGGGTTTAGGAAGTTAGGTTAGTCACACATTAAGTATAAATAGGGAGGTGCTCTCCCTCATTTGGACACAATACCAACAAGCAAGTTCGCTCCAAGGAAGAAAAAGATAAGTTCGCTGGAGGAAGAAGAAGGAAGCTGCAGAAGTCATCTTATCTTTGGGTTTTCTATCTTGGTTTGATATTGTACTTAGTGACGAATCTATTGTTGAAGAAGTTGCAGGGTTTTCTCCTTTATGGTTTCCCCAAAGAGTTTTTTGTGTTCTTGTGTATTGTTGTGCTTGTTTATCTTTCAGATTAAAGATCTATCATAATTGAATTAACTAACATAATTCACGGGGTAACAAGAAAGTAGGGACATCCCTCAATTACAGATTTCTCAAGGACAACTCACTTTCATTGGTTGTAGCGGTGACAAGGGGAGCTTCCTGAAATATTGCAAGGTTATTCAATGAAAATCATCCCTCATGGGTATCATGTACCAAGGCATGCTCTTGCCAACTCATAGAGTTATCACTAACTTGCCTCAATACACCATCTTCCAAAGATATAAATGATCAGGAACATCATAATAATGGGATTCATTCTGCTCATCACCACCTCCCCATACGAGAGACGGATGTGTTTCGTCATTTTGGTTTATCCATGGAAGAATGTGATCACGCCCTTGTCTTTCTTTTTCAATATTATGATCAACCAACGCAAGGGATTCCCTAACTGTTCTAGGCACATGCTCACCCCGTCTTACCTGCTCTAAAATGCTCTTAGAATCATCTACTTCAGTGATGGGATTAGGTTGAACATTTTGTGGCTCGACATCACCAGGTTGATCCAAGGTTTGAATTTCTTCAAACACTTCACCACGATGCACTTCAAGGTTTACCTCTCTAGCAAATTCAGTTCTATCATTTTCTTCCTCAGAGGAGTAAGCATCCCTCAAGGACCTCCACATCTCTTCTCTTCCAGTGCTATGATCCTCACCAGGGATGCCCATGATCATAAAAATACCCTCAGGCAACAACTCTCCCTGACCATAAGTATTTCTGATACCATCATTGAAACTCCCAAGATGACCATCATAGAAAGGTTCTCAATAAATCCTAACTAAAGCACCATTGGAGTTAGGAATTGTAGCGTATGATAAGTCCATCTGAAGATGACATCCTAATCCAGCAAACCACTTGCTACATAGAAGCATTCCGTAGACAAGTGGTAAATCTATGACTACTATGTCTATAAGCATGGATATATCAGGGCATGAAATAAGTCAACTCTCAAGTTCTTGATTAAACCAAAAACTTGTATTTGTCTTGAGTCTATTCCGCATACATTCCCATATGGCCTAGTAATATTTAATCCCATGGCTTCCATAACTTGTAAAGGCATGACATTCATAGAAGCACCAGAATCAAGCATACAATTGTGTTCGCCTTTACCTATAGAGATGTGTAAAGAGTATAGAGATGTGTTCGCCTTTACAAGCATACATTCAATCTGGTTAAAGAGTATAGAGATGTGTTCACTTTTACAAGCATACATTCAATCTGGTTAAAGAGTATAGAGATGTGTTCGCCTTTACCTATGATGAATTAAAAGCATATCGAGAAGATGTGTTTCAACACACAATACCCCTGAAGCAAGAAATAAAAGAAGTCAAGCCTTTTCGACAAAAATTAAGGCAAATCAACCCTAAGTTAGCTCCCATTGTCAAGAAGGAGCTTGAAAAAATGTTAGCTGCGGAAATAATAGCACCCACAGGACATTCATCTTGGTGCTCTAACTTAGTGGTGGTTAGAAAAAAGAATGGAAGCATAAGGATATGCATTGATTTTCGAAATCTTAATATAGCTTGTCAGAAGGACAACTATCCACTTCCAAACATGGAGACCCTCCTACAAAGGGTCACAAGTGCTAGCATGATGTCCATGCTAGATGGTTTTTCAGGGTACAACCAGGTGGTCATCGAAAAAGAGGATAAGCATAAAACCACTTTTACAACTCCATGGGGCACTTTTGAGTATTTAAGAATGCCTTTTGGCCTTTTGAATGCAGGGGCCACCTTTCAAAGAGCCATGGATTATGCATTTAAGGAGCTAATTGGTAAAATCATTGAAATCTATTAGGACGACTTAACAGTTTTTTATAAAGAAAGATCAAACCATGTTAATCACTTGAAATAGGTCTTTGAAAGACGCAGGAAATATGGAATCTCCTTAAATCCAACCATGTCTGTCCTAGGGTTTGACGACGGAAAGCTGTTAGGACACATCATTTCTAAGGATGGGGTCAAGGTTGATCCTGAAAGGATAGAGGCCATTAAGAAAATACCCTTACCCAAAAATGTTAAAGCCCTCCAATCTTTCAATGGACACATCAACTTCATTAGAAGATTCATCCCCAACTTGGCTGAATTAATGAAACCTATGCAAAAGTTACTAAAAAAGGATGTTAAATTTGTTTGGACTAATGAGGGAAGGGAGGATTTTTCTTGTATTAAAGATGCAATCACCAAGTCACATGTCCTAGTCAGCCCTGATTATACTAAGGATTTCATGATTTTCTCTTTTGCATCAGAAGACACTGTTATCACACAACTTGTAGTTGCCCCTAGAGGTATCCCATCCGGGACGGTAGAGGAGGCAGGCAACTAAAGAGGTGACCCAAGAGATGCCACGGTTCCCAATGCAATGTGGGAGTCACGTCAACCGAGGCACTCTTCGCTTTAGGTCAAGGTGTAACTAGACCAAGGGGGAGACCCTATACCCCAATCACAGTTGATTGGATCCAAGCAAAGGTTTCTAAGGGTAGGTAAATGATGAGTTACGGAAACCAATGCAAGGCTAGGTGGACCTAAGAGTTTGAGAAATGGTTGAAGGTGGTGTAATGGATAGTTAGTGTTTCAACCTATGTATGGTTTAGGCCACATGATGGGGTATGATTACTAGGTATAGTACCATGTGTTTGCACAAGTGGGTCTTGTTTTCTTGGGAAGTGTGAAGTGGTTATAGGTGGGCCCACAAGGTGAAGTTAAGTGTGAGGTTGGTACTATAGGTTAGATAAAGGCTAGATCTATGAATCTAGGTTGATTCTAGGACCACCCACATACTAGATCTAGGGTTTTGACACAAATCCCAAGGAGTGCGACTTGCTTAGTGGTGGACTAGTGCCTTGTTTGATGGGCTAATGGGGTCAAAAAGTATGTCAAAGTGTAGATCGGGACACCTAGAAGCCAAGTCAAGTGGGTTGAAGGAGATCCAATGGTTGGATCTTACTAGATCTAGGTTTTTAAGTGATTACCCTAAGTGGACCACAATCCCTTGAAACAAGGAATGCAACCCCCAAGGCGGATCGTGACAAAAAGACAGTATAGACCTAGGTTTCAAGGCATGGGCATTCCAAATCCACGAAAATCTCAAACACCCACCTCCTAGAAGTGGACCAACTCAAATCTTCAAGGGGGTGCGACTTGCTCAAGGAAGGCCAAAAGATGGGTTTGGTGGACCAAATCAAGTCCAATGGCCACCAAACTGTAGATCCGAGATGCTAGTACCCCGATCTATGTATGTTCAAAATTTCAAGTGAACCCAATGGCTAGATCTTAGTAGATCTGAGTTTTAAGATGCCAAGAGAATCAAAAGGGGGTTTTAACCCCTTAAAACATGGAGAGATGTCCACAAGGTAGTTTTCACCAAATTAAAGATGTGGGTATAGGTTATCAAGTGTCTAGATTTCAAATCAAGTGGGATCTCACCTACCCATGTGCTAGATATAACCCAACAAGCTTCTCTTAGGAAAATCGATTTAGGTTCAAGGGGGCTTTTTGCATTGAAAAGTGTGTCAATTTTTAGCCAATCACCACCAAACTATAGATCCAACTAGGGGTGGATCCTATAGAGGTGGGTTTTTAATATCTTTTCAATTGCAAGGATAGATCTAAGTAGATCTGAAAAATACCAAAAACAAGGGTTTTAATTTGATTAGGGTTTTTATGATCTAGAAATTATGGAAGATTCAAGGAAGAGAAGATCATACCTCTTGGAACATACCTGGATGAAGAGATGAATGCTAGTTGAGACGAGGATTACTTTGCCAAAGATCAAATGGAGAATTGTTGAAGCCCTCTTGCCAAATCGATTTTTCCAAGCCACATGTGATTCCTTCTAACCTGTCAAGCCAAGGAGCAAAGCATCAATCAGTTTAACATGTTGAAGGTAGATCCAAGCAAGAGAGAGAGAGAAACATAGAATAGTTGACACAAAGGCAAAACTACTCCCTGTCAAACCAAAACGACTTCTTCCAAGATTGAAGGGCAAGCCTCCCCACCAATTCGCCCTTGTCCAAAATCGCCCTCTTAACCTGTAAATAAAATATGGCAAATATGCAAGATAGCTACAATAGATCCTCCAGTGCAATGGACAAAAGCATTTACAATCGAAGCAACCAACATCCACTCCAATCCAAGCATGTACTCCAAAAGATAGAAATTTTATTCCAAGAGCCAAGAGCCAAAAATCTCTAGATGACTTTTACAATGAGAGGCTCCCTCCTTAAATAGGATGGGGAGAGAGTACAATCCTAACCACTTTTTACATGAGCGGCTAAGATTAAAAGATCTCATGATCTAATCAATGGTTGAGATGAGCTCAACAATAAAATACATGGATCACTAATAAAATATAATGTAAGTGGACAAAATCGCCCTACAAGAGGGGAATCCCACCAAATCATCATGACAAAATATCATAAGAGGCTTATGGTGGGTCCAAGGGGTAATTTATCCCTCCTTGGTCAATCCCCATAGCACAATAACCAAAAAAATAATCATGAATGTACCAAATCGTGCCTCCATAGTGAAGTCGTGGTCCTCAAAAGACCTCAAAAATCCACAGAAAGTGCCATAAGTGATGGATGCGGGCCCCGATGAAGCTGAAACTGCTGGAGAAGGTGTGGAAGGTCCCGATCTATCATCACTGATCATCCCATGCCATAAATTTGCCTCAGTAGCCCAAATCGATTTCCTCAATAGCCATTTCTACCAATCCTGAAATGCCTCGGGAAGCGTGAAACTGCCCCAAACAGCCTCCTGGAGTGCTGGCGCTGTCAAGGTGAGGGCACCAGTGTGTCCGGAAAGGGGGTAATATGGTAAAAACAAGTGGCTGGACCACCCCCTCCATCATCAGCGCCCTAGGTCAACCGGATAAAAATCACATCTGCTCCGACAGGGCCTCCGACAGACCAAAACTGCACTGGGACAGCCTACTGAGGCCAAATCATCACTGTAAGTGCCCGGAACTGAAAACAAACTATCCCATTGGACTCAGAAGGTCCAAATCCATCCAAGATGTGTACTCATACACCATATGAATCTCTGCATGATCAAAATAAATATCCAATATACCGGATCAAGGCCAATAATAATGCGCTGTACATATACAAACACTGCTGCAACCCCAGAATCATCATCATAACCCTGTAGCTGCTGCATAGAGTCATCATGTATGTATACATAGACCATATATCATCTATCCATATCATCATAAGGTCCAACATCTCATGTCCCATGGTCCTCCATGGTCAAACTAGGTCTAACCAAGACCAAATATGACTCAGATCATCATCAATAGCTGCTGCAAAGTGTTAAGGTTAATATATGCTCTACAACTTATTCAAATAACAATTATAACACAGAGTAATCATGACTGGCGATCTAAATCCAAATATATAGTGTCGTTAATTATTATTATTACTCAGACTAGACTTTCAGGATCATACTCACTTCATAGTTGTGATCAATTTGCTAGTGAAGGGTGAAGGCTTAAATTAACTAGCTAGGCTAAGGGATGACTTAACTGTCTTGACTTTGTGACACTTTGGCAAGGGAAAGGGAATACACCATAGTATATACTGAATGAGCAATAACACAGGGAATGGCGGTGTCTCACAAATGGATGAGTTGTTTAAAGAGGGTTTATTCACCTTCACAGATGCGCACAATCCATAATACAAATAAGGCCAGCAATTGTTTAGATATAGCTTTTAAGTTCCATTGCTTTTTGGGCCTGAAGTTTCCATAGCCTTGATCTATGTGTGTTTATAAACACATTGCATAGATTTACATTTATTTTAGGCTTTCTGCTGCAGGTGTGTTTTTAAGGCACTTGTTTACCTGAGCACTTCTAGGTGTGTCATGGACAGCTTGTTTACCTAGGTATTTATTTTCCACAAGATATAACATTTTATTTTCATAGCCATTTTCATTTGGCATGCCTTTCGTTCATGTGTGTTTAGAAACACATTGCATGAATGGGCTTTTCATACAAGATATAGCATTTCATTTTTCCAGATTTTGTATTCATGGCAGCACTAAAAGTTTCAGGTTTAGCCAACACAACTTTAGTGACTAGGGGGAATTCACAAGGAACTCCAACTCGCCATAGGCAAGTTTTGTCACCAACTCAGAGCCGAGACACAATAAACAGGGAAGCTCATCCAATACAGAGGCTACAGTGGGGAAAAGATCCTCCATGTCACTAGTCAAGTAGTAAGTCAGGGTGATAAACTAGAAGGTAGGCCATGGATGGATGAAGACAATGAATAATGGAGCCAACACTAGCAAGCCAAGATATGGTGGAATGATCACCTCTATTCTCCCTAAGGAGGGTACATACCAATGAGTATGAATAGTGAACTTCTAAGTCTGAGTAGGGACAATATAATATATATAATAGATCAACCAGGTCCAAATATCTATATGATCGCCAGATCATGACACTGAGTGCTAAGACATGCTATAAGAATAAGTATAAAAGCAATCTAACCATAACACCATGATATACCTGCTGAGTCATATACCTGAATGCTCATCAACCTGTACCATCATCTGTCCTCCGAAACTGCTGCTGTAACTCTGGGCACTACTGACTGCTCTGTACCAATGGTATAATGGCTACATTGGTCATCTCTCTGAGTGTCCTGAGACTCAGTCATGGCATGGGGAATACAACTGCTATCCACAATCTGATAGTGATCCAAAGATAGCTGCTCATCTCATCATCTCAAAGTAAAGGAACTGGCTGAAATGTGCTCTGGAATCTGAAAAATAATGTATGGTAGCCCGGCTACTATATATGTGATAACATCTGGCTCCAGCTGGGACAAGTGCTCTAAGGGAGAGAGCGCTTGAGAACCTCAGAATCTCTGGTCTCGAACTGCTCTGCATCAATCTTCAATCCAGCACTGCACCATCCTTGCTTTCAGCTTTTATCTTGCACCTGTTCCTGCTCTTACAAACACTAGAATACCATCATGGAGCATGTATGGGACAAATATAAAATAAAACTGAACTGAAATCTAGTCTAAAGCATAAACTGAAATGTACCAAAATATAAATATAACTAACATGGCATATATTTTTCATTTATCATTTTTATTTACTGTGCAGGAGGAAAAGAGTAAATCAGGCAATCTCAACTTGCACAGGCAGCCAACAATAGAAATGCTAACTACAATTTCTTAAATGCATGCAGGAGAAGAGACAAGCTTAGGAAGGAGCAAGACTCAACTCAGGCAGAAAAGAAAAAGGGACAATACTCATCACACAAAAGAAAAATCACACAAATCCTACTGCTCAAGTGAGCTTATTCAAGACCTACCTACCCTATTCTAACCAATTAGCATAAATGTTAGGTAAAATCATAAATCCAGTGTAACCATTCATCAAACAGGTTAATGATTCTTATTTGATTTTTGATAATAGAACAAGTCAAGATCGGGCTAAAGATTAGCAAATTTGAGAGCACAATCTTCCTGACTTGTTCAAACATTGAAGAATGGTTTAAATGATGCAATATGAAATTATGCCAAGGAGAAGACTGTCTGATGCAAACATCCTCCATCAAAGAACTGATAGGATCATAAAATTTATGCAAGTTAAACTCAGGGATGGATGGAGGGAAGACATAAGACATGTGATTCGATTCATTTTCACACAAATTAACTTCTTCATTTACTTCTCTCACATATTCAATTTGATTCTCCTTGGGACTGATGATCAAATAGAAACCAAGTGGGGACAAATCAAGGTTTAAAAGACGAAAAATTAAAACTAGGCCCACTTGATGCTCAAAAATGGAGAAAAGATGAAATTGATCTTTAAACACCTTTTCTAGCCACCAAAAATGATTGCTAATTTGACAACAAGCATTATTGTTCCAAGGTGACTGAAAAGGGAAATGATGTGCTTTTTCTCCAATTATGTAATCGTGCATATACTTCCTATTGAAAAATTCCAAGGCAAAAAATTGACTAGAGCACCAACCCAAAGATGATTGAAAGAGTTGGGAAGGGAGGGTGGACTGCAAATATGAAAATTCTCCCAAATGAATAAATAAGTTTGACCTTGGATTTTGACAAAAGAAAGCGCTCTTTACTGTATGAATGATTTTAATCTTTTGATCAAGTTTAATATTTACAATCTGAGGACAAGATTGACCATAGCTATCTAACTCTAAGTTGTCTTGATTAAGGATGGAAAAATTTAAAGACTCATTATAAGAAGTGGAACAAAGATTAGAGCATCTAGTGTGATCTACTGGCTCATCCTCTCCTTCTATTGATTCGTCATTAAAATCACAAGAGGATACTTGATCATTTTCATTAAATTGATCAGGGATAAAATTAACAAAGCTATTTAGAACATCCTGACTATTTGCACAATGATCACTAGAGATCACCACTAAAGGATCTTGGTCTATGCTTTCACTTTCTTCTTCTTCCATAAGGTGATAAGGAATTGAATGATCATTAAATATGGAATGATTAATGAGTTTCTCTGAGGGAGGAACTTCAATAGATTGATTGACTAAAGGCTCATCCTCAGAAATTTCCTCAAGATCAAGACTAGGGCTACCTAAAAAGAAATTTGAAAACTTATGATTTATACAATGATTATGGATTTGACTTTCAATCGGCTCAAAAGTGGAAGACTTATCCTCAAAAGAAATTGAGCAGGAGGGGTCATCTTCGGATGTTGGCAATTCACTTGATATTTGATTATTAACAGATTCAACAATAGGATCAAAAAGGGGAAGGTTTTGATTTGAAAAATATACATCATCGGATTCATTTCCCCATCTTTCTAAGAAATTTTGCTCAAACATGTCATACCCGGAAATGCTATTGGGCTTCAAATCTAAGAACCAGATCTCAGCTCTTCCTTTGAAGGATGAAGCCAATAGTTTCATACACACATCCTCATGGGTTATGGATAAATCTTTAATAATTTCCCTAAAAAGTTCAAGGTGTCTTTTAGCAGATACTTCATGACTTCCATCAAATTTAGACAACCTTTCACGGGCTTGATGAGGGATATGATGAGGATACCCAACAATTTTTGAGAAGTCAAAAACTTTCAAACGACCAAAAGTCCTAGGCCGCTCAGAAGCAGCCATGGATGGCAAAAATTTATTTTTTTAATTTTTAATTTTTTTATTATTAAATCAAGAACCTAAATACAAAAAGATGCACCCCATGGGCTCTAGATAATGATAGGATCGATCACCAGTGGAGTCGCTTATGTGGAGTCGCCAGGTAGACTTTAAAACTCTTCTACCAAGATGTATGTCGTTGTAAAGTGCAGGGATAGAGTGAGACAAAACAGGTATGATGAACCAAGGTAGGCCTCTACCTCCCCGGCAACGGCGCCAAAAATGTTATCACACAACTTGTAGTTGCCCCTAGAGGTATCCCATCCGGGACGGTAGAGGAGGCAGGCAACTAAAGAGGTGACCCAAGAGATGCCACGGTTCCCAATGCAATGTGGGAGTCACGTCAACCGAGGCACTCTTCGCTTTAGGTCAAGGTGTAACTAGACCAAGGGGGAGACCCTATACCCCAATCACAGTTGATTGGATCCAAGCAAAGGTTTCTAAGGGTAGGTAAATGATGAGTTACGGAAACCAATGCAAGGCTAGGTGGACCTAAGAGTTTGAGAAATGGTTGAAGGTGGTGTAATGGATAGTTAGTGTTTCAACCTATGTATGGTTTAGGCCACATGATGGGGTATGATTACTAGGTATAGTACCATGTGTTTGCACAAGTGGGTCTTGTTTTCTTGGGAAGTGTGAAGTGGTTATAGGTGGGCCCACAAGGTGAAGTTAAGTGTGAGGTTGGTACTATAGGTTAGATAAAGGCTAGATCTATGAATCTAGGTTGATTCTAGGACCACCCACATACTAGATCTAGGGTTTTGACACAAATCCTAAGGAGTGCGACTTGCTTAGTGGTGGACTAGTGCCTTGTTTGATGGGCTAATGGGGTCAAAAAGTATGTCAAAGTGTAGATCGGGACACCTAGAAGCCAAGTCAAGTGGGTTGAAGGAGATCCAATGGTTGGATCTTACTAGATCTAGGTTTTTAAGTGATTACCCTAAGTGGACCACAATCCCTTGAAACAAGGAATGCAACCCCCAAGGCGGATCGTGACAAAAAGACAGTATAGACCTAGGTTTCAAGGCATGGGCATTCCAAATCCACGAAAATCTCAAACACCCACCTCCTAGAAGTGGACCAACTCAAATCTTCAAGGGGGTGCGACTTGCTCAAGGAAGGCCAAAAGATGGGTTTGGTGGACCAAATCAAGTCCAATGGCCACCAAACTGTAGATCCGAGATGCTAGTACCCCGATCTATGTATGTTCAAAATTTCAAGTGAACCCAATGGCTAGATCTTAGTAGATCTGAGTTTTAAGATGCCAAGAGAATCAAAAGGGGGTTTTAACCCCTTAAAACATGGAGAGATGTCCACAAGGTAGTTTTCACCAAATTAAAGATGTGGGTATAGGTTATCAAGTGTCTAGATTTCAAATCAAGTGGGATCTCACCTACCCATGTGCTAGATATAACCCAACAAGCTTCTCTTAGGAAAATCGATTTAGGTTCAAGGGGGCTTTTTGCATTGAAAAGTGTGTCAATTTTTAGCCAATCACCACCAAACTATAGATCCAACTAGGGGTGGATCCTATAGAGGTGGGTTTTTAATATCTTTTCAATTGCAAAGCTAGATCTAAGTAGATCTGAAAAATACCAAAAACAAGGGTTTTAATTTGATTAGGGTTTTTATGATCTAGAAATTATGGAAGATTCAAGGAAGAGAAGATCATACCTCTTGGAACATACCTGGATGAAGAGATGAATGCTAGTTGAGACGAGGATTACTTTGCCAAAGATCAAATGGAGAATTGTTGAAGCCCTCTTGCCAAATCGATTTTTCCAAGCCACATGTGATTCCTTCTAACCTGTCAAGCCAAGGAGCAAAGCATCAATCAGTTTAACATGTTGAAGGTAGATCCAAGCAAGAGAGAGAGAGAAACATAGAATAGTTGACACAAAGGCAAAACTACTCCCTGTCAAACCAAAACGACTTCTTCCAAGATTGAAGGGCAAGCCTCCCCACCAATTCGCCCTTGTCCAAAATCGCCCTCTTAACCTGTAAATAAAATATGGCAAATATGCAAGATAGCTACAATAGATCCTTCAGTGCAATGGACAAAAGCATTTACAATCGAAGCAACCAACATCCACTCCAATCCAAGCATGTACTCCAAAAGATAGAAATTTTATTCCAAGAGCCAAGAGCCAAAAATCTCTAGATGACTTTTACAATGAGAGGCTCCCTCCTTAAATAGGATGGGGAGAGAGTACAATCCTAACCACTTTTTACATGAGCGGCTAAGATTAAAAGATCTCATGATCTAATCAATGGTTGAGATGAGCTCAACAATAAAATACATGGATCACTAATAAAATATAATGTAAGTGGACAAAATCGCCCTACAAGAGGGGAATCCCACCAAATCATCATGACAAAATATCATAAGAGGCTTATGGTGGGTCCAAGGGGTAATTTTATCCCTCCTTGGTCAATCCCCATAGCACAATAACCAAAAAAATAATCATGAATGTACCAAATCGTGCCTCCATAGTGAAGTCGTGGTCCTCAAAAGACCTCAAAAATCCACAGAAAGTGCCATAAGTGATGGATGCGGGCCCCGATGAAGCTGAAACTGCTGGAGAAGGTGTGGAAGGTCCCGATCTATCATCACTGATCATCCCATGCCATAAATTTGCCTCAGTAGCCCAAATCGATTTCCTCAATAGCCATTTCTACCAATCCTGAAATGCCTCGGGAAGCGTGAAACTGCCCCAAACAGCCTCCTGGAGTGCTGGCGCTGTCAAGGTGAGGGCACCAGTGTGTCCGGAAGGGGGGTAATATGGTAAAAACAAGTGGCTGGACCACCCCCTCCATCATCAGCGCCCTAGGTCAACCGGATAAAAATCACATCTGCTCCGACAGGGCCTCCGACAGACCAAAACTGCACTGGGACAGCCTACTGAGGCCAAATCATCACTGTAAGTGCCCGGAACTGAAAACAAACTATCCCATTGGACTCAGAAGGTCCAAATCCATCCAAGATGTGTACTCATACACCATATGAATCTCTGCATGATCAAAATAAATATCCAATATACCGGATCAAGGCCAATAATAATGCGCTGTACATATACAAACACTGCTGCAACCCCAGAATCATCATCATAACCCTGTAGCTGCTGCATAGAGTCATCATGTATGTATACATAGACCATATATCATCTATCCATATCATCATAAGGTCCAACATCTCATGTCCCATGGTCCTCCATGGTCAAACTAGGTCTAACCAAGACCAAATATGACTCAGATCATCATCAATAGCTGCTGCAAAGTGTTAAGGTTAATATATGCTCTACAACTTATTCAAATAACAATTATAACACAGAGTAATCATGACTGGCGATCTAAATCCAAATATATAGTGTCGTTAATTATTATTATTACTCAGACTAGACTTTCAGGATCATACTCACTTCATAGTTGTGATCAATTTGCTAGTGAAGGGTGAAGGCTTAAATTAACTGGCTAGGCTAAGGGATGACTTAACTGTCTTGACTTTGTGACACTTTGGCAAGGGAAAGGGAATACACCATAGTATATACTGAATGAGCAATAACACAGGGAATGGCGGTGTCTCACAAATGGATGAGTTGTTTAAAGAGGGTTTATTCACCTTCACAGATGCGCACAATCCATAATACAAATAAGGCCAGCAATTGTTTAGATATAGCTTTTAAGTTCCATTGCTTTTTGGGCCTGAAGTTTCCATAGCCTTGATCTATGTGTGTTTATAAACACATTGCATAGATTTACATTTATTTTAGGCTTTCTGCTGCAGGTGTGTTTTTAAGGCACTTGTTTACCTGAGCACTTCTAGGTGTGTCATGGACAGCTTGTTTACCTAGGTATTTATTTTCCACAAGATATAACATTTTATTTTCATAGCCATTTTCATTTGGCATGCCTTTCGTTCATGTGTGTTTAGAAACACATTGCATGAATGGGCTTTTCATACAAGATATAGCATTTCATTTTTCCAGATTTTGTATTCATGGCAGCACTAAAAGTTTCAGGTTTAGCCAACACAACTTTAGTGACTAGGGGGAATTCACAAGGAACTCCAACTCGCCATAGGCAAGTTTTGTCACCAACTCAGAGCCGAGACACAATAAACAGGGAAGCTCATCCAATACAGAGGCTACAGTGGGGAAAAGATCCTCCATGTCACTAGTCAAGTAGTAAGTCAGGGTGATAAACTAGAAGGTAGGCCATGGATGGATGAAGACAATGAATAATGGAGCCAACACTAGCAAGCCAAGATATGGTGGAATGATCACCTCTATTCTCCCTAAGGAGGGTACATACCAATGAGTATGAATAGTGAACTTCTAAGTCTGAGTAGGGACAATATAATATATATAATAGATCAACCAGGTCCAAATATCTATATGATCGCCAGATCATGACACTGAGTGCTAAGACATGCTATAAGAATAAGTATAAAAGCAATCTAACCATAACACCATGATATACCTGCTGAGTCATATACCTGAATGCTCATCAACCTGTACCATCATCTGTCCTCCGAAACTGCTGCTGTAACTCTGGGCACTACTGACTGCTCTGTACCAATGGTATAATGGCTACATTGGTCATCTCTCTGAGTGTCCTGAGACTCAGTCATGGCATGGGGAATACAACTGCTATCCACAATCTGATAGTGATCCAAAGATAGCTGCTCATCTCATCATCTCAAAGTAAAGGAACTGGCTGAAATGTGCTCTGGAATCTGAAAAATAATGTATGGTAGCCCGGCTACTATATATGTGATAACATCTGGCTCCAGCTGGGACAAGTGCTCTAAGGGAGAGAGCGCTTGAGAACCTCAGAATCTCTGGTCTCGAACTGCTCTGCATCAATCTTCAATCCAGCACTGCACCATCCTTGCTTTCAGCTTTTATCTTGCACCTGTTCCTGCTCTTACAAACACTAGAATACCATCATGGAGCATGTATGGGACAAATATAAAATAAAACTGAACTGAAATCTAGTCTAAAGCATAAACTGAAATGTACCAAAATATAAATATAACTAACATGGCATATATTTTTCATTTATCATTTTTATTTACTGTGCAGGAGGAAAAGAGTAAATCAGGCAATCTCAACTTGCACAGGCAGCCAACAATAGAAATGCTAACTACAATTTCTTAAATGCATGCAGGAGAAGAGACAAGCTTAGGAAGGAGCAAGACTCAACTCAGGCAGAAAAGAAAAAGGGACAATACTCATCACACAAAAGAAAAATCACACAAATCCTACTGCTCAAGTGAGCTTATTCAAGACCTACCTACCCTATTCTAACCAATTAGCATAAATGTTAGGTAAAATCATAAATCCAGTGTAACCATTCATCAAACAGGTTAATGATTCTTATTTGATTTTTGATAATAGAACAAGTCAAGATCGGGCTAAAGATTAGCAAATTTGAGAGCACAATCTTCCTGACTTGTTCAAACATTGAAGAATGGTTTAAATGATGCAATATGAAATTATGCCAAGGAGAAGACTGTCTGATGCAAACATCCTCCATCAAAGAACTGATAGGATCATAAAATTTATGCAAGTTAAACTCAGGGATGGATGGAGGGAAGACATAAGACATGTGATTCGATTCATTTTCACACAAATTAACTTCTTCATTTACTTCTCTCACATATTCAATTTGATTCTCCTTGGGACTGATGATCAAATAGAAACCAAGTGGGGACAAATCAAGGTTTAAAAGACGAAAAATTAAAACTAGGCCCACTTGATGCTCAAAAATGGAGAAAAGATGAAATTGATCTTTAAACACCTTTTCTAGCCACCAAAAATGATTGCTAATTTGACAACAAGCATTATTGTTCCAAGGTGACTGAAAAGGGAAATGATGTGCTTTTTCTCCAATTATGTAATCGTGCATATACTTCCTATTGAAAAATTCCAAGGCAAAAAATTGACTAGAGCACCAACCCAAAGATGATTGAAAGAGTTGGGAAGGGAGGGTGGACTGCAAATATGAAAATTCTCCCAAATGAATAAATAAGTTTGACCTTGGATTTTGACAAAAGAAAGCGCTCTTTACTGTATGAATGATTTTAATCTTTTGATCAAGTTTAATATTTACAATCTGAGGACAAGATTGACCATAGCTATCTAACTCTAAGTTGTCTTGATTAAGGATGGAAAAATTTAAAGACTCATTATAAGAAGTGGAACAAAGATTAGAGCATCTAGTGTGATCTACTGGCTCATCCTCTCCTTCTATTGATTCGTCATTAAAATCACAAGAGGATACTTGATCATTTTCATTAAATTGATCAGGGATAAAATTAACAAAGCTATTTAGAACATCCTGACTATTTGCACAATGATCACTAGAGATCACCACTAAAGGATCTTGGTCTATGCTTTCACTTTCTTCTTCTTCCATAAGGTGATAAGGAATTGAATGATCATTAAATATGGAATGATTAATGAGTTTCTCTGAGGGAGGAACTTCAATAGATTGATTGACTAAAGGCTCATCCTCAGAAATTTCCTCAAGATCAAGACTAGGGCTACCTAAAAAGAAATTTGAAAACTTATGATTTATACAATGATTATGGATTTGACTTTCAATCGGCTCAAAAGTGGAAGACTTATCCTCAAAAGAAATTGAGCAGGAGGGGTCATCTTCGGATGTTGGCAATTCACTTGATATTTGATTATTAACAGATTCAACAATAGGATCAAAAAGGGGAAGGTTTTGATTTGAAAAATATACATCATCGGATTCATTTCCCCATCTTTCTAAGAAATTTTGCTCAAACATGTCATACCCGGAAATGCTATTGGGCTTCAAATCTAAGAACCAGATCTCAGCTCTTCCTTTGAAGGATGAAGCCAATAGTTTCATACACACATCCTCATGGGTTATGGATAAATCTTTAATAATTTCCCTAAAAAGTTCAAGGTGTCTTTTAGCAGATACTTCATGACTTCCATCAAATTTAGACAACCTTTCACGGGCTTGATGAGGGATATGATGAGGATACCCAACAATTTTTGAGAAGTCAAAAACTTTCAAACGACCAAAAGTCCTAGGCCGCTCAGAAGCAGCCATGGATGGCAAAAATTTATTTTTTTAATTTTTAATTTTTTTATTATTAAATCAAGAACCTAAATACAAAAAGATGCACCCCATGGGCTCTAGATAATGATAGGATCGATCACCAGTGGAGTCGCTTATGTGGAGTCGCCAGGTAGACTTTAAAACTCTTCTACCAAGATGTATGTCGTTGTAAAGTGCAGGGATAGAGTGAGACAAAACAGGTATGATGAACCAAGGTAGGCCTCTACCTCCCCGGCAACGGCGCCAAAAATGTTATCACACAACTTGTAGTTGCCCCTAGAGGTATCCCATCCGGGACGGTAGAGGAGGCAGGCAACTAAAGAGGTGACCCAAGAGATGCCACGGTTCCCAATGCAATGTGGGAGTCACGTCAACCGAGGCACTCTTCGCTTTAGGTCAAGGTGTAACTAGACCAAGGGGGAGACCCTATACCCCAATCACAGTTGATTGGATCCAAGCAAAGGTTTCTAAGGGTAGGTAAATGATGAGTTACGGAAACCAATGCAAGGCTAGGTGGACCTAAGAGTTTGAGAAATGGTTGAAGGTGGTGTAATGGATAGTTAGTGTTTCAACCTATGTATGGTTTAGGCCACATGATGGGGTATGATTACTAGGTATAGTACCATGTGTTTGCACAAGTGGGTCTTGTTTTCTTGGGAAGTGTGAAGTGGTTATAGGTGGGCCCACAAGGTGAAGTTAAGTGTGAGGTTGGTACTATAGGTTAGATAAAGGCTAGATCTATGAATCTAGGTTGATTCTAGGACCACCCACATACTAGATCTAGGGTTTTGACACAAATCCTAAGGAGTGCGACTTGCTTAGTGGTGGACTAGTGCCTTGTTTGATGGGCTAATGGGGTCAAAAAGTATGTCAAAGTGTAGATCGGGACACCTAGAAGCCAAGTCAAGTGGGTTGAAGGAGATCCAATGGTTGGATCTTACTAGATCTAGGTTTTTAAGTGATTACCCTAAGTGGACCACAATCCCTTGAAACAAGGAATGCAACCCCCAAGGCGGATCGTGACAAAAAGACAGTATAGACCTAGGTTTCAAGGCATGGGCATTCCAAATCCACGAAAATCTCAAACACCCACCTCCTAGAAGTGGACCAACTCAAATCTTCAAGGGGGTGCGACTTGCTCAAGGAAGGCCAAAAGATGGGTTTGGTGGACCAAATCAAGTCCAATGGCCACCAAACTGTAGATCCGAGATGCTAGTACCCCGATCTATGTATGTTCAAAATTTCAAGTGAACCCAATGGCTAGATCTTAGTAGATCTGAGTTTTAAGATGCCAAGAGAATCAAAAGGGGGTTTTAACCCCTTAAAACATGGAGAGATGTCCACAAGGTAGTTTTCACCAAATTAAAGATGTGGGTATAGGTTATCAAGTGTCTAGATTTCAAATCAAGTGGGATCTCACCTACCCATGTGCTAGATATAACCCAACAAGCTTCTCTTAGGAAAATCGATTTAGGTTCAAGGGGGCTTTTTGCATTGAAAAGTGTGTCAATTTTTAGCCAATCACCACCAAACTATAGATCCAACTAGGGGTGGATCCTATAGAGGTGGGTTTTTAATATCTTTTCAATTGCAAAGCTAGATCTAAGTAGATCTGAAAAATACCAAAAACAAGGGTTTTAATTTGATTAGGGTTTTTATGATCTAGAAATTATGGAAGATTCAAGGAAGAGAAGATCATACCTCTTGGAACATACCTGGATGAAGAGATGAATGCTAGTTGAGACGAGGATTACTTTGCCAAAGATCAAATGGAGAATTGTTGAAGCCCTCTTGCCAAATCGATTTTTCCAAGCCACATGTGATTCCTTCTAACCTGTCAAGCCAAGGAGCAAA
The DNA here is from genome assembly GCA_027924585.1 of Larix kaempferi. Lineage (NCBI taxonomy): Eukaryota > Viridiplantae > Streptophyta > Pinopsida > Pinales > Pinaceae > Larix > Larix kaempferi. Next base: position 4,537,190 of record BSBM01000301.1, on the reverse strand, counting down.
GCATCAATCAGTTTAACATGTTGAAGGTAGATCCAAGCAAGAGAGAGAGAGAAACATAGAATAGTTGACACAAAGGCAAAACTACTCCCTGTCAAACCAAAACGACTTCTTCCAAGATTGAAGGGCAAGCCTCCCCACCAATTCGCCCTTGTCCAAAATCGCCCTCTTAACCTGTAAATAAAATATGGCAAATATGCAAGATAGCTACAATAGATCCTTCAGTGCAATGGACAAAAGCATTTACAATCGAAGCAACCAACATCCACTCCAATCCAAGCATGTACTCCAAAAGATAGAAATTTTATTCCAAGAGCCAAGAGCCAAAAATCTCTAGATGACTTTTACAATGAGAGGCTCCCTCCTTAAATAGGATGGGGAGAGAGTACAATCCTAACCACTTTTTACATGAGCGGCTAAGATTAAAAGATCTCATGATCTAATCAATGGTTGAGATGAGCTCAACAATAAAATACATGGATCACTAATAAAATATAATGTAAGTGGACAAAATCGCCCTACAAGAGGGGAATCCCACCAAATCATCATGACAAAATATCATAAGAGGCTTATGGTGGGTCCAAGGGGTAATTTTATCCCTCCTTGGTCAATCCCCATAGCACAATAACCAAAAAAATAATCATGAATGTACCAAATCGTGCCTCCATAGTGAAGTCGTGGTCCTCAAAAGACCTCAAAAATCCACAGAAAGTGCCATAAGTGATGGATGCGGGCCCCGATGAAGCTGAAACTGCTGGAGAAGGTGTGGAAGGTCCCGATCTATCATCACTGATCATCCCATGCCATAAATTTGCCTCAGTAGCCCAAATCGATTTCCTCAATAGCCATTTCTACCAATCCTGAAATGCCTCGGGAAGCGTGAAACTGCCCCAAACAGCCTCCTGGATTGCTGGCGCTGTCAAGGTGAGGGCACCAGTGTGTCCGGAAGGGGGGTAATATGGTAAAAACAAGTGGCTGGACCACCCCCTCCATCATCAGCGCCCTAGGTCAACCGGATAAAAATCACATCTGCTCCGACAGGGCCTCCGACAGACCAAAACTGCACTGGGACAGCCTACTGAGGCCAAATCATCACTGTAAGTGCCCGGAACTGAAAACAAACTATCCCATTGGACTCAGAAGGTCCAAATCCATCCAAGATGTGTACTCATACACCATATGAATCTCTGCATGATCAAAATAAATATCCAATATACCGGATCAAGGCCAATAATAATGCGCTGTACATATACAAACACTGCTGCAACCCCAGAATCATCATCATAACCCTGTAGCTGCTGCATAGAGTCATCATGTATGTATACATAGACCATATATCATCTATCCATATCATCATAAGGTCCAACATCTCATGTCCCATGGTCCTCCATGGTCAAACTAGGTCTAACCAAGACCAAATATGACTCAGATCATCATCAATAGCTGCTGCAAAGTGTTAAGGTTAATATATGCTCTACAACTTATTCAAATAACAATTATAACACAGAGTAATCATGACTGGCGATCTAAATCCAAATATATAGTGTCGTTAATTATTATTATTACTCAGACTAGACTTTCAGGATCATACTCACTTCATAGTTGTGATCAATTTGCTAGTGAAGGGTGAAGGCTTAAATTAACTGGCTAGGCTAAGGGATGACTTAACTGTCTTGACTTTGTGACACTTTGGCAAGGGAAAGGGAATACACCATAGTATATACTGAATGAGCAATAACACAGGGAATGGCGGTGTCTCACAAATGGATGAGTTGTTTAAAGAGGGTTTATTCACCTTCACAGATGCGCACAATCCATAATACAAATAAGGCCAGCAATTGTTTAGATATAGCTTTTAAGTTCCATTGCTTTTTGGGCCTGAAGTTTCCATAGCCTTGATCTATGTGTGTTTATAAACACATTGCATAGATTTACATTTATTTTAGGCTTTCTGCTGCAGGTGTGTTTTTAAGGCACTTGTTTACCTGAGCACTTCTAGGTGTGTCATGGACAGCTTGTTTACCTAGGTATTTATTTTCCACAAGATATAACATTTTATTTTCATAGCCATTTTCATTTGGCATGCCTTTCGTTCATGTGTGTTTAGAAACACATTGCATGAATGGGCTTTTCATACAAGATATAGCATTTCATTTTTCCAGATTTTGTATTCATGGCAGCACTAAAAGTTTCAGGTTTAGCCAACACAACTTTAGTGACTAGGGGGAATTCACAAGGAACTCCAACTCGCCATAGGCAAGTTTTGTCACCAACTCAGAGCCGAGACACAATAAACAGGGAAGCTCATCCAATACAGAGGCTACAGTGGGGAAAAGATCCTCCATGTCACTAGTCAAGTAGTAAGTCAGGGTGATAAACTAGAAGGTAGGCCATGGATGGATGAAGACAATGAATAATGGAGCCAACACTAGCAAGCCAAGATATGGTGGAATGATCACCTCTATTCTCCCTAAGGAGGGTACATACCAATGAGTATGAATAGTGAACTTCTAAGTCTGAGTAGGGACAATATAATATATATAATAGATCAACCAGGTCCAAATATCTATATGATCGCCAGATCATGACACTGAGTGCTAAGACATGCTATAAGAATAAGTATAAAAGCAATCTAACCATAACACCATGATATACCTGCTGAGTCATATACCTGAATGCTCATCAACCTGTACCATCATCTGTCCTCCGAAACTGCTGCTGTAACTCTGGGCACTACTGACTGCTCTGTACCAATGGTATAATGGCTACATTGGTCATCTCTCTGAGTGTCCTGAGACTCAGTCATGGCATGGGGAATACAACTGCTATCCACAATCTGATAGTGATCCAAAGATAGCTGCTCATCTCATCATCTCAAAGTAAAGGAACTGGCTGAAATGTGCTCTGGAATCTGAAAAATAATGTATGGTAGCCCGGCTACTATATATGTGATAACAGACACCATTGCTGGGGTTTTGCTCCAAAAGAACCACGAAGGGTTTGAGCAACCTATTGCTTTCATGAGTCGTGCTTTGCAGAATTCCGAATTAAAATTCACCACCATGGAAAAGCAGGCTTATGCCTTGGTCAAGTCGCTAAAACATTTTAGGACCTATATTGGGTATTCAAAAGTCATAGGGTATGTCCCCCATGCTGCAGTAAAAGACATCTTGTCCCAACAAGATTGCTTAGGAATAAGGGGCACATGGGCATCAAAAATTCAGGAATATGACTTAGAAATAAAACCCTCCAAGCTTATCAAAGGACAGGGTCTTGCCAAAATGTTAACTCAGAAAAATGAGGAAGCCATAGGAATGGTTTGTGAGAACAATAGGTCTGAGCCAGTTATGACCCCTTCATTACAGAACCTTGACAACCACTGGTATTCGGACATCATCTATTGTCTTCTTCACCTTACTTGCCCAGATCACCTCAAGGGTCATAAAAGAAGGGCTTTAAGGTTGTAAAAAGCTAGGTATTGTCTCAAGCAAGAAGGTTTGGGTTGGAGGAACCCAGACGGGATAATACTTAGGTGTGTCAATGAGCAAGATTCCAAAAGAATCTTGGTAGAGTTCCATCCAGGATTTTGGGGAGGCCACTTCGCAGCAAATACAACTGCCCACAAAATCCTCCGAGCAGGTTACTATTGGCCAACCCTCTTCGTAGATGTGCATAAGTATGTTAAGTGTTGTCAAGAGTGCCAGCTCTTTACCGAGAAGCAGAAATTGGCAGCTCTTCCCCTCACGCCAGTAGTAGTCCTTGCCCCCTTTCAGTAATGGGGGCTTGACTTCATCGGTAAATTCAAGGATAATTCAAGTAACGGATTTAGTTGGATCCTTACAGCGATCGATTATTTTACCAAGTGGGTAGAGGCCATACCCACCAAAACAACCACCGAGAAAGTTGTTAGCGATTTCCTTGAGGATAAAATCATCACAAGATTTGGTATCCCTCTTAAAATAACAACAGATAATGCCAAAGCTTTCAGTTCCATTGATATCACTTCCTTCTGCTTCAAGTATGGCATTACCCTATCCCATTCATCCAACTATTACCCCCAGGGAAATGGGCTTGCTAAGTCTACCAATAAAAACTTAATGAACATCATCAAGAAAATTGTGGGAAACAATAAAAAGGCATGGGATAGCAAGATCAAGTATGCACTTTGGGCCGATAGAATCACCAAGAAGAATGCTACTGGGAAGTCTCCTTTTGAGTTGGTTTATGGTATCACAGCCGAGTTACCTATTACCATGCAAATACCAATATATCGAATGATTATGAAATGTGGTTCAAAAAGAGAGGAGATGGAGCAGAGAGTAAATCAGATAATTGAACTAGATGAAAGCAGAAGGGCAGCCTTAGATTAGAGTCTAAGACATCAGGAAAGCATGAAAAGCACCTTTGACAAGTCAGCCAAACCAAGACCTTTCCAGATTGGGGACACAGTCCTTATGTGGGATAAAAGAAGAGACAATCTGGGCAAACACGGGAAATTCGATAGCCTCTCGAAGGCTCCATTTATCATTCACGATTTTGCCGGCAAACACGGGAAATTCGATAGCTTGAAAAACTTTACTAGGTATATCTTTCTCGTCTTCAAGGTACATGGTACATGGTTGCCCACCTAGTTGGCTTGGTGGTCAACAGTTAGTATCAGTTGGAGGCTAATAAATAATTCATCTTGTTGATTTATTTCTGTTATTGATGACCTCTTTTTGTTGGCAAAATCAACAACAGAATGAGTACCTATGGCTGTCTAAGATACTGTTATTACACCATAGTAGCTGGGCTACTATTCTTGCTAAGTAGATATTTGCACTTTTCAGAGCTTTGCTTTTACAAAGATCAGCTATGATGAGCATATTTATTTGAGATCACTTACAGATCAGAGCAGTATATATCAGACATTGAGTAGACCTTGTGCCAAGGCTGAGCCTTGAGAGCTTAGATTTGATGACCGATGTGACCTTTTGTTCCATACAGTTTTAGATTTCAGTTCAATGCCCAGTTGTATTGTTGCAGCAGTGTTTCAGTGGTTCTTTATGATGACTATTTATGATATACAGTGATGTGACCATTAGACTTATGATGTTATCAGTAGATCATTATCTTTTTGTTTTAGTAATCTTCATAGCATTGACTTGGTATATAACTCATGATGTGGCAGTACTATTTAAATAATGAAATGAAATATCTTGGATGATGTTATAAATATAAAATTGGATGTATTACTTGCACACTAAGGTTTTCTAACAATACTCATTGGTTTCATTACCCTCCTGTGAGCATAGACATGGTTTTTCCTGACATCTTTGTCTGCTAGCTTAGGCTCCACATTCATTTGACTCCATCCATCCATAACTTTCCGTATTTGGCTTCTACCTTGATTTGCCTTCTTGACTTTTTGATATGGAGGACTTCCCCATTTCTACCTTTGTGTTGGACCGCATCCACGTTTGTTTTGTGTCTCGACTCTGAGTTGGTGACAGAGCTTGCCTTTGGTGAGTTGGATTTTATGCCTAGATCATTCTGGTCGGTTGTCCCGATGTTTGGCTTTGTGCGGAATTCCCTCTAGTCACTTGAGTTGTTGTTGGCTAAAACTGAAAGCACATGTACTACTTATATTGGAAATCTCTTATAAAGCCTGTGAACTTAAAATTCTAGAATGTGTTTCTTAACACACGATGAATAAAGGCTAAAGCAATGAAATGCTAAAATACCCCATGAAGGGTATAGAAAGGTCCAAAAAGCAATGGTTAAACAAATGCTACATCTAAATATTGCTGACCTTGTAAATGTAAATATGCCCCAGATGCAAGCTGCGATTAGTTGTGCTTTTTAGCGCATGTGAAATCCCAGAGGGGTCATATAGGCCAAAAAGGCCATGGAAATGAAATGAATGATCCTAATGAACTTGGATCAACTTGATGTAGACATGATGCCTAAGTTGAATAAGCACTCTCTAAACAACTTATCCATTTGTGAGGCACTACCCTTCCCTTTGTTTTCTGTTCAGCACAGAGTGTAGCTCCCCCTTTCCCCGTCCAAAGTCACTTAGTTGAGTTGGCCAAGTCATCCCCTTTGCCTAGCTTTTTCCTTAGCCTTCATCCTTTGCTAGCAATTAGGCCATGTCCATTGGGTGAGTATGTCTTTAAAGCTTTTGTGCAAGTAAACTATAAATAACATTGAAATATATATGTATTAACTGCCACTGAATGATGTTTATACTTTAAGTTAAGTTGTGAATGTGATTAAAGGAACATGTCTTAGTCTTTTGTTATAATCTAGTCTTTGGTTGTATTTTGACCTAGTCAAACGTAGTTTGACCATGGTCATCCTTGGGATCCGTGATGAAATGGACCACTTATGCTTATGGATGATGATCTATGGTCCCACATACACTTATTGATGATTCCATATGTTGGACATATGCTTCAGATGATGATTGATGCAATTTTATTATTATTTCCAGATCATCATATTTTACACTGTCCGGGTATGGTGGACCACACCGATGACCTCACAGGTTATCATGAGGTGTATGAGTACTCATCTCTAGTGGATTTGGTTCTTCTAGATCCATTGAGACACTTATCTATCAGTTCCGAGCACTTCTGATGATGAGAGTTGCAGTTATCCACCTGTTGACCATTTTGGGCATGCTGATCCAACTTGTCCAGCAGACGCATTGGAGGCCAGTCGTTGCCTAGGGCGCTGTAGAGGAAGGGGGTGGTCCAGCCACTCGTTTTTACCATTATACCCCCCTTCTAGATAGCCTGGTACCTAAGTTGCACGAAACGGGGAAACAGGGACGAGTTTCCGAAATGGGGACGCATAGGAAACGTGACCCTCCAAAATTTAGGAAACGGGGAAACGCGATATATATATATATATTTATAATTATTTACAGATTAAAATTTTAGTCATAGTCATACATGTAACATCACATTTACGATTTTACTCATAATTTCATAAGTGATTCCATAATGCAAGTATTAATATCCAAAAAACAACACATTTTAGTATTTTGAGCATAAACGATTCCATAATGCAAGTGGAAATAGCCAAAAAACAGCCTTCATAAATGAGGCTAAGCCGCTAATACATATATATCAAAAATCAGCCTTTATATATGAGGCTACAAGTACAAAGCTACATCAACATGAACAATGAACACATAAAAAAAACATCCACTCAAGCCCAAAGACTAATAGTCATCATCCTTGGGCTCATCTTCATACTCATCCTGAAAAATAGAACAAGAAGCACGCCCAATAGTGGATTGTTGACTGGAAGAAGATTGGCCAACTCCACTTCTAGGTTCCTCAATATTCAGGGCAGCAAGAGAGATGTCCAAATCAGCTGATTCTGGATCCACATCCCATTCTTTAGAAGACCCACTGGTATATTCCGGACCCCTACGAGAAGCAAGGCGAAGATTGGAGTGCACATAAACAAGATCCTCGGCCTTTTGTGAACCCAACCTATTGCGCTTCACAGAATGAATAAAACCATAGGTGCTCCAATTCCTTTCTGCCGATGAAGAGCTTGCCACCTGTGAAAGAATACGAATGGCAAGTGTTTGCAAATGCACACCATTTGCTCCATGACAAATCCACCACCTAACCGGACTCATGGTGCTTCTCTCATCCAAAGATGATATATCTGAATAATCATCCAATCCTGCAGCAAAACTAGCAAATTCTTCCTTCACCTCCCTGTGTAGATGAGCTAGAAACATTCTCATAAGGGCCTTTTTCACTCCATTAGCCACCTCTCTATCCTGATGAGGTGCCCTCCTCTTCCCATTGCTTTGAGCAATGAGTTGTTCATCATAGAATCTTGGGTTCAAGGCATGTGCTAAAGTGTGCAATGGAGTGTTGAAACTATTCCACCTGTCAACCATGATTTTATGTACCAAATCAACAAATCCAGCATCAACATATAAAAGCTGAGGAGACTCAAGAAAAATGATTTCCATAGTCTTCTCAACCATGGTATCCATGCCATCGTATACCTCTCCCAAGAAAGGTCGGTCTGTGTCAGCGCTTCGAAGAAGCTCAAATGCAGGGGTTGTGAACTTGAGCAAGAAATCTATCTTGCTCCACCACTCCTCATCAAGGCACAATCTGCGCACAACAATTCCCCGCTCTGAATCTTCCTGTCTCCACTCAACCCAAAGTTGACTGACTACCATAGAAACAAATGGTTGCTTAACCTCAACAAGGCGACGCAACATGATGAAGTTGGAAGCATATCTTGTCTCGGCAACTTTTAACAACTCCAATCTGGAGTACTCTCGAAATATGGCTTGAGATTGGTGGTGGTTGGTGATGAATTTAACTATCTCCCTTGCTTGCCCTGTGAGTTCCTTGATCCATGGAACTTTGTTGTCGATCTCTTCTAAGATCAGGTTCAGATTATGGACAATGCAAGGTGTCCAAAAAATGTGCTCAAACCTGCTCTCAACAATTAAACCTGCAGCTTTGCAAACTGGTGCATTATCCGTGATAACTTGCACCACCTTATTAGGGCCTATTTGCTCAATAGCTTTGATTAAAACATTAGCAATGAATTGAGCACCTTTCACCTCCCCTGAACAGTCTTCAGCCCTCAGAAACATTGCTCCTTTTGGTGAAGTGGCAATGATGTTTATCAGTGGCCTACGCCTAGTATCTGTCCATCCATCTGAGACTACTGTAACCCCAGAGCTGCCCCATGAAGCACGAATTGGTGCTAAGATATCCTCCACAAGCTCCTTCTCCTTTTTTAGGAGATCAGTTCGGACTTTTTCATAGTTTGGCCCCTTGTACCCTGCAGGAGCTGTGTTAATTGCTCGCACAAGATCATGCCAGTAAGGAGAACGAACCACATTGAAAGGTATCCCACAAGCATAGAGGGCCCTAGCCACCCTTGTGTCGGCTTCTTCTCTCCCTTGAACATTCACCAATTTGGCTATTCTACTCTCTTGGATTGAAGAAGTCCCTCTGGGATTTTTTGATGCTTGTACTTCTTGTTGTTGAGCTGCTTTCCTCTTCCTTGCTTCAAGCACAATCCTTGGCTCGGTGTTTGGAGGCTGAATGGAAGCATTTGCAAGCTGGTCATGTCTTCTTTTAATCCTGTCAGCCTCATCTTGCTCAACTTCATACTTCCTCCTCTCAATTGGGTCACTTGTTTTTGGGCAACCTTCAACACCCTTTCCTGCTTCATGCAAGAAATGTGACCTGACTCTTGGGTAGGAGCCCTTATACTAAGATTTGCAGAGTGTACATCGCCACTCCCATGAGCCACCACCTCCACATCTTGCAATCTTTTGAACATGAGCCCAAAGAGGATAGTATTCAGCCCTCTTGTTGACCTTAGGGGCTGAACCAGTTGCTTGGCTGGAAGCCATTGCTGCAAAAAAAAAATTAAAAAACAAATCAGAACAAAATAAATGGATCTACTTTATAAATTATTTCTGCAAAGTGCAATCAGAGGTTCACAAATACAATTCAATGGCAGATGACAGAATAGTTGTCATACAACTCTGGCAAGTCAACACATTGATGATCATCATCATAGTTCATACTGTTATAAATTTATAAGGTCGGTAAGGTGTGTGTGAGAGTGATTAAATTTCAAATTTTCAACAAAAACTGAAAACTTAAAAGTAATGCAGAGATAAATATAATAATGTTATACTGTTAATGTTATAATTTATAAATTTCATACATTATAAATCACTGCATTAATGCAAAACTAAAAACTTAAATAAAACAGTAAATATAAATCACTGAGATAAATATAATGCAGTGATTTAAATTTTATACATTATAAATCACTGAGATAAATATAACATTAATATATTATTAATGTATGAACTATGAAATACTGTTATACATGAATTATAATAATGTATAAATTAATAAAACTAAAACTAAAAATAATAACCGTAAAACTAAATACTGTTAAGTTAATGTACACATACCCAAGATGCAACCCCGCTAAACTTAACAGTGTTAACATTACATTTCAATTTTATTAAATAAAACTAAAAACAGTAACTGTAAAACGCGATTTTTTATTTATTTTTTTCAATTTAAAAAATAATGCAATGAATTTCTTACCTATGCTGATCCTATTCGATGATGCTCCAATCTACGGTTGAAGGTGCACTTCACCCACGCAGCAGTCGCGCGGTTCACTCACGGTTCAACACAGTCGCGCGGTTCACTTCACGCGCGGTTCACTTCAGGGTTCAACAAAGTCGTGCGGTTCACTTCACGGTTCAGCACAGTCGCATTCAATGCTAGTCGCGTTCAACCCACTTGCGTTCACACTGCTCCAGCTCCAATGCTCGCACTGTCTAAAACCCTCACGCTCACACTGCTCCAGCTCCAATGCTCGCACTGCTCCAGCTCGCTCTGCTCCAATGCTGCGAGGGATAGCCAATTTATCGGAGTGGCGGATAGCTGAACCTTCCCGAAACCGCGAAAACCCTAAACCAGAATCAAAATTTAAAAAAAAAAAACAAATTTCCGCCGACTAAGCGTTGACTGGCCGGAAACGTGGCAAAAAATCGATTTACGAATTGGAAACGGGTTTCCTAAATCCTAAAACGTGTTTCTGATTTTGAAACGGGTTTCATTTTTTTTGAAATGGGTTTCCGTACGTTCCGTACGCGTTTCTGCATTTCCGTACGGAAACGGATAGGGGATGGGGGCAGATAGGCCGTTTCCTGCAACTTAGCCTGGTACACTCAGTTTGACAGCGCAGGCACCCTGGGTGGCAGTTTGGGGCACTTTTAGGGTTTTCAGGAGGATAAAAAAATGGAATAAAAGGGTCACTGAGGAATTCAATTTGGGCAATTGAGGCAAGGTTTTGGCACTTGGTCTTCTCAGAGGTCATCCATGGTGAACCCCCCTTCTTCCAGATCAGTTGGCATCAGTCAATGGGGTCCACAGTGGCCACAGGAGGTCTTTTACTGCAAGTCTCTCTCAGATTTTGAGGACATGATTTGATCATTTGTGTTACTTGGACATGTCATAGACTTATATTTTATATTATTGTGCCATGAGGACATGCTAGTGAAGGAAATTAATGCCTCTTAGCCCCACCATGAGCTTGTAGTGACTTGTCTTGGTCTTGATGATGTGGCACATGTACTTTTAGCCACCCCCATGTATGACGTCACCCTCATTGAGTCATTTCTAGCTATGACATCATCACTTACTTTAGTGATCCATGTGATATATTATATTGGCTCATCTTAGCCATTGATTATTATGTTGTATCTTTTGATCTCACCCACTCATTTCAAAAAGTGGTTTTGTTGTTTAGGGTTTTGGTCTTTATTATCCTATAAAAGGAGGAGACCCCCCTATTGTAAAAACCTTTGGAGCTCTTGAAGATTGGAATAGAATATTATTTTGTGGATCTACTTCTCTTATCTTGATGGATTCTTTTGCAAGTTGAATATACAGTATTTTCTCTATGTATCATTTGTGGATTGTGGGCTACTAGTCGTTTTTCTGCAGGGAATCCGAATTGGTGAGGAGGAGGTCGATTTGAAGGAGGCTATTGTTGGGTGGACCCACATATCTTCTCTTGGGTTGATCTTTGTGACAAGGAGTATCATTATTGTATCTTTGTGATATAGTTGATGCTTTCTCTTACATCTCTTCATCATTTTCATAATTCTTTTACTTGGCTTGTTTCTAACTTGATCTTGTCTTGTAGGAGGAGGATGATTTGGCTATCTTTAGAGGAGGACGTTTTGGCTTGTAGCACTAGATCTCACTCTTGAATATACACATAGGGGGAATGCATCAATTTGCAAAATGGCCACAAGCACTTGAGGTATGTTCTACTAGGTATGTCCCTAGATCCATTTATTCTTCTTCATTGGTCATAAAACCCTTAAAATCAAAACCCTCATTTTACATTTTTTTAGATCTACTTGGATCTAGCTTAGCTTTGGGTATAAAATTAAGAACCCACCTCTATAGCATCCACGGCAATTCAGATCTATAGTTTGGTGGTGATTGGCCTCCATTTGACACACTTCCCAAGGCACCTAGCCTTCCTTGAGGCAATTCGCATTCCTTGAGGGAGCTAGTTTGGCTAGTTCTTGAATGTGGGTAGGTGAGATTGTTTTTGCATTGAATAGATCACCCTCTAAAACCTACCCGTAGTGCTTCACTTTTGTGATTTCTACCTTGTGGGCCCCTTTCCTCATTTTGAGGGCTGTGCCCCACTTGGGTCACTTAGTGATGCATTAGATCTAGTGAGATATAGCCATGGCATGCTCTTGATCTTGAAAAACCACCTTGCTTTTCATCTTAACTATCCCGATCTATAATTTGGTGGGCATCCGACTCCATTTGCCCCTTCATCCAAGGCACTAGTCCTCCTTGAGGCAATTCGCATTCCTTGGGTAGGTGGGTTTTTGCTAGATCTCACACTTGGGTATTGCTAACGTTTGGCCCATCCATAGATCCATACGATAGCATACCCCTAGTACCATCTTTTTCCAATTTTGACCTTGTGGACCCAACTTGGACCATTTTTCCACTATTTAAGGAGTGGGTCCCACTTGGCTAATTTTCATGCTACTAATTCATCTCTTAGATCTATTGATTAAACCTCTAAGGTGGCCCTTGTATTTCATTGGTTGAACCATTTGTCACTTCATAAGCCTCTTCAACCACACCTTAACCCTTGGGTTCACTTAGTCTTTCCTAGATCTAACTCACCATTGACTTCCTCCTTTTCATTTTACACATTTCCGCAGGAGTCTTTGGGTTAGCTAGTCTACATTGATTGGCTAGGGTCTCCCCCTTGATCTTGATTTGTCTTGATCTAAAGTGAAGAGTGCCTCGGTTATCGTGACACCCAGCTTGCATTGGGAACCGTGGCATCTCTTGGGTCACCTCTTTAGTTGTCCAACACCTCTGCCATCCCGGATGGGATACCTTTAGGGACAACTACAAGTTGTGTGATAACATATACATTTTTTGAAGTCACTGTTTACAGAATTAAATCACAATTACATTGAAGCATTCACCTAGTTAATTTGTTACATTTTCTGTTTCAAATCCTTCTTGATTCATTGCTGTTAATGTATGTTTGATTCACCACTACAACAAAAATCCTCTTTGATCAATATGTTTATGAGATATGCTTCATATGGTTCAGCTCACTTCTCATTTTGTATTTGATCATTTTATTGTAACATGTTAATGTTTTAATTGGTAAATCAGCTTATGGTTGTGGTTTGTGTCCTATAGTGAATCCTTAATTAATATTTGGGTTATCTAGATTCTTAAATCCTTTAAATTTCTCAAAGGCATAATCATAACCAGTTTCCTTTGCCATTTCTCTCAACTTAGTTGCTTGTAACGATTCCCCCCTAGTGGTCCTTTCAACCACTTAAGTTTAGGGAAATTTGACAGTGACAGCTATCCTTTTCCATAGTTGCCTTTAGCCAGAACCAATTTTGAGTCCTTGCAATTAGGGAACTGGTTTTTGTGGTAACAGTATTATGAGTGCTCCTTTAACAAGCTTACCAGTAACTGCAATCATACAGGGAGAAAATATTGTTTGGCACAGTTCGTATATCACACTACAAGATGAGGAGCACACACAGCCATGCACTACGGATTGAAAGCAGTCCAAATGCAAACGAAGTGTAAAAGCTCTGCTATGTTTTTTAAATTGTAGCACCTTCCCCTTATCTGTCAGACACAACAGTGACAAAAGTCATATTCAGCAGACGAAACCATTAACTCTCCCCGTCAGTACAACATTCAATAAAAAAATTATAGATGATCATCCTTTTTATCATGAACAGTACAGCTTAAGTATAAGATTCCAAATTTTACAATTAATTCACACTTAAAGGTTGTTTGATCAGTTGCATGCTTGTTTTTAGTTGCAAAATGTCAACAAAATTTTAGAATATTTACAGATAATAACATCAAATTTCAATCCTTTGATTCTCCCAATATAGTTGTAGGAAATGGAGTTCAGAAAAGTGACAAGAGGCATGCATTCTTATGTTACTTCTATAATCTTTGGGTAAAATGTAATGGATTCCCATTGAATTTCTCCCTTGTCCTTGGAAGATTTCCTCTTTTCTCTGACTTTTGTTCCTGCAGATTTCTTTATTTTTGGCTGTTTTCCATCCCACTTGCAGAGATCTTAACTTATTTCTGATAAATTTCAGCATGTTTTTACATCCTAGAGCATCATCATTCAGTGTTGACATGATTCTTTTTGTTATTCCTTGTTATTGAAGTGAAAAGAAAGAAATTGCAGTAAGAGTTATAGCATGATATACTTTTTTTAATTTTCGGAATTAATTTTCTGATTCATGACTTGTCCCTGCAATAAACATTGGTAGTTATGGTTGTTTAAAGGGATGTTTTGAGATTTATCTGTACTTACGGATTTCATTTATTTTGAAAGGGTGCATTTCTTGTCAATGTTGCTCGAGGAGGTCTCTTGGATTATGGAGCAGTCAAAGCTTCCCTTGAATGTGGTCACTTGGGAGGCTTGGGTACGGATGTTACTTGGTTTGAACCATTTGATCCTGAAGATCCTATTCTACAACATCACAAAGTCTTGATAACACCTCATGTTGCAGGAGTTACAGAACTTTCTTATAGAAACATGGCCAAGGTCTCTCTCTCACTCTCTCTCTCTCTCTCACACACACACACACACATTCAAACACACATCCATGAATACACACACGTAAACAGACACTCTCACACTTCATGAGTATGAAACTCGTATGATTATTTGTTGGTTCAGAATTGGGGTGGAGGAAGGAACCCAATTATTAAAACTGCTTGAACCCAATTATTAAAACTGCTTGTTGGCCTGTGAGTTGACATGGAGGAAAGATATCTTACCAAACCTCAGTATGGACTATAGATATTGAAATGTGGAGGTTTTGTCTTTAGTTAGATAAATTTATTTTAAGGATGTTTATGTACATGTAGCCTCCAAAGGGATATCCCAAATGCTAGCTTAATTAACTATCCCTTTGTATTTTGATCTTGCTCGGCACAATGAGAAAGGAGTCACAGATCAAGAATCTTGATTGTAGTTGACATTGTTGTAGTGCAACTCCTAGTTTGGTAGCTTAATCATAGAAACTAGTCATGAATTTAGGAATATTGATCTATGGAGTCTTTCAAAGGTGTTAATGCAAAGCTTTATTTAGTGTTTAAAAGATTAGATAGTTCATTAAGTGTTATAATCTATGTTATATGGGACAACCTAATCTGGGATGAGGAATCTTGATGCTCCTAAATAATTTGTTAAGGCTTGTGCTATGAGCCTTGTGCATCAACTAAGTAGGTTCCCAAATCCTAAATTAGATGTCAATTGATGGCATGGATACTAGATTTGCAAAGTTTAACATGTGTCTTGGATGTATGTATACTGATTCTCTAACAACTATTGTTATGTGGTTCTGATATCCACGAGACAAGTTTGCAGTTTGTTATAATAAGATTTAAGAAACATTTAGCGAATTTTGATGGAGATTGGATTTTTATCATATACTTCTCACTTGTATCAAGAGAAGTGAGGTGCTTTAAAGCCCAGGGTGGGGGAGATGTATTTTTTTTGTTTGTGCATGTAATGCTAATAAAATAAAATGAAAAAAAGGTTTATGTTTAATTTCTTTAATTACCATAATGTTGAGAAAAAAAAGTTGACATATTATTCATCTTACTTACCATATATAAACAACAATGTTCCACCAAGTTTCTGGGACCCTGGGATGCAGGAGCAGGGAAACACATTCAGGGAACATGTGGAAGTACCCCCCAAATTTTAGAGAATGTCATAGAGGACATTGGTTTCTTTGACATAGGGGACCTCGCCCGAAATACTAAGAAATATAAATTAAAATAATATGGAAACTGAAACATAATTCATTGAAATCTTATACATAACAATGCACCAATACCAATCATAATTACATGTAACCAAAGTTATCAGAATCAGAACCGGTCGAGGTCCGACCACTATGGAACTGGAACTGGCAGGCGAACCAATCTACTATATATATATATATATATATATATATATATATATATCCAAGCAATTAGACACCAAATATACACAGTTTGCTCATGTATATAGCATGTAAGTACTAATTGTGAATATAGAAAAATGTCATTGATTATAAATCGTGATACATATCTGAAATGAAATACATAGATATTGAGTAGACTCTAAATGGTCTCTAGAGTCCAAAAACATCATGCTATAACAAATAACTCCATATCATCAAAAGTTAAAACCATCGCTTATATTAGGATCCTCATCATCACTATCATCCTTTCCCTCCTTGTCTAGCCTTCTAATTTTGATGAAACTGCCTAATCCAAGCCTTAAAATATGGTAGAAAAAGCTTAACATGCATAATCAGTGATTTTGGCTTGAGTGAAGGGTACATTTTTGTGAAAATTATGGCAAGACAGTGTAACAATCAACACCACCAACATGGAGGTAAATAGAGGGCTTGGTGCTCTTGATTAAATGTCAATTCCATACTCTCATTCATGATAGAATCCAGTGGAAATGTTGCAATCTTGCCAATCTTGAAATCTTGAAGAATCTTAAGTTTGTTGAATTCTGAATGGGATATGAAATTTTATTTTCTCCATATGAAGTCCAATGAGGTTGGAACCACTCTCAAACACCCTGAAACAATTAATGCTAATATTAAAAATTTAAATAAAAGGATAGATAATAGATAAGATAATGTCATTAATGTCCAATGAATGACCATATAAAGAGCTCAATGGGACTGTTTGGTACCAAGATGTCAATACAAAGTGGGAGCACTAAGGTAGCCTCCTATAAAAAGTGACATGCAGAAGGAAAAGTATGACTAACCAAAATACTAGAAAGCTATCTCCAAAGATGGAGAGCAGATACGAGAGAGAGATGTACAAAGAAAATGGATCTAGGATCTACGATTCAAAAGGTGTAAATCTGTCATGGTCGATTGGAACCATCTCTCCTAACGTCCGACGCCGAATGAAAGAATCTCAAAATAGAACTATGTCTGGAGGAAGAGCTGGAAGAGGAGCTAGATTGGGTAATGTGATAGAGAACGAATATCAACTTTACTTATAGAATTTAATATTACCAGTGACTACCAGGAAGGGGGGTTCAAAATAGTGGACTTTGGTAAAAAAGGAGCGTGAGAACATCTCATTTTTTGAGAGGGGCGTTCCCTATCCCCCCAGAAAAAGAAAAAGGGGATGTGGGGAAACACCCCCCTTGGAGTAACCACATCCTGGGAGTGTGGGGAGCATGGAGAGCACACCCCTACACTCGGGAATGCATCTTTGTGTAACACTAATAAATAAATTAGCACAAATACATATTAACCTTAGATTTATTTCACATAAATGCGAGGTGCAAACTTCATTATTTATTAAACAATATATACAAGTCCAAAAACATTGAGATATACACATTGAGTTTTTTGATCCCTCTCAGTGCTTAATAGATTTGGAATTAATATGGATCTATGCTAGTTTGTATTTGTGTATTTCTCTTCTACCATTGATGTAAATATGATATGAGAATAAACGTCACTTTTCTTACAACCTCAATAGTTGGCAATTGTTGTAAAGGTTTCTATCATGTATAACTATTCTCCTTTACAAAATAATTTAGGTGTATGATTTGTGTAAAAATTATATCTACATCATACCCGACAGCTTAAGGTATATGATTTGCGTAAAAATTATATTACATCATGCCCGATATTTTTGACATATTCCAACCCAGTGATCCAGAGAGTGAGAAACATGGGTAGTCTATAAGGGGCCAAGTCTGACCCATATATCCTGATCACAATGAAGTCGTCCCCTGAGAACTACCCTCCTATTGATCTTAGTTCCCACTTATATGTAGAGCATGATCTTGGTGGGCATCTTTACTTGCTACTTTCCCATTATCACTAAAAATGCCACATGCATGAGCTGGTCAATAAATTTTGCCAAGGATTAACCGTCGGCATCTTTTTTAACCCGTAACCAATCAATGCATCTTTATGGTTCACCCTCTTTAACCAGTTCTAGCCCCAAGTGGGCCAGAAAAGATTTTGGATAGAAAATAAAAAAGATAGGTAGGAAGGATAGCTTGTGAACCCGGAAATGGGCCAACTAGTCCCTTGTATCCTTTGCGATGGTTTCGGCATGCCTAAAAATGGGATTCTGGTTATGAGGACGGTGGAAAATCTCCAGGATGGCTAATGTGGACTCATCTATAATTGAACCAGCTTCCCTTCTCGAGATTAACGTAAATATAGAGCGACAGATTCCTGGACCCATTTGGGAAAAAGTTTGGTCTTGTATGGGGAAGGTTGGTTTGGAAAGTTCTACTTTGGCCATAATTTCAAGACCGGGGCTTTTCTCTGATTCTCGGACAAGCTGAGAGGTTTATTTCTTTGAACCTTGAGGGACAACAATGTCGTGCCAAGCTAGGTGTCTAGCATATTAGAGAGGGATTTTGCAGTGACGGAGAAAATTACCTGGGTGCGGTATGTAGACATGGCTGAGGAAGTTGTTGGGTTGTAATCTTCTGCAAATAGGCTTACGACTGGGATAGGTCTCAGGGACAGTGTGCTAAGTGAGACTGGAAAACCAGTTCGGGGTCCTTCATTTCTTCACATAAATCAGTCAATGGCGGGCCTTATTAACTTGCGGGGCTAGAAAATTGGAGAATTGTGCTGGTTATTGTAGGAAAATTGTATATGAAGGGGGGGGACGCTCCGAGGACTAAGTGACGCTCAGGTCAGAGTGGTAGCTCAAAGACTTGTCAGAGATCTTCTTGGCTCTTGGCATGGCAAAATATTATCTTTTAGATAATATGAAAACTACAAATTAGAGTGAACGATGCGACTTACTCGGAAAAAAACTTAGACCTTGATAGTGGTAGAGGGTACTAGTTTGAATGGTGGTGGAAGCGTGACATTTCGTTGGATGGATAAGGAGATATTGAACTTAAATCCTTTCTCGCCATAGCTCTGATTTTCCTTCAAAATTTCGTAAGAATGAGGGGGAAGAGCTTCACGATGTTGCTTCAATGACAAAAACACTCCAACATGTGAGCATTGACTCTGCATGTTTCTGTTAATGGAAATTTTGTACCATAGTCGTCATTTTAATTTTTATGGGCCATAAAATGTGGCGTCTTCTCATTGAGTTGGGAGGATCTGGTTTATGGAATATGATTGAATTTTGATATCATTGGCTACCTTTGATTCCATGGGTATGAATTCCCCACTGATTGAATTTGCGCATTGATCTTTGTTGGCGGGTGGAATCTCCACCGATGATTTCCACCTACAACACCACAATCTTCTGCACTAAATGGGGTACCCTCATTGCTCGCTTCTATTGATCTTTGTTTGCAAAAAAATTCTGACCGCTCGCATCATCCCCTAGAGTCTTGTTTTTATTTCCCCAGATTCGTCGTGGATTAGTGTGAATCGTGGATCATTTCTCGCAGTAGCTATTTTAATCGTTGATCACATCATCCTTCTAAATACTAGGAGGGAAGACCTGTCGATGAATGTCTGAACATTGATTTGCATTCGCAGGGACAATCGCCGTTGTCTGCAACCCTTCAACAATTTTCGTTCCCCCCTTTCAGAACTCTATGTGATTTCATATGGGTCGTCAATTTTCATTGGTGGGGAAAATCTTAGCCATTGGTGGTACTTCAATATTTTTGAGCCTCCCCTTTCATAACTTTGCGTGATTTCATATTGGTTGTCAATTTGCTTTCGCTGTGGGAAAGCTTGGCCATTCATGATACTAGCATTTTGGGGTTCCATCTACCCTAACTCACTGTGAATAAACCACGGTCGTCTTTCCTTGTAGGGAAGATGACAATTATTCACGATACTTTAAAATTTTCGAGCTCTTGATGGACCCGACCTTCGTGAATTAACCTGGATTGTCGATCTCACTCTGGTAGGTTAACCAAGACCTGGCACCACGGGTTATCCTCGGTCAGTTATCCAAGACCTGGCACCACGGGTTCTCCTCGGTCAGGGGTGGTCCCTCCTTTGCGTAGATGCACCTATTCTTCACCTTCGAAATTGATTTTTCTCCCTTTTTTATTAAGTGAAGGGACAGTGGACAGTGGTGAAACTGGGGGAGCTCATCATCAAGCTAATCAGGAAAATGGTGGAAATGCAAAAGTCAGTGGGCAAAACAGTCTGTCCCGTAGGCTATCTTTAGCCTCGCGGACGTTAAAATTTCTTTCTTTCTTTCTTTCTTTATGTGGGGATCCCACCATTGCTTAAAGGGATGATGTCATGGATGGGGTCATGCAGGCTAGTGGAGTTTGATAAGATTTTCTTAGAGAATTTTGGGGATAAAAGGAAAAGTTTCGGGTAGGGAAGAAACGTGCTGTGCCATTAGAATGGAAATTGTAGATTATCCGAGAAATTCATATAGGGTTTGAAAGTAAAAATAAAATTGGAGTGGGTGTCTAATTGAGACAAGATATCCATCATTCGTGCAAGATATGTTTTAACATTTATTGATGATTTCTCATGCAGTTTTGGATGTATTACTTAAAGGTCAAGGATATGATGTTTGAAGAATGTGAGTTTAGGACATTAGTTGAAGAGCAATGTAGTTCTTATAATGGAGGAGAGTATGTGAGTGGTGCCTTTGAAAGTTACTTGGCCCATAATGGTATCTCATGGCAAATATTAGTACAGTATATCTCTTAGGTGAATGCAGCTGAATGGAGTTGTAGAAAGGAAGAACAAAACCTTATTTGAGATGGCTATATGTTTGATTCAAGCATACCCTTACCACTTTTGTGTAGAAGTAGCCTACTCAAACTATATTCTAAATAATGTTCCATCTAGAGTAGTGTGGGATGTGACCACTATTGAATAATGGAGTGGCAAAAACCTCCCCTTGGACATTTGAAGACCTTTGGCAATCATGCGCAAGCACACATGCTTGATGACAAGCAAAAGAAACTCGATTCAGAAATTCATATTTTAAATCATGGTTGGATATTCTAAAGAGTCAAGCATATTGGTTGTATGATTTGATCAAGAAAGAAGTGGTATGTTGACAAGATGTTATATTTGAGGAAAAAATGTTAGCGGCAAACCTCCCTAAACACTCCACCAATGATGCCTTTAGTCGGATTTTTGTTAGAGATCTTGAGATTTCAACATCGAATTTCAACTTAGGATCCCTCACATCTTTGACATTGACTTTAAGTTTGTTCTCTGCACTTGAATCGACTGGCAGTGGATCATTCACTAATAGTATGGTTGGAATCTACTAATCTAGAATGTGTTGGAAAGATTTTGATTGAAAAAGAGTTGTTGTCCTAAATGGGTAACAAAGACTATTGAAGTTGTAGGAGTAGATGTTAGTAATGCCATTGAGTTTAGGAGAACTAGAAGTAAAAATCAACGAGCTAATGCTGCATTCATGGCATGTGCACTGGAGACTTGTGATCATGATTCATATGTAGATGCACATAATTGACTAGAATAGGAAACCATCGTGACTGTAGAATGCAACTTGTTGATGAAGAATAATACATGGAATTTAGTTCCCTATCTTGAAGAGAAAAGCATTGTCAAATGTAAGTGGGTCTACAAGACCAAGTTTGCATCTTGTTGGAATTGTTGAGACACAAGGCTTGACTCATGGAATTTTTTTTTCTCAGCAAAAAAGAATTGACTATATAGAGATAATTGCCAAGGTAGCAAAGATGAATTATTTATGTAATGTACCCTCACTTGCAAGTAGTTTTTGTTGGGAAGTACATTAGAT
The DNA here is from genome assembly GCA_027924585.1 of Larix kaempferi. Classification (NCBI taxonomy): domain Eukaryota; kingdom Viridiplantae; phylum Streptophyta; class Pinopsida; order Pinales; family Pinaceae; genus Larix; species Larix kaempferi. Next base: position 4,515,348 of record BSBM01000301.1, on the reverse strand, counting down.
GGATGCAAAAGTGCTTTCTTGCATGGAGCAACCAACTAGTTTAGTATAGTATGGGTTGTTACTTTCTAGATTTAAGAAATCTCTGTATGGCGTAAAACAAGGACTTTGTGCTTGGTATGAAAAGATTGAGAAATTCTTTCTTTGTAATGGTTCCAAACAGTGTGAGTCTAACTATAGTGTCTATGTAAAGAATGGGAATAATGACATTTTAATGGTTGTCCTTTATGTGGATGATTTGATTATTACTGGCAACTATCAAGATTTTATCTTTGATATGAAGCAGAAATTGAAGTATGATTATCCCCTAATGATGAGTGGAGTGTCCACTCTAAATGTTGGGAACTTTTTGGTACACCGACACAGTTCTATTTTAGAAAAATTCACTACCAAGATGATAAATTGTGGAAACCTACGTTCTAAAATACATTTCAAATGATCGTCCTATGTTTGTCGCATTTTTTTGGCATCCAAATCTTATAGATTGATGATGGTATCTTCATTTCTCAACCCAAATATGCACTTGGTTTTTTGAAAAGATTTAAGATGGAATATTATAAAGCTTGTAAAACATAATTTTAGTGGGGTCTTACAGTGTCCAAGTGTGATTCTCCAAAAGTTGATGCGACTTTATATAGGTAACTTGTTGGCAATTTGATTTATTTGACTCACAATTGGCTTAGTATTTTGTTTGTTATTAGTTAAGTTTCCATGTTCATACATGATTCTAGGAAAAGCCATTTGAAAGCAATTTAGAGGGTTGTTTGTTATGTGAAGGGAACATCTTAGTTGCGTATTAAATATTACACCAACAAACCTTTACAATTGATCAAATATACCAACTTAGACTAGGTCGGTCATATAGATGACCAAAGGTCAATCTTTGGTTATGTATTTGGCATTGGGTTAGCATTGATTATGTTATCTTGTAAGAAGCAATGAGTTGTTTCACTATCAACCATAGACCATAGACGTAGAATACATGGGTGCAGTGATTGTAGGGACCAATGCTACGTGGATTCAAAATCTAATGGCATAGATTGTGTTTCCTCACAGAAAGTCGACTACAAAGTATTGTGATAATGAAAGTGTGATCTAGGTTGCCAATAATCCTATCACAGAGTAAGATGAAGCATGTGGATCTTCATGCACATTATGTTAGACAATTGCTATAGGAGATTGTGATATCTCTCGTTTACAACATTACAAATTATTTGATTACACATACACACAAAGTCAGTCATAGAAGTTAAGTTTGTGAAGGTTCAATCAATGCTTGGGATTTTTTATGAGGGTGTTTTCCTAATGGAGGGTGGTGTTGATATAATGCCACCTTTTGATACTCCAATGGTTTTGAAGGGAGGTGTTAGAATATGATGTTGTTGGGGATGTGTCAACCTAAATTATGGGTCTAGTTGAGTAACCAATCAACCTTAGTGGATGGGCCAACTAGACCGTTTGGTGCAAATTCCAATGTATATCCGTTGAAGGGTCAACTTAGTTGACTAACCCACTAAAGGGGTCCCAACCAAGTCGGAGGGACCACCCTAAAGAAGAAAATTGTCTAACTATATGTTTACATTTTGTGGAACAACTTAACTAACTAGGACCAATATGGATGATTGTCTTTGACCCAATGAACTAGATTTCATGGAAATTTAGTAGATCCTCAACTATAAATAGACTAGCTTATGGATGAGTGACCAACAACATTTTCTGAAATGATAAGAAACATGATGCTTCTTATTGTTACATATATGGGTTTAATGTTGAATACTAGTGTTTAACTAGTGGTTTTAAACACTAGGTGTTCCCGCTTGGACAATTTTGTTCTTGTCATTCTACGACAAGCCCCATATGTTTCAATGGATCATTGCAATGTGTCTTATGCTTATTCTATTGTGCTTTTCCACATTTTGAAAGTAATGACCAATTTTGCACACCCATACATGAATCAATTTTGGTTGAACCTATCCTTAGCTCAACTCTAATTTTGATAGATTAGTCGATCTCTTAATTCCTCTATGATCATTATGATAACCTATCCCAAGGTCGTGGAGGGTGGAAATGTTTATAGATTAATATTGTCTATATTTTGTTTTCTCACTCCTTGTTTTTGTGTTCTATATATTTCTCAATGCTTCTATTTAATTCTTAAGTTTCTAACATTTGTTTTTTATTTAGGAAGCATTAATAATTTTGTTTTATACTAACAATTTTCCTTGTTATTGCAGGTAATAGGTGATTGTGCTATTTGCCTTCACAATGGTGATTCTTTTGTTGGCATAGAAATTGTGAATTGAAATAAATTTGATAGTTGAAAGACTAACGACTTTTTTGTCTTGTCTATAACCATAATTATTCAACATTTATGCAAGAAAATGGAGTTTATTTTACCAAAGGTGGCTTGTCAAATTGGTGAAGAGCATTCCAATCTAGCTTAAGACTCTTTTTTGCTCGTGCTTGTGTTTGTTGTACATCAATGCTTGTGACAACAATGAGGGTCATGTGTAAGACCTAGAAAAATTGATAGAATATACATTGTCAAATGTCAACAACTTATCTAAAAACTTACTTTCATTCATTAAATGATATTAAAATGATTAAAAAGGTATCCTTAGTAAAACTTTATTTTGTATTATCTAACATCAAAATGTTATCAAACACTAAATCATGAAAACATGCAATTTTTCTTAACATGGCTAAGCCATAACTTTTCATTGAACTTCCTTGTAATGCATATGCCTACTTAGCAATTGAACTTCCTTGTAATGCATATGCCACTTAGCAATGTAACATTATATACAGTGTGTTCATTTGGAAAATTTGGAAAATTGAAGCTTTTTTTGTTTGAAGCTATTATGTTGAATATGAAAACTTATAATTTGAAGATATCATATTTGATATGAAACCTTATAACATGTACTAAGATAATATAGTTATAAATTTATTAAATACTTTAAATCCCTTTATTATAGAGGAAATTTATGCAATTGTTTAAAGTGCTACAATTAGTACTATGGTTATGCTAATTTAAGAAGAAAACTATGATAATTGTTCATATTTATTGTTTACCTCATGTAATATTGATTTATGTGGTATTAATTTTAAATCAAAGTCCATGGCTTTTATCAATAGCCAATTTAGAATAGAAAATATCAACTTGACTTAAATCCTTTCACACAATAACTATTATTCAAAACTTGAACATTTTTTTCATAAAATTGTTCATAATTTTGTAATCACAAAATATTTGAATAGCAAATTGGATTTTAGAAATTGGAAATTTGTAATTTATATCTTAAAATAGAGTATTTTCTTTTTGAAAGCCAAAGCTAAGGCAAAAACACTATTACTAAGTTAATGATAACATATTTTTTTCTTAAAAAATATTTTGAGGATCCCATCTCTTCCTTGGAATATTAAGATGGAAGGTGGTTGAACCACTAGCCACCATAGTAGTTGGTAACTTACCGAGACTCTACGAGAACTAGACCTCATGGCGAATTGTGCCTTAAAACAATATGTTTGAAATGGTTGGGGCTAATTCAAAGGGCCTATGATACAAGTACTTATGAAATGACAACCTTTGAATTTTTTTAATAGCAAGAACCAACATGAAAAAAATGGATTCTAACATAATTTATTTTTGTAGATAGCTCAATTTCAGCCTAAAATGTATTCTAACATTTTAGGTAACCCAATGGGACTTCTTAGGACTAGAATAAGAGACTTATGACGAACTTTACTATGAAATAGTTTGGTCAAATCAATCAATTTAACACACTAGACTTGTGACAACATTGCTTATGAATTAAAAGTGTATTCATGGTTAGTTAAATTATGGTTTTGGTAGTAGTTTCACCTTGTTTAGTGATAAATTTTGTATATGGTTCATTGTTTCAATAATTTGATTGTAAACTATTTTTGTGGATGTGAATGAGTAGACTTCTCTAGTTTACTATTGAATTTTTAGGTTGCTCTTATATTTGTTGATTTCTTTATGGATCAAAGCATGATGATTTATTTGTGACAAGAACACAATTGATGTGGTAGTGCATAGTTGTTAAATTTGAGAGTATTCAAGCATTTGACGATGGTATTTTATGCATGGGGCCATGTTTTTACAATTTTGTTAAAACCATATATACTATGTTGGAGAATGCAATAAAATTTGCTTGTTGAGTGATAAAAAAAGTTGTTAGAAAGTTCTATGTAACCCACTCTACTTTTCGAACATTGTTAAATCCTCTACACAAACACCATGATACTACACAAATATTGTAATGTTGCATATAAGATTAATATTAAAAAAGCATGTAATATTATTGACACTTTGTGTGTGACTAGTGGACAAACAAATGGTTTTGCTTGAATGTGATATAAATTAGCATTGAAAATCCTTGTGATTTTTCCACTAAATGCATTGAAAAAGCATGTTCAAATATTCCATGTATAGTATTGTTCTCATATTGTTGTATTAACGAAGAGAACATATCCATGTCCGCCTAGATAAATCTTGTTATATAATTAATTGCACATGAAAGCATTGCTTTAAAAAATGCTTTTTTTTGCATTGAAGTTTCAACACTTATATCATTGTGGGCACCTTTAATCCTCAATATGAGAATGATGTTGTAAAAGTTGAGATCGATTTCCTATGATCATAATATTTGAAGTAATTAGGCATGATTTGAAGCAATCAAAACACTCATGTAGTTCTGTGACAAGGCACATGGATTATTAAAGTATTCAAGAATTGCTTAAAGAATGTTGTTGAGACATAAATTCCCTTTAGTCATTGCTTCTTCAACATCACAAACATATGGTTGGTAATGAAGTTCATGAAGGTCAAGATTGTATCCTCTAAACAATATAGAGCAATGGCATAATGAAAAAGTCAAAATAATGACAAAGTTGAGTATGGCACTTGTACCTTATATAATGACATGCTAGGGAAGATGGATGATAGTGTTGTGGTAGTATGACTGTAATGTATCCTCATGGAATTTTTATAGAGATATTTATCGAAGTCTGATTGTCATAGACAATGATTGATTTTTAAGTGGTTTAAATATTTCATTTTTTGGGTGATAGAGAGTGTTGATTAATAGAGTGAAACACATTTCACAATATGTTGTGAGAAACATGGTACCTACCTCATTATAACATTTTTTTCCATGGAGATAATGACTTTGATATCCTTTTTATGATTGAGTAAAGGCACATGAATGTCTAGTCCATGGTGAGACCTAATTTTTTTTTAATTCAAGTGAGAATGGCTTGTGATGTGGCTTGTGATGGGAAATTGGTGCATATTAAGAAAATTCCATTGTGAGCATTGATAGACCTGACATGAAGTATTCATTATGCAGCAAGAAAAATGCAATGGTCATAGGTAAAGAATGCTCTCTTTTGTTTTTTTAAGGTTGAATTCGATTTAATTTCCTTTAACTAGTGTTTTTTTGTCTTACCTCTATTCCTTAGTAGTCTCTGGAGAAAACAAGAAGAATGAACTTAGCTGAATATTTTATGTATGAGAAATCAAGAGACAAAATTATTTTTTAACCATTTGTTTTTTTCCCAAGGAATAACCTTGCAAAAAACCCTTTGAGTACTTCCCCGTGATTCATGGATGGTAAACATGGAAAACTGTCAGCCCTGATTACAAAGCCTAACCTCGAGGGGATCAAGAGAGTTGAACCCATGACCCCCCCCCCCAAATTTTGGGGGGAGAGATCTCACTTCTAGTTCACGACCAATTGAGCTAACCCCCGGGGCTTTTAAATTTGGGGGACATGGGGGTGGGCTTTGATCCACTTATGTGTGCATGAGTCACGAGATCATTTAATACAATCTCTCTAGGTGAAACTACATGTTTGGCCACTACCTCAAGGTGACCCCATGGTTCCAAGAAAATCCCTCACGGGAATTGAACCTTGCCCACCAATGAAAAACTCCTCGCCCTTCACCAATAGATCCAACCCCTTTGGAAATTTTTCTATCACTAGTTATCAACAAAAATTATACAATTTAGTGGATGGCATATTGATGTGAAAAGTGATGGATCACAAATTTAAACCTTCTAAAGGCATTTGTTGAATTATATTTTTCCAAAAAAAGTGGATTTATAAAAATGATTTAATTAGACTAGATTCTAGATGATTTCAATTTCCCACTCCTTTAGTGAATTCATAGTTACTTGAAAGAAAAAGGAGGGGTCGTCACCCTTGTTTTGAATTATCTTCCCACGCCACTTGTTACCTCTAGAGTCTGCACTTTGACTGCTAAGGGCAGAGTTAGAGCACTTTGGATTATATTGGTTTGAATTGATGGTTTGGTTTAGAAATATTTGGCTCTGGATTTGAAAGGGATCAATCAAAATGTTAAAGAATTCGTAGGACAAGCTCTAGAACCTAATGAGAAACACTGCATAGGTTTGCAAATTCTCAAATTGAAATTCAAGTTGTTTTCATAAACATAGATTGCCAATACTCATTCACTCTCAAACAATGTTTTCAAGTGAAAATGATTAAGAAAACAAACTACAGACTTTCAAGAAATGAACACTTAAAGAAATGAAATTAGATCTGAAAGAAAAAAAATTATGCAGTGCATAAATCTTATGTATTCATTCACATTTAAAACATAAGTAATCTCAAAATTTGTACAGTTTAAATAACAAAAGAGAGGTATTCAAGCATGTATGTATTCTTCAGAAGTAAACGTGTCTCTTACAGCTGATATGGTCTCGCTAATCCATTTTCCATCCAACCCCCTGCAAAATTCTTCCCCCCTTTCCTTTATAGTAGTTACAGGATAATAATAAAAAACTTGATCCACAATATCTGGGCAGAGTTTGACTCTGTTACATTCGTTAACCCAAAATAGGATATAGTTTGTTTAAAGATCCACTTAATCAAGGATACAAAATGATTAAGTCATAAAACTATTTAAAGACCCATGTATGTCTCGATACAACATCTTCTTTAAAAATATACCCAATCTAGAGTTTTGAACTTTAATATTAAAAAATCAGGCAAAAATCAAGATATAAGAAGTATGTTGCAGATCTATGCTGTGAAGTCACATTAACAATCTTGAACCATAATCGCTGCAAAATTCCTGAGACTTGGTAATGCTTTCAAAACATTAACAACATTAAGCAAGGAACCCGTTTCATTTGCTTCCACTTCCTTGAGCTTGCATAGTGTCCTGAAGTACTTGAGTGCTCAACTCTGCAAGAACACCAAGTTGATTATCATTGGTGCGATTTTTCTGTCTCTCTAGGGTGCATTGGCCTTTCCAATATATTTTCTGTCTGAAGATCTTCTTCCATCTCCTTTGCAGCTTCTGAGCAAAGTTACAGAGTCTATTATGCTTGTTGACTAGCCTGAGCATCCTCTTACTAATTTTTCCATTTTCAGTCTGTAGTTGCTCCTTTTCTAAGTGTAGATTGTTAATTAATTCTTTGGACTCTTTAAGTTCTGTCTTCAAAATCTTCTTGTTTTTGAATATTTTGCTGCAGACTTTTTGAGGAGGGCTAATATCAAGGCACTCTGTTTCCTGAGCTGCAGTTTCTTTTTGAATCTCTTGAGAAGCCTCTTCCTCAGGACCTTCTGCTTCTTGTACAATAATCTATGTGATGCTTGGGCTCAGTATAATTAACCTTTTCAAAATTAGTGTCTTCTGCTCCTTCTGCTCTACTAAATAACATTTGTTTTGAAGAACTAGCTTTCAATAAATTAGGAATGCCTTTGATATCTTGCTCCGGGATAGCAAAACATTCGGCCAAAGTCTGTTCAAGTTCCATTGAGGAATCATAATATTCACCTAAAGAAATTTGAATGGCGCCCTGCTGGTCTGGATTTAATGTAGCTTGAAATGCTTCGGCTACAAGATTCCCTACCTTTTCACCCATTCAGTGTCTTTTCCTCACCCTCAAGCTACTACTCCTCATAACAGCTTCAAGTGTTGAAACATTTGTCTTCAACTTACCGAATCTTTTATGCCCTTTCTTTTCAACAACACTACCAACAGCTTCATCCTTAGGATTTTCATTAACAATTTTTCTTTAGGGGGAATATATACTCTATCCACTGGAGGTTGTTGCTCCACATTAACAAAACCTGAAGATCGAAGAAAATCACTCCAATTTCTCTGAATCTTGTTAAGTTGCTCAATGATCAGCATCCTAATGAAACCCTGATGAAAATGACTGATGAGAGTTACTTGGATAATCCTTAATCCTAGCTGACATTTTGGTTAGGCTTTTTATCAGGTAAAACGAAAGATTCATCTTTGAAACACCAGTCAAATGTAATAGGAAACACATATGGTAGATGTAAACAGTTGAGTACCTTTCCTCCATGGTGAAATATACTTGAACTAGTCTCAGCAATTGGCTATATTTCTCTTTCAAACATATGCGGGGGATGTCAGTTTTCCAATCAGGATTGATGAAATCCTCTAAATCTATTACATTCGGCCACATCCACGTTAGGGGATGGACGCCAATTGTGGTGCGGGGTCCACGCGAGCACGCCAACGGACACCCGGCAGTCCACGTTCGTTGTACGACAGGTGCCCATTCACTTCTGACGCGTGTCCAGCACATGAGTTGGGAACTTTTTAGGGTTTACGTGAGGTTTAGGGTTGGCATTTGCGCGTTTTGCCCGGGCTTCTCTACCACCCTGTGCAATGTTGTTCGGGACAGGTGTGTGGCCGTTTCGGCACCCCGGTAGTGGTCCGCCGGGGCTCCATTGCCCGTGCAGGCCTGCGTCCATGGTTATCCACCTCGTTGCTGTCAGTGAAGCTGATGTGAACCCTTCGACGTGCGCCCTTGTCCCCGTTTTGGTCGGCATTCCTCCTACTCCAGTTCAGTTCACATGGTTTGTAGAGTTGTTTGGCTGGTGGTTTCGTTCGGTGGGCGTTCTCCTTGGTGCACCACTCTCCGTGTTGGCGATCCTGATCACGGCAATGTTCGCATCCTCCTGTGCCAGCTGTGGGGTCGTGAAGGTTGGCGACGGCGGTTTCTACCTTCGGCAGGCATACAGGTAGGGTTTCCCTACCAGCGTCTGAATAGTGTTTATAAACACTCCACCTCGCTTCAAGGATGTCGTTAACCCTGCGGCTCGTTTTCTCGGTGGTTGGATGTGTTTGCTTGTCTGTTTTGTGTTTGTCCCTCGGCTCTGCGTATTCGGTGGTTTCTTGGGTTTGTCTGGCAGTTTGCAAGTGCAATTATGGGTTACTGTTAGATTAGTTTTTCGGACCCTGTCTGGTTATTGTTTTTATATGGTGGTGAAGCCCTGGCAAAATTGCAAATGTCTGGTTATAGTTTTTATATTATTATGTAAAGGTGTAAGCTAAAGTGAACCGCCTGCGATTGTGTAATGTGGTTCTGGTTGCTACTGAACTGAACGCTTTTTTCAAACCCCCCTTGGGTGTCTCTGGTTCTAAGGAAGTTGCTACGGTTCTGGCTATGCGTGCATGGTTGTAACTTGGGACAAGGTCTGAAAAACTGGTATAAACAGCTTGCCTCAATTGGCGTCCAGCAGTTTCTCTTTGGGTAATTATACGGTTGTTTACTTGTTCGTTGTTTAGGGTTGGCCTTGCAGGGTTTCGTATGGGATTCTTTGTTTTTCTGCAGCTTATATTGGGCGTTTTTGGGCACAGATTTGGCATTTTTCAGTTGCAGCTTATATCTGGCGTTTTTGGGCATATGCGTTTTTGCAAATGTGGTGGTTGAGGGGTTTTTGGTTTTGGCATGGTATGCACAATTGGGTGGATGAATGATGTTTGCGTTTGGTTTTGGCAGACAAATATTGGGTGGATAAATGAATTTGATTCTGTTAATTTAGGTCATTTTGCTGCAGTAGGTTTCTAAATGATGTGGGAATGAAAATGTTGCCGATATGAAATTTATTGTGTAAGTTTGCTGGTTGAATTATGGATATGCTTACTGTAGGTTGAATTATGGATATGCTTATTGTGTAAGTTTGCTGGTTGAATTATTGTGTAAGTTTGCTTGCCGATATGAAAAATTTGCAGTGTAGGTTTTAGGTTTTGATATTCATCTTTATTTCCCTTTACTGTTTGAGGCTGCAAAAGAGGTAAAGGCTGCAATAAGACTTAAGCAACCTTGCATATTTCCCTTGCTTTTGTTGTATTCTTATTTATGAATGAGTTGTTTACATTAAGGTTGATAGTTGGCTACATAATTGCTTGAGACAAATTTTTTATTCAATTTTGGTTATAAGGGTCATTGTGAATTTATTGGGTACAAGGGTTGAATTGTGCTTCAATTTGCAAAGGTTCCCTTCGAATTAGGACCACCATATATTCAAGAATAGGTTTTGGCCCAACCATTGGGAATTATGGGAACTGTATGCAACCACACTCGTCTTAGTCGATGTCCTTTATGTAGGCTTATGCTTGAGAGGAAATTGCAATGGTTGGTTGGTTGAACGCTGGTTCAATTATGGTTATGCTCACTGTAATATATAGTGTGAATGTTTGTTGGTTGAATGCTGGTTCAATTATGGCTCAATTATGATTTTGGTTATGTTTCTGGGAATTTGGCAACAGTATGTTTTTAAACTTGACATTCTTCTTTATATTACTGTTTGAGGCTGCAAAATAAGCAGAGTATGTGGATATTCAGTTTGGCATGGCCCCTCGTGGATATGAAAATGTTGTGGATTTGAAATATAGTGTGAATGTTGGTTTAAAGCTGGTTCAATTATGGTTATGCTCGCCGTAATATATAGTGTGAATGTTTGTTGGTTGAATGCTGGTTCAATTATGGCTCAATTATGATTTTGGTTATGTTTCTGGGAATTAGGCAGCAGTATGTTTTTGAACTTGACATCCATCTTTATATTATTGTTTGAGGCTGCAAGATAAGCAGAGTATGTGGATATTCGGTTTGGCATGGCCCCTCGTGGATATGAAAATGTTGTGGATTTGAAATATAGTGTGAATGTTGGTTTAAAGTTGGTTCAATTATGGTTATGCTCGTTGTAATATATAGTGTGAATGTTTGTTGGTTGAATGCTGGTTCAATTATGGCTCAATTATGATTTTGGTTATGTTTCTGGGAATTAGGCAGCAGTATGTTTTTGAACTTGACATCCATCTTTATATTACTGTTTGAGGCTGCAAGATAAGCAGAGTATGTGGATATTCGGTCTGGCATGGCCCCTCGTGGATATGAAAATGTTGTGGATTTGAAATATAGTGTGAATGTTGGTTTAAAGCTGGTTCAATTATGGTTATGCTCGCTGTAATATATAGTGTGAATGTTTGTTGGTTGAATGTTGGTTCAATTATGTATCAATTATGATTTTGGTTATGTTTATGGGAATTAGGCAGTAGTATGTTTTTGAACTTGACATTCATCTTTATATTACTGTTTGAGGCTGTAAAATAAGTAGATATTTTAGTGAATATTTATGATTTTTGAGTGACTGTTATGGGAGGGACACCAATTGTGGTGCGGGGTCCACGCGAGCACGCCAACGGACACTCGGCAGTCCACGTTCGTTGTATGACAGGTGCCCATTCCCTTCTGACTCGTGTCCAGCACATGAGTTGGGAACTTTTTAGGGTTTACGTGAGGTTTAGGGTTGGCATTTTCACGTTTTGCCCGGGCTGCTCTACCACCCTGTGCAATGTTATCCACCTCGGTGCTGTTTCCCATAGTAAGTAGAATGGCATTATTAGAGCATATATGACCTACTATTTTGGCATTATTAGACTTGAATCTACAATGAAATTTTTTTAGACAAAGTAGAATGATGTGTGCTCATGTTGTATATCTACTTAAATGGTATATGAGTATAGAGAATTTGACCCAACTTCTCCATTAGACCTTACTTTGTGCTCTCCACAATGTCAAGTTGTGTGTAACACCAACCTCAATGCTTATGGTTAACTTCCTTGTTTATGGAAAAAAACATAAATAAATAAGAACTGCTCATTTATAATTAAACAACTGCACTTTATAGCAATAGTACTGAAATACAAATACAATAACTCTATCTGAAGTAGATGTCGAAACAATGCCTCTATCTGAAAGTAGAAGTCAAAAAGAAAATGCCTTGATCACAAACTACCATTTGGTTGGTCTATACACCGCCTCTGTCTGAAGTACAAGTCAAAACAATGCCTCTGCTTGCAGTAGATGTCAATGACTGGGATTTAGGTTATATCAAGCCCTCACCATGCTTGATTGGGGCTGCACAAAAAGAAAATGCCTTGATCACAAACTACCATTTGGTTGGTCTATACACCGCCTCTGTCTGAAGTAGAAGTCAAAACAATGCCTTTGCTTGCAGTAGATGTCAATGACTGGGATTTAGGTTATATCAAGCCCTCACCATGCTTGATTGGGGCTGCACAAAAAGAAAATAAATTGATCACAGAATACCATTTGGTTGGTCCATACACCTTCTACCCTATTCTTCAAGAGGTTCGTCACCTCCCACATCATTTTCTGTAGGGTTTCCAGCTTGAGACAAGTGGGGTGATCTTACCGAGCATGTTTGATTAGGAAGGGTGGGGTTGGTGGAAACAGATTGAGGCCAATTTACTCCTTGCAACCAAGGAGGAATTGAATAGCCATAGGCCTGACTTGTGCATGGGACCCCTGGAATATTTGCTAGTGTTCGATAAGCTAACATAGGATGGGACCCTGCAGTAGTAGGAATAGAGATGGGGTGTAAACCTGCAGGATTATAGCGGGGTATCTGAATGTTAATAAGATCCTGGTAGAATCGTGCACTGCTTGCAAACGCTTCTAATGATCCTTCCATCATGTTCCTTTCACTGGTTGTTCTTAGAGTATCAGCCATCACATTCCTTTCCTCCATTTGTGATGCACTATTTTGGTTCATCTGTTGCACCTTCCTCGCTTCCTTTGCTTGCCTTGCCAACTGCTTCTGGTGCACTTTTTCTTGTCGATTAACCTCTCTTGCAATCCTTTCCTGTGCCCGCTGTCCAGCTGCAATCATCCTTGCTTCCTTCTTTTCCTTTGCAAGATCTTTCTTCCTTTGTTTTAATTCCTGCAAATCTTTCTTCTTTCATTCAGATTCAACCAAGAGGCTCATGTACTCTTCTGAAGTGAGCAGTTGTGAACTCCGGCCCAATCGGAGAATGTCTGTCTGTCCTTCCCTTCCTTGCGTTGACACTCTCTCCATTGGCAACTTTAGGAATCTGCCAAGCCTTGGTGTGTTCCCTAGCAGTGGTTCTTCAGCTATGAGAGGTTCTTCTGCTGCGGTATATTCTTCAGCTGCATCCTCGTTGTCTATGCTAGGATCTGCTACCAACCCACCATCAACATAAAAATGGACAATCTCATTTGGCTGCGAAGGCATATTCATGCTTTCATCGCTGGTGGAATCACCAATGTGTCTGTTCAAGTTCATCATGGCCTCTGCCATCCATGATGGTTGAGATACTTGGGTTGGCATTGACAATGTGTGATTGGGGCTTCCTGGACTACGACAACCATCGACCACATTTATATTTGCTCCAGAATCCACTTGTGTGCTGGCTGGACCACCTAAACCCATGTTATCTTCTGCTGCATCATCATCGAATTGTGTTTCATAGACCTTTTCATCATGGTCAGAAGCACCAACTCCTTCGCAATTTCCTTGAGAAACGGACATGATGTTGTCCACAGCATCTACCTCTTGCTGGCCATCCAATTGGTCTTCGACATCCTCAAGATCTTCGCCAGATTCTTGGCCATCCACATCAAATGCTTGGCTACACTGAGTGTCATGCATAAGAGCATCATAATTCAATGGCCAGATACCTGTTCGCCTAAATCCATCCTTGATATTGGAGGGTGTGAGAGCCCTTTTGAAAGCCTTGCTTGCAAGCTCGGCTAACTCAAACCTCTTTACCTCTACCCCTGGGTTCTGAGCCATCCATGCAGCACGTTCCGACCTGAAATAAGCCTTGAAAGGCCCAAACACACTCACATCCAGGGGCTGCAACCTGTGAGTGGTGTGAGCAGGAAGTGTTAACAAGTCAATTCCCAACCTGTTTGCCTCGTTGATGGTTTACACAGCAATGTGGCTGCCATGGCCATCTAAAACCAACAGGTGTCTGTTTTCAGGCGAGACACCGCCTGGTACGGATGTTGCAAAGTGGAAAAGCCAATTCAGGAAAAGTTCTTTAGTCATCCATGCATGGGGATGTGCAGCCATGCACACCCCAGGTTCACAGTTTTGGATATAGTTTTGCAGCTGAGTTTTGACCTTGAACAAATAAAACCCCGGGATTGCTGAGCCAATTGCATTCACACATGATAGAATGGTTATCCACTCCCTGCTCTTGGGCAGAATCTTCGGCACATTCCTGCTCCCTCTCTTTGCAATGACCCGCATGCCACAATTCCTTCCTGCCTGTTACCCTGTCTCGTCGCAGTTCCAAATATGGTCTGGACTGTAAGAGTGTTTCTCATATGCAGAAGAAAGAGTGTCATAGAACTTGGAAACAACCGTGGGGCGTAGATTCAATTCCCTATCTCTGTCCAAACCCTCTGTAGTTCGTAGCACTAGCTCTGGATGCCTTTTTTTGAAACCAGCCCACCAAGACTTACCTGGGAACCCATCTTTGAATGGGTTTGGCCTCCCCTGACAAATTTGAGCAACAGTTGATTTCAGTTGTATCAACTCTAGCCCATGTCCCAATTCGGCCATCTCCTTGCACCACACCACTACCTCCTCCTCCTCTTGTTCAGTCATGACTGTAAGAGGGCCTCTCCTCTTGGTATGGGTCAGGCCATTTATCCAGTAATGGATTGACGTGGGTGCAATCCCATGTTTTTTGGCCGCTGCTCTAACAGAAAACCCCTTGAATTCGACATCGTCAATTGCAGCCAGCATGTCTTCTTTGGTCCATCCTCTAATTGCACTGATTTTCTTCGTTGAAATGGCACCTTGCACTGTGGAAGATGGTGGGAGAATGGGCGATGCTAGAACTGTTGGTGGCGATGGCTTTGTCATTGATGGTGGAACCACAGCATCTACATCTTCCACAGGACCATTCTCAGAATTTGATGTAACAATGTTGTCATTTGGAACACGGGCCCTTTCGTCATCCGATGATGTGCATTGTATCTGGGTACCCCGCTTCCTTGTGTTCCTTGTGCGACGTTCAATATTGACTCTTGGCATGGCTATGAGAATCTGCAACATCCAGATAAATAACATGTGAGTATTATAGATCCTTACGCAATGGAATTACAAACAAATCCACAAAATTGCTCATGTTTAAGATTTCAATGCTGAATGAAATTCTTGCACTTATCTGGGGATTCCATTTTTTTAGGGAAGCATGCTTTGAAAGATTGGAGAAATGTGATTGATCAAATGAGAACAAAGATGGAATATTGAGTAACGCAATGGTTGAGTCTGGTATGGAGTTTTGGTGGTTTTAATAATTTTCACTTTGTCAATTGCTTAACAATGGAGGAGGAAACTATTCTCTAGATTTGAGCGAGCATCTCCTAAGATTTAGCTACATGTGTCCTCCCAAAATACTAGAACTAAGGTAAGTTGTTTAGGACTCTCTTCTTTCCAATATCTCTATAATAATTCAAAGGAGGAAAGGGCTAGGGGTTGGACGTTGGCTGGGTTACGAATAGTAATGCTGTTGGATGTTAGTTATGTGTTGTTGGCTGGGGTTACAAACTGGTTTTCAATTGGTGATTTTATTGTTACTATTACTACTGTTAGTAGGGTTTCCATTGCTGCTACTGAATATTTCCCTGTAGTTGAGTTGTTGTTAAACCCCTGTATAGATCTGATTAGTATTATATTTCTGCTTCTTAAGTGAAATATCAGGTTTGAAAATTGAGAAAATGTGGACTTGTTAAAGAGAAGCGAGTAACACTACTATCACACTGCTATCATGTCTGTATGTTGATTGTGGCCATTTTAATGTTTGCTTGGCTGGTATTGAAATGTTCATATGAATATAGCTTCTCCCAGTGTTAACTCACCCCTGCTCTGCTCGCTGAGGCTCTTAATATATTGCCCGTGATCTCATTTTTTAGCTACTGAACTATTCATAGATGTCACTGAACTATTAATTATAAGAGTTTGATCATCAATTGATCTGATGCTTTCACTCTTTCTATAGTCTATTTTGGTTTTATTGCACTTATTGCCATGATACTATTGTTGACAACAGCTTTGAGATTATGTAAACTATACTGCTTCGAAAGTTAGGATATCAATGGAACTGTACAAAAGCATAGAGATTATGTAAATAATTTTCATATTGTTATGGATATTAAAAGTAATTGAAATAGTTTTCATGTTCCTTTCAACAAGTAGGTTACTGTACATACCTGTCACACAGTGCACACACTGCTGGGTTGTTGATGTATGGCTGACACTGTGCACACAACCTTTGGGCTGTTGATGGATGGTTGAGTCCTGGCTGTTAAATGCACTGCTTGGCTGATAAACGCACTGCTTGGCTGAGTCCTGGCTGTTAAATGCACTGCTTGGCTGATAAACGCACTGCTTGGCTGAGTCCTGGCTGATACATGCACGCACTGCTGGGCTGTTGATGAATTGAATGGATGCAAATGGGTTCAATTGTGTGCAAAGAGGTTGGTTTATAGTTTTTTATGTTGAAAAAGATTGCATAGGGGAAATGACATGGATTGAAGGGTTAATTCTGGGAATGGGAGGCTGGGATTGATTTGGCACCGATCCAATGGCTAGAGATTTGGGTTTGCATGATCCATGTGCTCTTTGCTGCTGGACAGCTGCTTGGGTTCAGTGCAATGCTTGATTTGATGTTCAGATTAATGGATGAAATGAATTTTTTTATTTGCAGAGTTTATGGCATTCGTAGAGGATGACAGTTCAAATTCTATGAGGGCATTCGTAGAGGACAGCAGTTGGAATTCTGTTTGCTGATCTAATGGTTTAATGGATTTTTAAGATTTTTTTTATTTGTAGAGTTTAATGCATTTTTGCTTTTGGGCATTCGTAGAGGTTGGCAGCTCCTTTGGATTTCATGAATTTTAATGGGTGATTTGATTTTTTCAGTGGGTTGGGGCATTTATTGAGGTTGCATGTGTGAGTTGTTGAATAACTCTGTACCAGATGTTGACCCTCCTTTCCACTTGCAGTGTGCAGGTGGCAATGGGTGATGGAACACTGGATCCTGTTGCTTGATTGTTGCTTCTCCAGTTGTGGTTCATGAGGGATGATGTGATGCCCAGGATGTACTTAGTAGATTGAGTATGAGAGGGTTTTTTGATGTTTAATTTGTAATTAATGACAAGACAGAGTGGATTCTCAATTGGACTGGATGGTTTTTAATGTTGGCATTAAATGGACTGAATACTGTGAGCTGGGTCCCAATCAGTTTTTACTCCTATTTTGGACTTAATATAATATATATATGTGCAAAAATAAGTTGTTTAATGTTTTTTAATCTGCTTTGTCATGTGCAAGATTTGGGTGGTTGATGTGACGGGAACCATGACCACTACTGGTTCCCGCACAACAATAGGAGCCTCTCCCCTACAGTGTTTAAACCATCATTCTGGTTCAATAGAAATCTCCCATGTCGCTGCTATCAAATCCTCTGTAACTGAAAATGCTAAATCTCCTATTGAAACCTGATATCCGTCAAAGATTTGGGAAAATGGTTGGGCGACTGCAGTATGGTACTTTGGCATTTTCTCACAAAAACACAGCCATTCTTCTTCCTGAAACCTAGCTTTAATTTTCGAGAGAGCTTTGGTGAGAGTTGTTCCCTCGGGCTCAAAACGTACAATGTGACCACTGGAACGCCTTGGCATCTTTGAAGACTGATAAAAAAAGGTATTTTGCAGTAATACCTCCCTCCAAAACTCTAAAGTTGGTTACCAACTTGCAAGGGAAAGTTAACAAAAATAACAAAGAATACGCATGCAAGGCATAAATCACCACTTCATTATGGAACAAAGATGCGACTAATCTTCAATATTGATACATCTAATTAGCCACTACCTTCGAATTTGAATCAAACCTTGTAATTACATCCTAACAAGAAGTGTAAGCTCAGAAGGACAGGTCTGGTAGGTGCAGTAATAATAAGAGAGATAGGTGGAAGAACGAATGACCTTGGCAGCATCATGATGTTTAGACTTTGTGGCATGATAAATAGAACTTTGCAGTATCACCTTTGATTTGACAGCATAAACTTGAAGATCGATGGGCTTTAATTTCCCTTTTCAAAACTCATCATTTTAAAATATAATTTGCAAAATGTAACAATAACATGTTCACTTTCTAAATACCATCTTTTAAGAAGTAAATTGTACAAAATGAATATTACAAACCACAAAACTGTGCTTAAAGCATAATAAATTAGCAAAGCAATAAAAAGCAAAGGTCAAACCATTAAGATAGAATAGGGAAGATCCAAGATAGAAGACAGGCTTCAAGGCCTACTAGGTTTCAAAGGAAAGAATCTATGAGCAAGTCATCATGCAAAACTCAATACTAACATTGACTCCATATGGGGATAGCACTTCCCTATGAGGTGTTAAGAACCTGTGAATCTCTAGTTTGTCTTTGTTTTTTTTTTACAGGTTGGAATATTTATATTAAAAATCGAGAGTAGGTTACAAAATGCTGGGAGACTGTACCCAAAAAAGAAGAGGGGGAATTCACCTCTGTCCCAGTCTCAGAAGTTTGACTTCACCAAAAATTTGACAATAGAGGGAACTGGACACCTCTGATTTTTTCAGAACTACATATCGACATTTATAAACCGACTTCCACACCCATCCAAGCTTTTAGCATAAGAGGGGAAAAGACACCTCGTAAAATTCCTTCAGACATAACATAACTGGACTTTGCAGAACATAAGAGGGGAAACGACACCTCTGAAAATTCCTAATTTCAGACAAACAGACAGGACTTATAAAAATACTAGACATATAACCGAGCGGCTTCACAGGTTGCAGGACCTTCGTCAAGTTCTGGGAGAAAGGTTCTCCTTTTTCTTTTTTCCGACCGCTGTATCCTCATTGTCTTCGAGACCCAAGATGACTGCTGGACTGTTGCTCCTGCTAGTGCGAATGCAGTCCACCTTAGCTTCCATGATCCTTAGCCCACTGTGCAGAGAGTTCATTTTGCTAACCAACCCTTCAAAAAATTCTTGCATTTTGATGGTATTGCTTCTGATGTCCGAATTAGAAATCTGGACGAAGGTGGCTAGCTGTGAAATGACCTTCTTTATGTCTTTGCTTTCCCCCTTTAACCATCCAACCTGAGCATCAATATCGTGCAGGTGCGAGAGCACTCCTGGCGGAGGGCTTTCCGGGCCGCGAGGAGAGTCAAACTTCCCAAAGCTTCCAGCACTCCCATTCACATTCCAGAGTTTGTTTTCCCCTGGGTTTTCATTGACCAGATGCAGAGCTAAATTGTTCTAAAGACCAGGATCTTCCTCCATGTTTTTCCAGTTCTTTTCACTCTCCTGCTCGTAACCAATATAGCCAGCATTGAGACTCAGCCTTTGCCTCTGGGCCGTATCTAACTGCAAATTACCTCCACCAATTTCGTTGTTTGGGCGACGAACTCGTTTAGCTGGGATGCCCAGCACCCCCTGCAAGTCTTTCTCTCCATTACCATGAACCGAATCAATAGTCAGCAGAAAACGCCGCGTCCCTATTCCTCCCGCAAAGACCTGCAGATTTGGCCGACAATTTTTGCACTGCAAGGTCGGAAGGCATAAACCTGCATTGTTTCTGACATTCCTTCTGTCCATCGTGAAGCGAATAGCCGCGGAGCAGATAGAGCACAATGATGGATGGCAGGGAAGCAACAGAAGGATAATCCAGTCGACCTCCAACATACCCCTATTAAAAGGCCATCTTACCTTCATGTCAATTAAACCTCTTGCATGCGGAACAGGTGTGGCCTGACAGGCCATGCTGTCGTTTAGAGCTTGGGAATTCTCAATCAAATCCAAGAAGGATTTGAATTTAATGTTTTCCTGACCGCGAGTGTCCACGCGTTTAGACACGTCGCCAGAGCCACCAAGGCATCTGACGGTGCCATTCAAGCCACTAAGGCACCCACACCAAGGTTTCATGTACACCATTTTTAATTAGGACACCGCAATTTTTCCTAACCCAAAGGTTAGACATTGCATCGGCAGTAGCATTGTTCTTTCTTAAGACATGGAAAAAGGAAAGAGAGTCATACTTGTAGGAGTTGATCGAGCGAGCGAGAAGGGTCTGGTATTTAGAGGATGGATTTTTTTATTGCTAGTGATCGCTCTGGCGGTTTTAATGACAATGAGAGAATCGCCAATGACAACAAGCCTTCGGATATTTTTCTCCTAAGTGATATCAAGACCTTTGGTCAAGGCGAGCCATTATGCCTGATTGTTGGTTTGAATTCCTATCCCCCAAGCGTAATCTGCCACTTTGCTTCCTTCGGAGTTTATTAAAATTCTCATATATAACTTTTTTTTAGGTCTATCAATGGGACTTGAACCTGGATGGAGTAGATAACAATCCAATAACTCAACCACTCGGGCTAAACCCAATTGACACTCTAGTTTGTCTTTGTTGATTCAATAACTCTGCTAAATTCCAATCAAATATTCTTTCTAATCCATCTGAGAAATGAAACCAATCTGAACTGTACAATGCATTATATTTGGTAAATGGAGTCTTATTTGATCTAGCTCACCGGTATTTATAATGTCTCAAAGCACACATGACTTTAAAAAAAAAAATGCTTCAAAAAATGCCCATTAACTGGGCTCCCAAAAAAATCACAGCTTAAATATTTTCTAGGATAAAAGTATTATTTTTCATAACCTTAGATACCCGAAAAGGTCCAAACCACAAGTGATCAAAATTACCATGTTTTGACTTTTCATCTCTCCTTGCATCCCATCTAAGAACTAAATCTCCAACTGCGAAATTATTTTCCTTTGTTTTCATGTCAAATAAAGCTTTCATCTTGGCAGAATGAGCTTGTAACTTAACATTTGGTGAATTTCTAGCTTGTTGAGCTTCTATTAGATGAAAAATCCTTCTTTGAAGATCATTTAGTTCTTCAACAATGTCCTGCAAAAACTTCATAACAGGAAGTCCAAGTTGAACTAGAAACACAACATCAGTTCCATAGACAACTTGGAATGGAGAAGTACCAATGGATTCTTTTGTACTGATTCTATAATCCCACAAGGCATATTTTAATTTTGAATCCCATGCTCGCTTATTCTTAGACAATTTTAATTACCCTAAGCATACTTTTGTGTGATGACTCTGCTAAGGAATTCCCTTGTGGGTAATAGGTTGGTGAATGTCCCAGAACCATATTATACTTATTACAAAATGAAACCATTGCTGCATATTTAAAAGCAGCAGCATTTTCTGTAATAATGTTTCTAGGACAACCAAACTTGGAAAGGATATTCTCTTCCAAAAAATTGATGATAACTTTGTTTATTGCATTTCTAGTTGGAATAGCTTCAATCCATTTGGTAAAATAAACCATTGCAATAAGGATCCATTTATGTTGTTTGTTGGATGTTGTATTAATTTCTCCTATAAAATAAAGGCCCCACTATTCAAAAGGACCATTAGCAACAACAGGATTCAAAGGCAAAGGTAACAACTTTTGTCTTCCAGCAAACAATTGACATTGTTTACAAGCCCTGACTTTTGAAAATACATCTGAAAAAAAAGTGGGTCAATAATACTCAACCCTGTATAGCTCTGTATGAGCATTTGGCTAAGCACGGAGAGAAGAATGGGTTGTGGACTGAGAGATAGAAGCTTGTAGGTGTTTCCTTCTCCCTGGTGGCCTCATATCCTATCCGGGGGGTGGCCTCCCAGCATAAAGGGTATATGCTGGACGAAGTGCCTATGGTTGGGTGGAAAAGCGCTCTTACACAGCCAGTTGCTTGAATCTGTGTTGGATAAAGATAAGTATTCTTATGCATTTGATTTTGAAATGCTTTTATTTCATGCCCGTAATGTTATGCTTGTGTATTTGCATGCTAGATGTGTGTGGATAGTTTTTAATTCCGGTGTGCATGTTTATTTACATTTCTGCACACATTGCATTTGTTGAAAATCGTATTATGGGCTTGTGGCAAAATTTTAGAGCCTGTATTTAGCTAGCGTTCCCTCCTGATGATCAGATTAGGTGAGGGGGACGTTACATATTTAAGCTAGAATTGTTTACATATTTTGTTTGAGTATACTTTGGACAAGATTGTATGAAGTAAGCTAATTGTCTATGAGTTAGAAACCTCAAGTAGACCACTTATATATATTGTTTATGTTGTTTAGAGCATTGCTCTCTTTGATTCTATTATTTTTTCCATGTTGAAAAGGTAGTTGATATAAAGTAATAAGGATATGAAGGTGAAGTAATAATGAATAACAGTCAAAAATATAACAGAAAAGGGATTACTTCAACCTCCAACCTTTATTAGCTTTATGTCAAGTAATTTATTAAATTATAAATTTCTCTTATCCTCATTTATTAACCTTTATTAGATTTATGTCAAGTAATTTATTATTATAAATTTCTCAGATCATCATTTATTTATTATTTATTGTTCACTTAACTAAACTTTATTTATTGATTATATTTCTCTTTTCTTTACTAATCTTTAATGGTTATTATCCATTTCCTATTTATTTTATCGCATTTAAAAAAAAATATTTCATAGATTTTATTTGGAAGTGATGATGAATGGAGTGTCCACTCAAATATAAAATGCTAAACTAAAACACAATTAAATCCAATAGGCGAAGCTTTAAGGTGAAAACCCTCGGTGAATCTTTGTTGTGAAAGTTAAAGTAAATTAGCATCTGCAGCAAGGGATATTCATCATTTATATGTGATCTTTAATTCAGGTGCATACATTCCTTCCCTCTCTACTTTCATTTCTTTTGTATACATATTTATATTTTCACATAAATATGAATAATTCACCACATTTACCAAAAACCGTTAAAGGAAGGCCTAGCACAGTTACCCTACAGAGTCTATATGAATATATGGAGTCAATAGAGAAACGTAGGGAAGAAGGAGAGGCTAAACTTTATGAATATATAGAATCCTCAGAGAAACGTAGGGAAGAAAGAGAAGCTAAACTCCAGATAGAGTTATAAGCAATGCTAGATAATAAATTTACATCCTTTCAAGAAGAAATCCAAAAACAAATAGATGATAAGATAAAAAAAATAGAGACCAAGGTAGAGATAATGAATATTAGACTACATGCAATGGAAATGCAAGAAACACCCGAACAAGAAGATGCACCTATGGTATAAAATCTTAAGTTAAAAGATAGGATTAAAGAGTTAGAGGAAAAAATGAATCACAAGCTAACCCTAAATAATATAGAAGGTAAATTAGATATCAAACTCATTAAAGAGGAAATGAATAAGTTGATATCTTTAGACCACGAGCGTAACAAAAAACATTTGAACCTCATAATTTTTTGTATAAAAGAGGAGATAGAAGAGGATACATTAGCCATTGTCAAGATAGAACTTCACAATAGATTACAAATTGAAACTATTGGTCTCACCGAAGCAACAAGGCTTGAAATTCATTGAGAATAAATAAAGGCTAATACAAGTTAAGGTTAGCTCTACCAAACAAAAGTATGATATACTTAGTAAGACCTCAAATTTAAAAGGCTCAGGGATATTTATAAATGAAGACCTCATTCCATAGGAATAGGTCAAACTAAGAAATGAGGTCCAAAAGGTAAAAGAAGCTAGGAAGGAGGAGAAATGGGCATTAATTAGAAACAGGAAAGTTGTTATTCGAGATAGAAACCAAAATAGTAATAAATAGCAATTTGACACACTTTGGATCCTCTCCTGGAACTGTTGAATCTTTCCATGGAGCAAAGGCCCCAAGTTAAGTTGGATCCTGAGTGAAATTGATATTATATTATTGGTTGAAACTTGGGATCACGAGGAATCCAATGTCCCTGATATAGACGGATATGTCCTTTGGTCGATATGGAATAAATTTCATGTCATAGAGGCATTAGGGGTAGATCCTGCTACATTAGGAAGAACATATCCCCTCGTGTTAGGCTTGATAAGAAATACCCTTACAACCAATTTATTTGGATAGAGATCACAGACATTAATAATGAAAAAACCTACATAACCATTTTTTATTTTGCCCCTATTAATTCCAACTTCTATAAAAAAAACAATTGAGATAAAAATTGTCCTTGTAATGGTTTAGAACATGATATTTATAGTCTAAGGAAGGAAGGAAATATCATTTTGATGGGTGACTTCAATGCCCGAACTTCAAGTAACCAATCTATTCTTTTAAGCAATTATTCCAACCATAATCCTCTTTGGATAGACGAAGACCTTGAGCTAACTAATTGGTACAAAAGAAGTTCTGAAGATCTAGGTGCAAATTTATTCGGTTCTGAGCTAGTCAATTTTTGTAGTAACCAAGATCTTATCATTTGCAATGGACTAACAAAATGGCCAAATTCTATCTGGGTGACTTGTATTCATGGGCTTAGCAGTAGTGTGGTATATTACATTATTTCTGATATCCATTTATACAACAAGTTAGTGGATTTTTGTAACGTACCCTCGTTACACATAAACATATCTACGATGTATAAGATTATAAAAATGAGACTTTCTTTACACATACACATAATTATAGTGTAAACCCATGCAATTAAAAAAAAATTCTTTAAGCATTAAATTGGCAGCTTCATATCTACACTAGTTGGCCCATAAACATAAATTAAACACAGAAAGTCAGAAACATGCCATCCGGAATCACCCAATCTGCATTCCAAGCAAGCTAAAACTCCCACCGAACTTTTGTTCTTAATAACCACCAAAGTAGTTAATCCTTCAGCATGGTGAAGGATAATACATAAACAACATAAAGAATGACACTAAGCTAGATAGACATATCATAGCATGCAGAGTTAAACTACAAAAAACCACCTTAATCATAGAAAAGACACCCAATCAGGCATACCAACTGCATAACCAGATTTGTGCCTATCATTCTATGAACATTTCATGAACCATCCATTCATGAATAAGGTTGTGACAGAATAAACATACATGAGATTAATAAATGAAGTATAGCCTTACATCTTTCACAAGTAAGATTCATCATGCAGATAACTCATGCATTTGAAGAAAACATCCTACAAGTATACAACCTTCTACACGGACATAAGCATAGCATATTCATGGCTTACATTTATTTACACATTCATTCCATAGATTGAACATATCAAGCATAATAAAACACATGAACATTATAATTCATACACATATACACTTATCTGAAATTCACATGAATGTGGCAACTGGCTGCATGTGAGTCACGCTCCACCCAACCTTAGAACTTGTCCAACCTGTACTATTTCAGCTCCCAAGTTCACCCCCAAGCCGAGATCTAGACATTAACCAGAGATATCTCACCAATTTTCCCCAACTCACTCTCAGAGTCTAAGGTGGAATTAACAGAGGTAAAAGATATACACAAGGTTCAGCAAACAATAGTTTGGTAACCATATCCTTGTCAATTCCACAATTGACCCACCTGAGTTCCTTCCCAAAACGCACGGGGACACACTTCATTGCAAACGTCGGGATTCCCTCTAGGTCTCATGCTTCATTTCCAATTGACTGGTTAATTCAACCAAGGAATTCATGGCCAGTTCGGGTTATCTCAGCATAACAATGTTCAGGTTATCTCTGCATTTCGGGTTCAAGTTCATCACAAGAAATCCCTCCAAGTTTTTCTTCATTCTCAGAGAACTCCAAGACACACAGTGACACCTTCACTATTCCTGTCCCAATTCCCTTTCCATATTCTCACACTTCTCTCGCACTTAGCAAACACTCCCCCCCCGTGCTCTACATGCATTCTCCATACCACAACTCACGTCTCCCCTTCAGCAGACACCGCCAGGCCGTGCATCCCCCTAACCCCCATGATCTCCTTCGGTCTATTCGTATTCCCCCACCACATCAACCTCGCGTCCTCCTTTGGGATCCCACGTGGTTATCCCAAAGGAACACCTTCCTCCCATCCTTAAGCAAGATTATCTACTAAATATCCAAATTAATTAATAATTAATAATAATTAATCCCCCATTAGAGTTTATGGCTTAGGAGTATGGGTTTTGGGTTTTATCATAAGGTTTATAGAACAAGGGTTTAGGGAACAAGGTACATAGGTCAACCTTACCCCCTCACAACCCTCAGTTAATATCTGGATCTCCTCTTCACCGTATTGATCCTCATGCAGCCAGCTAGTGTTTTTATTAAAATATTATCATGTTATGTAGATACTCATAGCCACAATGTTCAAATTAAAATAACATCTCTAACCTGGGCCAGGGGGTGTTACAATTTGGACCACCCCCGTAGAGTCTTCATCGTCCTTGATGATTAACATAGTATCAAAACATATACAAAATTTCACTGTCGTAATGGTTTATTATATACACATTTTCAAAATAATGCGGATACTCTTCCTGCATTATATCTTCCAGTTCCCAAGTGGATTCCTCGGGACTATAATGGGTCCATTGGACCTTTACCCGTCCGATGAACCTGTTCCTGAGTATCTTGCTTCTGCAATCCAATATGAAGATTGGTTGAACCTATATTTCCCCTTCGGGTTCCATCTTCAACCTTGATCATAGAATATTGATGATCAGCTTGGTGATTATCCAATGCTGCATAGATGTGAGGAACACTTCTAGCAACATTTCCAACAGTAGAGGATTCTTGCATATTATACACATTGGTTCCTTTATTTCTTCTTTCAGGACATTTGTTTAAGAAGTGATCACCACCACATCCCCAACATTTATGTGGCTGCTTTTTATTTTCTAGCTCCATTTCCTTTGACTCTTCCCACCTGGAACGTTTCTTAATGGGATGATTGGACGAATGCTTCTTCATTGATCCACTTTCCTTTCCACTATTGATTGTTCCCAAAATGATTTTTACCTCTCTTTGCAAACAAATAGCATCCTGCAAAGCCTTTTGGTTCATATCATTCTGCTACCTCTGTAGCTTGAGTATCTCCCCAAGATTTTCTTGGGGCTTGGCAATTGTTTGCAGAAGGTTTTCATCCAAATCCAATAGCCTTCGGTCTGTTTCCATGGTCAATGTGCACAGTTGGATCTCACTTTGCTCACAAGTATTACTTGCTTTGTAACAACTGCAACAAATTAACTTCAATTTCTCACCTGTGAAATACATCATTGTAATTATGTTAGGCCCAGCATAACATAACATTAAAATCAGTCAATTAATCTCCCAAGTGACAGGGAAAATTCCATGTTATATCCATGAGGCTTTCACACTTTTCATGCTTTCCCAACATACACAAGAACTCGTGCATGTTCATCCTTTCACAAGGAATTAACTAATTCATCCTTCACAAGTATTTCAAGCAATCAACCATAATAATTTCTCATCCAAAACATGCACTCAATCATTTTTTTGTTTCTTGTAATGCATCAATGAAAAAGGAAAAAGGAGAGTATGAGTTTCCCCCTCTTAGTCATGTTATAATCCGGAGTCACACCAACACTGTGGTTCCATGATCCTTAGCATCTTTCACTTCAATGTGAGTACTTGACTTGCACTTTCTTGGCTATGACACTTAGTGTCTGATGTTTGTCCCAGGCTTCTCATCTAGGGAACCTAATAATTAATAGCAAACCTGAATTAATAGTAACCTGATTACTGATGCTCCAGAGCCCCCAGCTCAACATCATTAATATAATAAGTTTTGTTGCTTCCTGAAATTATGTTCAACCTTTTTAAGTAGAGTCACTCTAGTGCTATTCAGAGCTCATGCTCAACACATATATGTCATCCATGTTCCCTAGAGATTATGCTCAACACATGATGAGTAGTCCATGTGATCCAGAGCTTCTACTCAACACATATATGTCATCCATGTGCTGCATAGCTTATGCTCAAAACATGATGAGTAGTCCATGTGCTCCATGAGTGTGCCGCATCAATTATATATGTTCGAGTTGACACACAAAAATTAATAAGCTAGTTCGTTAGTATTGATGTTCTACAGTGGTAAACATATTTCATAACATTCACTACCAAATATTGAAATACCAGGAATGCGCCCATTCCCTTAGGTATAGTCAATATTGATAACCCTAACATAACTCAACACCAGAAAGGTGTGCACCCCTCACTAATGTGAACTATGCAGGTCCTACTCTTTCTGATGTGAACTATGCAGGTCCTACTCTTACTTCAAGCAGTCTGAAATAATGTAAATAAAATAAAACATGCTCTGTGTATTAACTCTAGTAGCTAGACATGTCTATATCTTAGCTAGGGTTACAGAACACTTATCTCTTTTTGCAGATGTACTTTCTCTTCCTTTGCAAGGAGTGGGATTCCCTCCTCTGAGTTGTCAGTCCCTTGGTTTTCCACCCCAATCTCTTTCACGTTACATGTATTCCCTATTTGGCATAAATTTTACCATCTCACTCACATGGATTTCCACCATGTAGTGCAGATGAGGCATCCTCTTACTGTTGGGATTTTGCAACTGGCACCACTATGCTCATTGGGTTTTATGCTTGTTACCATAACATGGACACCCACTTACTCATGTCCTCCCGATACAGTTCTATACAAGCCAACAGTGATTAGTAATCATCAGTAGTTTTCAAATCTGAAATTTACAAGTCTTAAATGGACAATCTGTTCGGTGCATAACTAAGTTTACAAGAGATCATTCTCATGAGGTTTGACTCTTGCACATGGTATATTTTCAGCCTTCATCATGGACTTACCCACCTTGTCATGTCCAAATCAATCTACCTGAAATATGAACTCAAACCAGTCAAACACTTTGGGAGTCTTTCATGCACATAACATTTTTATTTCAATAGTCATTAAAGTGATTTTCAGAATTATAATCACCCACATTAAGTTATCATTTAACTAGATTTCATGGCTTAAAAGAGTTATCAACCTTTTGAATTTAAGGTCTTATTACCTTTACTACCCCTTTCTTGGGTATCAACTAATCACATAATGCACTCAACAATTAAACATATCAATCACATGATATCCAATATAACTGAAGGAATTCTTACTAGTTCCTTTCTCATCTCATACAGACACAAGCATACCTGCATAACTTCCGCTACTTACTCTAATTTTACCTGATCAGTAGGTAACTTGTGAAGCTAACATGATGCTACCACCAACCCTTGACATTTTTCTCCCAAGGATAGTCTATCCTCTTCAGTAATATGATCAATATCTTCCCTAACACATAATAGATTAACAACCACATTATCCCTTGTCCATGTTTAATACAGATGCAGTCATCAACACATGTTCAACATATCAGATATCAATATCATACACATGTTCAACAGATTGCAGTCATCAACACATGTTCAACATATTAGATATCAATATCATACACATGTTCAACATATTTCACACACATGACTTCGACACATATCCATGCCTAAACACAACTCTTTAAGCTAATCCTGCAACCTCATCAGCTATATGCCTAAACATATTTATATGCATTCACACAATGCATCACAACATGTGCAACCACACACATGTATGCACATTCACAACTTTTACACAAACTTTTATATGCATTTACTCAATGCTTAATCTCAAGATTTACAAGATCTTTTAAGGTACATTTACTAATTGCACCCAACGCACTGCCACATTGATCAAGAACATCCATGTGCTTACACAGGTTTCCTACAATGGTAAGTTAGACATTTCGTCCAATGCTCCAACACCATGCCTAGTCATCTCCCCAATCATTTGGTTGTCTATTTGATGCCCTCATTCCCCATTCAACAACACATCCCGAGTTTTCTCTCTCCATGGTTGTTGGTAAGAGGTTTCATCCTAATTTAACACCAATAGGGAATTAATGGGTGGTTTGTGTAGCACTAAAGCATTACCACAACAGGACCATAAGTCCTTACTTGCTTGGTTATCAACCCATAACCATTATACACATCGCATAATCTACTTTCATATGAATGCATTCAAAATTATTAAACAGTCACATGATAACATGCCCTGTGGAATGTCATTCACACAAATGCATTCACTATTACATGCATACCATTTTATGATGACTAAAACATGAATAAAGGATTCTTACCCATCCTTTCTCATCACTTAATAATATTAACATAATGAACCTTACCTGCAAGGCTTCCATCATCCTACTGATGTTACCTGATCAGTTGGTTTCTTACTAAGGACTACCCAGTCCTTCCACCAACCTCTTGATCACAGATTTTTTGCTCCAGCATTTCTTTGTAAGATTGCTTTTCACGGGAAACATCATCATCAGCATCTTCAGCCATGCTTCAATTTTCTTTGGTCCTATATCCAATACCAACAGCAATGGTAATTATCAATCACAACAATTATCATTAGTGGCTTATTGCATATGTAGAAATCACTATTTTACCAACATGCAATCTCACACACATGCACTACACATTCTCATGCACTATGTAGTGTCTATTAATGTGTCCTTTAGTGCATATTCATTTCATCTACATGATCTTTTGCACTTTCAACATTCCTATGCCATAATTTCTGCACATAGATTTAGAAAATGTAAATACAATGCAAGATAGGGTTTAAGGAATTTTTCCCTCTTCCCACATTGGAAGTCACTTGATGTATCTGATTTTGCAGCTGAACCAAATTCTGCATTAATGTTGATTAATTTGGTTCTAGTGTTTCAAACTTTGCAAAACTCTTTGGCTTCCAACCCACAATTCCTTCAGGATTGCACAACATCCACGGTCCCTATCCCACTTAAGTGACAGATGGATGCATTTCCATGTACTTCACTACCAATTTATTCAACAAAATTAGAGAATTTGGGATCCTCTGCCATTTATTCAGTTCCGGTTGCCTATCTTGACTGACAGTCTACAATTCAAATGACTGAATATTCTTGTATAATGTTAGCAATCTGAAAATTTCAAGGATTATTAGTCTCAAATTAACTACAACATATATTCAAATACATGTATTTATCTCTTTTAGGAAAACAATTTCAATTCCAGAGGCCCGAGAGATGCAACCGATGCTCTGGTACCAAACTGTAACGTACCCTCGTTACACATAACCATATCTACGATGTATAAGATTATAAAAATGAGACTTTCCTTACACATAAACATAATTACAGTGTAAACCCATGCAATTAAAACAATTTCCTTTAAGCATTCAATTGGAAACTTCATATCTACACTAGTTGGCCCATAAACATAAATTAAACACAGACACTCAAAAACATGCCATCCGGAATCACCCAATCTGCATTCCAAGCAAGCTAAGACTCCCACCGAACTTATGTTCTTAATAACCACCAAAGTAGTTAATCATTCAACATGGTGAGGAATAATACATAAACAACATAAAGAATGACACTAAGCTAGATAGACATATCATAGCATGCAGATTTAAACTACACAAAACCACCTTAATCATAGAAAAGACACCCAATCAGGTATACTGACTGCATAACCAGATTTGTGCCTAGCATTCTATGAACAATCCATTCATGAATAAGGTTGTGATAGAATAAACATACATGAGATTAATAAAGAAGTATATCCTTACATCTTTCACGAGTAAGATTCATCATGCAGATAAATCATGCAATTGAAGGAAACATCCTATAAGTATACAACCTTCTACATAGGCATAAGCATAGCATATTCATGGCTTACATTTATTTACACAATCATTCCACAGATTGAACATATCAAGCATAATAAAACACATGAACATTATAATTCATACACAAATACACTTATCTGAAATTCACATGAATGTGGCAATTGGCTGCATGTGAGCCACACTCCACCCAACCTTAGAACTTGTCCAGCTTGTACTATTTCAGCTCCCAAGTTCACCCCCAAGCCGAGATCCAAACATTAACCAGAGATATCTCACCAATTTTCCCCAACTCACTCTCAGAGCCTAAGGTGGAATTAACAGAGGCAAAATATATACGCAGGGTTCAGCAAACAGTAGTTTGGTAACCAATTCCTTATCAATTATGCAAGTGACCCACCTAAGTTCCTTCCCAAAACGCATAGCGAAACACTTCACTGCAAACGTTGGGATTCCCTCTGGGTCTTATGCTTCATTTCCAATTGACTGGTTAATTCAACCAAGGAATTCATGGCCAGTTCAGGTTATCTCAGCATAACAATGTTCAGGCTATCTCTGCATTTCGGGTTCAGGTTCATCACAGGAAATCCCTCCAAGTTTTTCTTCATTCTCAGAGAACTCCAAGACACACAATGACACCTTCACTTTTCCTGTCCCAATTCCCTTTCTAGATTCTCGCACTTAGCAGACACTGCCCCCCCCCCATGCTCTACGTGCATTCTTCAGGCCACGGCTCGCGTCTCCCCTTCAGGAGACACTGCTAGGTCATGTGTCCCCCTGACTCCCACGACCTCCTTTGGTCTGTCTGCATTCACCCACCACAACAACCCTGTGTCCTCCTTTGGGATCCCACGTGGCTATCCCAAAGGAACACGTTCCTCCCATCCTTAAGCAAGATTAGCCACTAAATCTCCAGATTAATTAATACTTAATAATAATTAATCCCCCATTAGAGTTTATGGCTTAGGAGTATGGGTTTTGGGTTTTATCATAAGGTCTATAGAACAATGGTTTAGGGAACAAGGTACATAAGTCAACCTTACCCCCTCACAACCCTCGGTTAATATCTGGATCTCCTCTTCAGCGTATTGCTCCTCATGCAACCAGCTGCTGTTTTTATTAAAATATTATTATGTTATGTACATACTCATAGCCACAATGTTCAAATTACAATAACAACTCTAACATGAGCCAGGGGGTGTTACAATTTCGACATCTTAAACGACCATGATCCTGACTCTGATCATAGGCCTTTAATTATAACTCTCAATATTGCCATGCATAGCAATCCCAAAGAGGAAAACTATCATTGCCAAAAGCACATGATCTTCGATAAAAATAAAAAAGACATCTTTCTCCATGATTTAAAAAACAATTTGTTTCATTTATCTAGTATGGAGAATATAGAAAATCTATACCATAATTTTACCATAGCCCTATCGTCGTCCATTAGCAAGTTCTCTATTGAAGTCTCGGTTAAAAAGAGAGATAGTATAACCAACCCTTGGTATGATCAAGAGTGTAAAAATGCGAGAAAAGAAATTAAGCAAGCTACTGTAGAATCGATAAAAATGGACAAGATAAATCACTACAAAACCCTAATTAAAAGAAAAAAAGGCACTATCTTAGTAAACGGCAGGAAAATATCTTACACCTCTCCAAGGTGGCTCCTAAGAAATTCTGGAGGCAAATTCTAACTCACAAAACAAAAGAAGATAATAAGATTGCTTTAAAATATTGGAATTCCTATCTTAAAAATAATTTTTCTCATTAGAAGACATAGATCCTAGGGTTAAGCACTTAGCAAATGGAAAAGCCAAAGACATTGAAGGCTACCAAGCAGAAATCTTAAAAATTAGGGGGCCTCTCCTCATCCCGCACATCCACAAACTCTTTAATTTAGCAGTCAAGCAAGGGTTCCCTACACCTTGGACTCAGAGCCTCATTATTCCTATTTTCAAAAGTGACGTTAAAAATAACCCCTTTAATTATTGGACCATTATGATTAGCCCTCTCCTAGCCAAGTTATATGGTATTATCTTAGAAAAGAAGATCAACGAATGGTGAGAGATGGAAGGTAAGAGGGATAAAGGCCAAGCAGGTTTTAGAAGGAATCATTCAACCACGGACCACCTCATTACGCTTAGGATCATTGCAGAGGATTTTCGTAATAATAAGTCGGATCTTTTTTGTTGCTTTGTGGACTTTAGGAAAGCTTTTGATACAGTGCTTAGAAATAACCTGTGGAATAGGCTAGAGGAGCTTAATGTTCCTTTTGAATTGAGAGATATCGCGATAAGGTTATACAAAAAGGTCATTTCCAAATGTAATACTAACGAGGGCTGGTAAGTGGATATAAAATTGGAGTTAAGCAAGGTCCCCCCCTCTCCCTTACCCTTTTTGGCATTTACATCGATAAACTAGAAAGGTGTTTAGAAGAAGTAGGTTGTGCTGGCACAATCTTAACTGGGATAGTTATCATCCTCCTGCTTTATGCTGATGATATTGTTCTTATGGCAAGAAGCCCCTTTGATCTCAATAAAAAATTAAGAATTCTCAAAGATTTATGCTCTAACACGAGTATGACTATTAACACCAACAAGACAAAAGTTATAATTATAAAATCTAAGAAAAACACCTACGCAAATTTTATTTATGATAACAGTAAATTGGAGGAAGTGACTTCTTACAAGTATCTTGGAATTGATATTCATCACAAGCTCAATTAGAACCACAACATTGAGAAAATGATTAATGGAGTATGGAAAACTTATTTTGGTCTTGAAAATAATTGTAAATTAGCCAACCTGGTCATGTAGGATAAAAAAAGTTCCTCTTTGAAACCCTTGTCGTCCCCGTTATCCTATACGGTTGTGAAGTATGGGGGTGCAGCATTTCTAGAGAATCTTGGAGAAATATTGAGCAAATCCAGAAGCTGTTTATAACTTATAACCTCAAAATTAAAAGCAACACATCCTATTCTCCTCTTAGAAGTGGGTCTTTCCCCATCGAGAGCATAGCGATGACTAGGTACCTTATGTACAAGCACAAGATAAATAACATGGAAAATGAGAGACTTCATAAAATTGCTTTAAATTCAAGTCAAAACCAATTACGCCTCAAGCGGAGTTGGTGTAAAGATATGATGGCTTGGTTAGACCATTAGGGCATTGATGAAAATGACACTTTGCAGAATATCGATAATGTCAAAAATATTATTTCTTCTAAGTTTAAAGAGAAATTGTGGTACGAGAAAAATTTAGCGATTAAAAGAAAACTAAGATACTATAAGGAGGTCATTAACCCTAATTTGGAAGATCATAATTATCTCTCGATAGTAACTAGTTCAAAGAAGAAAATGAACATAGCCAAGATTAAAACGAACTCTCATGAGCTCCATAGAAAAACAAAGCGTTGATCTATTCCCAAAACTCCATGGGAGGAAAGGGTTTGCCATCTTTGTGAGTCTATGAGCGTTGAGGATGAAAATTACTTTCTCTTAGAGTGTCATTCTTACACCCACATTAGATATGAGTTTCATAGTATTTGCTACAATAGAAACCTTTCTAACCTCCTAACTAGCCACAACTATAGTGATCTTGGAAAGCTTCTTTCTAGGCTTTCTGAGGATAGGAACATAAGTTTAAAGCAAACCAAGTAATAACCTTCTTACAATTCGATATGGTCGACGTTAATCATCATCACCATCATCATGAATGATAGAAATGCACCTAAAACATCTTATTATTTAATATTTATTTAATTATAAGTTAAGATTAATGATAATCCTTTATAAATAATATCTATTTTTTATATATTAATAGTAAGATTTTATAAATATTTTTTATTTATATAAATAAATAAATTTAGTTTTTTATCCATTTTTTTTAAATACATAAATACATTTTTATTGATTATAACATATAACAATTTAAAAATATTTATTTTCGTATAAAAAATTTAAGATATTATTTTTATTTTGTATTATTATTACCTTATATTTTATCATATAATTGATTATCAAAACTTTACATATATAAATATTATGTATATCTTATCGTATAATTAATTATTCAAAATTTAGAAAGAATCTCATGCAAGTTGAAATATATAATATTTTTCATTTTAGAGAAAAGTCGAAAGTGAACAAGCATTTATTTTCACTTAAATAATATAAATAAAATAAAATAAGCATTTCTTTCACAAAAACAATATAAATAAAATAAGTCTTGAAACAGATTCCATGCTTCAATTTTTTTCTTTTCCATTTGATAAGAAGGCATCTATTGTTATCGTAAACCCTACCTTCCATTAAAAACGACTTTTTGCAGTTGATGCTTTGCATGCCGAATGAGCGATAGGTGCAATATTATCAAAATTATGTGGCCCAGAAAATTTACATGGAAACTGTTACAACACAAGCAAAGAACAGCATCTGATCTGTGCCAACTTTTTAAGCACCGGCAGGTAGCATATTTATTTCTGTAGTGGTATCGCTTTGAGTGGCTATAAAATCACAACCATTGCTTCCCCTACATTCATTAAATCATATACTTCTTCTTCAAGTCTTTGTAGCTGTTGGTATTTTTGCTCTTTGGAGTGAGAAACATATTCAAGTCTTTGTAGCTGTTGGTATTTTTGCTCTTTGGAGTGAGAAACAGAAAGAAAAGATGGGAGTAATGAATGGAGAAGTGGAGCTCAATGTTCCTGCAAGCAAAGCATGGGAAATATTCAAAACCAACGAGCTCCTGAAGAAAGTGAACCCTAATCTCCTTGCCGATGCCAAATATGTGGAAGGGGACGGGTGCCCGGGTAGTGTCAGATTGTTCAAACTCGGACCAGGTAATGTTTTTTTTGTTTGTGCTTGTGAACTCTTGGAATTGCTTCTATCTATACTTGTACCCAACCTGCAATAACCATTTTTTTTTCTTTTCTAGTGAACTGAGATAAAGATGTGTGGTGGGTGATGGCAGGTGTGAATACTTATGTAAGTGAATCAAAGCAGAGGATAGAAGAAGTAAAGGAGGGGCCGGGGAATGGTGTATTGCAGATGAAATACACAGTGCTGGAAGGCGAGCTGAGGAAGATGTATGATCCTTACACTGTTACCTTCTCTTTCAGAGGTGATGAGAAGAAGAAGAAATGCATCGCTGGTTGGAGAGCCGAATATGAGCCCATCTCTCCCAACGTTGCAGCTCCCGAGAAGGCCAAGGATGCTGCCCTGCGCTTCATGAAAGCCATTGAGGATTTCTACCTCTCTTCTAATTTCCTCTCCGCCAACTTTAACTAGCAATGCCATGTATATCTTGAATGGATAGTAATGATATTTGGCCTTGTATGGCTAGGAATGATATTTGGCCATAACTTAGTATTGTGGCTATAAGTATATCAACTTAAATAAATATGACTAATGATCATGTACATAGTATTATGGCTATAAGTATATCAACTTAAATAAATATGACTCATGATCATGTATATGTGATCATGTACATGTGGCCTTTTCATTTTGTATTGTATATGTGAATACATTTGGCTTTTTCACTGTCTTCATATTACTGTGCTCTTTCATGATATTTAAATTTTTAGATTCTAAATATAAACAATTATAATTTAATTTTTAAATAATTTAATTATTATTAATAATTTAATTATTATTAATAATTTAATTATAATAATAATTGTTATTCAAAAATAATTTAGTTATAATAATAATTGATATTAAAAAATAATTTTATTACATAACTTCAACTACATATTCAGATTTATAACATTTCAATACTAAACTTTGTTTATAAATTTTTGTGCACTTTCATAATAATCAAAATTCACATAAAATTAACTTTCATAATAATTAAAATTCACATAAAATTATAGTGTGGTTTTTTTAATACTGTGATATCAACAATATATTTAGATTCCATACTTTTGACAATTTTACAAAGATATCCGATTGTTAAATTTTGTTCAAAAAGTTAAAATTCACATAAAATTAAACTTTTAAAATCCAACTACAATTGGATTTTTAATAATTTGATGGCCATACTAAATATTATGGAAAGTTGTATCTTTAGCATATCCATAGCTAAAAAAATTAGGTTTATTAAATTATCTCAATCATATATTCATAATCATATATTTATGTTCTATACCTTAGATAATTTTATAAAGAATATTTGAATGTTAAACTTTGTTCATTATGTAGTGATCAAAATTTTATAAAGAATATTTGAATTTGTTAAACTTTGTTCATTATGTAGTGATTAAAATTTACATAAGGTTAATTTTCTTTATTTTGGAAAAAATTGTAATATATTTATATAAACATATAGTATATTGCAAAGATCTTTAGATCTTACATAAAAAAATTCATCATGATGAGTATGTAACCACCACACATCTTTGCAAAAAGAGTTGTATCTCCTTTATTTACAAAATCAAACTATCAACAAAACTTGTATCCATTGAAGAAAACAAAGAATATGAGGAAAATTGTTGTCCGTAACACTTCTCAATTACCCACATGTAGATGAAAAATTATCAATGAGTTATCTTGAATAAAGTTCTGGATCAAATGTCATTTCCCCATGCTCATCCTTATCCCATATGATCCAATATCCCTCCGCCACCTGTAAACCCTCCTTAGAGAGAGAGTCTGCAAGAGAGCTCATTTCTCTATAGATATGGGCAAAGACAACATCATGGAACTGGTTCCTCAATAGTTGTAGCTCATCATAAATGGACTTCAAGTGGATATTCTTTGGAGCTCTCCTCTCCTTCACCCAGTTAACGACCAGTTTTGAATCCCCATATGTACTTGTAAAAACTGAACACCCTTCTGAATAACAAGGATCATTGATAACTGAAGAGCCAAAAGCTCTACTCTATTTTTGGAGTCGTACCCTGTACCTACTGCAAATTTTTGCCACACATGATCATTGATATAGAGAATACCACCAGCACCCCCAAACCCAGGATGTACCTTGGACGCACCATCAAAATAAATCCAAGGGTGGTCCCTATCTATAACTTCAACCACTATGTTCCTAGCATTAACAGTCAAATCCACTTGGGGAAAATGTCTCATA
The DNA here is from genome assembly GCA_027924585.1 of Larix kaempferi. Lineage (NCBI taxonomy): Eukaryota > Viridiplantae > Streptophyta > Pinopsida > Pinales > Pinaceae > Larix > Larix kaempferi. The sequence goes on along the minus strand of BSBM01000301.1, from coordinate 4,476,489 downwards.
ATAGATATACCTTTATCTGTAAAGAAAATTAGATGAATGAATGAATCCTCAAAAGTAACCAGGTTCTTGGCATGCCAAACACCCCAAGAGAAGATGACAAGCAAGGCTAAATAATCCTTATATGCCCAAATGTTAATCCAAAGAGTAAATGCTTCATCTAAAAAGATGTCAGTCCAATTAAAGTGAAGACCACAAACCTCAGAGGCATGGTCCCACATCTTGGGGATGTAAGAACAAGAGATAAAAAGGCATTCAATACTTTCATTACCTGCTTTACATAAGGGATATTTTCCAGGTCCTTGCCAAATTTTAATCAACATAAGGTCCCAAACAATAATTGTATTTGACAATGCAAGCCACATGAAAAGCTTGCACTATCAATAGTTTCAACTTCCATGTATATTCATGCCACCAGTGAATCTCAATAGCCGCCTCCTCTTCTCTAATGACCTCATATCCAAGTCTAGAAAGGTAAGTACCTCCAGTAGGATTCATTGACTGGACAAGTGAATCCTCATTGTATTTAAGCCTAATATGATTGTCTTTAAGAGCCTTAATGTATCTTTCCCAAGCCTGTTTATCCTCTTCATCCACAATACCCAAAGATTCAACATATAACCAACTCTGATAGATGATTGTAGTGTTAACTAAGTCATTGATATATGCCATTGAAATCATACCATGTTCTCTTAATCCCTCCACTAGGGCCAAAGGAAATCTATTATTATCACCACTACCAATCCAAGGATCATGGCCTAGTTGGACATTCTTACCATTGTTGATCTTCCAAACTAACCAATCACCTATGACTTCAAAATATTTTAATAGAGCTCTCCACATGTTGGAAACATTCCTATAGGATTTCTCTTCAACTCTAAACCACTCTTCCATAATCAAAGGGGATATATACTTATTATAAGCAACTTTTACCCACAATCCTTCTCCTCTTAGTATCCTCCAAACACCTTTATCTACAAATGATCTTTCAAAACAATGGGGATTCTTGATACCCCAACTACCTAGGGCCTTAGGTCTAGAAATACTTTTCCAGGTGGTCCAACGATAAATATGTCCTTCCTTACTCCCCTTCCACAAAAAATATAACATAACTTTTTTATTTGATCCAATGTACTAGAGGGCACATAAGCCATAGACACCCAAAAACCAGGAACAACTTCAAGAACATATTTGACTAAAATCATTCTCCCACCTCTACTAAGCCACTTATTGCACCATAAATGAAACCTTTTTCCACCTTCCTAATGAGCCAGGACCAATCCCTCCTCTAATAGTCATTTGGTTTCAAAATAAATCCCAAGTATCTGATCCCTAATTCAATATATACCACAGGAGAAGCCAATTGAAGACATATCCATTCCAGATCAACTTGTGATATATGCATAAAAGATAAATAGGACTTTCTGATGTTATAAACCATGCATGAAGCTTTGAACACCAAAAAATATTAACAAACGTTGTAGCAAGAGCACTTCTCTTCTAGATCCAATTGAGAAGAGTAGAATATCATCAATAGAGAACAAGTGGGTTTAAAAAACAAGTTGCCACCAACAGATAAACATGTAATGGATCATCTAGACTTTGCATGTAAAATTAATCTACTCAATCCCTCAACTACCAAAATGAATAGAAGAGGAGCTAGAGGGAAGCCTTGTCTCGGACCCCTTCCAAGTCTGAAGAAAGGAGAAACGGGGCCATTAATTAGAACAACAAAATAAACACAAGTAACACAAGACATGATCCAATTCACAAACTGCAAATCAAAACCCACCTGTAACATCACTAATCTTAAATAAATCTAATTTACTCTATCATAAACTTTAGATATATCCACCTTGACAACCAAAGCTGGAGAATGTTTAATATGCATTGAATGCAATACCTCTTGAGCATTACCAATTGCATCATGAATTTGTCTTCTCGATAAGAAAGCAAATTGTTCTTGAGTGACTGAACTGGAGAGAATTCCTTTAATCATGGAAGCGATGATTTTAGCAATCAACTTGTATAGGAAGTTGCATAAGGAGATAGGTCTAAATTCCTTCATAGTAATAGACTTGTATTCCTTTGGAATAAGAGTGATGAATGTAGCATTAAAGGATGCTAAAATACTACCATTAATTTTGGACTCTTCAATGACCATAAGAAGATCATCTCCAAATAGATCCATAAAAAAAGAGAAAAAATTAGAATGCCAACCATTAGGGCCTAGTATTTTCTCCTTTTGAATGTTTAAAATAGTTGCCTTTAATTCCTCAGCGGAGACAGTTTCTTGCAAAAACATATTTCGGTCTTCATTAATTAAATAAGGGTATAAATCATAAACTCTCAACATCTGAGCCACAGATGCTCTTCAATCTTCCTGAAATATATTATTGAAGTGATTGACCCCCAAGGCAGAGAGGTTCATATGCCCATAAACCTCCTCCCCATTCTCATTCTTCAAATTCCAAATGGATTTGGTATTATTCTGATGGTTCATATAATTGTGAAAGTAATTTGTAGTATCTTCACCACATTTCAACCAAATTGCTCGGCTCTTGAGCCTCCATTGAGCCTCTTTTTCCAACAAGATTTTATGTTTTTTGGATTCTAGTTCCATAATAAGCTTCTTTTGCTCGATGATTCTGAAACCCTCCAGGTTTTGAGAATAAAAGATTCCAAATATTTTTCAATATGACATCGTTCCTATTGCATAACTAATCTTCTCTCAGCATCCCATGCCAAGGTTTTGCTTTGAGTTTCTTCAAATTGATTAAAAAATGCATAGAATTTGATTCCCTCATGTTACCATCAAAGGAGACCCACATATATTTGACAATATTAGTAAAAATATCATCCTCCAACCAAGTGGAACAAAATTTAAAGGGACTGGGGGGCTTAGCTAGGCCCAAATACACCTCCATGATAACTAGGAAATGGTCAAAATCACCCCCAGAGACCACCCATTGCTGAATACTAGAATCCCCATGAAGAATCCCATCATTCACCAAGAATCTATTAATACATCTGGAAATACAATCCTCCCCAGATTACATATTTCTCCAAGTGGGCCGAATCATGGATGGAAGAATATCATGAAAGGAGAAATCATCCAATTTCTCAATAAAGAAATCAGATAGTGGGTCTTTGAGGGATTTTTTCCCCCAAATTTCTGCAACCCCCAAAGAAAAATTCAAATCGTCGTCGATAATGACCATGTCCTGCTGGAGAAAACTGAAAAGAAAGAACTTGTCCTAGAAGGAGATCCAATTCTGATAAGGACCATAAACATTTACAAAGGTAAAAGTTGTCTTGAACTCTCTGGAAAATAATGAAACACCCAAACCCCGAATGCACCACCGAACTGTAGGTGCAAAGAAAATCCTTTATAAATCAACCCGTAATAACACCACCAAACCTACCCTATGCATCCATATAGGAGAAGTCCCAACCAAGAAGAAGTTTCCTCAAAGCATCCAAAATACTATCATCGCAAGCAATCGATTCTTGAAGAAAAATAACTTCGGGTTTGTGAATTTCCACATGTCTTTTGAGGCCTAGCGTCTTAGAGGGTAGCCCCAACGCTTGCCAATTATAGGATAAAATTAACATTGACAAACATGTCGGGGAGTGCTTCCTCTAAGAGTCCCAATAATGGTTTCTTGACACCCAACACTTATATCTAGGTGTGCTTGATCTCGTGCAGATGCTAACATCGATATGGAACCGCTAAGCCTAGGATAAATCTTAGCGGATAGATAGATACACCGTCCATTTTTAGCAGTATGAACAAAGGATGCCCCTGACTGAGGACTTAAGAAATACATGGATCCCCCTGGATTAGAAATCCAGATTTTGGAGCTGAGATTTTGGATTGATACTTGACGAGGGGAGGTAAAAATTCTAAAGAGATGCTAGGAGCGTAGGTCTCAGAAACAACGTTGATTTCCAAAAGGACAAAGTCCCTCGAATCCAAGTTATCCTTCCCAAAAGACACTCCATCATAGAACGAGGAAACTGCACTACCAAAGGCAGACAGAGACAATACAACTAGAGGAGAGGAAGTCATCTCAAACTTCCCATCAAAATCTGATGATAAACAGGTTTTCCGCATAAAAACAGAACCAATAGGATCACTATCCCATAACAAGAAAAACAACATGATACGAACCGTTACACCAAAACCCCGAGGTGTTAGTGAAGGCCGCCCACTAGGATCTTAACATCCCACCACGCTCCACAGTCCATACTCTGGGCTGGATGTGCACCCGTACGGTGGTGTCCCCTTTTATTCGTATGAGCCCTGGACGAACACTGCAATGACGACATTGCCACCCGCTCTATAACTCGGACCTGGGTGGAGCCTCTGATACCAAATGATATGAACCGTTACACCAAAACCCCGAGGTGTTAGTGAAGGCTGCCCACTAGGATCTTAACACAACAACATCTTGCCCTTTATAGAGGAGGAAGGTACCAATGGATGAGTAAGGGTCAACGAAGGACAAGAAAACACTTCTAGGAGCAGAGAGGAAACAACTGTCGAACAGGAGGGAGAACCCAGGTGCAAAATGGATTGAGTAAAAGAACTTACCAGATCCTTATGGGACCTCGAATCAAAGCTTGAAGAAAAAGGTCCACTTCGTGAGACCTCCCCCAGAGGCATCACCAAAAAGAGAAACCCTCTTCCGGGAAAGGAAGTAACTATTCTCAAAGAAACCATAAATTCTAGAAAAACATGAGCTATGAGGAGGGAAAAGGATAAACCTAACAAGGCCAAACAGATCAAACAAATAACTACCTAAAAAGGAAGGAGCCTTAGCTTCCAATTGCTTACCTGACAGGGGTGTAAGAAGACCAGAAGTCGGGCGAGAGGATAAAGGCAGAATCTTGGAACCAACAAGTCCAGAACCCTCCATAACAGACGATACCTTCAAATACTTAGAGTGAGCGGCCTCCACTTCATCTAAGCCCCCAAGAATGATGTCGACATTAAACCAATGTCCTAAGAAAGAGTTGGAGAGGACCTATTCTCAAAAGAAGTTTTCGTCAATATCCTCGGAACAATTGATTCCACAGTCATCTTCCTCATTATGAAACAAGGAGCCCAGCATTTCCCCTTTGAATGGGAAAACCTATAAGGCCACTTAAAAGGTAGGTGGAAATAACGCACCAGGCGGCCATGGGAATGACATCGATGACACCGAAAAGGGACACCCACATAGTAAAGTAGCTGAACAAAAGAGCTTTCACCCAAGGAAAATATCCCCAAGTAGCCCTCTGTGCAAATCAATGTCTACCAGAATACGACCAATTTTCATGATTCTAGAAGCCCGAAATATATAACCAATATTAATGAAGACCCCTAGAAACTCACCACTGTAATGAAAAACCATCGGACTCCAAAACTCAACAAGTAGTCCTGACAACTTCACCCATAGTCGTCGAGAGTATAATTTATCTCTCGCAGCATCGGAACAAGGAATCCACTTCTTCAAAACAAATTACTCATGAGTCCATGACCCCAGAACCAATTACCAGATAGTAAGGTTGTTGCATCCTTTCCAGATTCAATGAAGAAAACCGTCCAACCTTTAGCCAAAGATACTACGTGTGGACAGCACCCCAAGATAGATGCCCAATTCTCGATTGCTCATTCTTTTAAATGGGAAAATATCATATTCTTACCCCTGAAGCGGCCCACCAACACCCTTTCAGTACATTGAAACACCTCTGCCATTTCCACATCAACACCCAGATCCAGGTTCCTGTGAGACGACGTCAAGCAAATATATCAGAGCTTCTTGAATACAAACTCAATGCCACCTGAAAAACCTTCCCCAGATGGAGTGTTAGAGTGATCAAACACCCTCGACCCCACTCGGGAACCTGAGGTATCCTTTCTTGAATAGAAAATAAAAATATGTGAGACAACTGCTTATCCTGTTGAATATGCACCGAAAGTGAAGAAACCCTAGCACCAACAAAGATAAAACCCCCTTGGGAGTCTAAACCCACTGCGTCAACCACTATTCCCTCTTCTTCTCCATTTGGAAAAGAACGATCCTCCCAAAAAGTATTGCCAGAATTTGTCCCTCTAGAAGACACCATGTGGCCCCTCTCCTTGACAAACCTAGAGCGCCAAAAATGGGCCTTCTAAGACGAAGCAGTCAAATCAAATAATGAAACCTGAATTAGCTGACAAGACTCATGATACCGGTAAGATGACTAATTACTGACATAATATCGGAATGAGAAAAAAAACACTCCCTCCCCCACCCCGGAGTGTGATATGGGGCACTCAAATCGCCCCGGTATTCCAGTGAGTGGTTTTCCGGCGAGGCACAGTTCCATCCTCTTCTGGTTATTTTTTTGGAATTTCAACAATCTGGGTCGTCTTAAAATGGCCCAAAACCCCTGGGGGCACAGTTCCATGGCATAGTTCCTCAATAAACTAGTGGAACTATGCTTTCGCCGGTTTTTATAGCCGGATCGAGAGAAGAAATCACTGGAAAAGAGGGCGATTTGAGTGCTAGTTATCCCACGCCCCCCACCCCCACCAGGAAAAAACTCATAGAGGACAAGCGAACGAAGAAGCCTTCAAGAATACAAGACAACCCCCCAAGGGCCCCACTAGAGAAAACAGTCACCTGAGAAAACACTGAAAATCCTAAGACAACCATGAACATGAGCTCAAACGTCCAAACCCTACCGTTTAACCCTGTATAAGTTGTTCCTTATAGAACAACTTCTCACCGCCATACTTTTCCTCAAATAAGGTTAAATTTTTATCATCAAAGTGGAACAATTAACTTTGATATATTATTTTCAAGAATTATGTTTTACAAGTCCATATGAGTGAGGTGGACCAGATTTGTAACATGTGTTTATATATAGAGAGAGAATTATAATTAAAATTATAAAAATATATGTATTAAATTGGATAAACACGATACAATTACCAAATGGATCCATATTAAATTTCACTATCATTATTAAAAAGATTGCAAGGTTTGTGCAATATAATATTTTACAAAACTAAAAATTAGGTCGTCACTAGTAGTAGTAATAATAATAATCCTTGAAAATAATAATGTTTAAATATCATTGATACTTTTCTTTGTTGTTTGTAGGCAATAAATTTGTAGGTCCCTAGCATCATACAAAGACTAATTAGATTCATCTACAACCATATGTCCAAGAGAATAATTAGGTGCCTATGGTCATATGTTATTAGAAAAAAAATGAAAAGGGGATCATTATAATAAAACCAACAGAAATCTATCTTAACTTTGGCTACTAAAAAAGTTCCAATGTAGATTCACAATTAAAATTTAAAAAATATATGTATTAAATTGGACACATATAAATACAACTACCAAATAGATCCATAATAATTTTTACAACCTAATATTAAAGATATTGCAATATTTGCCCCCATATTTTGGAACAATACAATATTTTACAAAACTAAAAATAAAGTACTAATAATAATAATAATAATGTTTGAATCTCATGATAGTACTTTTCTTTGTTTTTTCTCTTTGTTATTTGCAGTAAATGAATTTGTGTGTCATTGGCATTCCATAGAGAGTGATCAAGTGCATATACAACAATATGTCCAAGAGAGTAATTAGGTGAATTTATAGTCATATGTTACAACTATAACATTAATAAATTAAATCGAAAAAAAAAGACCTCATAAAAATGAAGAAACTAAAAGACTAAAAAATAGGATCATTATAATGTATGCTACATCATGTTGCAACCCTTATTGTGTATGCCATCATCTTGGAACTTGACATGTATACCCGTGGAATGTAACTCTCCACATGTGTAAGATTACATGTGATCATTGTAGGTTGTTTGTAAGGACATTGACCCACATACGTATCATTAGCCTCTCTTACCTCTCATGTATATAGGGAAAGGAGAGAGTCCTTTCATTTATCATCACCATTATACTCTTCTCTTTGTACTTGTCTTCTTGGAGAAAGTTGGTAGGGTTTATCAAAAAACCCTAAGAGGAGTTATGAAGTCTAGAGTGGATGCCTTTGTTTGGAGTTTGATCCTTGTTAAATACAAAGTCTACTATTGTCAAGAAGATGTTGGTGTTGACAATTCACTCATTACTCAATTCATTCTTGTTCTTCTTGTCTTAGAAAGTTGACCAGAGGAGCAAACTAGTCACCCTCTCTCTCTCTCTCTCTCTCTCTCTCTCTCTCTATTTTGGTGATGATAATTCACACATTACTCAATTCATTCTTGTTCATCCTATCTTAATAAGCTGACAAGAGGAGAAAATGAGTCATTCCCCCCATCTCTCTCTCTCTCTTATCTCTTTGAACATTGGTACTTGATATCTCTCTCTCAGGGAAAATTTTAAGGGTCCATACTTATTTAAAATTGTATAACCTTGGCGAATCTCACCAATTCTCAAAATGTCAACTATAAAATATTTGGCGATATTTTTGTAAACAAATTTCAATTTATAAGGATTTTATATAGTTTATATAATAATTTGGCGATTTTTAGAGTGAAAAAATTTTACTCCATCAAAATTGGGCGAAACGAGACTTCAAAAAATGCAAATTGGTGAATCTTTTTTGGAAAAAAAAGTGGAAAAATAGCCCATGGGATAAATTCCACCCCTAAAATTTTCCTTGCTCTCTCTTGGACTTGCTAGGGTTTCTTAAGCTTCTTAGAGCATATTGAAGACTAGGGTTAGGTTTTTATCATTTGGAAATTTGGATACTAGATTTTTTAAACAAAACCCTAGGATATACTTGGTGAAGAAGAGGAGGACGAGGAGATGCCTTGGCTTGGAGGATTTGCTTTAGTGATTCATGCTTGTTGGATCTCCTTGGTTGAGCTAGGGTTTTTCTTGGTTTTCCCTAGCTAGGGTTTTGGAGAGATAATGGATTGTACTAACCTTGTGATAAGATTATGGTATGCACATGAACTTCAACTTACGAATATTAATGAATTTTTTAGCTATCCAATACTTATGTAAATTGTATATTTGATTTCCAGTCATTTACATTCTCAATGGTTTGTAATTTCTAGCTCTATATGTCTTATTGATTTGACATAAATTTATGGTGATTATGTTAAGTGATTAAACACTATAATTGAAGAATATAATGGTTTTTTTTGTTGTATTTATTGTTGTAAATAAGGGTTTTAAGATTTGGTTATGCATGATAATATTTCCTTGGAGGGATAGAACTTATTAGGACAATTTGGTATCTTTTCTCTCGTATTGACTAGAATTTTGGGGTTGTGAAGGATTGAATATTATCCATTGTTGTTGTTTTCTTGTCAGATATTTCATAACAGACACACAGACAAAAATCCATAGGTTTAAGATCTAGGAAACATCTAGGGTAGAGGTGTAATTCTTAAATTGCACAAGAAACATCAATCCATTGAAATTTCCACTAATACAACAAATAGAGATACACTAATGAATATAATGTGTGCACTCATAACAACTTGCATTGAAACACATAAAAGTGTAGATAATCTAAGGGTGTGATGGGATTCGATCACAAGCACTAATCTTGTCTCAATACTATTTGACCTTGAGAAAAATGCTTCACCCAAAAGCATGTGTGGCTCAACATTATCTATATCTAAAATTATGAAGACATGAAGTAATGTTGAAGCACTTGTGTTGGAAATGGGGATTACAACAAGATGAAGAATTCAATGAGTTAGAAGCCAAATCTAATGTTTATTGTTGGGCTTGAGCTCTACTACCTTTCATATACTACACTGCCATCATAAGTCTCACCTCACCTAAAATAGAAGGGGTCAATAGATATGAATAACCTGAATGAATTGAGGGACCCATCCACCCTTTATTTAGTTAGTCCAGTGATTGAAAACAAAAGGTTAACCAATTTCAATAATGTTGATCCTTAACCAACAAGGGAACAAGAATGAAATTGAAAATGCACATGGTAGGAGGTGGTGTGGAAGGAAAAGGCCAAGTAAAAATATTGTGCAAGTCAAAATAATCACATCAAAACTAGTGCAATGAATTGGACCTATATTCCAATACATGAACTCATTTATAAACTCAATATTTGGAACAATTTTACATGAGTAAGTTGGCACAGTGCAAGGACAATTGTATATGAATCATTTTTCCTAGTGCATGGATGATTGGAATGTCACTAAGGAATAGATATATAATTTGGTTGGCTATTGGAAAAAACTAGGATGCACCAAGTCCATGTGTTGCTACACTATTTGAGTGGAAGTGTCTACAAGTTGCCTATACATCTATGTCTATGTAACATATAGAAATGGGGGATGAATATTTGTGTTAGTTGTTGTATGTCGGTATGTTATAGGAGTCAATGGGATGGTTACACTAATGGGGAATTACTATCTACATTTCATAGAAAATCTCTAACTCTGCATCTACACTAAACCTCTAACCAAGTAGTCCATGTAGCTAGAACTAATAACAAAGGCCACCATATTCCTTGATTATATACTCACTAAGTTTTTCCAAAATTTTGCATCTCTCATCCATTCATTGACACTAATTATAAATTGGGTTGTTAGTTGATGATGATATACGTATCCTGAGAGCTAGGTAACAATCATTGCAAGTCATTTAAGTAACACTGAAGGAGGGTGTAATGACCATCAAATATGATTAATGTACTAAGAAGAGAAGTGTTGGATTCATATACTGCTACATGATTCTACCATAAATTAGAGATTATATTGATAAATTTTAGGATCATTAGAAATACTTTTATTTTCTATGGCACCAATGCCTTTAAAAGTGTTCATGCACATAGTGAGACCATCTAGTCTAGGCTTAGAAGTTTGAAGCACAATTGTCAAATATCAAGTTTATTTTATCTTTTATGCTTATACCTTCTATAGAGCTTCATATACTTCACTCTGGCATTTTGATTCAAGGAGTATCGTCTTAGACTCTACTAACCATTTCTTTAATTATGCATTTTCCTTCTTTAGTCACTTATAATTATGATTCACACAATTATGTCAACTTATAAAATTGCAATTCAAGCATAGTATTATCTAATAATATTAATTATTTTAAGTCTTGGATCATCTTGTATCACATATTCAAATTCTTCTTGTCTTACAATAATGGGAATAATCGTAAATTTTGGTTACTCACCATGGAATGCTTAGATTCTAGAAGCCACGATATTCATAGAGGAGGAACCTCTATAGCAACTTCTAATCAATCTCAATTGAGATCGTTCAAGTTATATTGTTGGTGTAAGGATATTTTTTGTTAGAATTGAGGCATGCAAAGTAGTTTGAGTTCAAGGCAGACTAGATGGAGTTAGTTTTGGTTATTTCTTTAATGAAGAACATATCGTAGCTAAGGGGAGGGGATTTTAGAGAAAGTTTCAAGGATAATAGTGGAGGGAGGTGAAGTGAGTGTTTAAAGAACAATGGTGTGGTAGGGATCTAGGGTGAATGTTGGGAGGCTAGTCGAGTCATATGGGCCAAGGTGGGTGGAAGGCATGGAATCCATCAAGGAATTTTTCGTGCTAATTACAATTGAATGGTGGTCTAAGTCATCTTGTCTATAATTAAGGCTAGGGAATGGGCACGATCATCATCATCAAAGGGAAAGGTGGTGCACTGATACCTATGGGTAAAAGATGATTATGGTGGCGTGTGTACAAGACATGTTTGATGAGTGAAGTTGGTTGATTAAGGGAGGAAAAGGATGTTATGTTTCAAAATGGAAATGGGTGTTATGCATTAGCACGTTATGACAGAGTGGAAGCTATACTTGATCCAGGAGTAGGTTCAGAGCACTACTGATGTTGTTGTTATTGTTGCAACAACAAAATTTATGAGATGTCAAGTTTATGCTTAGATAGAATTTACATTATGTTTGTTCCCTCGGTATTTTTTGGGGGGACTAGTAGGGTTCACATGAGTAACTTTGATTCCCTCTTTTTTATAATTGATTATTGTTTAGATTGTTGATGTGGAAAATTAGTACTTGGTGGCGTATAGCTTATACATATATAATATTACTACTTTAAACAATAGCGATATTATCACTTAAACATGGATACCATGTGGCCCCAAATGATGTGTGGCTTAGATGCATTGTTACTACTTAGACACCGCTAATGTTTATTGCTTATATAGGTTGATATCTTAGACAATGATACTAAACTTATTGGTTTAACTTAGGTAGTTATTGATGTTATTTCTTAGATATTGAGGATGTTGGACAATTGATTTTGTGGATACATGGTGATCCTTAGACCTTAAATATTATTATTTGATGACAGTTTATATGGTAATAATCAATTTTTGGTGACAGAAAGGATCAATCATGGTGTTGATGTTGATATTATTAGTTTTGTGCCAATGTTGTGATTGCAGATATATGAACCACTATCATACTCGGTTGAATAATTTCAATTCCCGCACTAATGCCTCTTAGATGTTAGGAACGTCTCGACTACTCTAAATGATATTGTTGGATTATGCTCACATGGCTTGAGGGATCCTCAAGCCTAGTCGAAACCTTAGGATAAAATTTGGGGGGGAATTATTTTAAAAACATTACAATAATTTTAATCCTAAATTTTATCCTTTGGAGTTAGTGATGTGACAAAGAGGTATTTTCATGGGACTTGGGTGCTCATAATTTCCATATCTTCCTAAGGATCCCATTTAAAGGGTTGAGTAGGACCTTGGTTGCATGGGATGGGGAATGGGGAATAATGTTATTTATTTTATGATTTATTGGTCTAAATGCAAGCTTGATTATTGCTAGTGGCTATATGCCATAATTGACTCCATCAATACCCTATTAGTTGCACTTCACAGAGGAGGCATTAGATATCATGAGCAATACAAGATCTATATCCTTGGTCTAGTTAGCATGGAAATTGGTTGGATGTGCCTTGATTACATTTTCCCCTTGGTTTTGGGTGGAATTTGACTTGATGAGTGAGTTGTAAGTTTTCCATGATTTTCCTTGCCCTTGATTGCTTGGCTTGAGGACCCTGTTTAGGGGGTACCTTTGAGACATCAAAAATATGTTGGTTGTGAGGAAAATGTCCATGACATATGTAGGCTAGCATAGATTATCATTTTTATGGTGACATTGTTTAAATATTAACTCTAACTTAGATAAATTTACTAGTTAGATATATAATAAGATTAGAGTAGAGTAACCCTTAAGCAATTTAGTCATTATTATTATATACATAATGCATTTCATTTTAATGTGCTCTAAATTATGATGATTTGTTGGATGTCCTCCATAGTTTTATAATATAATCACATCATATATTATGTGATTTCATTGTGAATCTGAATTCTTTCTCTAAAACATTTAAGAATAAAGTAATCTTACATGTTAAAAATGTTTGAATACAATATCATATATTCATTTTATTAGAGAATAATTAATACTTATGTAAAAAGGAATTTAGAGTAGATTCATAGAAATGTATGTTTATATTAGGTGATTTGATTGTGAAGCTAAATTCATTATCTTTATAAACAAAGTAATCATATTTATGACGTGTGTTATAAGATGTGTTGTGATTCTTCATAGTTATCCTCAACTTAATATAATGCCCAAGATTCGATAGGTTAAGGAGGAAGATATTATCAAGGATCGACCTTGGTCTTACTTTGATGGGGTTGTGCAATTAGATCAAGGATCATGTTGATATGGGGGAGTTTTACACATGATAAACAAAAAAAATCATTCAAGGTCGGTCTAGGAGGTGGAACAAACAATTGTGCAGAATGTTATGCTCTAAAATTGCTCTTATTACTTGTTGTGGAGAACAATCTCAAATTTTTGCAGGTCTTTAGGGACACAAATATTGTTATTGACTGGTTAACGGAGGTAAATTCTTTTCATAACATATTCCCGCAACCTCTAATTTAGGAGATCAAAATCCTAAAGAATCGAATGGAGGAAATTACATTCTTTCATGTGATGAGGGTGTTGGTTTATCCAGCAATACTGAGAGGGGGGGGTGAATAAGTATTGCCTTCTTTTTCCTTTAATTAAAACAATTAGTATTTAAACAATGTATACTATGAATCAAACAAGCAAGGACAGAGAATTTTATCGTGGAAACCTCAAAGAGCAAACCACAAAATCAAACTTATTAATAAAATTATTTCTACAAAATTATTTTTCTGCTGCAACGGAAAGGATGCTTCAACATCCGAGTTTTTTTTTTTGCACCAACATATAAGGATGTTGCAACACCCTTGTTTTCCAGTTGCTACTAGAAGGAGGCTACAACCTCCTTGACAGGATTTGACCTGCCACTAGCACCACGCAGCTTCCCTGATATTTATAACTTCTTGATTTTCTACTTGATTCATCAATTCTGGAAACGCTTCATGCTGTTGGTCTCTCCCTTTCTTTATGTTGTTGGTATATGCCTTTCTTTATGTTGTTGCGTTTTGCATTGTAGATACATATTTCTTCTAATTCAAAACTTCATTTAAATACCTCATTCATCCATAGGAACATTCCTCTTCAAGCATCATGCCTTTTCAACATCATATCCTTTCACTAAACAATTACATTTCAGTTTAATAAATAATAGATATTTGTTTGCTTTGATAATTATATTTAATTAATTAATATCGACATCTCTTCCTCTTCTTGTGCGGGCATGTCTTCCTTCTTGCGGACATCAATGCCAATATTCAACATTCTCCCCCTTTGGCATTGATGGAAACACCAAAAATAGTCTCCCCCTTTGACAACAATGACAAAATCCTCCTTTTGACAGCTCCCCCTGTCAACATGTCTCCCCCTGACAAAGTATTTTCTTCTTTTTATCTACTGTAAAGAGATTACTCCCAATTTTTGTCTAAGATACTCAAAAGCTTCTTTGGGTAATGGCTTAGTGAAGATATCAGCTATCTATTCCTTTGTATCAATACATTCCATTTTGACAACCTTTTGTGACACTTGATCTCTTAGAAAGTGATATTTTATTGGAATGTGCTTAGTCTTAGAGTGCATGAAAGGATTTTTTGATATGTTTATGGAACTGGTATTGTCACAGTTTATCACTATGGGATGTTCATACTTAACAAGTATGTCTTACAATGTCTGCATCATCCAAATGACTTGAGTACAACATAATGCAGCAGCAATATATTCGGCTTCTGCTATAGATAGTGCAATGGAAGATTGTTTCTTTCTTAGCCATGATACCAAATAGTCTCCCAAGTAGAATGTTGCTCCACTGGTACTCTTTCGGTCATCAACACCTCCTGCCCAATCTGCATCAGTGAAGGTAATATTTCAAAGGTACTATTTGAAAGGTACTATGGTACCCAAAAGGCCAAGGCTTTGGGTACCTTTCAAATATTTGAAAATTATTTTTATTGTTGTTACATGTGTTTCTTTGGGGTCTGATTGTAATCTAGCAACCAATCCTACAACTTGCATCACATCTAGTCTTGTAGTTGTCACATATAGCAGACTACCTATCATAAATCTGTACATAGCATGATCCACTTCCAAATATTCATCATCCTTGCTTAACTTACAGCCAGTGATCATGGGGGTACTAACAGGCTTGGAATCTTCCATCTTAAAAATTTTTAGCATCTCTTTAATGTACTTGGTTTGAGAAATGAAAATCCCTTTGTTTGATTGAGTGACTTGTAATCCTAAGAAGAATGTTAGTTCTCCCAACAGATACATTTCAAATTATTTCTTTATATCTAAAGCAAAAAATTTACACTTAGGACTTGTAGATCACTTCCAAATATGATATCATCTACATAGACAACAATGATCATATTCTCATTTTCAAATTTTATGTAGAGATTACTATCAATGGCCCCTCTTATGTATCCTTGTTGTTTCAAGTAGTTGTCAAGTCTTGAAAACCATGCCCTTAGATCTTGTTTGAGACCATAGAGTGCCCTTTCTAATTTGCAAATATAATCTCTATTTTCTGATAAGAGAAAACCTTCATGTTGTTCAATGTAGATTTATTCTTCAAGATTTCCATTTAGAAATGCAGATTTAACATCCATTTGATATACTTTGAAATTTTTGTAACATGCAAAAGCTAAGAATATCCTGATTGCTTCAAGTCTTGCTACAGGGGCAAATGTTTCTTCAAAGTCAATACCTTCCACCTGAGCATATCCCTTGCATACTAGTCTGGCCTTGCTTCTTATTAATTTACCATATTCATTTAACTTGTTCTTGAAAATCCACTTGGTCCCAATCACATTCTTGTCTTTAGGTCTTGGTACAATTTCCCAGTTTGGTTCTTCTCTATTTGGTCCAGATCCTCATTCATAGCTTTGATCCAATCACCACTTTTGCTAGCTTTTGCAAATGTTTTAGGCTCTACTAGCGAAAGTAGTGCTTGTTCTTGATCATATATTAACCTTCTTCTTGTTTGAACTCCAGTACTTATGTCTCCAATAACTTGACTTTCAGGATGATCTCTTTGAATTCTTCTTGATGGTTCTCTTGTATCGGGTCTTGGAGAATCTTCTTTGTTATTTTCGTGAGATACCTCATCTTCCTTTTCTTCCTACTCAATTTCTTCTTCATCTTGTGAATCCTATTTCCTTTGTGAGTCTTCTTCGTCCTTATCATTATTTTTTATCTCATCATCTTGAGTTCTAATACTTCTTGGATTCATGTCATCTATTCTTACTTATGCACTCTCTATGATCTTGTGTAGTCTTTGATTGTAACATATATATGGTTTCTTGGTGGATGAATATCCTAGAAATATTCCTTCATTGGTTTTGGAGTTAAACTTACCAAGATCATCCGCATTCCACTTTATGTTTCACTTACTACCAAACACTCTGAAATATTTGACAAAGGAAGGTCTTCCATATCATAGCTCATAAGGAGTCTTGTCATGATTTACTCTGATTTTTCCTCTATTAAGTACATAGACAGCTATATATACTGCTTCTCTCCAATATGCATCTGAAATTTTTGCTTCGTTAAGCATAGTTCTGGTTGATTCTTGGACTAGCCTATTTTTTCTTTCCACAATGCCATTTTGTTGAGGATTCCTTGGAGCTGAAAATTGTCTTTTAATTCCATGGGTTTCACAAAACTCATTGAATTCGTTTGAGGTAAACTCTCCTCCATTATCTGACCTTAAACATTTTATTTTCAAATTTGTCTCATTCTCAACCATTGCTTTAAAAATGTAAACTTCTCAAAAGATTCTGATTTTTCTTTGAATAATGTCACCCAAGTCATCCTTTTAGAATCATCAATGAACAACATGAAATAGGATTCTCCTTGCAATCTTTTAGTTCTTGTTGGTCCACAAAGATCAGTGTGAACTAATTTCAATGGCTGTGAGGATGTATATTACTTGATTATGAAGCTGGCTTTAGTTTGTTTCCCATGTTGACAATGTTTACAAATTGAATTTTGAGGCTTCACAATCTTTAGAAAACCTCTTACAACTTCCTTCTTGCTCACCTTTCTAAAATTTTCAAAATTCAAGTGTCCCATCCTTCTATGCCATAGCCAACTTTCATCAAGCAGTCTCATGTGGCATTGCTCTTCAATTTCTAGGATGTATACATTACTTGAATTCCTTACAGCAGTCCCATTAAGTTTTCATGATTTATTCTTCCTGATTTCACATTTCTCGGAATCAAATATGCAGATGTGGCCTTGATCAATTGTTTGACTCACACTGAGAAGATTAGGCTTTAAGTCTTCTACTAGCAACACATTTTCAACTCTGATTTTATTTATGATAGCAACTGTACCTTTTCCAATTATCTAAGAGGACATATTGTCTCCAAAATTAACTTTTACCTTTTGAACTCTTTTTAGGATTATTAACTTGTTTGGATCAGAGGCCTGGGAACTACCAATGAGGTATGACTCCAAAGTGTCTAGTGTAGAATATTGAGATGATCTTGACTTTCTAACAATGGATGATTTACAATGGATGAATCTTCACTGCCTATGAGATGAGAACATAACCGAATAAACCATCAAGAAAGAGGAAGCATTCAAAGCCACTAAAGAGTCAAAGAAATCTGAAACATTACCCAAAAACCACTCTGAGAACATAGATGATGAAGAATCTCTTTTCATCAAGAAACTTGAGAAAGGTATTGGTAAGTACGAAGGAAAGCTACCCTTCAAATGCTTTAACTGTGGAAGAATTGGGAATTTTGCATCAAAATGTCCCTATCCAAAACAAGATGACAATGATGATAGAGAAACCTCTAAGAAATTCAAGAAGAACACTGCAACAAACAAAAAGAAGTTTAATGGGAAGAAGAAGCTCTTTTACACTATGGAAGATAGTGAAGATGAAGAAGAAGAAGATGAGGAAACTGAAATTCTATTCATGGGAATAGAAACCCAGGCTCTAGAGGATGAATCAGATGTGGACGGAGAGGTGGACCTAAAGGCAGAACTCATAAGTGTTCTTGAAGAATTGAGAAAAAAGTAAAAGGAAGATTAAATGTTTAAGAACACAACTAGATAATCATGAAGAGGAACAAAAGACAAGAGATGAGGAGTCAAGTCAAATAATTGTAGATCTGAAGATCCATCTCTAAGAGGCTAAGAAGATTGAAGAGAACTTAGAATTGCAGCTCAAAGAAAGAATGCACGAATTTGAAAGACTTGAAGCAGAGAATATTCAGCTTAAAAAGAAACTTTATGAGAAATCTATTAAAACAAAAGTTGAGCAGAGATCGAAGACTTTAGATGACATCCTAAGTGCCCAAATACCATCAAGTGAAAAAACTGGGTTAGGATATAACAAAAAGAGTTATGTTGTTTCACTTATGAGTCCAACCAAAACAAGGGATAGTCAAAAATCTGCAATGTTTTCCTCTTCTTTCATTTTTAAACTTTCGAATTGTCCTTTGTATGTCTAGAGTTCGGATTTTTTTACTTTGGTAGCTCCTTCATACACATTTTTTAATTTGTCCCAATCATCTTTGGCTGTCTTACATTGCATGACTTTGAAAAACACTGAATTTGACAGTCCATTCAAAATTGCATTCAATGCTTTTGCATTAGCTTCATATTTATCTTGTTCATCTTTATATGTCGGTGGAATGGCTGGTATTTTATAACCCTTTTTAGCAGAAATGACAGAACTCAAAATCACTTTTATTGATCGCAGGCCACTTCAAGGGGGAAACCTCCTTTGAGCAAGCTCAATACAAATAACTTCACGGTACCTTCATTGGTCTCAACACAAACTTATATACTAAGTCTAGGCGCCAATACCATGGGTCAATACTATTTGTCAATACAAACCATGGGCCAATACAAAATATGGATCAACAATTACTATGGGACAACTTACAAAGCATATGCATCCAACAACAATAATACAAACTATGGATCAACAAATACTACAGGACGACTTACAAAGCATATGCGTCCAACAACAATATACTAACAAAGTAAATAGAAGGGTTGACATGGGTTCCTAACATCCCCTCTCCCTTAGAAAAAGCTTTGTCCTCAAAGCTTTAGATGTGGAAATTGATGCAGAATCTGAAGGAGTGGTTCTCCTGTAGCATCCTCGGGTTGCATTCCGGACCACTGACGCCTTTTGAGTTTCAGGGAGGATTGCTTGGAGGTTGTAGATGAAGAAGGACCATATCAGTTGCGTGAAAAGTGCGCTCAGAACGGTGTTGATCGGCTTATTATTTCAGTCGAATTCTTGCCATGTGAAGATTGTCTTGCAGAATGAGAAGAATCTGATCACAGTTTCGGAGAACCAAGTCAATTGCCTAAATTGGGGAGCTGTTGAGCGTGTATGGAAGAAGAACTAGCGGTGCCTGTCCATAAACTAATTCATATGGTGTCCTTTTAGATGTGGTATTGTACCACTTGAGCACTTCCAGGAAATCCATAGAAATAGCTGTCCACATCTGTGTAGGGATGGGAAAGGGTTCGAGCAGTCCCGAAAGGAGTGTCGTTTCACCCTTGTTGACCTGGCAAGTATCACAATCAACCACCATTTGGTGAATTTTCATTTTCAGTCCCTGCCAAAAGAAGTTACATTGTTCTCGGTCATAGGTTTTGAGGAACCCTGAGTGCCCTACCGATGAAGAAGCATGGAGTTCATAGAAGAGATAGCCCTGTTGAACATATTGCAACCAATTTGGAACAAGCAGAGAAATAGATGTAAGAGAAACAGGGTCATCAAATTGGTGAGAAGGAGCATCTACCACCATATTATCCTTACCCTTCTTGTAAGTGATCGCATAGTCATAACCCATGAGTTGGATAACCAATTTCCGGTGTGCTGGTGAGGAGACCCGTTGTTCCAGAAAATGTTCCAGACTCTGGAGATCAGTCTTGATACATAAATAATTTCCTAGTAGGTATGGCTGCCACTTCTGTACTGCATGCAAAATAGCCATCATGTCCTGCTGAGATGTCGATGCGGCTAAATTCTTACCGGAAAGGTCTCTTGAAGGCGACAAGCCCACTGGTTCAGTAAAGACACCTGCATATCTATCCAAGGAAGTAGGGGAGACCGTTGATGGGTGCATCTGATGGAATGTAGTTGAGCGATGACACCATGTGAATTCTTCTTAAGGATCTTTTCCAGGTGATGTGAACTAATGATGCGAAGAGACCCTTGTTGTAAGCCCTTAAATTTGTGTTGTTTCCCATGACTGAAAACTGCATCCAAAGATCAGCAAAATGCCATAAGATGGGGCCAAGTGTGCGTAACCATTGAACGCCCAAAACCACATCACATCTGCCTAGGGACAAGGAAAACATGTCAGAGCACAGGTTATAATATTCGAGAGAGATAAGCACATCGTGACACTTCCCCTTGCAAGGTAAGGTGCCCCCATTAGCAACCATGACTTCAAAGTTGGAGCAAGGATGGGCAAAACAATCATCCTGTTTAGCGATCCGAGGGTCAATGAAGTTATGAGTGCTACCAGAATCAATGAGTATTGTAAGAGGAAGCTTCTTGAAGTAACCCCTGACCCGCATTGTTTGGGGGGTGGTGACGCCGGATAAAGCATGGAGAGATATCTCTGGTTGTTCATCCTAAGATGGGGGGTCAATCGGTGACTCTTGAATGTCAACCTGATCATCCATTGTATCTGGAGTTTCTTCACCAATTTTATAGGCAGGAAAAGAATCCATATCCAAGAGATAGAGCTTTTGTTGAACACATCTATGTCCCTGAGTGAATTTCTCATCACAATTATAACAAAGCCATGTTTCTCTATGTGCCCGCATCTCTATTTCAGACAAATGCTTGATAGAAGTTGGTTGAGGAGCTAGCGAGATGGGAGGTCGTTGAGAACCCATATTTCGGAAGGGAACAAAAGTGGGTTTGGAGCGTTGTTGGGCTGCAATCTTGTCTTCTTCCAACTTAGCCAACCCTAGGACTTCCATCATTATGTTGGGACAGAACATTTTAACCTCTGAACGGATTTCATCCTTAAGACCACTAATAAAACAACTCCTGTAGGATTCATCAGACAATCCTTCTATGTGATTGGCTAGTTTCTCAAATTCTGTCTGATACTCTCTCACAGTGCCAATTTGACGAAGTTTAGTGAGTGCTCCGATGAAGTCATCAAAAGCACTAGGACCAAATCATTGCAAAAGGAGTTGGAAAAAATCTGTCCATTTTGGCTCGTCATGAGCCTTGATGTACCAACCGTACCATTGAAGGGATTACTATTCCAAATGAAAGGATGCAAGTGGAACTTTTTGGACATCAAAAGTATTATGCAGACTGAAATACTGTTCTGCATGATAGATCCATCCAGTCGGATCAATACCATTGAAGCGAGGAAATTCAAGCTTCGGACCACAGAAATTGCTGGAAGAAGAGAACCCATTGGCTGCAGATTCTGATTCTTGTTGTCGGTTATTGTTCATGGCTGAATGTTGAAGATGGAGGCTGATAAATTTTTCATCCAGATCTTGGAGTTTGGTTTGGATGGATGCAAGTGCTTCCTCCATGGTTTTTGCTCCTGCGCGGGTGACAACCATAACCAGGAGTTTTTTTTTTTTTTTGGGGAGGGGGGAATGGATAGAAAAACACAAACAAAAGCCTATTTAGTAAAGGGAAATTTGGATTTGGGAAAAACTCGGATGGGTAATTGGGGTTTGACTAGGTTCTGGACACTTTCTAATGGACAGGGAAACAAAAAATGGGGATTTCAGAAGTGGGGTGAAAGAATGAGAAAATTTGTTAAAGAGGGACAAAGAAGCAGAAATAGGGAATGAACATGGTGGCAAAATTTGGAGGCGAGTGGGTGAACATTGAAGAAGTTATGGCAAACCCTAAAAATAGACAAATGTGAGATTTCTGACTTTAGGAAGTAGAATTTGGGATAGGGTCCTCAGGAATGAAATATGCATAATGGGATTGCAGGGGTGTCCGGAAAGTTTCAAGGGAAATGGAGTTAAAACAAGGGAGATATGGTGAAAAGGGAGATAGGGAGGGTTCAGAAAGGGATCTGTAATGGCGCGGAAGGGATCAAAACAATTGGATCTGAAACGACGCGGAAAGGATTGAAAACGACTGGATCTGAAATGAATTTCAGAAGAGATCTGAAACAGCTGGATCTGAAACGGCTTTCAGAACAGATCTGAAATGGCTTTCAGAATAGATCTGAAATGGTTGGATCTGGAACGGCTTGGAATGGATCTGAAATGGTGCAGAAGTGATCGGCAACAGTTCAGCTGAAAATAGATATGGACCCCAAGTATGTGCGGCTTCCTATCAGTTCAGGTGATTCACTCGGCCACCAATGTTGTCTGACGGCTTGCGTATTGGGGCAGGACCCCTCACTCCACGGCTCAGGTAAAACTGATAATCGCTTTGCCACAAACGACAGCTCTTGGTTTACCTTACGAGTGGGAACTAGTCTATCAGGTAGGGGTCGTTGCCCTTTTCGCTGGCAGGTCCTCTCAATGGGCCAGCTACTTTGAGGTTCCTGTGGTACTCCTCACAATGAGTTTTAGGGATTATTCCCAAGTACTTCCCACAGTTAAGCGGATAGGGATTATTCCCAGATCCAAAGATGCAACAGATCGAAAAAAAAATTTGGCAAAAATTTCACCCAGCGAGCCCAAGAAAGTGCTCTGATACCAGATGTGAAGAACCTACAACAATTGATTAATGAAAAGACACGAAATAGCAGAAATGACAGAACTCAAAATCACTTTTATTAATTGCAGGCCACTTTGAGGGGGCAACCTCCTTTGAGCAAGCTCAATACAAATAACTTCACGGTACCTTCATTGGTCTCAACACAAACTTATATACTAATTCTAGGTGCCAATACCATGGGTCAATACCATGTGTCAATACAAACCATGGGCCAATACAAAATATGGATCAACAATTACTACGGAACGACTTAGAAAGCATATGCGTCCAACAACAATAATACAAACTATGGATCAACAAATACTACGGGACGACTTAAAAAGCATATGCGTCCAACAACAATATACTAAAAAAGTAAATAGAAGGGTTGACATGGGTTCCTAACACTTCCTTCCATTGATTAAACTATAGTGAAGGATCCAGCTCTGATACCAATTGTTGGTTTATCTAGCAATACTGAGAGGGGAGTGAATCAGTACTGCCTTCTTTTTCCTTTAATTAAAAAAATTAGTATTTAAACAATGTATACTATGAATCAAACAAGCAAGGACAGATAATTTTATCGTGGAAACCTCAAAGAGAAAACCACAAAATCAAACTTATTAATAAAATTATTTCTACAAAGGTATTTTTCTGCTGCAACGGAAATGATGCTTCAACATTCGAGTTTTTTTTTTGCACCAACATATAAGGATGCTGCAACACCCTTGTTTTCTAGCTGCTACTGGAAGGAGGCTACAACCTCCTTGACAGGCTTCGATCTACCACTAGCACCACCCAGCTTCCCTAATATTTATAACTTCCTGATTTTCTACTTGATTCATCATTTCTGGAAATGCTCTCCCTTTCTTTATATTGTTGGTCTCTCCCTTTCTTTATGTTGTTTCGTTCTGTATTGTAGAGACATCTTTCTTCTATTTCGAAACTTCATTTAAATACCTCATTCATCCATAGGAATGTGCCTCTTCAAGCATCATGCCTTTTCAACATCGTATCCTTTCAATAAACAATTAAATTTCAGTTTAATAAATAATAGATATTTGTTTGCTTTGATAATTATATTTAATTAATTAATCTCAACATTTCTTCATCTTCTTGTGCGGGCATGTCTTCCTTCTTGCGGAAATCAATGCCAATATTCAACAAAGTAATTCTTTATCTTTATAAACAAAGTAATCATATTTATGACGTGTGTTATAAGATGTGTTTTGATTCTTTATAGTTATCCTCAACCTAATATAATACCCAAGATTCGATAGGTTAAGGAGGAACAGATTATCAAGGATCGACCTTGGTCTTACTTTGATGGGGTTGTGCAATTAGATCGGGGATCCTGTTGAGCTGGGGGAGTTTTACACATGATAAAAAAAAAATCCTTCAAGGTTGGTCTAGGAGGTGGAACAAACAATTGTGCAGAATGTTATGCTCTAAAATTGCTCTTATTACTTGTTGTGGAGAACAATATCAAATTTTTGCAGGTATTTGGGGACGCAAAGATTGTGATTGACTGGTTAACGGAGGTAAAGTCTTGTAATAACATATTCTTGCAACCTCTAATTTAGGAGATCAAAATCCTAACGAATCGAATGGAGGAAATTACATTCTTTCATGTGATGAAGGAAAGGAATTTTGAAGTGGATATATTATCCAAGGATGGTGTCAATCTAGGAAAGGGTACTCGGTGGATAATTTCTGAAGAGCTCGAAGGAACTACTACAGAAACTACTCGCCTTGAAGATGTCAACTTTTAATATCAAGCTAGGGTGGGATCTTGGATACTCGTTGATGCAGATATGCTTCTGAATTTTTTTGTGAAATTGACATAAGTGAACCTTCTAGTTTGATGGTTGTTATCTGTCATAAGGAAATGCCTTTATAAATCTTATACATATGCAATGACATTGAATGTTGGCTCGAAATCCTATACTGATGTTTTGGTATGTTTTTAGTTGATACTACAAAGTATTTATGAACCAGATACTTACATACAAAGATCTATTTTATTATGGAGAATCTGCCACACATGTCGTAAATGCTTATATGCAAGAACTTGTTTTTTATAATATGTCATGTTATAAAGATTGGAAGAATCGAACACACAAGCAATGAATGGTTATGTAAATTGTTTAAGCTTTGGATTTGCAGCTGAGGTTTAAGAAGCTATGTGTTTTTTTCTCGGCGCTTAAAAGTCTTTTCTAGACAATTATTTTAATTTTTGAATTTGGAGGAGTCAAAGAGGCATGCAAAGAATGTAACCTTTGTTTTACTAATACCAGGTTTATGATTTTTTATTTTTTTACTGGAAAAAAAAATAATCATATACTTTGAAAAGATTGAATACCATACTTTTATTATTTTATTAAAGAATAATTAATGTTGATGGTAGAAAATAATAGAATTTAGAAATTTTGTAATACAGGTATAGAATAAAACCTTCCAACATTTTTTTTCCAGATAAAAAACAAACCACAACTTTATTGCATTTTTTAGATGTTATTTAAAGCATAAACACATGAATTCAAGTTTGAAGACGTACAATCTTGAGACTTACAAAATTTTATCCAGATAAAACTTACAATTCATTCTCACATATCATCATCATAAAAATAAAATATACACAAGTATTGAATTATCCAAACATGAAACCAAAAATGTATTCCTTCTAATCCTCTATGGTGTGGCTAAATCACATCTTCAGGTCATTATAACATTGAAATGTCACTGCCCACTCTACTTTACATTACATTCCCAAAAATCATCAAAAATAAACACTATCTTGAGGAGAAGCAGGCATAGGTCCTGCATGATTCGGCTCTATATCAAGCCTGGTATCCTCCACTTTTTTGCAATGTTTCTTTATACCTTACAACAAAATCCACAAAAACTGAAACTAAATTGATGATATTACTGATAAAAATATTATCTCTTAATGCCATTTACCTTCTCTATAAGATGCCATCTATTATGATCCAAGAGTGAGCCCTCTTTTGACAGACCGTCTGTGATTTCATTTCTCTTTCTATATATATGGGTGAAAGACAGATCCTCTAAAGAGGTTCTCAATATTATAACTTCCCGTGAAACCTGTTTCAGAATATTGTTATGACATGCTTTTTCTCCTTGTATCCATTGAATTATCGTTAATGCATCTCCAAATATCTACAAGCCTTTTAGGGTTTTTTCCACCGCCAATACCAGTACTATCCATAAATCTTTTAGTTATACCAAAGTGTTTGATCCATATCCTAAGTATGCTTTGAATTCCAGGATATGATTTTCTAAAAATATAATAACCCTCCAGTCCCACAAACCGACAGATTACCCTGTGTTGCTCCATCGAAGAAGACCCACTGTCTCTCTTTATTAATATTTTATGGAACAATGGTCCTGAAGACTGCTTTTGGGTATACTTGTGCAAAATTTCTCAATATAGAAATGATTTTGAATGCAAAATAAGAAGGAGGAAGCATCTTATCTTAAAAAATACTATAATTCCTTACCATCCATATTTGCCAAACAATGATCAGAGGAAGCGCCTTGAAGTCTTTTAAGTCTGGATTAAGATACCATAACCTTAAGCAATTTGCTATTGAATTACCTTTCCACAAAACTCTTACCTTCAGTAATGACTGCACCTCTTTCCATACTTGCATTGAAAAAGCACACTCCACAATTAAATGGAAATTTGATTCCTCATTGTTTTTGCAAAGGATACAAAATCCTGGATTGATTTTCCTTCGTCTTTTCATATTGTCCCATGTTAAATCCTTGTTGCATAATAAAAAACACACTAGAATATTTTCCTCAAGAGTGGACATTAAACTTCTAGGTCAATCGCCACCACCATCTAAATTATCATCGATTCCCCGATTCAACAGAACGCCATAACCTTGTTTTGGATTATAGTGACCATGCGGATCTCCCAACCAGGCCAACGAGTCATTCTCAAGGGAAAGATGAATATGGATTTTAGAAATTAATGCAACGAACTGATCCCATATGTCTCTATCTTCACGTCTAAACCCCATCCTATCAGCAGACATCCATCCTTGTCCTAAAAGGGAATTTGAATTGTCTTCTACGATATGATTTAATCTTATAACTCCTTGCCATATAAGATGATTGATCATATGCTGTAGAAGTCTATGGACTGAATTACTTCCAATCCAAGCATCTTCACCAACTTTGACTAGCTGACCATTTCCTACTGTCCATCCTCGAATGTTCTCGATTAGATCAAAAGATAATATTGTCGCCTTCCAGAAAGGAGAAACATTAAGGATGGATTTTGATGGATTACGATCCATTCCAAAATAGGGCTAGGAGCTATATATTTTTGATATACTGATTGGAACCATTGACCATTACCATTAATTAAATTCCAAACAGATTTAGCTGCCAGATCCTTTGAAAATGCAGATATGTTTTGTTCTCCCCAACCCCCATTGTTTTGGGTAAAGCTATTTTTTTCCAGTTTAACCAAACTGTTCTTTTATGCTCCGCCCTTCCTAACTAGAAAAATTGAAATGAAATTTTCCTTATCTTATCAAGGATACCTCTGGGAATATAGGTCAGGCTAGACCAAAACAGTGTCATAGCTTCTAAAAATGACTTAAGCAGAACTAGTCTTCCACCTTTCGATAACCATCTCATTCACCAAATAGATATACGCTTCTCACATTTTTCCAGCAACCACATCCAGTATTTTATTCCATAGGCTATAGGCTT
This sequence comes from Larix kaempferi, assembly GCA_027924585.1. Taxonomy (NCBI): domain Eukaryota; kingdom Viridiplantae; phylum Streptophyta; class Pinopsida; order Pinales; family Pinaceae; genus Larix; species Larix kaempferi. The sequence continues at coordinate 4,448,599 of BSBM01000301.1, read as the reverse complement.
CAGGATAAACCCCAAATATTTCAATCCTTTGTCAAAGTTAGAAACAATATAGGGAAAAAATTTATAATAATTCTCCATGGTCTGATTATCTAAACCTTCACTGTAAATAAAGGGTTTTTGAATGTTTATCTTCATCCATGTACCTTTACAAAACAAACACAGAAAAGAATCCATCATTCTAACTCTTTTATGGATCCATCACAAAATGGCCAAATTTCATCTACGAACAAGATATGAGTAAGCTGAAAATTTCCTCCTAAGCACACTCCCTTAATATATATTGAGCCTCTAGTTGATAATAAAAGACTGCTCAGTTCATCTTCTACTAGAAGAAAAAGGAGAGGTTCCAAATGGAATCCTTGATAAATACCCCTCGAGGCTCTAAAGAAAAAAGGTGCAGCTCCATTGATTAGTATTGCAAAGGATACAAAAGACATGCAACTCATTACCCATCTTATAAAAGGAACAAAAAAACCACATATGAGGCAAGATCAAACTCATATAAACCCAACCTACACGGTCATAAGCTTTTGAAAGGTCTATTTTTATAACAATAGCTTTTAATTTTTTGGTTATGATAGAGTGAATTCCTTCTTGAGCAACCCCTACAGCCTCATGAATTTGCCTCTTTGGTAAAAACCCATGTTGGTTACTTGAAATAGATTCTACTAGGAAAGGTTTAATTATGCATGTTATTACTTTTGCAATAACCTTGTAGATGGTATTGCATAGAGAAATCAGTCTAAAATCCGCAAAATATGTCGTATTATCGTTCTTTGGAATTAATGTTAAGAACATAAAGTTGAAAGTTTCCAAGATCTTATTGCTTTGTCGGGACTCTTCTACAACTCGAAGAAGGTCGAATTTCAAAACATCAAAGAGACTAATAAAAACCTCCACATAATTCCGTTTGGACATGGAATTTTTTCTTTTTTAAGTTGATGAAGCACTTATTCCAATTCCTTCAAAGAAACCTCCTCCATCAATATGTTGTTGTCTCCATCCTTAATTGTAGAAGGAACCATCTAACAAATTTTTATTGCTTCCTCTAAATAATCGTTCTCATCTGCTTTGAAAATTTTCTCAAAGAAATTAATACCAACTAACGAAATATCCTCAAAAATACTAACTTCATCCACTTCTCCATTTCCTACTTTCTAGATCGAATTTCCGATTCTCCTATGGTTTGCATAATGATGGAAAAATTTTGTATTCTCGTCTCCTTTCTACATCCAAAGTGCTATTTTTCTTAACCTTAAATCAGTTTCTTTGTAGTCCAATATCTTCTACTTCTGATCTTCCAAATTAACCAGTAATTCCTTTTTAGAATCTTCTGAGAGGAATCCCAATCCTTCTGCATCATTAAGGTCCTTCATTTTACTTTCAATATCTTTTATCTTTTTTTCCTTATGCTTTCTCATTTCTATGGACCATTTGGAAGATAAATCTTTGATTTTTTTTCCATATCTTCTTCAAATTGAATAGCTATTGATTCTACCTTATTGCAGTCAAAAGGAACCCAAGATGCTAAGAGCATATTTACAAAAGAGTTATCATTCATCCAAATGGAATTAAATTTAAAAGGTGCTCGAGGCTCAGGACCAGAGCCTTCCAATTCTAGTACTATAGGAAGGTGATGAGAGTCTCCTCCTACTCCAACCTATTGATGAATTCTCATTGGCATTTCCATCAAATATTCATGAATGAAGAACCTATCGATTCTCTTGCCTACTCTGGCTTGTCCCACTCTCCGATTACTCCAAGTGGGACTTATTTTTACAGGATTAATATCTATAATATTCCCCTCTTCCAATTTTTCATAAAAAAAGTTGAACATACAGTCTATCTGTGTTGCTTGCCCCCAATCTTTAGAATCCCCCAAAGAGAAATTTAGGTCACCATCCAATATGAGAGATCTATGATTTACCACCTCTTTTTTTAATAAAGAATCCAAAAAATAATATACACAATATTGATACAGGCCATTTATGTTCAAGTAGAGAAACTATCAATTAAATTCATAAGAAAAAAGATTAAGACCCAATCCCAAGTCTATTGACCAATCATTCAGACACTTCATTCTCGAACTGTTCCAACTAGAAATTAAACCACCTGATTTTCCTTTCGAATCAACGAAACTAAACTCCCATTCTGACATCAACTTATGAATATCACTAGAAATCTTATCCTCGTCCCCCATTAATTCTTGTAGAAAGAGAACATATGGCTTAGAGAATTCAACCATATGCTTGATTGCTAGTTTTTTAGGCAAACTAGCTAACCATCTACAGTTTAAAGAAACTAAAATCATTTAAAACCAACTGTGGGAGTCTCTACTTCTCTAAGCACTCCAATTATAGACCTATGTGATCCTTCTGCTACTTCCCATAAGGCTTTCTCCTGCGCTTTTTGTAAAGTTGACTTCCTACCTTTATGAACCGACTTTTTTACTTCTAGGTTTAACCCTAATCCACCAGTATAAAAAATAGCCATATCTCCCACATCCCCTTTAGATATTAGATTGTATCTATTGGAATCCTCCTCCTCTTCTCTTATGTATTTTGGTTTTACAATCAAATTCCTCTCTGGAGAAAATAAGTTTGAGGAATACTTCTTAATAGAACCTTTAGTCTTCCCTATAAACTTTGATAAAGGTTCCTTAATTTTTAGAACTGAAGAAAGATCCTTTAAAAATAGAGGAATGAGGTATTTTAAAAGCATACATGTTGAATGAGCCTCTTTCGAATATTTCACATGGAATTCTTTTGGAATTGGCTCTCCTTCGATACGCCTCTCCACAACAACTTGAACATCTAGATCTTCTTCATCATGATAATCAGGCAAGCCTAATTTTTCATCATTCTGTTTAGGACTCATAATATTCATGATAGCCCCACAATTTTTCACACCCTAAAACTCCTTTCCTCTTATCATCTTTGACGAATTATGGCTTAAATAAGTTTCTTCATTGTTTATAATAGTTCTCATTTTTTCCTTTAAAGATTCAGACTTCTTCCAAATATTCCTTTTGAATTGGCTTAAGGAATCCACTTACCATATGACCATAGTTGAGACACTTGTTACATCTAAATGGAACTCCCTGATAGTCTAAGGCTTGGACATAAGTATTTGCCTTTCTGTAAAAAAATATTCTCAACCAAACCTTCCCTTAAATCCAAAACGACCAAAACTTTTAGCTACCGTTAGCCTCCCAAAGTTCAAGAATGACATATCTGCTTATTTAAAAGAACCCAAAGAGTTACCAGCCGCCCGGAAAAAATATTCAAACCAGAATTCAATAGGGAGATTCAGAAGTTTGACCCACAATGGAATAAGGTCATTCCTCTCTATAGATGCGTCAAACAGAGGAGCCCAACCTTTAAGCTAAAGAGACGTTGAATCTCACCACCAAGAACCTCGAACAATTTTATTTTCATTTGTAGCTGATATGAACCAAAACACTAACCATCCACGAGATAGAGTGAAAGATTCTAACACAGTTAAATTGAGATCCCTAAAGCTTTAACACCCACTTCTTTAGACCTTCATCTCCAATTCTTCTACCTACAAATATCCCAACCAGAATTGTTTCCGCTGCCATGACTACCTCATTTAGCTTAATGGCTTCTCCTACCAGAAGATTTACTGGTTTTTCCTTCAGTTTTATGATTCTCTTCTTATTGCGGTAAGAAAAAACTCTTTAAAACTGATTCTTAGTCTCTTCATCAAATGCTCCATTATTCTCTATAGACTCTATCAAATCACCAGTGAAGTTTGCCAAACATAGTTTCGATCCAATAAACCCTTTCCCAAAGAATATTTGATTCTCAATCAATGTTTCAGATCCTACAATAAAATTATCATTAATGACTTTTAGTGACCCAAGGCTACCTTCGTCTTGAGAAATGAATTTCACCAAACCCACTTTTATGGAATCCTTGGAATTCTCATTCTATGAATTTAATAGCTCCTCGCCAAGTGTACCCTCACCAATTAAGCCTCCATAGATTGAACAATCTACACCATCTAAACACTCGATTGAATGTACCATGGGATTACCATTCTGACTATATGTCAGATCCTCCTTTAATGAATCTACACCAACTCTACCTGCAAACTTTACTGGAGTTCTTGCAACCACCTTCGTATGGTGAAGAGACATCTTGGAGCTCATCAATAGCCTTTTCAAAACCACCCTCACATATTATACTTTTGGGAGTATGTATGAAATTATACCAATATGTGGTGGGCACACACTCTTCTTTCATTTGTAATGTGAAAGTTCAAAGGTGATAACGTTAGCGCAAAAATTAGTAAGGTTTCCTGGGCTATGAGAACAAGTGGAATTAAATGCTTACCTTTAATTATGAATGAAAATTATAGCATGAAAAACAACCTTACAATATCTCGTCTTATAGAGTCTGAGGGAGTTTTCAAATTTGAAGTTTATTTAGATTTATTATTGTATAGTGTTTATGGTTTTAATAAATATTTATTTTGAAGATAGTAAAACTTATTATAATTTAGTCGTGAAACTGGTAGTGAGGATCTATCATTAACCATATTATTGTATACGAGACTAAATTTTTTTCAAGTTTTAATGCATATTTTTTTAAGATAGTAAAACTTATTATAATTCAATCCTCAAATTAGTGGTGAAGATTTATCATTAATCACACCACCTAAAATTATATGTTGGTAGTCCATAAGGATGTAGACTTTCACTCTTTCCAGATGTCTCTAAGTCTTTGATCATTAACCTATTTCTTTGCATCTTAAGAAAATGAGTTCTTAACTAATCAAAAATAATTTTAATGACTTTTATTTTTATATATACCCATTTTTTAATAAATATTTATTACTAATTATAATTTAAATAAATTTATAATTTACTTTTTATATATTTAATCTAATTATTATCAACATATATATTTGAAACTTAACTTCAATATATGATGTACAAGTTTATATTAAAGTTTTGGATAGAATGTATCGAATAAAAATTGTGTTGGTTTTATTATATTATATTTTTATAATAAATCGATTATTATTTCATGACATCATATGTAGGGGCCACACTATCATGAGTTTTTCACTATTGCTTCTTCTTTTTTTTAAGTCTCTATTAAGCGAGGACTATATATTTTGTTGGTTTTGTTATATTATATTTCTATAATAAATGGATTATTATTTCATGGCATCATATGTGGGGCAGACTATCATGAGTGTTTGTCACTATTGCTATTTGTATTTTTAAGTCTCTATTAAGTGAGGACAGTATATTTTGATTTAAAGATAAGTTTGTTTTATGGTTTTTATTAAGTAGATATTATAGAGTTTGATTCAAAGTAAAATTGTTTTTAATTTGTATGGCTTTAAAGATGATAATGAAGCTAAATTTTCAATAATCTTTAGAAATATTTGCATGAAATAAAAGTATCAAAAAATAAATAAACTAGAATAATTAAAAATTCACCACATTATCCATAATATTAATTTGTTATAATGTAAGTATCATTTATACAAACATTATTAAAATATATGAACAAATAATGTTAAATTATAATATCATATTTCTGTAATATCCTAATCACGACATTTATGATTATTATGTGTGTATGAATATATTCACAAATTTAGTAGCTTACCTATTCTTTGAGCTACATTCACTTTTCCAATGGCATCCCTCCCTATAAATCGCTACAAACCCAAAACAACAAACAAAAAGAAAAGCACGTGTATGCTAATTAGCCTCATTTGAAAATTAAGTACACAAAACACCCTCAGAAAGTACATTCTCATATTTATATCGAATAAGTGTAAAGGAATCACATCACATGGCATGCAACAAAAAGGAAAAAATGGTTAAAATACTTTTTATATATAACAACTACAAGAGGAGGAACAAATATGCTTTTCAAGTAGGCCAACCAAAACCAACTTCCCATTGACCCTCAATAAATTGAGAAGAGGCAACATGTGATGGTCATCAAAGATTGTGTCAATTATGTATGTGATGATTTTAGCTACATCTTGCATCTTTTTATGGTCTTTGCTAATAAGGAAGTGATCTTACCCTAAACCCTTCCTGGCTTCCTTCTGTTAGAGTTTGTACTTTAATTCAATATTATCTAGGATCTTTAACTGAAAGAATAACAAGCACAACAAAACACAATAGACACAATAGTTTTCCTCGAGGAAACCATAAAGGAGAAAACCCAGCAACTTCCTCAAAGATAGTTTCGTCACTAATACAATATCAAGCCAAAAGTGGAAAACCCAAAATATGTCTTCTCCAGCTTCTCTCTTTTCTTCACCAGCGAACTTGTCCTCTCTCTCTTGCTATGTGAACTTGTGTGAGTGAGTAGTGTGTTCAAATGAGAGAGCAATGCTATCTATTTATACTTTAATTTTAACTTGACCTTTTACCTAACTAGGTCGGCCTCAACTAAAACTGACTGGGCCGACTTTTCTAGGAAGACTCAATAACCCTATTACATTTGACTCTAAGGGATCTATTGCCCTGACTTACAATGGAGGTTTTACCTCAATAACTTTTCATGACCAAATGTAATAATGACATCTTCGACCGAAGGAAAAACATCTCCATCGAAGGTACAAATAAAATACAATAATAATATCAATATAAAATACAATTGAATATCTTCTGAAGTTACATTTACATCAACACTCCTTCTTAACTAGGAAGGTATTCTCTCGCCACAGTCATCATCACTCTGGACACAATTCTGTACAATGTCATCATCGCTGGATCATCTTCAATGCTGGAACAACATCATCAACACTGGATCATCACCGTCGCTGCTCCAACAATATTTATTTCGTTGATCATTGATTAGTGACATCTCTCGAATCTATCTGTCATAGGAATTTCTACAGCGCCAACCCTTTTTCATGTTGGATGTAGGCCTAGCCCTCATGTAGGGATTCATCATCTCTGTGAGCAAGCCATCATGTAGGTACATCCTAGGACCACACATTACATTGCCACAGCAATCACCTACGTCTCCTACAATCACCTCATCGTATCCAGATCATTTCATCATCACACAGAGCATAAATCAGATGCACATCTCATGTCCAACAGACCACATGTGTCTCCCACCCAGTGGGTATAGCCCAGGAGCACCCCAGGTGCATTACGTCTCTCAATGGTCAGCCATGGGAGGAAAATCAGGAGCACCCCAGGTGCATTATGTCCCAAGGACAACCTACGCCTACCACCATGCGAGATCCTGAATAGGCGCACACACAGTGTCTTATGACCGATGGACCTCTCAACATCTCCAATATGGGAGGACAATCAGAAGCATCCCAGATGCATTATGTCCCAAAGACCACCTATGCCTACCGCCATATGAGAACCAACCCTTACATATACCAACATGAGGACAATCAGGAGCATTCCAGAGGCATTATGTCCCAAGGACCACCTACGCCTACCACCATGCGAGAGCGGCTCTAGTGCATCTACGTCTTCCGATCTCATCACTCCCTCTTAGGAGGAACCTCGATATGGAGAACACCAAGCTTCTCTCTGAAGTACTCCAACTTCACTTTGGGTAACGGCTTGGTCAACACATCGGCTATCTGCTCGTCTGTCGCTATATACTGGAGCTTCACTGCTCCTCCTTGCACCATATCCATGATATAGTGGTACTTTATCTCAATGTGCTTCGACTTGTCATGGAACAATGGGTTCTCGGACAACTTCACGCAAATCTGGTTGTCACAGAAGATACAAGTCACCTCTAACTGGATATCAAACAAATATGACAGTAGCTTCCTAAGCCATACTGCCTCACAACTAGTTGAACAAGCTGCAACATACTCCGCTTCGACAATACTTAGTGCCATGCATGAATGCTTCCTACTAAACCAAAATATCATATCGGATCCCATACTGAAGCAGCATCCTGAAGTGCTCTTCCTATCTGCGGCACTGCCTACCCAATCCAAATCAACATAACCATGTAGGTTAATCTTCCGATTCACCTCATACTTGAGCCCATAGTCAACTATACCCTTCAGGTACCTCAATACATGCTTTGTAGCAATCGGGTGAACATGTCTCAGATCCATCAGTAACTAGCTCAGGGTGTTCACAACAAAGCATATGTCTGGTCTTGTGTTCATCAGGTACATCAATGAACCAATCATCTGACAATACATCGTGGCATCAACTGAATCTGATGAAGCATCACACAGTAGATTCAAGTTCGATGCCATGGGTGTAGCCATAGCCTTGTATCCCATCATTTCGAACCTCTTCAGAATATCCACGACATACTTCCCTTGTCCAAGGAAGATTCCATCCGCACTCTGCCATGCCTCCATGCCTAATAAATAATGCATCATACCCAAGTCCTTCATCTCGAACTCTGCGGCAAGCCTCCTCTTCACATCTGCAATGAGCTCATCCTCACCAGTCAGAAACAAGTCATCTACATATAACAGAAATATCATTGGACTTTCGGCTTCAACCTTGAAGTAAAGGTTGGAATCCGCTTTACTCTTAGTAAATCCCAAGCTCATCAGGAAGCTGTCCATCCTGTCGTACCATGTCCTAGGTTCCTGCTTCAATCCGTACAAGGCCTTCTTCAATTTGCACACATGAGTCTGCATGTCATGTGTCTCAAATCCCAGTGGCTGCTCCACGTACACTTCCTCTTCTACTACACCATTCAATAATGTTGTCTTGATGTCCATCTGGTGTACCTTCCATTTCATCACTGCAGCCAATGCAAGTATAGATCTGATGGAAGTGTATCGGGATATAGGTGCAAATGTCTCCTTGTAATCTATGCCTTATTTATGGGAGAAGCCACGTGCCACAAATCTTGCCTTTTGTTTCTCAATGCTACCATATGAAACATGCTTGATCTTGTAGATCCACTTCGAAGTCACTGCAGACTTCCTTTCTGGTCTCGGAACTATTTCCCAAACATCATTCTTCATAATCGACTGGTACTCCTTGATCATGGAATCCTTCCATTCTTTCTTCTCTGTTGCTTCCTCGTAGTTGGAAGTTTCTCTGTCAATGATGTCACACTACATAACTAGAGTATGGTCTAGGTCTCTTGCTTTCTCTGTGCATCCCATCTAGAGCGCCATACTTCTCTACATCTTGTATTTCCTCTCGTACCCATGCTAGTCTCCTCTTGTGGGAGTTCTTCTCATGAGGTGGATCTACAGGTTCGTTTGGTTCTTCCATTTCGTGGTCTTCATGATCTTCTGGAATTGATTCTTCCATCACTGAATCTCTAATCCTGGGAACTTCAGATTCTTCAATATCTTCAATAGGTAGTTTTCTTGATTTGTTGTAGGACGAGTCTTCGTCGAATGTCATGTCTCTGCTGATTTCGATCTTCTTGAATCCTGGGAAGTATATTCGGTAGGCCTTTCAAGTTTCGTTGTATTCTACAAATATTCCCTTCTTTCCTGAGAGATCTAGCTTCGTCCTCTACTCCTTTGGAATATTTATGTACACTGCACAACCAAATATCCTGAGATGGTTGATTTCTGGTTTCTCATCGGAGAAGGCTTCTTCTAGAGTCTTGTTATCTAGTACTTAGTGAGGAGTACAGTTTTGCACATACACCGTTGTCCTAGTAGCTTCTTCCCATAAGTGCATCGGAAGATCCTGGTCATGTAGCATTTCTTTCGTTGCTTCCATTATCGTTCTATTCTTTCATTCTACAACGCCATTCTGTTGACGATTGTAGGGAGTGCTCAACTCCCTCTTAATCCTAGAATCTCTGCAAATATTCTTGAATTCTTCCGAGGTGAATTCTCCGCCATTATCTGATCGAAGGGTTTTTATCTTCTTCTTTGTTTGATTATTGACCAAGGTTTTGAATTCCTTGAACTTACTAAATACCTCATCTTTACTTTTCAAGAAGTAAATCCAAGTCTTACGAGAAAAGTCACCTATAAAGGAAACATAATAAACATACCCGCTAAATGAGTTGGATGACATGGAACCGCATACATTAGAGTGGATTATCTCCAATATTCATTTCGCTTTGATTTCATTGCTAGGAAATGCCTTCTTTGCATTCTTTCCTCGCAACATCCCTTGCAAATGCCTTCATGTTTTTCCTGGATTTCTGGAATTTATGAAACTGCTTTGCTTGCAATAGGTAGTGCTCTACAGTGGACATGTGCAAGCCTTCTATGCTAGATTTCACTTGGTTCCATGGAGTCATGAGCCAATGCTTGTTCAGGTTGGCCCTTCAACTTGTACAAACCTCCCTCTTGCTCTCCAATCATAGTTGCATCATCTATCATCTTTCCCCTTTTCCACATTAGGACTTGGCCATCTACAAATGGAAAGAAGGTTCTTCTTTAGTCTTGGAACATATAGCACATCTTTCATCTTCTGATATTTGTTGGAGTCTAGCTTGTAGGAATATTCTCCACTTCCTTTTATGGGGTATCGGTAATCATCCCCAAGTTTCACCTTATGAGGTGACTCATGCTCAGATAGATTGACGAATGATTCTTTGTATCCCGTCATGTGCTTGGAAGCTCCACTATCTACAAGCCAATCATTGCTCCCATGTGTAACAGTTCCCGTGAGTGCTGAGATCAGGACATATCTTCAACACCTGAAGAATCATCTCTTTCTTCTTCTCTGGTTCTTTTCCTTGCAGGTTCATCGTCTTCCGCGGTGTGAGCATGATGTCTCTTCTTGTTTTTCTTCTTGCTGGAGTCTCTGTTTCTGGGACAATATCTGGAGTAGTGTCCCTTTTCATCACATGCATAACATCTAATGTTGGATAGATCTCTTATGGGTCTTCTTTTTCTATCGTAGTTCTCCCTCTTACTTTGATGGTGGTTCTCCCTCTTGTTGTGATGATGGTGCTCCCTCTTGTTGTGGTTTCTTCTAGCATGAGTTGTGAGAGCTTGGTCATCATTTGATCCCATATTCTCTTCTCGTGCCACAAGTCGAGCTTCTTCCTATGTACATTCTTCCCATAGTCTGTTGAATGTGATCAACTTATTCCTGGCACGTATCCCTTGAATGAATGAGTCCCATGATCTTGGGAGACCATTCAAGGTGGTGATAACAATCTCTCCTTCTTCTACCTTTTCCTCAACTGCCTCAAGTTGCTCCTTGATATGTGAGACCCTTGTGAAATAGGATTGCATAGTCTCTGAGTTCAAGATCTTTATGTTCTTGAGTTGGTTCCTCAATGTCATCTTCCGATTGATGTTCTTCCCTTTGAATATTCTTGTCAATGCATCGAACATATCCTTGGGTGTCTTCAAGGATGACACATGTGGGATGAGATGATCCTTAATGGATTCAACAATAATTCTCTTGACCTTAACCAAGTTCTTCTTGTGGATAGCCTTATCCTCATCTCCCTCTGGTGCTAGAACCTCTTCACTGACATACTTGTCCAAATCATTTTCTTCAAGAACAAGAGCAATCCTATACTTCCATGCTCGGAAGTTATCAACTCCCTCAAGCTTATCCTCAAGCTTGGTGTGGTGAGACATATTGAATGAGTACCTCAAATGAATATAGAAAAGATTTAGATCTTACCAATTTGAGATGCCCAACCTGGTTCTCGAGCTGGCTGGCCTAGGGTTTGTCAGAGAAACCCTAATTTTCTAAACTTGGAATATTGAACTTCTGATTGGATAGGAATATGTGCCTCCTCAAGGCGATTTGTCCAATGTACTCACTTTTCCAAATCTGTGGATAGAATCCAAAAATAATTGATGCCCTAGTTTCCTCCCGACAGTAGTGACCGGTCCAAAAATGAAAATTCTAGGAATTTGATTCTGCTTCGACAGAAAGATGTGCCCTCCTAGGGCGATTTATCCTATCCTCCTTTTCTTGATGATCTGTGGAGAGAAAACCTCAAACTTGGAAACCCTAATTTCCCGCTACTGCACAATGCCTTCTTTTCAGGTAAGCTCTGAAAACATGTTAGAGTTTGTACTTTAATTCAATATTATCTAGGATCTTTAACTGAAAGAATATCAAGCAAAACAAAAAAAAATAGACACAATAGTTTTCCTAAGGGAAACCATAAAGGAGAAAACCCCTGAACTTCCTCAAAGATAGTTTCGTCACTAATACATTATCAAGACAAAAGTTGAAAACCCAAAATATGTCTTCTGTAGCTTCTCTCTTTTCTTCACCAGCGAACTTTTCCTCTCTCTCTTGCTATGTGAACTTGTGTGAGTGAGTAGTGTGTTCAAATGAGAGAGCAATGCTCTCTATTTATACTTTACTTTTAACTTGACCTTTTACCTAACTAGGTCGGCCTCAACTAAAACTGATTGGGCCGAATTTTCTAGGAAGACTCAATAACCCTATTACATTTGACTCTAGGGGATATATTTCGCCGACTTACAATGGAGGTTTTACCTCAATGACTTTGCATGACCAAATGTAATAATGACATCTCCGACTGGAGGGAAAACATCTCCATCGGAGGTACAAATAAAATTCAATAATAATATCAATATAAAATACAATTGAATATCTTCCGAAGTTACATTTACATCAACACCTTCTTCTTTCTATATAATACATTAATCACATTTTCTTGTATCCCAAAAGCTTTTCCAAATTTGATAGCCATGTGTCTTACCAAGACTACCAAACCCCTTTACACCAAGGTTTCTTCCATTCTTTGTCATTTAAGACTACTACTTCATAAGGATATACAAAATTACTTCCATGCATAACAATGATTTTTTTGAAGCAAAACAATTTAACATTATCTTTAAAATAAACTGAACCATTTGGTAAATACCATATTGTGATCGTTGTTGAGCAAACCAAACAGTTAAATAAGTTTTTCATTAAAAATAAAATAAGAACCATAATTCATGATTCAATCTATGATGGTGCCATGTTACAAGAAGAAACATAATTTTTTCCTCTTTATGTTGTGCCCATAGGGCCCAAATGGTACTCTTGTGAGTAGCCAACCACCTTATAATGCATAAAGGACAAACAAGCTTCTAGTACTTATCCGAATAAGCAAGCAAAGATTACTAGTTTAAAAGGTTGTTTATGTCCAAAATGTGATGCAAAATGTTTTGAGGAAACTAACATATGGGAAGATTATTGTATTGAAATTATATGCAGTCCTTGTAAAAATATTTTAAGCATTGTTCATTGTTCATAGGTCTATCCCTAGAGGTTTTAAGTCCATAATCTATCTTTATTTTCATGCTACTTGTGATGTCACAATCATCATAAAAATTTGAGAAATGACCATAACAATATTCTAAAAATACATAATGATGATATTCTGAGTGCATAATGAGATATCCAACCAATGCCAACCTTCATTTTCATCAAAGATGGAAAAGAGAATCATAAACATTGCTCCAAGGTCCATCTCAAGAAAACACAAAGCATTGCTTAAGGTCCATGATCTATATCCATATTATCACACTACTTGTGGTATCATCATCACAAGAAAAATGACTATTTACTTACATTAGATCGATCGAGACTACATGTATCTGTTATGTGTGCTACATTTAGATTATTTTCATAGATTGTCATGCACAAGGGTTTCCAAATAGTAAAACAAAATTCCTCTATTAGACATTCTACCAAGCACTTTTAATGTTGACATCTATACATAGAAATTTGAAACCAAGGCATAGGAGAAAAAGTATGATAGCTATGACTTGAAAGTTTTAACAAACACTTTTAATGTGACATACATAGAAATTTGAGACCGAGGCATAGTTAACAAAAATTATGGTTGTTATGATTTTTTTCCTAAGAAAAAACGCGTAGTTGCTTTATATTATAATTCAACCATAGTTTACAAAGACATATAGTTTACTATATGCTTCCAGCAGGGAGAAATTAAACCATGGAAAACTTCTTTTTACTTTGTGCTATACAATAGGTCTGCTATTCAGTCGAAAGATTACATTTTATCCTAAAAATTTCCTTAAAAAATATTATTTAATATTAAACAAGAAAACTGTTCCTCTCCCTAATTGGCATAGAGTCACCATCCTATGTATCGCAAAAACCTTCTTCCAGGTTGAGGCCAATATTTGAGAGGCGGTCTGCCTCGAAATTTAGCTCCATGTAGATATGACCGAAAGAGATCCTACTAAAACGATCAGTCAAATAAGCTATCTCATTGAAAATAGGCTGGAGTATAATGTTCCTCGGGGGTCTTCGCTTCTGGATCCAATCCACCACCAGCTTTGAATCACCAAATATTTGGATACTGTCAATTCCTTTAGAGATAGCTAGCTTCAATAGAATTTTGACCGCCATGAGTTTCACTCGATAGTTTGTGCTTGGACCTAATCCTGCCGAGAAACTAGTGGAAGATGTTTCAGAGGTATATAAGATGCGCCCAGCACCCACCACTACTGCCACTACCGGTAGTCCCTGTGACGCCCCATCGAAGAAAGCCCAACAAATTGATTTGTCAATATTTACATGTGATAACCTTCTAGCTGGTTTCCTTCTCGTTCTAGACGACGAGACAACATGAAAAATGGCCAATCCCTTTGTATCCCAAAAATGAGGCGTGAAGAGTTTATTTTGGAAGATGGAGTAATTTCTCGCTAGCCAAATGACCCACAGGAGTAGCACCGGCGGGACTTTAACATCTTCGTTGCCTACATTAGTAAGACAACTATGGATTGTTTCCTCCAGATTTGGGCCAGTCCAGATCAAGGATCTTTTCAACATGCAAGAAGCATGCTCCCACATTTTATGCAAATAAGGGAAAAAGAGGAAGAGATGATCTCGGGATTCATTCGCTTGATTGCAGAGAGCACACCATCCTGTACCAATCTTAAATTTTCCTTGTAGATTATCCCATTCAGGGACCTTATCAGATAGCAATAACCATATAAAAATTTTGTTTTTAAGGGAGCATTTGAGGTCCCAAATATAGTTCATTCATCGTGGAGGCGGTGGTCTGATATCCCCATCACGTATCATTCTGTAACCCAGCTTTGGAACGTAATCACCACCTTCCATATTCATTTCCCACATAAGTTTATTTGGGAAGTATTTAATTTTTACATGGCAATGTGACAGAACCTTGATATAATATCCCCATCTCTCCCTGTGGTCGCCTTCCAGTCCCACCTATGCTATTGATAACCATTGCTATCGGTCCTGTGTACTATTAGCTTCGTCATGATTCTGTGTCAGAAAAATAAAACCTCGATCCCTTAATGACTCATCCATCTGATCTGGGAAAATAAAATCTCCAGGGCATCCAACCCATGGGTCACGATTGATCCTCATGCTTCTTCCATCCCCTATATTATGTATGAGATGATCGCCAACAACCGAAAAATATTGTATGAATGCTTTCCACATAATAAATGGATTCTTATGGGACTTATTTGGAATTCTAATCCAGTCGTTAACAGATAAAGGATGGATATACTTCTGAGTTAATATCTGATCACATAACCCATTTCCATTGATCGCCAGATGCCCTTTGCTACAAGCACCTTTGCAAATAGGGAGGGGCTCTTCAGCCCCATCCTCCCAAATCCTTTGGGAGGGCGATTTTGTCCCAAGAAACCTAGTGGAAATAGTGTTCAAGAGAGTTTCCTTTCCATAGAAAAATATAGCACAGTCTTTTGATCCAATCTTGTATACCCACTGGAATGTGTGCCAAAGAGGTCCAATAAATAGGAGTCGCTTCCAATACAACCTTCATCATTATGAGTTGACCCCCTCGAGAGAGCCAATGGTTGCACCACATGTTAATTATCGATTCTATTTTCGCTACTAACCATGCCCAATACTTCTTAATGTAATCATTTGGTTTCAATAAGAAACTCGGGTATTTTATTCCGAGATGGATGTCCACTTAATTTAGATCAAACTGATTATTGATCCATTCAATAGAAGGTTTATCTTGATTTAAAAAAGAAATTGAATACTTCCCATAATTAATAACCATACCTGTAGCCTCCGCAAATTGTGAGAGAATGACTTTGAGACGAAGAATGTCGCTCCTATTACCTTCTGAGAAGATCATAATTTCGTCCATGAAGAGGAGGTGTGTAATGTTGAGAGATCCATTGACCTTAAGGCCTTTGAAAGAACCTAATCTCTTAGAGTGAAGGATGATATTACTCAGGCCTTCCATAATCAATAGGAAGAGTAAAGGATCTAGGGGACGTCCCTGCATAAGTCCCTTACCTGGTCTAAAAAAATATGAGGTTGCTCCGTTGATAAGCACAATGAAGGAAAATGACTGCACAAGAGAGAGTCCATTTCACAAATTGAAGGGGGAAGCCTGTAATGTCCCCATTCAAATAAATTCATGACAGGAAAATTCCACCAATCCTACTAGTTCCCTAGGTTGGATGGAGACATTGGGATTTGCAATAAGGGAGCTAATAAATGATGTTTAGACATTAGAATGGCATAAATATTTAATAAAGGAGGAGATAAATAAATAAGTACAAGGGAAAATCAAAGTGGCAATTGATCATGAAGACACATGGAGGATGTGGGACCCACACAACTAGATTTTCTATGCCACATGGCAACCTCCTCTTGTCAATTCTTATCCATAAGAAGTCCAATGTTCTTGGGATGAGTTGGAAGGCTCATACACTTGGAAATATGCATCATAGGTCGAATTGGGATGGATATGTAACTCCCATGGAACATGAAAAGTCAAATGAGAGGTTCTTGGACACTTGAGCTAGATTCCCTAACCTCTATGACAACAATGATGAAGATGCTATGACACCTATGAAAAATTTCAGACGTGATTGCTGACATGTGACCAATATGACATTTCAGGCCTAAAAATAGCCTCCAAGTGAGCGCTCATGGGATTTAGAGAAGCTCAAGAGATTCCTACTCGAATTGGTGGAAGGTGGAAGGATAGGAAGTGGAAGACAAGTGGCAAATCTTGAATCCCTCCCTAATTCGAATTGGATTGGAGTTAATGGATGGAATTGGAACCTTAGAAGGATGAGGATGTTTATAAAATACAAATATAAAGTAAGAGAATGGATTATGATCATTTTCAGAATTTTCATGTGAGAGGAGAGCTAGTGGAGTGCTACTCTACTTGCCTTAGCACCAATTTCGAGGGTGAAAGATTCCCATCCTAGTTGGTAATTGGAAAGGCCATTCAGACCTTTCATTTGGAGCTTCAATGGAGTATTATGTTGCATATGAAAGCTACAGGGAAGCTCGTGGTCACTTCTAGTTCAGCTTGTTTCTCCAACCATTTCCAGTTTTCTCAACATATTCATGATCCTTGAGGTGGGGCGCACTTGGTGAGTTGTTGTTCTCTTTGGGGGAGATTCTAATTTCTAATGCCCCATTATTTTTTCATCTAATTTCAATGCTCTATTCTTCATATTCATAATAGCTTCAGGTTGAGATTCCAAGTGGAACTATGTAAATCTGATCATTAATGAGCAAATGATGCCATTTTCCCCATTATGTTGATGTATGCCAATAATATGTTGATATATTCGAATGGTCAAGTGAACCTATGATGAATTAGTGATGTATGGACTGCTAATAATATGTTATACAAGTTTCATGTTCAGTGCATAATTTTTTGGAGTCATATTGTTCAATTTCATAGCATTTGGAGAAGATTGCCTATCATTTCCCCCAAGGTCGAAACTAGTCTTTTTGTATCTGATTTGAGAGGGTTGTAGCAGAATTAATAAACTGAATGGTGATGCATATGAGACCATATTCATGTCCCCTAGATATACCTTGATCCTATTCAGAAATTAGAGAGGGTCCCATGGCATTTGGAGAGTCATTTCCAACACCTACCCCTTGGGGAATTGAACCCCTAATTGCTAGTCAAATTCCCTACATTGGCCAGAATTAAAAGGAGAGTTTCATAAGCCTTTTGAAGACTCTAAATCATCCATGAACCTCATAATCATGTCCTAATACCATCCATATACCTTCTACAACAATTTGGGAGCATCTGGAGCCATTTGGAGATCAAGAAACCAATACTAGTCAAGGGTCGAATTAGTGGAAAAATTGAAAAATTTACCATTTAATAAATTTCTAAAAAAGGGACATTACAAATCCAATCTGAAGTAGGATGAGCCGAATATAGGTCTATTTTGAGCAATCATATGCCTTAGATAACTATATCTAGAAAATAATTGTTGGACTATTTTTTCTTGGCGGAATGAAGCACTCCCTGCACTGAGCCTATCACATCATGTATTAAGAGGCCCTCAAGAAAATCAAATTGTTCCTTTGATATCGATCTAGAAAGGATGACCTTTATCCTCCTTGCAATAACTTTGCTATCACTTTGTATATACAATTGCAAAGTGGGATTGGATGAAAATCGTTAAAGGAAATAGGCTTGTCCGATTTCGAGATCAGAGATATGAAAGTTGAGTTGAAGACAACCAAAATATGACCTTTTGCCTTGATTCTTTGACCACAGCTAATAGATCCCATTCCATAAATTCCATCAACGCTTCAAAAAACTCCACAAGGAATCCATTGGGACTGGGATTTTATCTTTTTGTAAAGAGTTTAAGGCCCCTTTGAGTTCTTCAATAGTGACAGGATCCATGATGCTCTGTTTTGATCTTCGTCAACATATTTGGGAAATATGGCTACAGTTGATATCATTTGTCCAATAGATACATGTTGGTCTTCTTTAAAAAGATCTTTGAAATGGGAGAATCCTTCCTCTACTAGGTCTTTGAAGCCCTTGATCCATGTGCCATATTCTTTATCAATATGCCAGATAGAATTAACATGATCCCTATGCTTCATATGGTTATGGAATTACTTTGTGTTATCATCACCTTTTTGGAGCCAGATTAACCGGCTTTTAAGCCTCCAGAGAGCTTCTTTTTCCAAAAGTTTATTCCTAGGACGAGTTTTTTTTCTATGATCTCCAAGTTCTCCTCCACATAAGGGGGTCTTGTTGCATTCTATACATTGTAACTATCTAGAAAAGATTCTATGCTGCTAAGTTCTGCTTCGTTTGATTTCCTTCTTTCAGCAACCCATTTTTTGGATAATTTCTTCACTTTGGTGAGATTGTTGTGGATTCACAGACCTGCCGAATCATGTAGGTTACTATCATAATGAATCCAAGAGGATTCCACCATGTTCCTGTATTCTTCGATCTCGAGACATGTGCAAAACTTTAAAGGACTAGGCCGTATGTCCCTACCGGCAACCAACTCCAAGAGGATTGGTGGGTGGTCCGAGAAACCAGCTTCCCCCACTCATTGTTTGATTCCTATAGGTTCTTGGATAAGGCCCTCATTGATGAGAAATCAATCTATCCTTTTGGCCACACTGATCTAGCATGATCTCATATTCCTCCACATTGGGCAGAGTTTGACTAGGGGGATATCATATAAAGAAAAATCGTCAAGTCTATGCACAAAGTATTCCGAGAGGTTATCATTGTGAGACGACATTCCTTTGGATTCTGCTTCACCTTTCGAAAAGTTTAAATCACCTCCAATTATCAAGTATTCAGAGTTTAGAAAATCTGCTCTGAAAATATATTCCCAATAGTTGATTTTGTGAACATTCGGACCATAAACATTAACCATAGTAATAACTTTACCAAATTCCCTTAAAAAAGGAGTTATTCCCATCCCAAAAGAAAAAGCATAGGAGTTTGTACAAATAGTTGAGGAGGTTTTCCACCTGGTGATTAAACCTCCCGAGCGACCAATAACATCGACATTGTTGAAATCCCAGCCAGGAAGGAGATTTTTTAGGTCATAAATAATGGCATCACTAGATGCCAAAGTCTCTTCTAACAAAATGACTGTAGGGTTATGAGATTCTATGAGTCTATTGAGGCATGTATTTTTTGAGGTTAGCCCCATACCTCTGATGTTTATGGGCAACAAAATCATGGGGGTACCCCTAATTGACTGGGATTTCGCACTCTAAGAGTCCCATTCAGAGTTTGTTGTCTTCCAGCTTTGACCTCATAATAAGAACAGTCTTCGGCCAAAGCCATAACCAAATCCCTACCTCTGAGTGTCTAGGAGAGTGGAGGAGATAAGGGGTACAGACCTCCTGACTGTGGGGAGGTATGTGACGATTTGATACAAGAACACAAAAAGTAGGGGTGTTTAACTAAGGGTTGGGGAGTCTGGTAATCTTCCTATGAAACGATGCATAACTGCTCCACCACTCCGTCCAAAATTGCAAGAGGGGTTTGAGAAATATCCACTAGGGGATATGTAGCTTAAAATGTTCTCACTGGAGAGGGAGTGAAAGGAAGAGAGATAAGGTCCGGAAGAGTATGCTCTTCTAGGTATAAATCAAAGGAAATAATAATTGCATTAAAAAATAATGAGGAAAAGGAAACAACGAGAGGTGATACCATACCAACTTTAGGAGGCTGGGCCGAAACCGAGCTGTGAATATTTTGCCTCAGCATGTTTGTCTCCCACATTAATTTCATAACCTCAGGAAACTGGAAATATGTACCTCCTATCTCGGGAGTTTCCTTCACTATGGCTGGAAAATAGTGTTCCAACATATCGTTTTGAACAATATGTGTGATGTGTTTGTTCTCCCCAAGCATAATAGGGTCCTTTTGTCCTCTTTGTGATGCCTTTATCTTCCATATGTGTATCTCAAAGGGTAGCCTGCAATTCTTTACCAAATGACCATGTTCATGACAGTGATTGCACCGAAAGGGTACACCAACGTAGTCCATGGTTTGTGTGTGTCTGTAATCTCCAAGGGTGATAGTCATTTCAGATAGAAGTCCTTCCTTAGGATCGATATCGACAAGTATTTTTGCCACAGACCTTTGTCTAGTATCAAGGAAACTGAAATCCGCCTCGCGAAAAATATCCAATGCATCCCCTATTTGTTTGAAAATGGATTTACACCATAGCTCTGCTGGAAGGTCTGGGAGTTTCACCCACAGAGATTGGATATATTCTTTTTTCCTCCGAGCGTCAAAGAATGGTGTCCATATTTTGAGGGTTAGTGGTGTGGGTCCCCAGTGCCAAACCTATACTAATAGTTTCTCAACATCCTTGGGTTTTTCGACTGTAAAGCCAAGTCATCCTCGGGCCAGGGTGAAAGTATTTAGTTGATAACCTAAGACCTCATACCAGTTTTCTTTTGTCCAAGATTTTAATGTATCCGCTACCATAGATCTCCCACGAAATTTTGCAACGAGGGCTCTCTTAGAGAACAATTTCACCTCGCTCATGAGGACGTCCTCTCCCAGGGTCAAGTTAATGGGCTTCCCTTTTTGGTTGATATAGTGATTTGAGGGATGTGCATCAGATGTCCCAACCGCATTTGCGAGAGGAGAGAGTGGGCGTGTTCGAGAGCCTCTGTAG
Organism: Larix kaempferi; assembly: GCA_027924585.1. Lineage (NCBI taxonomy): Eukaryota > Viridiplantae > Streptophyta > Pinopsida > Pinales > Pinaceae > Larix > Larix kaempferi. Next base: position 4,427,239 of record BSBM01000301.1, on the reverse strand, counting down.
TTGTCGGCCTGAGTGGATAACAACTATGATCCAGTTCCATTAAGTGCCAGATGTAGATGATCCTGGCTAAGACTAACATATGGCTGCCTATATTTATGGTTTTGGGGAGGAAAACACAATGGCTTTTCCCAAGGTGCATCCTTTGAGCTCCTTTCTTGCCACTGGGTGGGTTCATTAAGAGGGTCCGTGACTGGAGAGAAAAAACGTTTAATTCCTTTGTCCTTATGTGTCATCAGGTGAAGGAAAAATTGTTCACGGTCGACTATCCAATGTAAGGGAGATGATTGACAAGAAAGTCTACTAGTATGGAAGAAACAAGGAATGGGTTAGTGCCTGGGCATTGTTGGGTGACGAGTCCTTAGCACTAGTTCATAGAACTAAAAAAAATATCGTGCTAAAAAAACTAGATAGGAAACATCGAGAAAAAACATGATCTAATACCAAAGAAACGAGATAAAAACACAATACTTCCCACTTTTTTTTATACATGGTTGATACTAGGCTCTAAACGAGTTGGATTCCATGTCTAGGTATTACTTGTGGATTGATGGAGCTAATGATCCTTCAGGAAAAATGTATAAAAAACTATATGAATCCATAGTTACCCTGAAAGTTCATCTCGATGCTTTCAGTCTATACATTCTAGTGTTTACATCGACGTCCTCTAGCTCGTTCATCTCAAGGGATTTGCTCTAGGGTTTCTTCTTGCACCAGGGTTTCTTGCATACTCCAACATATCCAACATAGTTATGACTGGAGAGTAGTGTCTCTACTTGTCTTGTTGCACCATGAACCAACACACATCATAACATTTCAAACAACATAATATATTATTCAACAAAATATATATCTATGTTTATTCAAATTAATGATAACAAAATTGAAAACACTTAAATTATTATTTTATTTATTTTTTAAACGTAATAAATTTTAAGGCAAAGCCTAATAAGTAATTTACTTTCTCATAAAAATATTATCCTAAAGTGAAAAAAATTTAATGTTTAATGATTAATTTACTTCTTCATCCAAAGCATTTGAATGGGTTGAAAAAGGCAATGTAATACTTACGTGATCAAATGGTTTGGTTGGAGCTTAATTTTTATTTTTTTTAATTTTATATGTCAACTTGGTATACATGTTAACTCTTAGGAATTTATTGGAGTATAAAATTGTTTAGAAAATAAATATTAATGGTCAACCTAGTGTATATGTGAATTTGTTCATTTTTAAGAATTTATTTCAGTTGGAAATAATTTAAAACAAATTTATTTCAGTTGGAAATAATTTAAAACAATTAATTGAGTTTTTTATTAATTTTTTTAAGAATAATACATAATTGCTTTTTTTCTTTCTTTAAGAATAATAAATATGAGAATAAGAATAGACTCAATTTTAATGTAGATGATGTTAATGTTTATTGTTCTCCTTAATGAAATCTTTTAAATTTTATTTTTAAGTTTAAATACGAGGAAAATAAAAGTTCTACTATAATTATAGTTTTTATAATTAAGGTATGAAACTATGGAAAATTATGTTTTATAGTATTAATGTTGATAATCTTTGTTTGCAACATAGCATTATTAACACAATAAAAATATAAACAATAAAGTAAAAAATAATAACATGTACATCATGGACACCATTATTTATCTTAGAAACCCCTCAACCAGGGGGGAAACCAACAGAAGATATCTTCATTAGTCCCTTGGCTAAATCTGGCCCAAGGTATGGTCAATCGTGGCTCTATCAGCCACGACTCTTACAATGAATTTCGACCAACCTCTTAATAGGCTTACATCACATGAATACCATAGGCAGATATCCTAGTACCATGGGTAGACATCCTAATACCATGGGTCTATACAACAATGACCAAAGTCAGTTAACTTGCTTTATGACCGAGTCAAGATTAGCCCAACAATTAAGGGTAGAATCTCTTAAAAAATTATGTTTATCATTAACCTCCTTTGTTTGACAAATCTTATAAATTAAATCATTTGAAAGTGCTATTGGGTTAGTTGAGTAATAGGTTTCACTATGAAAATTATTGAAAACATAGCAATTTTCACCAAGGAACTTTCATGGGGTATTTTCAAGATTTAGACATTTTCATGGCATACCTTTGAAACCCTAATCCACGAGCTTGATGTAATTAGTGCACAAGTTCTCTCTCCCAATCTTAGTTATAATTATTTCCTATTTATTTCTTTCTCATTTGATTTATTTAAAGTTGTTTCATTAGGCCTTTTGAGGAAGACATTCTCACTAGGCATTTAGTGATTTGGCCAATTTTACGACATACTTTTGAAACCCTAATCAAGTGTGCAAATTCCTTCTCTTGTTATAATTTATTTCCTCTATATTTCTTTATTCCAAGATGAACAATTGATTACATTCACTATAAGTTCTGAAAGGGAGAGCAAACTAGCCTTAGAGAGTCTTTGCGAATGTATAAAGTAATTAGAGAAATGTAGGGAAGAAAGAGAAGTCAAACTTCAAACATAGTTAGAGGTAATGCTTGATAAGTTTGCATCCGTTGGAGACAAGATTCATAAAAAATAGACATGAAAATAATATGGTTGGAGAATAAGTTGTAGAAGATGGAGATTAGATTACAAGAAATGGAAACATAAATCCAAGAAAAGAAATAATCAACTCAAGAAGGAGTGGTTGATAATTAATAAAATCTTAATATGAAGCACAAGACTAAAGAGCTACAAGAATATAAAAATAATTATTTGGCCCTAAATAGTTTGGAGGGTAAATTGGATATCAAACCCATCAAATGGGAAATGAATAAGCTTATATTAGACCATGAGCGTAACAAAATATCCTTGAACCTCATAATTTTCATTCGAAAGAGGAGAAAGAAGAGGACAGGCTACCACTAGGAAGGAAAAACTACTAGAAAAATTACAACTTGAAACAAATTGTCTCATAGAAGCAAAGAGGTTGGGAAAAATAATTGATCACAAAGATAAGTTAATTTATGTTAAGGCAATCTCTAATGACCATAAATATGACATACTCGATAAAACCTTGAGTCTAAAATGGTTAGGAATATATATAAATGAAGACCTCATTCCATAAGATCAAGGTGAACTAAGAAAGGAAGTTCAAAGGGTAAAGGAAGCCGGTAAGGAAGGAAAATCAACAATAATAAAGAATAGAAAAGCTATTATTAGGGATAGATGCAAAAAATATAATAATAAATAGGAATTTGGAGCACTTTAGGCTGAGTTGTTCTATTTAAAATCTTATGATGACGTGGACAACATTTAAACCCTTTTTACAAAAGAAGAAGTTTTTTCTTTAGAAGACATAGAGTTTGAGGTTTAGTGGATCACAAAAGGGAAATCTAAGGAAATAAAAGGATCCTAAGAAGAAATCTTAAAAAATAGTGAGCCTATCATCATCCCTCACATCCAAAAGCTCTTTAATGTAGCAATCAAGCAGGGTTTCCTTAAATATTGGACTCAAAGCCTCATTGTTCTTAATTTTAAAAGTGGTGATAAAAACAAGCACTCTAATTTAATAAGACCATTATGATTAGCCCTCTTTTAGCCAAGTTATATGGAATTATTCTAGAAAAGAAGATCAACATAAGAAAATAAAGTTAGGAAAAAAGAATTAAAGGCCACACTGGATTTAGGAGCTACCATTCCACTTTGGATCACCCTGTTACACTTAGGACCATTGTAGAGTAGTGTCCCAATAATAAAACCAATATTTTGCATTGCTTCGTTGACTTTACAAAAGAATTTGACATAGTGCTTAGATATAACCTTTGGAATAGTTTAGAAGATATTAATGTTTCTTTTGAGTTAAGAGTTGTTGTGATAAGGTTGTATGGGAATGTTATTGTCAGGTTTCAAAAACATTAAAGGTTGGTCATAAAAAAATCAATTGTAATATAGGACTCAAGAAAGGTTGTCCCTTGTCCCTTACCCTTTTTGGTACATACATCAATAAGTTAGAGGGTTTTTTTGGAAGAAACAAATTATGTCGGCATGACTCTAGATGGCATAGTCATTATCATTTTTCTTTATGATGATAATATTGTTCTTATAGCAAGGAGTCCATTTGATCTTGATAAGCAACTAAAAGTTCTAAATGATTTTTCTCTAGTATGGGTATGGTTGTTAACAATGACAAAGAAAGGGTTATGATAATCAAATCCAAGAAGATTACTTATGCTAATCTCATGTATGAAAACAACAACTTGGAGGAAGTGACTTCATACAAACATATTGAAATTGATCTTCATCACAAGCTTAGCTGGAACTATAACATTGAGAAAGGGATAAATGGAGGGTTGAAAGCTTATTATAGAATTGAGAACCATTGTAAACCGATGGACCTTTGGATTTGGGATACAAAGAAACTCTTCTTTGACACTCCCATCACTCTTATATGGTCGTGAATTTTGTGGCTGCAACATCTCTAAAGAATCATGGAGGAAGATAGAGCAAATCCAAAAGCATTTTATAATTTATAATATCAAAATTAAGGGCAATATGCCCTACTGTATCCTATTCATATAAGCAAGTCTCTCTCCCATTGAGAACATGACTATGACTAAATACCTAATGTACAAGAACAAGATAAACAATGAGACATGAAGCTTCCCAAGATTACTTCAAACTCTAGTCAAAACCACTTGCGGCTCAAGCAAGGTTGGCATAAAACATCAAGCCTTGACTAAATCATTGGGGATTGAGGAAGTGGTCCTTGTGTAGAATAACGATAATATTAACATTATTATTACATCTAAATTTAAGGAGAAATCATGGTGTTATAAAGAATTAGAGAATAAGACAAAGTTAAGATATTATAAGGAGGTGATCAACTATAATCTAGAAGATCAACATTATATCTTTGTTTTAAATAACTTAAAGAAGAAAATTAACTTTTATAATATTAGAATAAACTCTCATGAGCTTCATAGTGAAACGTTGGACAATTCTTAAAATGTTGCGGGTCAAAAGAATTTGTTATCTTTGTGACACTAAGAGGGTTCAAGATTAAAATCACTTTCTATGCATTATAAAATTATCCTGCATACACCCACATTAAATCACATTAAATCACAATACCGACCTTAATAACATTTTAACTCATCAAAACTATGGTGATGTAGGAATGATTTGTAAATATTTTCAAGTACAAAAAAGTACATTTATAAAGCAAAACTCTTTACCTAAATGTTCAATAGGCCAAAGCTAGAAAACCATCACCATCATCATCTCATTATGATGTCTAAAAACATATTTGGATCAACCAAATTACAATTGATATATTTTTAAAAAAATTTAAGTTCCTCATGTCAATTGGACGTGACACAGGCCTTTACACCCTAGAGAGATGGGAGCAGTCTTTGGATTTAACATACATTTAACCACTTTTTTTTAGGCCTTTATGACCCTTTTTGGATTTTGCATTTGCTTAGAAGCACAACTAATCGCAGCTTACATCCAGGGTGTTTCAACATTTCAATTTCCATAGCCCTCTTTCATTGTGCTAAGAAGCACGGTTTTATTTGTTTCCATCGGCTTGCATAAAAGTTAATATAATAGTTTCCATATGCATGCAATGATGGTAGTACAATTTGCTTAAGGTTTTAGCCAACACAGCTCAAGCAACTAGGGGGATTCTCCACAATCAAGACCAAACATTGAGGCAACCGACTAGAGTGATCAAGGTATCAAATCCAACTCACCTAAGCTCAGGAACCAACACCAGTGGGTACTCCTGGCCCAGAAGGATCAAGGCTTCGGTAAGTTCTGTTGCCAACTCAAAGCCAAGACACAAACTAACATGGACACAATCCAACATAGAGGCAAAAGTGGGGAGGTCCTCCATATCACAGGCTGAGGTGTAAGTCAGGGTGAAAACCAAAAAGGGAGAGATAATGGATGGATGGGGAAAGCGAAAGTGATGCTGGAGCTAGCAAGCCATAAAAGGTGGGAATGATCATGTCCACACTCCTAAGAGGGTAAAACCAATAAGTATAAAACAAGAGCTTCTAATTATGAGTAATACGACCATTTTGATATTCAACAATAACCATATCCATTTCATACATACATATATATATATACACACACACACACTGCCAGATCATGATCACTAGATACTAAGTCAAGCTACCAAAATGACCAAAAGAGTAAGATAATCAAAACCAATGCACATCATATACCTGCTGGGCCATATACTTGTACCTGCCATCTGGATCATCTATAACCACTGAAGACACTGCTGCTGAAACTCTGGGCACTGCACTGCTCTATATGGGATAAAAGGTCACCTCGGTCATCAAATTTGAGGTCATGAGGCTCAGTCTTGGCATAACGTTCAAATCTATCCAATATGGAGCTGCTCTAGTATGTGAGTGTTCATCATAAGTACTGCTCATCCTAGACTGATCTCATCAAAACTATGTAAAGGCCTGGCTCAAAAATATACAATGAACTGCTATGCAATCATGGTAGCCCAGCTACTATGGATGTGATAGCAGGTCCAACAATAATACTCACCCAATCTCTTAGGGAACCAACTAAAGAGGCTCAATTGTACCCTTAGTTGACTACCCATTACATAAGTACTAAAGAGTAATCTTCCTGAGTGTTGTGCTTAGTGCCACTATAGAAACAAGGTAGTCAATAAGATTATCTAAAGTTGGTTTCAAGTATCCTAGGGGACTTCTGATATACTTGAGTGTACATGGAAGTGAAATTCTTTATACATGTGTTGTCTGATGTGGTACTACTCAAAGGGATACCAACACGAGTTATAAGGGTGTCCAACCAGGTGAAACCTCTTGTTTTTCCTATCTTTATTATTCCATAACCACATATTTATATGCTAAACAATAGATCATTGTGTTTATAGACACCAAAATAGGTCTCTAACCTAAAACAAAATTCTCTAAAATCTCATCTTAGGAAGGTACTATGATACAAAATCTCATGTACCTTACTATCAAATAAAGAAATTTTGAGCAAAAATAACAAAATAAAACAAGACTTGGAATGAAAATGACATAATTACCATAGTAATAGAAAATTGTAGGGAACCAAATACCACTAATAACAATACTTTTATTAACGAAAGTAATGCTCACATGCCTCTTCGAGGGGACAAACTCCAACTTGAGTAGAGATCCAATTACAATATGCTTCACAACACATACCATTACATTGCTTCTACTTCTTTATATAGTTTCTATTATCCCAGGAACTTTCTAATAAGTCTTCTTACAATACCTTCTATCTAACCTCGTAGGAACCTTTTAGTAACCCTTCTTACAAGTATTGCTTTCACACTATATCTAATATCTAGTTCATGGGCTTTATTTAATATAGATGGCCTCAAGACATGAAAACATCTATAGGATTAAGGGACTTAGGGTAGGACCCTAACATATGGCATCCCTAAAAAATCCATTGATGTAGATTGGTGTTCCTAATCTAGGGGATTCGAATTGGGCACTGTTTGACACATAACCAACAAATGCCAAACAACATTGGCCACAACTAATTGAGCTAACCCCTCAAGCTTGGAAAAGTTTAAATTTATAGGATTGAGGGTTATATTAGTTTCCCCCAAACCCAAACCCATAAACATGGGAGGACAAACCCACCTAATAATCACCAATGTGGACTATAACTATCCACTAAGGGTGAGTCATAAATAACAGTAAGGGTTATTATTACCACAAGTCAAGATTGGCCAATGTATCTTCAACATTCCCCTTTAACGTTGATTTAGGGATATAAATAAGGAAAGTTGACATAACAAATATTGAATCAAATAAATATTACATCCCAACACATGAATGACTTCACGTTTTGAATTTTTCTAAAATGAAGCTATAGTTTTAAAATTTACCATCTTTGAACAAGATGAAGTGGGTTTTGGTCCTAATCAATATTTAGTTGTCAAAATTTATTATGGTGATGTTGCTTTTCTTAATAACTTAAGCGTTTTAGATACTATTCCATATTGTTAAGATGTCAAGTTATGTGGGGAAAGGTTGATAATAAATTGGGTATTTATTTGTCCCTCCATTTATGCCATCAATTTATATGTGTTTTTACCTTACTAGTTGAGAGGGTTAGCTCAATCAATTCTAATACATTGTTTTATGGCCGAGTTCACCGTGAGATCTCCTATTCTCTTCTAGCCAAAATTCAAGTCTGATTAAGTCCTTCTAGGTTATCAACGACTATTATGGTTGGTGGTTGTGACACCCTCCATTTAAATTTTCCACTGAAGAGGGGGATTCCACAAGGTTTTATTTGAAAAAAATGTTAAATAATTTCAAACTTGTATGCAACCAAGTGCATTTAAGTCCTCTAAATCAAATTAAGATTTTTTTTCCAACAAAAAAACATTATATTCAATATTTCAAAGTGAAATTAAAATATACATCTTACTTCCCTTTTAGGTTAAAAAACAACACTTGAGTAAACTATCCTTCATACCAACTCTTAATCTAACTTGTGACTTTTTCTTTGTTCTAAACATCAAGTCTCCTTGTCGACAACATTTACAAAATATTATGTCTTAACACAACCCAAAGGCTACACCAATTTATTCATTACATCAAATGTCCAAAAAATGAAAAACAACGAACATTGAAAAAAAGAACATCAAAACAATACATTGACAATAGTAACAACTTGATTCCCTTCTTTGAATTCTCGTTCATTGTGGTTTCTCCTCTCCAATGGTTTGTCCTGAAATTTCTCTATGTAGGGCTCACTGCTTAACTTGTGGTATGACCAAGACATGATAATGCCACATCATTATTTCAAGGTATGCTAGGCCAAACTACTCCCATCTCTCTAGGGTGTGGGGATACTCACACAGTCCAATAGAAAAAAAATGTTGTTAGTAATATATTTCCCAATCTTTCCAAGATGTGTACTTTTTTAGTATTGGTTCTTTTTAATTCTTATAATCTATTAATCATTCTAGTAAATTTTAGTTGCATGTAAGTTTTTCCATATTTGTTGATTGCATTGCTATGCATATTAGTACTCCATCACATGGTCATTAATAGAAAAAAAATATTTATCATTTTCATTTATAATAGAATTGACATATATGTGAGCTGAGGCTTCCATTACAATATAAAATTATTCAGAAAAATAAAATATCAAATTTGAAGGATAATCATATTTAAATTTAAAAGTTATTATATATTTAACTCTTCTATGTTAACATGCTCAAATAAATTATAATTTCCATTTGAAAAGAAAAAAATAGAACATATATAAACGTTTAGTTGGAATACTTTAGTTGGAATACTGGATAAAAAAATCTTAACAACATAAAATATTATATGTTATAAAAGTATCATACACATGGCTGCCATGGCTGAGAATACATTTAAAAAAAAACTACTAAATAATCATATACACATTCAAATTTTGGGAATGAGCCAAACACTCATAAAGAATTTCCAATATTGGCAAAACAATATAAAAAACATTTTCAAATTACCAATTTCCACTATTGGCAAAACAATATAAAGAACATTTTCAAATTACCTTTACTTGACCATATGTAAAAGTATGTCATTCATCGATTAAGATGATTAAAAACCACAACTAATCCTTGAAAGTCACATTAAAAAAATTGAAAAATTTCTAATATTGACAAAACAATATAAAAAACTTTTTCAAATTACTAATTTCCACTTATTAGCAAAAACAATATAAAAAACATTTTAAAATTACCTTTACTTCACCATATGTAAAAATATGTCATTCATCCATTAAAATGATTAAAAACCACAATTAATCCTTGAAAGTCACATTAAAAAAATTAAAATAAGTAAAAGTATATCATTCATCGATTAAGATGATAAAAAACCACAACTAATCCTTAAAAGTCACATAAAAAAAATTGAAATAATTAATTAATATACATAAATATTTAATAATATAAATATATGATATTCAATGGATGATAAAAACCACAACTAATCCTTGAAAGTCACATTAAAAAAAATTGAAATAATTAATTAATATACATAAAGATTTAATAATATAAATATATGATATTCTTTGAGCTTTCAGCAATTTAAAAAAAAACAATAAACAATCATATACACATTCATATCCAATGGAGACACATTTATTAAAAATTATAATACCAATTAAACAATAACTTAAAATACGATTATTAAACCAATTTTAAAATTGATGTAATATCCACTATGTTTGAACATTGCAGTTGATATCACAATTAGTTACCACTAACATTACCACCTACCAACCATGAAGTTCACCACTTGATTTCAAAGTTAGATTCTTAGGATTTCAATATTTACGAACTATCAGGTTCACTACTTGATTTCAAAGTTTAAATTCTTAGGATTTCAATATTTACAGGTTGCAAGAGTGCTTACTTACAAAGATGGGTGTGCACCCACTGATAGTTTAATGCTTTCTTTACACAAACATAGTTTAATGCCTTTCAATTGAGCGCTGAAGTAGTATTGAACGGCAATGAAGGCTTCTAATTTGCTCCCTGCCAGGAATATGCCACCACTTGGTGTGGCTAGCAGTTTGGTTGGGCCATTGGCTGCTGGCTGGCAAATCTCTTACCATCGACTCTGCGTCTAAGGACGCCTATGCCCAGAAAAAAGTATGTTGCTTGCAAGGGTTCTTCTTAGTCCAGACATTGTGTCGAACCCTCCCACTCACTTCCCCCAGCGAACTTGCAGTAGGCACTTCAACAGAACCCCTCCATAGGGGATGCCAACATGAACTCGACAACCTTGAATTCCCTCAACAATGAAAGATCATTCAAGGATGTGATGCAATCACTCTCTGGCCTTTATCCCCAACACGCACGGAGATTTTAGTAAAGAGGTCTACGATAACATCAAAACTAATAAAGAAGATGCTCTGACCCGCCGCTTCAATGGTCTCTAACCTAACTGTGATATGCTCATGGACCAGACGACCTCTAACTAGTCAGAAAATGTCTCGGTAAGATTTTGTGCCAAAGTTTTTATTTTTATTTCTTTTCCATTTTGAAGAAATATAATATTGGAAGAGAGTAATGGAAAATGGGCCCTTGGCTTTAGTCCGATTCCTTGGTTTCCAGAATTTAACTGAACGACTACCACTGCCACGTCGATCCTAGTTTGGGACCTTGGGTTAGACTGCCATTCTGCCACTCTATATTTGGCAGAGGAGTTCATTAAGAAAATTGGTACTTCCTTGTTTGATAGAAATAAACTCCTTGGTTCTCAGAATTCAACCGAGCAACTACCTTTGCCGTCGACCCTAGTTTGGGTTAGAATGTCATTCTGCCCCTCCATCTGGGGCAGCTCTGGGAAGAGGAGTTGATGGAAAAATTTGGTAAATCTTTGGGAAAGATAAAAGAAAGGAAGATGCGCTTGTTTGATCCATGCAAGAATATGGGTAGAATCCATTGGTATCGAATGTGACCGCCCCAACTCTTAGATCACGAAAATATAATATTTTGATGCACACTCTGTAGGTGAAATAGTCCATTTAATGGCAACTTGCCAAAAAGCGATAAAAGAAAGTTGAAGAGAAAACCAAACCTCAATGCAAACCACTGGAGAGGAGAAACTACATTTTCCATGAGATGGATGGAGGCGACTTTCAAACAGATAAGAGACGAAACGCACAAAGAACTGGCTGGAGTGGAAACATCTTCAGATGGTAAAGAAGAACCCGAGAAAGATCAATCTTCTAGCAATCCATAACCCAAAAATGAAGAAGAGGAATCAAGAGAAGAATATTTGACATTCGCTGAGCTAATGGGACAAAAGAGCTCGTTGGTCAAATTCTCAATCCATAGAAAAACCGACCAAGAGAATTGGCCAAACAAGAAACCAAACAAGTACTTACATAATTTTAAGCTTGCTAGGATATAGCGTCTCTGGGTGTTTCTACCTTAGGATTAGATGGGCTAAGTAGTTTTTCATTTTAATAGAATTTTTACAAAGGTTAAAAATAGAAAGTTATATTCAAATCATTGCCAGATATAAAAATACAGAACATTTTGCTTTACATCTATACAAATGTGCCTGGTAATATATTATTACCAAAATTATAGATGATAATTCGTCAGATACAAACTGATTGCAACCTGCATCATACACGCACAGAACCATTTACCAAGTGCACTTACCCATAGACATGCATACATTCATATACATGCACCAGACTTCCAAGATGCAAAGAATGGAGTAAATGAAACAAAGATATGGGGAAATATGCAGCAGAATGCCTTTTCTCCTTACTTCGATATGCTTAAGGTCGACATGTTACAATATATGCATGATCCGACAAATTTATACTGAACAAATTCTACTCTCCAACAAATTTTGTTTGAGTACAGGTTAAATTATCACTCTCCATCACAATGGGTTTTCTCGAGCTCTGCACTCAACATATGATGGAGAAGCTTTTGTACTCGTCCACTTCTTGCTGTAGATCTATATAAAAAAGTCGTTGAATATTCTATTAGAACTTCATCTCTTAATGCCCAATTTTGAAAACTCATACTACCTTATCTAAAATAATCAAGACGTAGAAATTGACCATAGAGCTTTGAAAGAGTATGTATATATATATATATATTTTAATCCAGAAATGTTATGACGACCAGAAAACCAGAAAGAGTAAATGTCCATATTTGGACATTTACTCATTCTGGTTTTTTTTGATAGTCATAGCATTTCTGGATATATATATATATGACGACCAGAAAACCAGAAAGAAATAGCATGATGGTAAAAATACCTTATACGCTTTGGGCGTGAACTTTCTTTCTTAGAGTCCTGTACGAGTACAAAATGTTAAGCCCATAGAATATCTTACTTGTAAAATTGCTATAAACTAAGTTATCAAATAATGTGCAACTCTTATATAACACCAACTCAGAAGAAAGTAAAAGCTATATTGCATTTTCGGACTGCAAATGTCTCCTAACCTTTTTGAAACCAAAGTCATCCAAAGAATTTAGATGACTTTAATTTTCTATCTGTCACATCATTACACATTAATTTAATAGGGGTTTTGAGCATAGATAAAATATGGATGAAGTAATTAGATTAACTGAAGTTAAGTGTTTCACTTGATGTCTTTATTGGATTTGACGCAATAATCAACAGCATCTCCGAGCTTACACTAAGTGTCATCCTTAAAAGTGTAGATAAATACTAGAAAATTTCTCTACACAATTTTCCTTAGAAAAAACGATAAACGTAGATAAATTGTTGAATAGATACTTGAACACACCTCATTAATCATAATAAATTTCCCAAGAATAGATCATTAGTCATTACATAGCAATGTAAGCTGAGATGAATTTGCATATCTAATTGACAACTACTGTTATACGACAAACTTTGGGTTGCAAGTTCCCTTGCACAACTCTTATATGCTTGTACTCGTACGCTAGGATCTATAAAAATGATTGTCTATAGTTACGCTATTGTACGCTATGATCTACAAAATGATTGTCTGTATCATGTTACTAGTTGTCTTGGTATTCTTTTTACATGAATCAATTACTTATATGAATCTTAAGTCTAAATCAAGTCATTGGAGTAAAAAATTTAAAAATAGTATTTTTAAATGATCAAAGTTTCTTCACTACATCACAAATCCAAAAATCTACTGGGTGCATATACAACATATCAAGATACTTTGTTCAACGTACATTAACTAGCTGTAGGTACCACCAGAGACCAGAATACATAGAAGAGGGCCCAGATGAGAAATCCAAAAAATATCCAGTCTAGAATTTACAATAGTAGCTAGGATATGAATAAAGACTAGGTACTTAGAAGTGATGGTAGATAGTTTGGATCTTGAAAAATAGTGATCCTAGTAGTTCCTAAAGTTGTGATGGGACGAATCTTTTGATCTAAAGCTTTGTAATTTTTATTTCATTTTAATATAAAGAATTTTGGGAAAAAGTTTAATTTCATTTGTTACATTATAAAATATAATCTCATTAGCCTTAACAAATTCTAGCATGTCACTTAATGTTAATATTTTGAAATATGTTTAATATTTAAAAAGAATTGTATAAAGATTGATGGAAGGATCTATACAAATGAGATCATATTTTTTTTCTTGTTAGTATTTAAAAACAGTCAATGAAGATCTTCATTACATGGCCAAAACTAGCCAACCGGCCCAACTGAGCTTACCAGCTCACCTCCAGGCCACTTTACAATGGAGCCTCCTCAGGCCTTATAAAGGCTTCTTTACATGCAATACCTTTGGCCAATACCATGGGCTACAAGTGTTGAGATATTGTAACTTCTAAGAATATTATATTTGTACTTTATTATTCCGGAGATGTTTCATTCCTCTGTGGAGACTCTATTGTATATCCAGGAGATGTTTTATTCCTCCGTGGAGAATATGGTAACTTGGGTTATTAGACTTCCCTAGTGGGGTCGGCCCTGTATGAGTCATGTGGGTTAAAGGGTTATTAGATCACCCCTGTGGGGTCGGCCCAGTCAACATTATGTTAAGTGGTTAAGTTGGGGCCGACCTAGTTAGTGTAAAAGTAAAGTCGGAGTTGTGTATAAATAGAGGAGGTGTGTTCCTCATTTAACACACACATTCACTCACTTGTGATTGGCGCATAGGAGAGAGAGAGATCTGCTATGGAGGAGAAGGAGCTCATGTTTGGGGATTACATCTTTGTATTTGCTGGTCATCTATATTGAGGAAGCTTTGCTGGGTTTTCTACCCCATGAGGGTTTCCCAGGATAAATCTATGTCTCTTATGTTTATGCTGTGCTTGTTGTTCTTTCAGTGATCCTGTATATGCTATTGTTGTGAAATGGAATGTAATACTGATGTTTTCTATCTTAGCATATTAAATCTTAACATGGTATCATAGCTATCCTGAAGGAAGGCAATGTATGGCATTGACGACACTTGCTTCACTTGCGACAATTTGAAAGTTAGGGTTTTGTATAGCAAAAACCAGTCATCGTGGCACTTTCGCTATAACTCAGTTTTGGCAAAGGTTCAGACTTTGAAACTTCTACAGGCCAAAGATGAAATGTTCATGTACCTTGTGTCCGAAGGTCAGCCTCAGATTCGTTGTACTTTGTGAGATATGATCCGTACAAGTTAGGGTTTTTGCCTCTTCCAGAATGCAGTCCTAAACAGGTGACCTAGGGAAAAAGGTCATATCTCGGGCTAGGAAGTTCCAAATGAAATTCTGTAAAAAGTGGCAGTAAGGGCACGGACTGTAGTTTCACAGGTCCTCTTTTCAGAGGCCGAAGTTGAAACAGTGACATGTGGCACTCCGTACAAGTTTGCTATGCTGTTTCATCCCATAAACAGGTCATGTTGCGACACTTGGAATAACTCTCTCTCAGAGAATCCATTAAAGCTCATACCTGTGGGGTTGGAAATATGACAAGTCAGGCTACCACAGGCCGATTTCAGACCCTGCAGATCCGAAATGTCAGAGATACACTAGAAACAATACGACACATCTGAAATGGTTCTGTTATCACATATATAGTAGCCGGGCTACCTTACATTATTTTTCTCATTCCAATACACTATTGAGCCAGTTCCCTTGCATTTGAGATGTCGAGATGAGCATCTAGATTGGATCACTATCAGATTGTGGACAGCAGTTATATTCCCCATGCCATGACTGAGTTTCAGGACACTCAGAGAGATGCCCGATATAGCCATTATGCCATTGGTACAGAGCAGACAGTAGCGCCCAGAGTTACATCAGCAGTCTCAGAGGACAGATGATGGTACAGGTTGATGAGCTTTCAGGTATATGACTCAGCAGGTATACTATTGTGTTATGGTTAGATTGCTTTTATACTTATTCTTATAGCATGTCTTAGCACTTAGTGTCATGATCTGGCGATCATATAGATATTTGGACCTGGTTGACCTATTATATATATATTACTGTCCCTACTCAGACTTAGAAGTTCACTATTCATACTCATTGGTATATACCCTCCTTAGGGAGAATAGAGGTGATCATTACACCATACTCTGGCTTGCTAGTGTTGGCTCCATCATTTCATTGTCTTCATCCATCCGTGGCCTACCTTTTAGATTATTACCCTGATTTGCTACTTGACTAGTGACATGGAGGACCTTTCCCCACTGTAGCCTCTATATTGGATGAGCTCCCCTGTTTATTGTGTCTCGGCTCTGAGTTGGTGACAAAACTTACCTATGGTGAGTTGGAGTTCCTTGAGAATTCCCCCTAGTCACTAAAGTTGTGTTGGCTAAACCTGAAACTTTTAGTGCTGCCATCAATATAGAATCTTGAAAAATCAAATGCTATATCTTGTATATGAAAGAAATGCTAAATGAAAATGGCCATGAAAAATAAAATGTTATATCTTTTGGAAAAATAAATACCTAGGTAAACAAGCTGTCCATGACACACCTAGAAGTGCTCAGGTAAACAAGTGCCTTAAAAACACACCTGCAGCAGAAAGCCTAAAAATAAATGTAAATCTATGCAATGTGTTTGTAAACACACATAGATCAAGGCTATGGAAACCTCAGGCCCAAAAAGCAATGGAACTTAAATGTTATATCTAAACAATTGCTGGCCTTGTTTGTATTATGGATTGTGCGCATCTGTGAAGGTGAATAAACCCTCTTTAAACAACTCATCCATTTGTGAGACACCGCCATTCCCTGTGTTATTGCTCATTCAGTATATACTATGGTGTGTATTCCCTTTCCCTTGCCGAAGTGTCACAAAGTCAAGTCAGTCAAGTCATCCCTTAGCCTAGCCAGTTATTTCAGCCTTCACCCTTCACTAGCAAATTGATCACAACTATGAAGTGAGTATGGTCCTGAAAGTCTAGTCTGAGTAATAATAATAATTAACGACACTATATATTTGGATTTAGATCGCCAGTCATGATTACTCTGTGTTATAGAAGCTATTTGAATAAATTGTAAAGCATGTATTAACCTTGACACCTTGCAGCAGCTATGGATGATAGTCTGAGTTGTATTTGGTCTTGGTTAGACCTAGTTTGACCATGGAGGACCATGGGACATGAGATGTTGGACCTTATGATGATATGGATAGATGATATATGGTCCATGTACACATACAGGATGATTCTATGCAGCAGCTACAGGGTTATGATGATGATTCTTGGGATACAGCAGTGTTTGGTCATTTACAGATCATTATTATTGGCCTTGTTCCGGTACATTGGATATTTATTTTGATCATGCAGAGATTCATATGGTGTATGAGTACACATCTTGGATGGATTTGGACCTTCTGAGTCCAATGGGACAGTTTGTTTTCAGTTCCGGGCACTTACAGTGATGATTTAGCCTCAGTAGGCTGTCCTAGTGCAGTTTTGGTCTATTGGAGGCCCTGTCGGAGCAGAGATGACTTTTATCCGGATGACCTAGGGCGCTGATGATGGAGGGGGTGGTCCAGCCACTTGTTTTTACCATATTACCCCCCTCCCGGACACATTGGTACCCTCACCTTGACAGCGCCATCACTCCAGGAGGCAGTTTGGGCAGTTTCACGTTTCCCGAGGCATTTCAGGATTGGTAGAAATGGCTATTGAGGAAATCGATTTGGGCTACTAAGGCAAAGTTATGGCATGGGATGATCAGTGATGATAGATCGGGACCTTCCACACCTCCTCCTGCAGTTTCAGCTTCATCGGGGCCCGCATCCATCACTTATGGCACTTTCTGTGGATTTTTGGGGTCTTTTGAGGACCACGACTTCACCTTGGAGGCACGATTTGGTACTTTCATGATTATTTACTGGTTATTGTGCCATGGGGATTGACCAAGGAGGGATAAAATTACCCCTTGGACCCACCATGAGCCTCTTATGATATTTTGTCATCATGATTTGGTGGGACTCCCCTCTCCTAGGGCGACTTTGTCCACTTATGTTATATTTTATGTGTGATCCATGTATTATGTTGTTGAGCTCATCTCAACCATTGATTAGACATTTGTATCTTTTAATCTTAGCCACTCATTCAAAAAGTGGTTAGGGTTTTGGTGCCTCTCCTTCCTATTTAAAGGAGAGAGCCTCTCATTGTAAAGGGTCTTTGGCTCTTGGATTATTGGTATAGAAAAATATTCTTGTGGAAATTCTTGCGGTCTCCTTTGCATCTGGTGTTCTTAGATGGTGATTGGAAAGTCTATTGCAACCTAGCATTTGGAAATTGTGGTAAGATCTATCTTGTTTGGAAATCATTGTTTGTCTACAGGAGGGCGACTTCAACAAGGGCGATTTTGCAAGGCTTCTTCAAATCGACTTTCTTGGCATTCGCTTGTATCAGGGGGTTATCATTAGTATCATTGTGATCTATGCTATCTTTCTGTTACTTCTTTTGTGGCATTAGTCTTATCTCTTGATGCATCAAATCTGATATTGTTGACGTTTGTTGTGCAGGAGAGAGGGCGCATTGGCTTCTTGGACTAAATCGATTTGCATAGAGACTACCTCAAAGCTTCCAAATTGATCGGGATTGCATAGATCATCATCATCAAGGCATCTACAAGGTTATCCAGGTAAGATCCACAGGTTTGTTTCTCTTTCCTTTATCCAATCCATTGACATAATTCATAAATTGTTAAAACCCTAAATACTTCAAAACCCCCATTTTACATTTTGTCAGATCTACTTAGATCTAGTGGGTTGTTGGGCATGATATTGAAAACCCACCTCTATAGCATCCACGGCATCCCGGATCTATAGTTTGGTGTGGATTGGCTTCCGTTTGACCCCTCTCCCAAGCCAACTTAGCTTCTCCCAAGGAAGGCGCACTTCACCATTTGAGCTAGTTGACCTAGATCCAAGCGATGGGTGTTTGAAATTTCACTTGATTTGACATCTACACATCAAATAACATACACCCAGGTTGTCCCTTTCTTGAAATTCACCTTGTGGGTCCCATTCCACATTTTAAGGGATTTAATCCCCATTTTGGACCACTTGGAACACTAAAACTCAGATCTACAAAGATCTAACCGGTGGATTGCCACGAAATTATAGATCCATACCCCTACTTGACTGATCTACCCGGATCTAAAGTTTGGATGCCATCCGACATGATTTGACCCACCTAAACCCAAATTGAAGCCTCCTTAGGGAAAGTCGCACCACCTTGGAGAAGTGAGTTCACTCACTTCGAGGAACTGGGTACTTGAGATTTTTGCAGATCCGGAATCAGAATAATTCAAAACCTAGGTCTAGACTGTCACCTTGTCAAATCTTGCCTTGGGGATTGCATTCCTTGTTTTAAGGGATTGTGGTCCACTTGGGTCAAACCTAGATCTAGACATATTTAACCATCAAGGCCTATACTGTCCACTTATCTCATGTTGTAGGAGTCCTAAACCATAAAGTCAACCCTACTTTGACTCCACTTCCCAATTCCCAAGGCACTGGTTTATCTCCAAGACAACCCACTCTCCTAGATTGTTGGATTGACTTGTGGTTTGACTTTTGCATGGTGAACTATACCTTTGAAGACATCATGGACCATGGTCAAGATTGTCTCATGTACTAGTTAGCCCCAATCTGACGCCTAAACAGCCCTGCATTGGACACGGTTCCCAAGGCAGTGGATCTTTTGACATTGACCTAGTACACTAGCCCTAGATCTCACTTTAAACATTATAAGTCACTTTCACTTCAACTATGAACCAAAGCTATACCTATTAAACCCCTCACTTGGCTTGTGACTTCATCCTTAGGTCTAGGATAAACCATACACCTAACTTCAACTAGAAATACCCTGATTTGGTGTCTTGGTTTTGATCTCTCCTGTCGGGAGTAGATCGGGGCTCCCCCTTTGTTGTCTGGGCTAGATAACATAAAGTGAAGGTTGCCTCGACTGGCGTGACAACCATATATTGGAGGTCGAGGTGATCGTGGTTGCACCTTTTGAGTTGCCCTTCCCTATTGCCATCCATGACTGGATCTATCCACAGGGGTAACTACATCTTAGGTGATAACATTTTTGGCGCCGCTGCCGGGGAGGCAATAGCTTGCCCTAGTCCTTCCCGCATATACAAACGACACATATCTTGGTAGAAGAGTTAAATCTACCTGGCGACTCCCAATCGTGACTCCGCTGAGGAGCGAGCTCATTTACATCCTTACAACACAAGAAGTAAAGTAAACTTAGATCAAGTTGAAGGAACCCCAATCACATATCGTAAAAGAGATCCTAAAGCACAACCATCTAACTACCTTTGGAAATTGGTTAACGATTCTCCAAACAGAGCTTCAGGACCCTCTTTGATCAAGTCGGTTCCTCCCTCATCTTTTAGTTCAAACTTAAACATAAACTTACCAAATCCAATGGCCGGAACAAACCCGGGAAACCAGAATGTTCCTCCACCACAAGCTCCTAGGATTTTTGGAAGAAAGGCAAAATCATCTCCTTTAGACTTTTCCCAAATCCAGGGTGCACCCCATGACATGCCTGAGAAGTATTTTGAAAAGGTTCCCAGATTTGATGGAGTATCCGCTATATCAATTGAAGACCACATTGATAAAGTATGGGAACACATGGAAGCATATGGAGCATCTGAGGAAGATGTTTTCATGAGGGGTCTCCTGGCATCCTTGGAAGGAGATGTTAGGAAGTGGTTTGACAGGTTGCCTGCTTCATCCATTGATGGGTATGATAACTTTGTCAACAAGCTAAACAGTGAGTGGTCCCGAAAGTTAGATGGGAAATTTCTCTTACACCAACTTTTTGACATCAAGAAAAGAGAAAATGAAACAGTCCATGAGTTTAACATAAGATTTGACAAGACTGTAGCTGTTATCCCTGAAGAAATTAGACCAAAAGATCAAGCAGTTGTTATTCACTACTTGAATGCTTTTGAGGGATTGGTTGGTTATCAGCTAAAGGATAAAAACCCAAATGACTTAAAGACCGCTCAATCAAATGCTAAGATGGCTGAGCAAAATGTAGCATCCATGGGGAAACAAAACTTCTTTGATCAATTCACCCCATCCACTTCTAGATCTGACCCTAGACTTCGAAAACCAAAGGAACCTGTGAGTGCGCCAAAGGAATCCAAGGACACTTTAGAGGTCATGCAAGAAATGATGAAACAATTAACTGTCCTGACTAAGAATGTGGCAAGTTTGAATGACCCTGAGAGACATAGAAATCCTTATGGCCCTAAACCTTACTGGAATAATAATAGAAGGCCTGATGGGGATAGGGATAGGCGACGACCTGAGTATCCAGAAAACTCTGAAAAGAAGGAAGTCAATTGGTGTGATGAAGAAGAAGAGATACCCTCTGACACCATTGACCATGATGACCAACCAGAAAACATCAACTTTATAAATGACTTATCTTATGATGAAGACTTTGGAAGAATCCTTTTAGAAGAAGAGCCATGGGAGCAAGAAGATGATATTATTGAAGAACCTAGCTCCACATGTTGTGCCTTAGAACTCCCAAAACCTAAAGAGCAACCAAAGTATCAAATCTACAAACGAGGAACTACCTCCCAACCTTCTTTCCTTGATAAACATAAAAAGATTGATGAAGATAAAAAGGAAGAAGAAGATCTTGCCGTAAATGATTATGATCTTAAGATTGATATGAAGAAAGAGCTAAGCAAGATAATGTGTAACATCCCTGTCACTGAATTAATGAAGGTGCCCTCTGTTAGATGCCAAGTAGAGGAATTTTTCAATGGTATTGGCCAAGAGAAAACTCCTGAACCGGTCCTAGAGTCATGTCATATCCAAAAGCTTAGTGGAACACAACCTAGTGAAACAGAGAAGGATCCACCAATAAACATCCATTCAGCCATTTATGAAAGAAAAAGCGGTGGTCACTCCCCCTTTTACCTCACCTTGCACATTCAGAACATGCTCCTTCATAATTGTATGTTGGATTCTGGAGCAGCGATGAATGTTATGCCTTTACAAGTTATGAAGGAAATGGGACTTGAAGTGACTAGACCTTATGGAAATGTCTGTGGTATAGATTCCCGACGAGTACCGTCTTACGGTTTGATTAAAAACCTTAGGGCTGACCTTTTCGCATGTTCAGACATTTCTACTATGATGGATGTAGTTGTCATTGATTTACCCCCAGCATACGGAATGCTTTTATCTAGAAAATGGGCAGCTGGCCTAGGTGGATACCTTATGATGGATTTATCATTTATTTGTGTTCCCAACCCTGATGGAGCTTTGATTCGGGTTAATAGAGAGCCTTGTTATAATGAGCATGTTGAATCTTTTGATGAAGGGTTGAAAAACACATACGGGGATGAATTATTAAATAATGCCAAAACTAACCTTGTTGAAGATGAGGATGAATTATATGAAGTTGATCAAAGTATGTGTATGGTCATGGAAGATTCTGATTCTTTTTGGGAAGACAAGCAAATGATTGAAATAACAAGAATAGTTGGAAATGATTTTGTTGAGGAAATAGATGAATTAAGAGGACATGAAAATCAACCCCAAGATCACGAACAAAACAATGAAACCATTCAAGAACCTGCTATAGAAAATCACACACTTGAAGGGGTTGAGGATGGCATAAGAAATCTAGGAAGAGATGAAAGTCTGCTTGATGATCAAAGCATGGAACAAATTCCCCCAATAGAAAACCTTCATGAGCAAACACACAATGAGGAGAACATTGAAAACCCAATACATGAAGATGAGTTTGATGATATTAGGAAGGGAGAAAGAATTCCTTTCACTGTTAGGGAGTGGTTTGCTTTGACCGATCACAATAGAGAGAGAGAAAGACAAGGGCTTGCACCTATTTACCCATGGGAAAACAATCTTGCAAACTCTACTAGGGTTGAAGCAAATGAAGAGCCTGAAGCCACTTACTATTCTGATACAGAAGATTCTTTATCTCATTTATCCTTAGAAGACGGTAGCCTAATTCAAGTCCATGATAACTCTCTGAGTTGGGAAGAGGATGCCCTAGCTAATGATGCTCCTGAAGGAGACTATAATCTAAATAACCTTGCTATTTTTCAAACTCCTTCAGAGCCTCAAAGCCATGCTTTATCTACGTATCCACATATCCCTAGTTTCCTCCTACCATCTGAATCATCTAGTCATCATACTCATGATCTTTCTCACATTCCTACGTCCTCTACTTCTCACTCTGAGTCATTTTCTCCCAGATTGGAAAACATGGTTATTCCTATTCCTTCAGGGGAAGGTTCTAGTCATAACACTGTCATATCTAGAGAGCCACCTCCCTTGGAAGAACATAGAGACTTCTTGACTGTAGGTGAAATTGTTAAAAGAGTTGTGTCTCCCCATGGGGAAGAGCCAAATGAGGAAATCCAAGAAACAAGAAGGGAAGTTAGGGAAATCCTTGTTGGCACAATTGCTGTTTCCTTGGATGGTGGTCCACCCAGAACTGATGCAGTTTCTTCTAGGAGAAACTCTAGGATTGTCACACCTCAACCGCAAAACCCTGCTGAAATCCACCCCATGCCTATTCGAAACATTGGAGTTATCCCTGAGTCAGTCAATAGAAATAGGTTTCTTACAGGAAGTCAAGTCATTATCCCCAACCATTTACTGCATATAAGATCGGGACAAGCTAATGACTTATGGGTTGGACCTTTCACAGTAGAGCGATGCATTGATGGCATGTGCTTTCTGACCACTGGTAGTGGACGACGTATTTTATATCCTGTCCATCAGAGGGACTTGAGGGATCACATCCCTGACCCCACATAGTGGGGATCTCTCCGCTTGCATTGACTGGTAGAGTAGGGTAGGTAGGAAACCAAATAAGCCTACTTAGGCAGTAGTTAGTCTTTTTCAGCCATTGAGTCTGGCACCTTCTTAGTCTCTAAGCTCCTTTGTAAGCTCCTAGTTTAACTGAGTACCCGCCACTTTTTCTTTTCCTGCACAATAAAACTCAAATTTTGCAAATTATGTTAGTATTTTAATTTATACTTTATGCATTTATATTTCTGACATAGAGTAGATTTTATTTCAGTTGATTTTATATTTTTCCCACACATGCGGCATGAGGTATTTTGTTAGATGTTTGTGAATGCAGAAAATAGGTTCCAAGAATAAAAGCTGGAAATAAAATGGTAGAGTGCTGGATCGTGGATTCGAGTAGCAGAGTTCGAGGACCAGAGATTCTGAGGTTCTCAAGCGCCCACTTCAGCAGAGCACTTGTCCCAGCCGGAGCCAGATGTTATCACATATATAGTAGCCGGGCTACCATACACTATTTTTCTCATTCCAGTACACTATTGAGCCAGTTCCTTGCATTTGAGATGTCGAGATGAGCATCTAGATTGGATCACTATCAGATTGTGGACAGCAGTTATATTCCCCATGCCATGACTGAGTTTCAGGACACTCAGAGAGATGCCCGATATAGCCATTATGCCATTGGTACAGAGCAGACAGTAGCGCCCAGAGTTACATCAGCAGTCTCAGAGGACAGATGATGGTACAGGTTGATGAGCTTTCAGGTATATGACTCAGCAGGTATACTATTGTGTTATGGTTAGATTGCTTTTATACTTATTCTTATAGCATGTCTTAGCACTTAGTGTCATGATCTGGCGATCATATAGATATTTGGACCTGGTTGACCTATTATATATATATTACTGTCCCTACTCAGACTTAGAAGTTCACTATTCATACTCATTGGTATATACCCTCCTTAGGGAGAATAGAGGTGATCATTACACCATACTCTGGCTTGCTAGTGTTGGCTCCATCATTTCATTGTCTTCATCCATCCGTGGCCTACCTTTTAGATTATTACCCTGATTTGCTACTTGACTAGTGACATGGAGGACCTTTCCCCACTGTAGCCTCTATATTGGATGAGCTCCCCTGTTTATTGTGTCTCGGCTCTGAGTTGGTGACAAAACTTACCTATGGTGAGTTGGAGTTCCTTGAGAATTCCCCCTAGTCACTAAAGTTGTGTTGGCTAAACCTGAAACTTTTAGTGCTGCCATCAATACAGAATCTTGAAAAATCAAATGCTATATCTTGTATATGAAAGAAATGCCAAATGAAAATGGCCATGAAAAATAAAATGTTATATCTTTTGGAAAAATAAATACCTAGGTAAACAAGCTGTCCATGACACACCTAGAAGTGCTCAGGTAAACAAGTGCCTTAAAAACACACCTGCAACAGAAAGCCTAAAAATAAATGTAAATCTATGCAATGTGTTTGTAAACACACATAGATCAAGGCTATGGAAACCTCAGGCCCAAAAAGCAATGGAACTTAAATGTTATATCTAAACAATTGCTGGCCTTGTTTGTATTATGGATTGTGCGCATCTGTGAAGGTGAATAAACCCTCTTTAAACAACTCATCCATTTGTGAGACACCGCCATTCCCTGTGTTATTGCTCATTCAGTATATACTATGGTGTGTATTCCCTTTCCCTTGCCGAAGTGTCACAAAGTCAAGTCAGTCAAGTCATCCCTTAGCCTAGCCAGTTATTTCAGCCTTCACCCTTCACTAGCAAATTGATCACAACTATGAAGTGAGTATGGTCCTGAAAGTCTAGTCTGAGTAATAATAATAATTAACGACACTATATATTTGGATTTAGATCGCCAGTCATGATTACTCTGTGTTATAGAAGCTATTTGAATAAATTGTAAAGCATGTATTAACCTTGACACCTTGCAGCAGCTATGGATGATAGTCTGAGTTGTATTTGGTCTTGGTTAGACCTAGTTTGACCATGGAGGACCATGGGACATGAGATGTTGGACCTTATGATGATATGGATAGATGATATATGGTCCATGTACACATACAGGATGATTCTATGCAGCAGCTACAGGGTTATGATGATGATTCTTGGGATACAGCAGTGTTTGGTCATTTACAGATCATTATTATTGGCCTTGTTCCGGTACATTGGATATTTATTTTGATCATGCAGAGATTCATATGGTGTATGAGTACACATCTTGGATGGATTTGGACCTTCTGAGTCCAATGGGACAGTTTGTTTTCAGTTCCGGGCACTTACAGTGATGATTTAGCCTCAGTAGGCTGTCCTAGTGCAGTTTTGGTCTATTGGAGGCCCTGTCGGAGCAGAGATGACTTTTATCCGGATGACCTAGGGCGCTGATGATGGAGGGGGTGGTCCAGCCACTTGTTTTTACCATATTACCCCCCTCCCGGACACATTGGTACCCTCACCTTGACAGCGCCATCACTCCAGGAGGCAGTTTGGGCAGTTTCACGTTTCCCGAGGCATTTCAGGATTGGTAGAAATGGCTATTGAGGAAATCGATTTGGGCTACTGAGGCAAAGTTATGGCATGGGATGATCAGTGATGATAGATCGGGACCTTCCACACCTCGTCCTGCAGTTTCAGCTTCATCGGGGCCCGCATCCATCACTTATGGCACTTTCTGTGGATTTTTGGGGTCTTTTGAGGACCATGACTTCACCTTGGAGGCACGATTTGGTACTTTCATGATTATTTACTGGTTATTGTGCCATGGGGATTGACCAAGGAGGGATAAAATTACCCCTTGGACCCACCATGAGCCTCTTATGATATTTTGTCATCATGATTTGGTGGGACTCCCCTCTCCTAGGGCGACTTTGTCCACTTATGTTATATTTTATGTGTGATCCATGTATTATGTTGTTGAGCTCATCTCAACCATTGATTAGACATTTGTATCTTTTAATCTTAGCCACTCATTCAAAAAGTGGTTAGGGTTTTGGTGCCTCTCCTTCCTATTTAAAGGAGAGAGCCTCTCATTGTAAAGGGTCTTTGGCTCTTGGATTATTGGTATAGAAAAATATTCTTGTGGAAATTCTTGCGGTCTCCTTTGCATCTGGTGTTCTTAGATGGTGATTGGAAAGTCTATTGCAACCTAGCATTTGGAAATTGTGGTAAGATCTATCTTGTTTGGAAATCATTGTTTGTCTACAGGAGGGCGACTTCAACAAGGGCGATTTTGCAAGGCTTCTTCAAATCGACTTTCTTGGCATTCGCTTGTATCAGGGGGTTATCATTAGTATCATTGTGATCTATGCTATCTTTCTGTTACTTCTTTTGTGGCATTAGTCTTATCTCTTGATGCATCAAATCTGATATTGTTGACGTTTGTTGTGCAGGAGAGAGGGCGCATTGGCTTCTTGGACTAAATCGATTTGCATAGAGACTACCTCAAAGCTTCCAAATTGATCGGGATTGCATAGATCATCATCATCAAGGCATCTACAAGGTTATCCAGGTAAGATCCACAGGTTTGTTTCTCTTTCCTTTATCCAATCCATTGACATAATTCATAAATTGTTAAAACCCTAAATACTTCAAAACCCCCATTTTACATTTTGTCAGATCTACTTAGATCTAGTGGGTTGTTGGGCATGATATTGAAAACCCACCTCTATAGCATCCACGGCATCCCGGATCTATAGTTTGGTGTGGATTGGCTTCCGTTTGACCCCTCTCCCAAGCCAACTTAGCTTCTCCCAAGGAAGGCGCACTTCACCATTTGAGCTAGTTGACCTAGATCCAAGCGATGGGTGTTTGAAATTTCACTTGATTTGACATCTACACATCAAATAACATACACCCAGGTTGTCCCTTTCTTGAAATTCACCTTGTGGGTCCCATTCCACATTTTAAGGGATTTAATCCCCATTTTGGACCACTTGGAACACTAAAACTCAGATCTACAAAGATCTAACCGGTGGATTGCCACGAAATTATAGATCCATACCCCTACTTGACTGATCTACCCGGATCTAAAGTTTGGATGCCATCCGACATGATTTGACCCACCTAAACCCAAATTGAAGCCTCCTTAGGGAAAGTCGCACCACCTTGGAGAAGTGAGTTCACTCACTTCGAGGAACTGGGTACTTGAGATTTTTGCAGATCCGGAATCAGAATAATTCAAAACCTAGGTCTAGACTGTCACCTTGTCAAATCTTGCCTTGGGGATTGCATTCCTTGTTTTAAGGGATTGTGGTCCACTTGGGTCAAACCTAGATCTAGACATATTTAACCATCAAGGCCTATACTGTCCACTTATCTCATGTTGTAGGAGTCCTAAACCATAAAGTCAACCCTACTTTGACTCCACTTCCCAATTCCCAAGGCACTGGTTTATCTCCAAGACAACCCACTCTCCTAGATTGTTGGATTGACTTGTGGTTTGACTTTTGCATGGTGAACTATACCTTTGAAGACATCATGGACCATGGTCAAGATTGTCTCATGTACTAGTTAGCCCCAATCTGACGCCTAAACAGCCCTGCATTGGACACGGTTCCCAAGGCAGTGGATCTTTTGACATTGACCTAGTACACTAGCCCTAGATCTCACTTTAAACATTATAAGTCACTTTCACTTCAACTATGAACCAAAGCTATACCTATTAAACCCCTCACTTGGCTTGTGACTTCATCCTTAGGTCTAGGATAAACCATACACCTAACTTCAACTAGAAATACCCTGATTTGGTGTCTTGGTTTTGATCTCTCCTGTCGGGAGTAGATCGGGGCTCCCCCTTTGTTGTCTGGGCTAGATAACATAAAGTGAAGGTTGCCTCGACTGGCGTGACAACCATATATTGGAGGTCGAGGTGATCGTGGTTGCACCTTTTGAGTTGCCCTTCCCTATTGCCATCCATGACTGGATCTATCCACAGGGGTAACTACATCTTAGGTGATAACATTTTTGGCGCCGCTGCCGGGGAGGCAATAGCTTGCCCTAGTCCTTCCCGCATATACAAACGACACATATCTTGGTAGAAGAGTTAAATCTACCTGGCGACTCCCAATCGTGACTCCGCTGAGGAGCGAGCTCATTTACATCCTTACAACACAAGAAGTAAAGTAAACTTAGATCAAGTTGAAGGAACCCCAATCACATATCGTAAAAGAGATCCTAAAGCACAACCATCTAACTACCTTTGGAAATTGGTTAACGATTCTCCAAACAGAGCTTCAGGACCCTCTTTGATCAAGTCGGTTCCTCCCTCATCTTTTAGTTCAAACTTAAACATAAACTTACCAAATCCAATGGCCGGAACAAACCCGGGAAACCAGAATGTTCCTCCACCACAAGCTCCTAGGATTTTTGGAAGAAAGGCAAAATCATCTCCTTTAGACTTTTCCCAAATCCAGGGTGCACCCCATGACATGCCTGAGAAGTATTTTGAAAAGGTTCCCAGATTTGATGGAGTATCCGCTATATCAATTGAAGACCACATTGATAAAGTATGGGAACACATGGAAGCATATGGAGCATCTGAGGAAGATGTTTTCATGAGGGGTCTCCTGGCATCCTTGGAAGGAGATGTTAGGAAGTGGTTTGACAGGTTGCCTGCTTCATCCATTGATGGGTATGATAACTTTGTCAACAAGCTAAACAGTGAGTGGTCCCGAAAGTTAGATGGAAAATTTCTCTATCGGAGAGCTGAACTGTGTGCTTAAACAACAATAAAATATTCCAAATCACACTCCCATAATAATTTACTTTGGTTGCTATCTAACACTCATATGCTCTGCCAACCTGAAAGGGTTGGGCTAGTACTCAGAAAGGTGTTAGATCTGATTAATTTCTACAACATAATAAAATTTTACCCCCACAACCAACGAACCGGCGTTTCCTTTTCGATAAAATACTTAAAGTACTATTCTGGGAGGTGGAGCCGGGTTGCCGTTGTTCAGACTTCGAGGGTGGTTTAAACATTGGACATTTATCCTCTTGATAACTGGATGGTCCGTCTGATCATCGTGAATAGCCACTGAAGTATTTCCGGTCTCTTTGCTTACCTTGTGTTCTTATCCTAATAATCAAGACCATTAAAACTTTGAATTTACCAAGATAAATTGCACAACGATCTCACGAACATATCTCTCGAACACTTGTATCAAGCAACCCAAGCACTCAAACATTTTTTGACTCCATAAGGCACTGGTCCTTAATCGCACATATTTCATTTGCTTATTATCTATCTGGAGTTCTTATGATTAATTTCTGTATATGAGTGACTTGTATAAAGATTTCTTAAAGTGGTTGTGAATCAGTGTATCTTTTATCTTAAATCGCAACGTGGATTGCTATTTTGTCTTGTGTCTCATTGAAAGTATCATTGTGTCTTTCATTATTCAAAAAACTCCTAAACAACATCCATCTGCATCACCACACACAAAAACATTAAAAAACACATTGAGCAATAGTTAAACTCTTTGTAGGGACTACCCCCCTTGGCTTCGTTAGGAGTTAGCCTAAACGGAGGAGTTGGGATTCAGGTGACAATACCTGGCTCATTGCTTGCCCCCAAGGCCACACCTTCCCCACTTGTAGTGAGGGAACAACTTTTGGAAGATTTCTGCTACTGGTGTGCATCTCGACGGACAACATTTTTGGCGCCGCTGCCGAGGACAAATCTTTTTGTTCCTGGATGACCTTAATTTTTTCTAGTTTGTTTTACCTTTTTGATAGATTTTGAATCTATCTGGTGACTCCACTGCCCTTTTTTAGTTTTCTTTTTTTGGTAGATTTTTAGTCAAATCACTCTCAGAAATTAGACTTGAATCCACCTGGCGACTCCACTGGGAAGTAAACCCCTCAAGGTATTCAACTAGAAGGAATTCTGAAGGTGTACTCAATTTCATCCCCGAGCCTGAAAATGTTTACAGGAGGAGATTGAATAAACTAAATTCTCGTAGGATCCTTGAGGAGCTTGGATCTCAGTCCATTTCTGACATCCATAGTCTTTTTGAAGAAGTTAACTTAGAAAATTTTGAAAATCTTGAAATCAATAATAAATGTCTTTCCGATACAATGGGTGATTTCTATTCTCCCCTTGACATTACTCGGATAGCAGGTCAACCACATGACATTCCAGACAAAGCTATCGACAAACTTCCCATTTTTACTGGCACTGATGCCATTACTGCTGCATATCATCTCAAAGCCTTCTCAAAATGTACAAGTGGATATGTCAGAGATCCTGATCACAAGCATGATGATGTATACATGAAGCTGTTTGCTTTGTCCTTAGATGGGGATGCTGGTGATTGGTTCATCGGCTTACCAAACAACTCTTTTGCAACCTTGACTGCTTTCAAAGATGCTTTCACCAACAAGTATGGTGAGAAAAAAGAACCCCGACATCAACTTGCTGCCTTGACAAATATCAAAAGAAGTGAGATGGAAACCATGGACGAGTTCAACAAGAAATTCACTGACTTATCCAGTGCGATCCCTATAGACTATAAGCCAACTCCACATACTATACTAGTCTATTACATTGAAGCCTTAAGTGGAGAAATGCAGTAAGAACTCAGAGATAAAGAGCCCACCACTTTATTAGAAGCACAGGAAATGGCAACTAAGATAGATAAAAACATGCAGTCTTCTGGTAAGTCAAATTTGCCGGGTTATTCAAGAGCTCAAACTCCATTGAAATCAACTGAGCCTAAAGATAAAGATCCTGTGTTTGCTATAAAAGATTCAGATGAGAAAACGATGATAGAGATGTGTGAAAGAATGGAAAAAACGGAACAGAAACATGTAGTTCAAATGAAAGAAATACAGAACAAAATTATAAACATGGAAAGAGCACATGTTCAACATGTTCAACAGATTCAACAAGTTCAACCGGTTCAAAGGAATTACCCTCCAAAGACTAACTGGCAGAAAAAAGCTCCCAACAATGAAAAGAGGCCTCCAAATCAGATAGAGGCTGCTAACATGACTGAGACCTATATACCATTTTGTAGGGCTTGCAAAGATTTTCACGAAGAATTTTCTTGTTACTTTGCAAACTATGTACAAGAACATGGATTTCCAGAGGGTAGTACCAGTGAGCCAACATCAAGTGAGCCTGAATATATAAATGCGGTAGGAGACATTTTTGACATTCCTAGAGAAGATTGGAGACAAGCTGAACAATGCAATCATGAGTTGGATAATCTGACTAAGAACATTGGAGAAAGACCTTCCAATGAGCAAGTCCATAATATGCAAAAGTTTAAAGTGATGGGTTATCAAAGAAGAACAAATACTGCACCTGCCACACAGCCAACAAAGGCAATAATTGCAACCGAATCAAATGACTCTAGTAAATTAAATTTTGATTGGAGTAACTGGTTCAATACAACTAAAGTGCCTGTACCTGTGAATGAGCTTTATAAAATCCCTGGTCAAAAGGAAAAACTGTTGAAAGCACTTGAAATGCCCATCTCTAATTGTACTCCTACCCCTACTCCTCTTACTCCTCAAACACCCAAGAAGGTCATGTTATCACACAACTTGTAGTTGTCCCTAGTGGTATCCCATCCGGGATGGTAGAGGAGATGGACAACTAAAGAGGTGACCCAAGAGATGCCACGGTTCCCAATGCAAGGTGGGAGTCACGTCAACCGAGGCACTCTTCACTTTAGATCTAGATAAATCAAGACCTAGGGGGAGACCCTATAACCAATCAAAGATGATTGGACCCAAACAAAGGTTCCTAGGGATGAGTAAATGGTAAGTTACGGAAACCAATGCAAGGTAAAGTGGACCTAGAAATTAAAGTATGGTTGAAAGTGGTTTGAGAGATGATTAGTGTTTCAACCAATGTATGATTTAGGACACATGATGAGCTAAAAGGACAAGATCTAGTACCATATGTTACACAAGTGGGACCCATTTCCTTTGGATTATGTGAATGGCTCAAAAGGGACCCACAAGGTGAAATTTAAGGGATGAAATTGGTACTAAGGGGTATGTAGTGAGTAGATCTATGGATCTAAGTTAAAATTAGGAATACCCACATATGGGATCTAGGGTTTGACACAATCCCCAAGGAGTGCAACTTGCCTAAGGAGGACTAGTGCCTTGTTGGATGGGTTAATGGAGTCAAAAGATATGTCAAAGTGTAGATCGGGACACCTAGTATGCAAATCAAGTGGGCTAATTGGGATGTGATGGTTGGATTTTGCTAGATCTAGGGTTTCATGATATGACCCAAATGGACCATAATCCCTTAAAATAAGGAATGCTACCCCCAAGGCAGATCGTCACAAAATGATACTCTAGACCTAGGTTTCAAGGTATGCTTGTTCCAAATCCACAAAAATCTCAACTACCCACGTCCTTAAAGTGGGCAAACTCAATCACCCAAGGAAGTGCGACCTTGCTCAAGGAGGGCTAAAAGGTGGGAAAGGTGTGTCAAAACAAGTCCAATGGCCACCAAATTGTAGATCCAAGTAGATTAGGCAATGAGTTATGTGGATCTTGAAAATCAAGGGGATCCAATGGCTAGATCTCCATAAGATTGAGATTGAAGTGGGTCACCAAATTGATCCAAGTGGGCATAACCCCCAAAATGAGGAATGCTACCCCCAAGGCAAAAATCAAAGAAGTGACACACTAGGGGTAGGTTATCAAGTGTGTAGATTGCAAATCAAGTGGGATCTCACCTACCCATATGCTAGATCTAACCAAACAAGCCTCACCTAAGGAAGTGCGATTTGCCTCAAGAGAGCTAATTTGCCTTGAAAAGTGTGTCAATCTTAACCCAATCACCACCAAACTATAGATCCGAATAGGTGTGGATGCTATAGAGGTGGGTTTTTAATATCTTTTCAAAGCAAGGCTAGATCTAAGTAGATCTAAGAAAAACCAAAATGAGGGTTTCAATGAATTAGGGTTTGTGACCAATGAAGAAGAATGGATGGAAATAGGCACATACCTTGTAGATCTTAGCTCAATTGCTTATGGCCACCTTGTCTTGTGTATATTCAAGAGTGAGATCCAAGAGCTCCAACCAAAACGTCCTCCTCCAAGATAGCCAAATCGTCCTCCTCCTACAAGACAAGATCAAGTGAAACAAGCCAAGTAAGATGATTATGAAAACGATGGAAAGATGTAATAGAAAGCATCAATTATGTCACAAAGATACAATAATGATACTCCCTTTCACCAAGATCAACCCAAGAGAGACTATGTGGATCCCTCCAACAATAACCCTCAAGAAATCGCCCTCCTCTCCACCAATTTGACTTTCCTACAAGAAAACTAGTTGTAGCACCAAAATCCACAATGATACATAGAAGAGATACTGTATACTCAAGATGCAAGAGAATCCACAAGACAAGAGAGATATGCTCTACAAAGAAATGTTCTATTCCAATATTCAAGAGCTCCAAAGGTGAGCTATACAATAGGGGGTCTCCTCCTTATATAGGATAATAAAGACCAAAACCCTATACCACTTTACAATACAATATAAAATGAGTGGTTGAGATTAAAAGATCTCAATATAAAATCAATGGCTAAGATGAACCACATAACATAACACATGCATCACTCAAAAAGGTGATGACGTCATAGCTAAAAGATGCTCATGGAGGGTGACGTCATCCACTAGAGGGGGTACAAGTACAAAAGCCCACCTCATAATGACTAGGACATGACATATGGAGCACATGGTGGGGCTAGGAGGCATCAATCCTTACTAGCTCATCCCCAAGGCACAATAAAATAATAAAATATGTCCAAGATAATATAAATGACCCAATCTGTCCTCAAAATCTGACAGACAAGCAGTAAAAGACCTCCTGTGATCTCTGTGGGCCTACCCACATGGTGAAAATTGGCTGGAAGATAGTGGGATCACCCTGGAAGACCTCTATGAAAATCAAGTGCCAAAACCTTGCCTCAATTGCCCAAATCGAATTCCTCAGTGACCACTTTATCCCATTTTTTAACTGCCTCGGTAACTGTGAAAGTGCCAAAACTGCCTCCTACGGCATCTACGCTGTCCAACTGAGCCCACCAGGCTCTCCAGAAGGCGGGGTAAATGGTAATAACAAGTGGCTGGACCACCCCCTCCTCATACAGTGCCCTAGGTGAACTGGCCTCTCATGGCCCCTGCTGCTCAGGCTGGGAAATCAGCCCCAAATCTGGTCAACAAGTGTAAAACTGCATCAATCACTGCCAGAAGTGCCTGGAACTGAAATATAAGTGTCTCATTGGATCCAGAAGACCCAAATCCACTAGGAATGTGTACTCATACACCATGGGTTGCCCTAATGGGCCAGCTGTAGGGTCCACGATATATGGACAGTGTATAATCTGATGATCTGAAGTAATAAATAAAACTGCTAAACTACATCAATCATCATCTGCATCATATATCCATCATATGGCATCATCATCAAGAGTATGTGGGTCCATCAACCAACATCTATAAGCATATGTGGCCCACATCATCACGAATCCCAAGAAATGACCATAGTCAAAGTAGATTTGACTAGGTCCATATACAACCAAGGATAAATCATATCAATAGATTAAGACATGTTCCTCTAATCATTCTCACAGCTTAGCTCAAAGTATAACATCCATTCAATGGCATTAATCAAGTTAGCATATTCCTTTATTATATGAAATTACTTGCACAATAGTTTAAATGACAAACTCACCCATTGGACATGGTCAAACTGCTAGTGAAGGATGAATGCTAGGAACAAGGTTGGGCCAAGGGTTGACTTGTCTGACTCAACTCAAAAATACTTTGGACTGGGAGAAGGGGAAAACTACAAACTCTGTGCTGGACAAAATAACACGGGGAATGGCTGTGCTTCACAAATGGATAAGTTGTTTAGAGAGTGCTTATTCAACTTAGGCATCATGTCTATATCAAGTTGATCCAGGTTCATTAGGATCATTCAATTTGATTTCATGGCCTTTTGGCCTACATAACCCTTTGGATCTCAGGTGTGCTGATAAGCACAACTAGTTGCAGCTTGCATCCAGGGCATGTTTTCAAACACATATAAGGTTAGCAATTGTTTAGATATAGCTTTTAAGAACTATTGCTTTTTGGACCTTTCTTATACTCTTCGAGGAGTATTTTTAGCAGTTCATCGCTCTTGCCCTTTTTAGTTTGCATGGGCGAATTTATAAGTTTCCATAAGTAGTACATGAGCTTTCAGTTTTAGCCAACAACATCTCCAGTGACTAGGGGGAGTTCGAGCCAATGTCAAACATCGGGACAACTGACCAGAATGATTTAGGCCTACAATCCAACTCACCAAAGGTAAGTTTTGTCACCAACTTAGAGCCGAAACACTAAACATATAGGGATGCGGTCCAAACACAGAGGTATAAAATGGGGAAGTCCTTAGTGTCAGAAAGTCAAATGAGACAGGTCAGGGTTTAAAGTCAAATAGAGAAAGTCATGTATGGATGGAGTCAAGGGAATATGGAGCCTAAACTAGCAGACAACTGGTGTCAGGAAAGACCATATCTATGCAAGGTGGTAAACCAGTGGGTTTTGTCAAACAACCTAAATGTGCAAGTAAATGTCCATTTTATAATTTATAGTTCATTTTAAACAGTTTGCCACATCAAGAATAATATACCAAGCAAATGCTGTGAACATGACTAAATCAACAAGATAATAATCCACAGTTAATGATAAAACATCCATAGGTCATATAAGATCATCACAATAATAATCATCATATATCATCTGAAACACTGCTGCAATACATCTCTAAGCACTGAACTGAAACTGTATGGGATAAATGGTCACATCAATCATCAAATCTGAACTCTCAAGGCTCAGCCTTAACACAAGGTCTAACATAAGTCTGAATAATACACTGCTCTGATCATGAGTGATCTCAAAATATACAATCATCATAGCCAAGCTCTGAATAATGGAAGCTCTGGAATGTGCAGATATCTGCTAAGCGAGAATAGTAGCCCTGCTACTATGGTGTGATAACAGATCACTTTCACAGATACTGTATAGCAACCTTCAACCAGCTATGGCAAAACTCATGAGGATCCTCCTATAATCCTACATACTAGGGAAACAAGAAAAGAAGCTCACCCCCCTTTCTATATATCATTGATGATAGGTGACCTTCTTCTACATAATTGTATGCTGGATTCAGGATCTGGTGCAAACCTAATGATTAGAAAATTTATGCAACAACTTAACTTGAGAACCACTAGGCCTTACTAGAATGTATGTGCCATGGACTCCAGACCTGTTAAAGTTGAAGGGATGATCGAAAACCAACCTGTTAAATTGGCTAAGTATCCGGACATCTATGTAACCATGGACATACTTGTTATAGATGTTCTAGATAAATGGGGAATGCTGCTTTCTAGGAAGTGGGCTGCCACTTTAGGAGGATCGATCCAAATGGATTGGACTTATGCTACAGTACCAATATCTGAGGATTCTGTAGTTAAATTGCATAATGAGAAAGAAAAGAAGTATCATGTTGAGAATCCCAAGAATCCTTATAATCAATATACTTATAATACTGATGATCCTAGGAGCTGTGCAGTTTACTCTACCTTTCTAACACCTATTCAAAGCAAGGATGATACTAAGGAGGGTAGGCATAACATGGAGGATGACATAAGTGATGCTGAATCTATCATGGATGAATCTAGAGGAGTTAACAATGAACAAAATCCCTTGGGAAATTTTGTTGATAATCCCACTTATGAGCATGAAGGTACATATAGCCAGGAATATGACATAATGCATGAGGACTCCCCCATATTTGACAAAGATATGGATGATGACTACTGGACATACATTGGAAAACCTATTTTCGATGTATCTAGAGAAGGGAGTATAAATTTTGAGCATTTGAACATGGAGGAAGAGCATATTGTTTGTTCATATAAGCAGTCAGAACCACACATAAGCATCAGCAAAGATAACCTAGAGAAACAATACAGTGAAGGGACAGTTTGGGTAAAGTCAGTTGAATACATATCTCCACCATCGGATGACCCTTGTGTATTAGAACAGTTCGAGGCATGCACTTCAATAGAAAATTATTTTCAGAAGAGCCTTTCGGATCAGTATGATAAGGTACCAGAACTGCCTTGTCATCCTGGATTTCTTCACCCTATCCTGTTCTGGATAAAGTGTGCCTGCAAGAGGACTTACTATATTGAGAAGCATTTCAACTATCTATCTTATGATTTTCCATCCATCCCTCCCATTCAGAAGATCAAAGCAGGTTTGCACTTTTTGATAAGCATGCCCTTGTCCTGGCTGGTAACCAAAGATAAGGTAAAAAATTGTTTTTACATTGATTACATGCTTAAATGGTTACATTGGATTTTTGATTATACCTAACGTTTTCCTTTCTGTATTATATTAGATTAGGAAAAGATTAAATTTTGTCAAAAAAGAAAAAAACATTTACTTTCTGTTTTAGAAATTTATTTTCAAAAGATAAAATAAAGTTGATATTTCATTTTGGTTTTTTCATAACACATGTGCTACTGAAGGTTTTTTTGTCAAGTTGAGATGTTTTTACAGGTTATATATATAAACCAGAGATTCTGGTGTTCTCGTATCCTCTTCTTGCATAAATTCCAGATCGAGCACAGGTCCCGCAATTGGAGCCAAATGTTATCACCTATTTTTGTACCATAGTTGGATTATCTGAAGAACCGCCATTTGACAAACATGATCAATGTTTGTACTCCAGTGTATCAGATGATCCATCAGTTGTGCCTAGCCAGCTTTGGCTAGTCAGTTTTGTTTTTTGGTCGACATGACCATGGCCCCACGGGGTTTGTAATAAAGTGTGCTAGTAGGATTTGAGTGGCTCGGTTCCCAATGACTTGATTAAGCAACTAAGGTATTCCAGGGAGTTTTTTCCCTTGTCAATTATACTTTGCCTATAGCCGAGCTGTAATCGATGAGGTTTTCTTCCGCTTCCTCCAAAGCTGGAATGCCCGATTTTGAAAATTTTAGCCATGGGGGGTTATTAGAGTCCAACTGATGTATATAAGCCTACTAGACACTATTAGAATAGGTTTTGGTCATGTCCTAGGTCCCTAGAACCCTCAGAAAAAATTTCGAAATTTTTTTTACCAGGTCCTCCGGTTTTGGGTTTTTAATTATTTTTAAAATTTTAATAAATTTATCCATAGTTTAAATGGAAAAATTTCAATTTGTAATATGTCAGTCATCCGGGATTTGAATTTAGTGATTAAAGACTTCAACCTTAAGCCAAAAATCATTCATGATCCCCGGACCAGTTTATCCTTAGTTTCGGATGTCAATTCAGCCTCATAATTAATAATTTCTCAAAAAAGCCATTTACAGAGAAATTATTAATTGAAATATTAAAAATTGAATATTTGGAGATAATCCAAATCTCTCCAAAATAATCCAAATGGATTAAAATAAAAGGCTAATTGACATGGCACTGGGCATTAATGAAGATTCCAGTCATCTCCAATCAACTTCAGTTCAGTATACAGTCAGCACAAGTGGATCTCTCCAAGCAAATTCGCCCTCCTTCACCAAGAACTCGAGTTTCTGATGTGTCAAGTGATTAATGGGTTGGTTGGATGGCATTAAAGCCTATGGTAGGCGCCTTCCTAGATGTGTGCAATCAAGTGGCTTGGCTCCTTATACAACTCAACACTCACTCCTACATCCACTCACATCAACTCCGTGAAGAGCTCACACATTACTTGCTTACCCTCACGTATATTCCCTTTTGGAGCTCATTTTTACACATGGCAATGATCTATTCGATGGTGATGGTTCCAGAGTTGAGATGGGGGGCGCCTTGCCAAGGTGGAGGCCACCACCCCATCCACATAAGCTTCTAACTCGAGTGGTATGGTGGGATTGACTCCAAGCTTGGCTTTAACATGGATTTTGATTGGTTTGATGGTGGAGTTCGAAACTGTGACTAGTGCCATTGGCTCCTCTTCATGCCAATTCGACTTAGGGTTTAGGTGAGTATAGTTTGCTATAAAGAGAAGCCATTTGGGCTCTCTTCTCATGGAATTTTTGTGCATCATTACTCTGGTAATTTTGTATTAGCTCATAGCAATTGCTATCTTGAAATAAAATAACGACTTTGGAGGTCTACATGGAGTGCTTTACTTGTTCATGAGGATTGTCTACACATTATAAGGTGATATTGTGCTATTATATTTGCTCATTCTTTTGCTTAGAAGTCTTTTTTAAGACCATAGAATGAACATTTGAAGGTACATGTTGTTCATTTATGTTGTATTTCATGTGATCTAGAGGTGCAGACTATAGTAGGAAATATTTATGCATCTTCTTATCCCATCCTATTTGACATACTAAGTTTGACTAAGTATTCTTGTGAGTTATATGTATTGTGCAGATATATATAGAAGTGAAGTAGAGCTTGAGCTCGGATGCATCTTTTTCTCCTTCACAAACATTTTTCTAACATGTTTGCATTTCAGGACTCTCCAAAAGTTAAATCAGTGATTCAAGCTTGACCTTGAGAAGTTGTTCCAAAGTCCATCCATCAAAACGATTTATCATTTTTTGGTTACTATATCCTAAGGGTTTACTTCTTCAAACCTTCCACTTTCTCCTTGATTCGTTTGCCTTGATTTGCTACCCCTTCTTCCCTCTCACCCTAAGTCTCTCTTGCTCTCGTCTTTCCCTTCTCTCCTTGCCTTTTCTCCTCCCTTCCCAGCTTCGTCTCATCTCCCTTTATCCTCTTCTCCATTCGTTTCCCTTACCTTCCTTCTCCTCATTTGCTCTCGTCCACCTTAGGTTTCCTATCACCCTAGTTTCCTCCTCTCTACCTTGTTCTCGTCATTCCTCTTTCCAAGATCCTCCACCTAGCTCTTGTCACCTCCTTCCTTGTTCTTCATCTCCTCTCGTTTTGGCCTTCATTCTTCCTCTCGTACACCTTCAAAAGCTGCCCTAAAATCACAAAAAAAAAAGCAACAACAAATAAAATTGTTAGTAATAGTTAGTTTTTACTTGTTTATAGTTTGCTTTTGGTTAGATCTTAGCTTAGTTCAATTCAAATTTGCATTTTCTCTTACTTAGAGTTGTTAGTGCATCTTGTTAGTTTGCATATAGTTCAAATTTGAAGTTTTGCATTAGATCTCATAGAAGTTAGCATTCTAGTTGGCATATTGGATCTAAGACTTGCATTTGTTAGTTTAGTTTCAATTTATTTTTGTTTTCATTAACAATGACGGGTACTTGAGCTTTGTTTTGTTTTAGGTGCCTAAAGGAGAGATTCATAAAAGACAAGGCAAAAAGCTTGACGAAGTGCAAAACCAAGGAGAAGACAAAACAAAAGAATTATAGAAACACTCTCTTTTTGTATAAGCCATTAAGGGCCTCAAAAATTTTGATTCCATAGTTGTGCATTTTTTTTTGAAAAGACCTTTCAAGGGTTTACTTCCCAAAGGCAACTGTAAACTGATAAATAAAAGGGCTAGGTGGGATAAGGCCTCCCACACATTGTTCCCCCTTCCCCATTTGGGGAAGTTTGTTCATGCATGCTTAGATTAGTTTTACTTCAAGTTTCTGGATTAAAGTTCAATTCTGTATTTCGATTAAACTCTCTTCCAAGTTTTGACTTGAGATAGCAACTTTGGGATTTCATCCCGAGGGCCTCATTATTTTGTGGCAGCTTCTCTATCCCCATTAGACTCCTTGTCGAAATTCAGCTAGCTGGAAGTTCTCAAGGATTGGTGGTTCTAGTGGTCACGTTGTTCGGAGGTTGACTGCACTTGGTGTTTATTTCTTAGATTAGTGGTTAATCTTGGCCTTAGGAAGCGTACTTTTGTTATCATATTATTCAACTGTTTTACTTCTAATGGTGCACTTTTCTTTATGCAAGCTGCCTCTATTCTAATAAACAAATAAAGTCTCTTGAACTTGCAGTAATCCAAGTCAAGAGCACTCTTTGTCGGAGAGCATTTTAGCTTGCATCTTTTCCCCTTGCATTAGGCATATTAGATTAAAATAAGCTTCTTGAACCTTGTCATAAGACAAAGTCAAGAGCACTCTCTATCGGAGAGCTGAACTGTGTGCTTAAACAACGATAAAATATTCCAACTCACACTCCCATAATAATTTACTTTGGTTGCTATCTAACACTCGTATGCTCTGCCAATCTGAAAGGGTTGGGCTAGTACTCAGAAAGGTGTTAGATCTGATTAACTTCTACAACATAATAAAATTTTACCCCCACAACCAACGAACCGGCATTGCCTTTTCGATAAAATACTTAAAGTACTATTCTGGGAGGTGGAGCCGGGTTGCCGTTGTTCAGACTTCGAGGGTGGTTTAAACGTTGGACACTTATCCTCTTGATAACTGGACGGTCTGTCTGATCACCATGAATAGCCACTGAAGTATTTCCGGTCTCTTTGCTTACCTTGTGTTCTTATCCTAATAATCAAGACCATTTAAACTTTGAATTTACCAAGATAAATTGCACAACGATCTCACGAACACTTGTATCAAGCAACCCAAGCACTCAAGCATTTTTTGACTCCATAAGGCACTGGTCCTTAATCGCACATATTTCATTTGCTTATTATCTATCTGGAGTTCTTATGATTAATTTCTGTATATGAGTGACTTGTATAAAGATTTCTTAAAGTGATTGTGAATCAGTGTATCTTTTATCTTAAATCGCAACGTGGATTGCTGTTTTGTCTTGTGTCTCATTGAAAGTATCATTGTGTCGTTCATTATTCAAAAAACTCCTAAATAACATCCATCCGCATCACCACACACAAAAACATTAAAAAACACTTTGAGCAATAGTTAAACTCTTTGTAGGGACTACCCCCCTTGGCTTCGTTAGGAGTTACCCTAAACGAAGGAGCTGGGATTCAGGTGACAGTACCTGGCTCATTGCTTGCCCCCAAGGCCACACCTTCCCCACTTGTAGTGAGGGAACAATTTTCGGAAGATTTCTGCTGCTGGTGTGCATCTCGGCGGACAACAGGTCCCTGAATAGATCCGTAGAAAGATGTCTTCGAGAAGTGGTCCCTAGTGGACGAGAGGATTGTATCATCCCTGGACTTTGGTCCTTGAATAGATTCGTTGACAGATGTCTCCGAGAAGTGGTCCCTAGTGGACGAGAGGATTATATCATCCCTGGACTTTGGTCCCTGAATAGATCCTTAGATAGATGTCTCCGAGAAGTGGTCCCTAGTGGATGAGAGGATTGTATCATCCTTGGACTTCAGTCCCTGAATTGATTTGTAGACAGATGTCTCCGAGAAGTGGTCCCTAGTGGATGAGAGGATTGTATCATCCCTGGACTTCGGTCCCTGAACTGATCCGTAGACAGATGTTTTCGAAAAGAGGTCCTTAGACTTGGTCGAAGTTGACGAGAGGGATTGTATCATCCTTGGACTTCAGTTCTTGAATTGATCCGTAGACATATGTCTCCGAGAAGTGGTCCCTAGTGGACGAGAGGGATTGTATTATCCTTGGACTTCAGTCCCTGAATTGATCCGTAGACATATGTCTCCGAGAAGTGGTCCCTAGTGGACGAGAGGGATTATATCATCCCTGGACTTTATTCCCTGAATTGATCCGTAGATATATGTCTCCGAAAAGTTGTCCTTAGACTTTGTCTAAGTGTACGTGATAGGACTACATTGTCCCTAGACATGATATGGTGTCTTAAATGGATAAGGATTGATCATCCCGTAAAATGATCATGTGTGTTGCAGGGTATGCTGCTATGGTGCTGTTGATCTAGAGATCCAGATGATGTTGTTGATAGAGAGATCCAGATGATGAGGCTGTTGATCGAGAGATCCAGAGAATGCTGTTGATCGAGAGATCCAAATGATGATGTTGTTGATCGAGAGATCTAGATGATGCTATTGATCGAGAGATCCAGATGATGATGCTGTTGATCGAGAGATCCAGATGATGTTGATGATCGGAAGATCCAGATGTTGATGCTGTGGCTGATCAAGTGCTGCAGAAGATGAAGACTCAGTACTGAAGATGTTGATGTTCCAATATTGAAGATCTTTAAAATGTTCCAGTAACTGTTTGAGTTACTGATGAAGAAAGCTTCCAATGATTTATAGATGTATCATGTATCTTGTAGTTGATGACTCCTTGCTCCTGCAGATGTTGTTATAATATCCTTCTCATTAAGGGGGAGTGTTGAGATATTGTAACTTCTAAGAATATTATATTTGTACTTTATTATTCCAGAGATGTTTCATTCTTCCATGGAGACTCTATTGTATATCCAGGAGATGTTTTATTCCTTTGTGGAGAAT
Source organism: Larix kaempferi (assembly GCA_027924585.1). Taxonomy (NCBI): domain Eukaryota; kingdom Viridiplantae; phylum Streptophyta; class Pinopsida; order Pinales; family Pinaceae; genus Larix; species Larix kaempferi. The sequence continues at coordinate 4,383,108 of BSBM01000301.1, read as the reverse complement.
GTGGTAACTTGGGTTATTAGACATCCCTAGTGGGGTCGACCCTGTATGAGTCATGTGGGTTAAAGGGTTATTAGACCACCCCAGTGGGGTCGGCCCAGTCAACATTATGTTAAGTGGTTAAGTTGGGGCCGACCTAGTTAGTGTAAAAGTCAAGTCGGAGTTATGTATAAATAGAGGAGGTGTGTTCCTCATTTAACACACACATTCACTCACTTGTGATTGGCGCATAGAAGAGAGAGAGATATGCTATGGAGGAGAAGGAGCTCATGTTTGGGGATTACATCTTTGTATTCGTTGGTCATCTATATTGAGGAAGCTTTGCTGGGTTTTCTACCCCATGAGGGTTTCCCAGGATAAATCTGTGTCTCTTATGTTTATGCTGTGCTTGTTGTTCTTTCAGTGATCCTGTATATGCTATTGCTGTGAAATGGAATGTAATACTAATGTTTTCTATCTTAGCATATTAAATCTTAACAACAAGAAACCATGTGCCCAAAACCATGTGCTAGACCTAAACCACCTTTGACTCTTTCTCGAATCAATGTTAACCCTAACAATTCCCCCTTTAAGCTTGACTTGGGGATCTCACATACACCCCTATCACCTTGGTCTATCTCCTGACTTTACTGGTGAGTTACTGGGGGTATGCATGCCTTACCAGGTCTTACAGCCATATGCCCTTTTACATGCAAACTACTCCATTAATTTTTTTCATGTGTCTTTGTGGTAACTACATCATCACCATCCATTGCTTCATCCTCTAGCTTTTACATGCTCAATTTCTTGCTTGTCTACTTGCTTGTTCTCCACCATGCGCTCAACCTACTATCCAAAGGGCTACTTTTATGCTGTCAAATAATGCATTGTAGCCATGCTTCTCCGTTGCACCTTAGGAACCTTGCGCACAAGCCTTTGTTTTTATCCTATTGCATTCAACGCCATCATTTGAAACCTACATTCATGCACTTTTCCATGCGCTTGTCCCTTGCATATCTGCAATATTAAAGTGCTTCTGTCAAAAGCCCAACATTCCCTTCAAATCTTCATACGCAGACTTCAATCCAAGGACACTAGTAGTCGCCTCTCTTCTTCTTCTTAGCAACGATCAAAACAACGATCTCAACAAAAAAATCGACATCGTTGTTTCTCCTAATAGAAGCGATTTCCCTCTTCACTTCCAACTAATGTGAGATGTAGTCTTTTGCACAACAATCTTAAATAATGGGCAGTAGATTTACACATGTGGGAAGCCTTTGGTTGATCGAACTCTGTTTCTCCTTTACACCGATCAGATCTTGGACAACAATGGGTCGCAACCCTCTTCTCTCACGCCGAGGAATCTTCTCCATTACACAACAACCCCAATCTACATTCTAGCTTTATCATTTACCTTGGAATGCCCATTTCAACTCTCATGCTGATTCCTCACAAATCGGGGATTCTTGACACCAAAATTCACACAGGCTACAGCTCAATCTTCTTCCAAAATAGCGGAATTGCTCTCTCTCTCCCTCTACAGCCTCACGTATTGCTATAGCCATGATTATGATAACTGATAGCCTCACGACCCTTCACAATTGTCGGTTCTCTTTCTTGGATAGAAATCATAGCCCTCTTCATCTCCATGGGAGAAGGCACCGTCCTCAACCAACGAGCTCTTCTCAAAATTCATCGAGGATAGGGCTTACAGAATGTCAGATGTGAAATCAATTGCAAGTTCCTCCACACCTTCAGCTTTCAACGATCTTCCTCGTGCTACACGGACTACTTCACGCATCTAGGGTTTCTTTTTGCGACGAACTGGATGGCGATCCCTACTTCAGCTTCATGGTAGCTTCACCCACATGGTCTCTCTTTCTTCACGCGACCTGCAAGATCAAGCGTGGACCTTCTCCTGACCGACAAACTTCAATACAAAGATCAATAGTAGCTCAACTTGGCATTCAAAAATCACGGGTCTCTACACTTGACACGAGTTTGGGCTTGTCTTGAATTTTTGGGCATTGCCAACCCCCATTCACGCGACCTTTGGCTCCTTGAGATACCTCTCAATACACTACACGCAGCTTTGCTTTGCGTCCTCCACCAAGGCATGTCCTCAAGCAAGTTTGTCATGACAACAATTTGCGACCTTTTTCTACATTCCTTGTGTACTCAATGAGAGCTACATACACGTAGATCTTTTCCATGTGGACAAAAAATAACCTTCACACTGCCCAGATTTAAAAAACAACGAGGCAAACATTTTTTCCCCCATGAACCTTCAGGCTAGGGGGTGGTCCATCCCTCGAGCCCTCCTATAGCTCAATTGGGAATTCATAGGTCTTCCACATGCTGTATTAGTTCGCTGCCTTACACAAGCTCACTTGAGATCTGATACTAGTTGTCAGAATTTAACGCACTAATATAAATAAATAACCAGAGAGAAATAATATGCAACAAGCAACCATACACTTGAAAGTTGACACACATGCTTTACCCTAGAGAACTCCATGCGGGGAAAAACCAACGAATGAAGATTTTCATTACATGGCCAAAACCGGCCAACTGGGCCAAGTGAACTGACTTGCTCACCTTTGGGCCACTTTACAATGGAGCCTCGTCAAGCCTTATAAAGGCTTCTTTACATGCAATACCTTGGGCCAATACCATAGGCTACAAGAAACCATGTGCCCAAAACCATGTGCTAGACCTAAACCACCTTTGACTCATTCCTGAGTCAAGGTTAACCCTAACATTTCTCATAGCAATGAGTGCTGAAAGAAAGTCAGAATACTTAGTTGGGTCCAAAGAGCAGGCATCTTTTATCAATAGAGCCCCTTTAGCCGGAAGTTGATGGCAAGTTTCATCCCACCACATAGAACAAAGGGAAGATAGTGAGCCAACCTCATGAGCAAAAATTGCTTTGCACCTAATCTTCCACAGAATAAATAAAGCTGTGATCCTCAAACAATGGTAGAGCCTTGCAAGTGTAGGGTGAACTTGAGTACACCAATCACCAAATAAAACAGACCGCTAGCAAACACTGCCGTGAAGTACTGATCCTCAAGAAATCTCCAACACTGCATGGCATATTGACACTCCCAAAAGATGTGTTTTAGTGCCTTGGAACACTGACAAATAGGACAGAGGAGAAAGCCAACTCTTGGCCAACTTGGTCTTGAATGAAACTCCTTGATAAATCATTAACCATGCAAAAACTCTCAACTTATAAAAAAACATATATGAACAAACATTGTGCAACTGAGGTATCCATTTATCCTCTGAATCCTGGATATCCAGTTAGCATTTGGGGCTAGGGATAATGTATGCCTTTAATGAAGTACGAAATACAAGTGATGAGAGTTGTATTATTGAAGCAGTTGGCCAAAACATCCACTCCAACCTCTCCTTGCTTCTGATCATTTTGGAGCTCCTTTAATGCTATTTGCAACTAGAGAAGCCAAGTTCAGATCTTTTAAACACAACAATTTGCAACACAAGCTTGTTTTATTCCTCTCAATACTTGATAGCTTCAGAGCAAAAATGGATCCATCATTGTTACCACCACCTTATATATTAAATTATTATTAATTCTAGTTGCACTCTCACGTTGTTAAATTATGGCATATCTAAACCTTGTTATGCTATCGATTGCTTCTCAACCGCACTTTCTTCATTTGGAGACTCTGATCTATTTCCCTATATATCACGGGCTCTCTAGTCTCATTTCACCCTTTGTTGCCATCTTTGCTCACAAAACCCATTCAACACCTATTTAAAGGCAGTAGTTACTTTAAGACTTCAAGGACGTAGGAAAACAACGAAAAAATCATTGAATATGCTCACTCAATTGCAACTTCTTCCGTGGTTGTTCTACCCTAGAAATATTGCTACTACCAAGTATCAATGATGCTACAATATCCTTAAAGCTGATGTTTCAAGTACTTGCATTGTTAAAACTTCGAATGCATTGAGATGTTGGAAATCAAAATGTCTCTTCCATAAGGGTAGGATTGCATGTTGGAACAGTGAATTATTTACTTATTCAGTCTGCACATCTCACTTTATAAGTTCATTAGCTACCTGATCAGTTTCTTCATCACCATCATTTGACTCAAGCTCTGTTTCAGCAAAAAATGCCTCCAATACGAATGCAACCACCTGCATCAAAATACAGGACACTTTGTAATTTGCACACTGATACCATGATATTAAGGAAGGAGAAACTAAGGTTGCAAATCTAATATAAGACTTAAGGAACAGCGTTATGTTCTATACAAAGGAAAGTGTATTTGAAATGCAGCTGTATCTTGGTAAAGTATCTCACCAGGTTGACAAGAAGCAACACTGTTATTACATAAAAGCTGATGAAGTATAGCAGTGCCCACGAGGTTCCAGTAATTTGCACATAGCTCTAACATATTTGACAACAGCAATCATTTCAGATCAGAGATGGCAGTGAGTAGATAAATGTTTGAGAAAATATATCTAGAGTCTAGACATCCCTGAATTAAAATGCCAGGTAGAAATGATCAACAATAGGAACAGTGGTGATGCAAGGTGTCTCTGAATATATACTGTCCAGGACATAAATCATTTAGCAGAAAAGAGTAGTGATAGGCCATAAAACTAAATGCAAAACAACATAAAGTTAACTTCGAAGCAATCTATTGATGAAACTATGGTCTACAAGGAACATTGAGTACATAATATTTATTGCAGATAAAAGTTGGATAGGTGGTGATGGATGGAAAAATCTTATTCTTGGTGAAGATGTGGTTGGTGAGTAGTGGTTTTATCACCTTGTGAATTTTCTCCAAACCTTATTCTTGGTAAAGATGTAGCTTACCAAGCAGTGGTTTTATCACCTTGTGATTTTTCTCCAAACCTAAGGGCATACCCAAGATGTTTCCCTTTCTCACAGTGAAGCAAAATTTGTAAGATGTGTCTTACCGAGCAGTGGTTTTATCATCTTGTGAATTTTTTTCAAACCAAAAGGCATAACCGAGATGTTTCCCTTTCCCACAGTGAAGCAAAATTTAATATGTTGACGTGAAAACACCCAAGGGACATTCCCAATGTTGATTGGGAAGACAACTTTCAATGCATGTTATATTGGTTACTGAGAAAAGAAATTAGTTCCATGTATACAAAAACTGAACTTTTGCAATATGCACTAGATCTTTTATCTGTAAGTTTTTTGTCCTTGTCCCTAGCTCTATAGGCCAGGACATTGTATTCAATGACATATTTTTGGTTCTCATTTAATAGCTAGATTAGCTATTTTGTGGCTAGATGGAGTCTTTATCACATGGTTTTGAATTCAGTTAGTTGAGAGTTCCCAGTTTTAAAAAATACCATGTATTTCAAGTATTTGCACAATCAAAGCTCTTTCCGAATTGGATTAGTAAAAACGCCACAAAAGGATTCCCAGTAGCCAAAAAGAGACATACATGTTATGCATGATTTACTAACAATTGTTGTACCCGGGTTTCCTTGAGGTGAGGTGCTAGGCTGAACTAAAAATCCCACCACACCTTACTAATTAATCAACAAGAGATCAACTTTCAAAATTTTCCTCCATCGAGGATTGTTGGTGCCCCTTTTTGCATGATAAGTGTGCCAACTTGCATCTGCATTTGGAAATGCACTGCTTAGTTAATATGTTCCCACGCTTGAGAAATTTGCACTTGAGGACAATGATGCATGCGCTTGAGGCAGTTGCACCAAGAGTTTTTCTTGCACAGGGTCTTTCCCTGTGCATCCTGCACACTCTGGTAACAGATTTTGTAACTATCTCAACTTAACTGAACATGACCGATATATTGGGTGAAAAATGACTTAGTTCAGTTAGATTCTTGATGAATTGGATCCATAGCATGAATTCTCTTGCGTCATATTGTGTGATGTTAAATATGAATTATTGGTACTGGGATTTTGTATGAAACTCATGAATAATGTACTGTAACTTGATATTTTAAGATATTAATGAAAATAGATGTGATTGTGCCCCTTTCTAATTTTGTGTTCACAATGTGAATGGTTACGAGTCTGTTTACTTTGATGCTATGTATTATATTGATAAATGCTGATGATTATGTTTTTGTCCATTATTATTTTATTTTTCACTCATGCAATAGCTTTTATTGATGCTTCAGGTTAGACTTTATCCTTCAAGTTATTGAAAGTGTCATTGTCTATAAAGGGGCATTACATACAATTATTGTTGGCTATTGAGATTGAGCAAGATAGTAAAAAAACATCTAAAGGACCCAACACAAAAATCCAAAGTCAGAAAGAAAAATAAACATAAACCAGCACTACGAAAGCACATGTAAAGATAGATCAGCCAAGAGAAAAACAAACCTAGAGAGAGATTGAATCCATGAATCAGAGCACTACTGAGAGAAATAATCTATGCACAAGAAAGAGCACTATACTTGATAGGTGCCTTAGAGAGACAACAATGCATCACAAGATTCACATCCCCACTTAACACTAAACATGGGCCACACAAGGAAGCCATTACATATTATCTCCTCCTAAATGCCATTACTCCCACACTAGTAAGATTCCACAAGCAAGTAAAAATGGCCTCTAGCAAAGTTATGGAAGGTGCATCTGCAAGATGCAATTGGAACAAGCCATCAGTAAGGTCTTGGTCATCAATATTTGTCTGCATAGTTGCCATAGGAGGATTGTTTGAAGAAACAATTGTAGGATTAAGAGGATGGCCAACATCATAATATGAAGGATAAAGATCCACTTAAACATGCTGAGAATCATCTGTATGAAGGATAGAGATCCACTTAAACATGCTGAGAATCATCTGTATGAAGCAGTGGAAAAGATCTTGGTGGACTGAGTAGGAAATTCATCAATGTCAACAATGATCATTTTCTCTCCATTGTGCTATTATTGATAATTGAACATGAAGGGCCCATATGCAGAGTGCACAACCAATTGCGCATTGTAACATGAGTCCATTAGATTCAATAACCATGCAAAGAAGAAGCCTTTGTAAAGTCTTTGGAAATTCACCTTGATAGACCCAAGAGCGAGAGGTACCAACGTCTTCCAGAAAATTCTACATTGTGCCACCTTTGGATGCAAAACAAAGGTAGGAAGAGAGCGCTAACCTTAAAGGAAGGTTTAAACCCTAGGAAACCCTAGAAAAAGTGTGCTAGAGTTGAAGGAGGGTTTAAACCCTAGACAAAATGTGCCAATCTTGAAGGAGGATTTAAACCCTAGGAAAACCTAGAAAAAGAGATGATCGAAAAAACCTAGTTCTATAATTGCAAAGAAAGGTTAGTGATGCTACTAGACAAAAATATTCAAATCCATTGCTGATGTGAACCCTTGGAGGAGGGTGTAAACCCTAAAAATGATGATACAAAATCCCTAGTTCCACAAGCCCATGGCAATGCCACTAGACAAAATTCTTTGGATCAACTTCTTAATTGAGTAAGTGTGGTTCACATCCACTTTGATAACATGTTGAGATTCACAAGATATAGTGAAAGAAACAAACAAAATCAAATCGCAAATTTTGCAAAAAAGAGAAGCATAAGCTAGCACTAGTGTAACACAATGCTTGAAGATAGATCAATCGATAGGAGTGTGACCCTAGAGAGAGATTGAACCCATGAGTATTGGGGTATATAGATCTTCCATCATAAAGGTTGGTCACTCACTATCTTATTGGAATTAACCTCACCTTCGAAAAAGCCACTGACGCCCTTTAAATTCAATCCACACTGGTTGATTTATGAGGAATTGAGGAAGAAAGTTATTGATCATTGGACTCTATTTGATCCGGACTCGAGATCACTTGATATGGTTTGTTTCTAGGCTAACCTAAACCGAATAAAGCCTCTTATCAAGGACTGGGTTAAAAACAATTTTGCAGACTCGAACGAGGCTCTTCTTCAAATTGAGCAACTAATCAGCGAAATAATGCTATTTGATAAGGAAGGTGTACTAACGGAGGAAATTAAGAATGAAATTGATTCCATGGAAAAGGGAAAGGCTTGGATCCTGGCTTCGAATGAGGGAAGATAGTGTATGAAAAGTTGGGCGCTATGGCTAACAGAAGGGTACCAAAACATTGCTTTCTTTCACCGAAAAGCAATAGGAAGGAAGGCCTTAAATACTATTTGGAATATTAGGGATCAGGATGGGCGTCAATGCTCGGATTTCAAATCCATTGCTAAGGCAACTATTGGACACAATGGTCACACTGAGAGGGGGGTGAATCAATGTGTAAGCAATTAAACCCCTTTTTCACTTCTACAAGTTAAGCAAAGTCTATCAAAGTATTATGTTACTGAGTAAATCATCATCACATCATTATTATTTATCAGCTAAATCAACAATGGATCATAAGCATAACATCAACATAAAATCACATCATCAAATGACACAGCAAGATATGTATGGTAGCATTATTTATGTTTTATGTGATGTACAAGGGAAGACTACAATTTTCGCGATTAACTCAACACCAACTGATACAAAGAGCACCAACTCTCAATCCTATAGATTTTCTGAGTTTTCAGCTTGTTGGTTTTAGTGTCAATGTTTTCAGTTTACTGTTTCAGCTCAAGTTTAAATGGCTGGAAATTATCACAACATTTTTCTAACAACTTAAAACACTGCTGTAACTCATTCTTTCAGCAGAAAATAAAAATAACTGCACACACAGTAAAATATTTCAGACACAATATTTTTGGCCAATAGCCCTGGAAAAACCCACGGGGAAAACCAGTCAAAGAGAGATTTTTATTTCTTTAACAATATTTCAGTACAATAATTTTGTAGTCAAAATGTACTTATCTCAACCAAACAAAATCACCCAGAATGTTGCCTTGATTTCCGTGCATAAATTCTTCTTGAAATTCATGCCAAAACTCAGCCAAACTTAGCCCTCGATTTCTGTGCCAAACTCCTTGGAAATCAAGCCCAAAAAACTGTACGGAACAACAACATTTAATGCTGCTGTACGGACCTCGATTTTTGTGCCTCTACTTGAAAAATGTGCATAGAAAAGTTCCTCGAAATCTGTGCAGTACGGTACAACATTTATTGCTGCTATAAGGTCCTTGAAAATTGTGCCAATAACCTGCCGTACTGTGCCTTGAAAATCGTGCCAATAAATTTGTTGTACGCTGCCTTGGGAATTGTGCCCACTGAAAAATCCCCGCCTCGAAATGCGTGCTGGTCAGAAACTTGCTCTTTTGGAGCTCCTCGATTTCTGTGCTCTATCTCAGCTCTCTCTTCTCCACTCTCTTCTCAAGAATGGAAACTTTTTGCCTCCCTTTCCCTTTTTGTCTAAACCCTAGGGTTCTCCAAATCCAACAGATGAGATTAGATTAGATCGATGGATGAGATTAAATGCTCTCATTTAAATCTCATAAATATTAAATTCACTCACCCACTTAAATTTATCAAAAAGTGGCTATAAGTTATAAAGTCATATTAAATGCTTTTCACAAGTCATTTAATGCAAGGGTCACTTTTCCCCCCCTTTAAGTGACTTGGGAAAAAGTCACTTAGGAAACACTTCCTAGGTACAAAAATCAACATTCCCTCTTACCGAGGAAGGTGTTCTGCACCACTTCGAACTTGTCTCTGAAGAAGACAAACTTGCCCCTCCCCAAAGATTTCGTTAGAATATCTGCTACCTGCTCATCAGTGGATATGTACTGCAACTCTACTGCTCCTCTCTGAACGTAGTCACGGATGAAATGGTACCTGATCTCAATATGCTTTGACGTGTCATAGAACACTGGATTCTCAGAGAGCTGAATGCAACTCTGATTGTCACAGTAAATCACCGTAGGTCTAAGCTCCTGATCAAACAAGTCTACCAACAACTTACGAAGCCACAGTGCGTCGCAAGTAGCCTGATTGGCTGCCATATACTCATCATCGACATAACTCAATGCAATGGACTTCTGTTTCCGACTGAACCACGACACTGCTGCCGAGCCCAAACTGGAACAACAACCGGAAGTGCTCTTCCGATCCCTCACACTGCTTGCCCAGTCTGAATCTGTGAAACCAACCAAATTGATTCCACCCGAACCCCTGTAGTCCAATCCATAGTCCATTGTACCTGCAAGGTATCTCAGCACATGTTTCGCGGCGGTCCAGTGCACACTCCTAGGGTCCACCATGAACTAGCTAAGAGTGTTCACCGCAAAACACAAGTCTGGCTTGGTGTTGACTAGATACACCAACGACCCAATGAGCTGACGGTAAAGTGTAGGATCCACCAACTTACCCTCAGAAGCATGAAGCTGCTTCCAGATGGTGATCATAGGTGTGGACATCGGCCTGCAATCCTCCATCCGAAATCTCCTCAGAATATCAACTGCATACTTCCCATGCCCCGGGAAAATATGACAAGGCTCCTGCCAAACCTCCATCCCCCGATAATAATGCATCAACCCAATGTTAGTCATCTCGTACTCTGTAGCAAGGTCTCTCTTTCAATGTGCAATGAGACGCTCCTCTCCAGTGATAAACAAGTCATCGACATATAACAAAAGAATGAGAGGATCTCCACCAACCACAATGTAGTAAAGGTTGGGATCAACCTCACTCTTCTGAAAACCCATCAATGTCAAATACGCATCAATCTTGGAGTACCAAGCTCTAGGAGCTTGCTTCAGTCCATACAAGGCTTTTCTCGGCCTGCACACATGAGAATCTCTCCCATGAATCTCAAATCCCTGTGGCTGCTCTAAATAAACCACCTCCTGCAGAAGAACATTGAGAAATGCGGTCTTCACATCCATCTGGTGGATCTTCCAACCCATCTCTGTTGCTATAGACATCACTGCTATGATGGAAGAATAACGAGCAACCAGCGCAAAGGTCTCATCATAATCAACTCTCTCAACCTGTGAAAACCCCCGTGCCACAAACCGAGCCTTGTACTTCTCCACACTGCCATCCGCAGCATACTTCACCTTGTAGATCCACTTGGAAGTCACAACAGACTTCCCCTCTGGTCTCGGTACTATCTCCCATACATCATTTTTCATGATGTAATGGTACTCTTCCATCATGGAATCTCTCCAAACATGATGCTGAGAGGCCTCCTCAAATGTGGAAGGCTCTGAATCACGAAGACTCGCAACAAGAGCCATACCCAATCTATCCGGCATCACTACTGTCTTGACCTCCTCCTGGGGCCTACCAAATGCCTATGCCTCCTCCGAGGTATCACGAAGCCATTTAGGCTTCCTCTTCCTTGAAGGCTCCTCCCATACTGGTCTATCCTCATCTGAAGAACTCCTAGAAGCAGATGGCCCAACAACCTGTGGATCAGTAGTCCATGAACCAGTCACTGAAGAACCTGTAACCTGAGAACTAGAACCTGTCCCTAGAGTACCTGTTGACTGAACCACTGAACTTGAAGAACCTGTGCCTGTCACCTGTGACCCAGTCACTCCGGAAACCTATGGACCTGTGATCTGTACTGAATAAGCCTGAGTCACCTGAGGTGTGGAAGCCAGTGGCTCCCCATGCTCCAACTCTCTGGACTTTCTGAAGGCTCTCTCCTCATCAAACTTCACTTCCCACCTCACAACAACCTTCTTCTGGCCAGGAAGGTAAATCCGGTAAGCCTTCGAAGTCTCATCATATCCCACAAAGATGCCTCTCTGCAGTGGGATCAAGCTTCGTCCTCTTCTCAGAAAGGACATGAGAGTAAGTCAAGCAACCAAATATGCGAAAGTGGCCAACCTCAGGCCTCTTGCCTGTAAACATCTCCTCAGGAGTCTTCCTCCCCAAGGCACGATGGGGACTCCTGTTCTGCAGATAAATTGCAGTACTGCATGCCTCTGCCCAAAGAAAGAACGGTAAACTTTGATCATGAAGCATTGCTTTCACTGCTCCTACAATCAACCTGTTCTTCCTCTCTGCAACTCCATTCTGCTCAGGAGTGTAAGGAACTGTCAACTATCTCTGAATGCCCTCCTGAATGCAAAACCCATCGAACTCCTTGGAGGTATACTCACCCCCATTATCCAATCTCAACACCCGAATCCTCCTCCCTGTCTGATTCTCCACAAGGGCTTTGAACCCTTGGAAGACTCTCAATACTAAGGGTGACTTATTGCTCCTCAAGAAGTAGATCCAGGTCTTCTTGGAGTAGTCATCGATGAAAGAGATATAGTACTCAAATCCAGTCAAAGAAACTGATGACATAGGACCACATATATCAGTATGGATCAGATCAAGTACTCCTGCTGCTCTGCTGTCATTGCTTGGAAAAGCAGTCTTGGTGTACTTTCCCAAAGCACACCCCTTGCAAACATCACTCTGCTCTTGCTGAACTCTGGTAACCCTGTAACCATGCTCCTCAACAATCTCAAAGCTGGGTGATGTAAGTGGGCCATCCTCCGATGCCATAGCTCACAAAGCTCACTGCTGCTGCTATGTGCCAAAGCGTGCTGTGGTTGAAACAAGAGCTTGTATAGATTTCCACATCTAACCCCAATGCCCATGGAGGTAGATTATCCTATAGTCTTAGGGAATACCTGCACTCGCCCATCCAAGAAACAAACCCCAAGACCCTGTCCTCAATGGTGGAAATTGATACAAGGTTCTTCTCCAGCCCAGGGACAAATAACACATCCCTCAGAGTCATAGGACTCATAGACTCCCTCTAAAATGTAATGGTCCCTCGACTAACTGCTCTGACAATGGTGTCATCGCCTAGTACAACCTCCACATCTGTACCTGTCCGTGAAAGCTCGGAGAACATCTCTCGAGCACCTGTCATCTGGCTCGAAGCTCCGCTGTCAATATACCAAGTGCTAGTGGTGGATGCACTCATCTGATGGCCTGTCAATAAGGAATACTCCATCTCCATATCCACATCAGTGCTGGTAACTATAGAGGCTCTCTCTCTCTCAATCTGTCCAGCACACAGAGAAAACTCTCTTTGAAATCTATCTCCGAAGTCATCAACCTCCGCTGAAGTTGCAATCTGCTGTCTCTTCTTCTTCTTGCTTGGACATTATGAAGCATAGTGCTCAAATGTATGACAACCATAACACTTGATTTTACTCAAGTCCTTCTGCCCACCCTACTGCTGCTGCTGCTTGGCCCCACCCTGCTTGGGGCCCTTCTTCTTCTTCTTGCCCTTTGCTATCAAAGCCGCATTCTCCTCATCTTCCCTACCCTGTGAAGAACTGCCCTGTACAAGACCTCTCCTGGTCTCCTCCTGAACAAAATCATCCCACAGACTCTCCCATGAAGGTAAGTTCTCTCTCCCTACTATAGCCTGCACAAATGCACCCCAAGGCTTGGAAGCCCCATTCACTGCTGTACGCACAAGCTCAGTAGCAGTGACCACCTCCCCAACTGCTGCTAGCTCATCTCTAACTGCAGATATCCTGGTAAGGTAAGATGTCACTCCCTCTCCACCATTCATCTTTATACTTTTCAGTTTCTACTTGAGAACCATCTTCCGGTTCTCATTGGTGCTCTCGTATAAACTGGTTAAAGCACTCCACATCAAATGTGCTCTAGCTTTACCTGAAATGTGAGGAATGATATGGTCTATAACTGCATCAAGAATTATTCTTCTAGTTTTACAGTCCTTGTTGAAGGCTGATAATGCTGCTGCATCTGTAGGAGCGGGAATCGGAACAGGGTTTGCTGTAGTGTTTCTTACCACCTCCTCCCACAGTTCATTTTCCTCTAAGATTAGCAAAATCCTAGCCTTCCATGGCACAAAGTTTCCCGTCCCATCTAGCCTATCCTCCAACCTAAGTCCTATAGCCATCTTTGTCAACCCAACAAGGTGATCACTAACAGAAGAAAATACTCAAATCTGGAAATTTACGACTGTCTGCAAATTTTAATGTTTTCTACCGCCAAGCCCTGATACCATGTAAAGTTTCTCAGTTTTCCGCTTGCTGGTTTTAGTGTCAATGTTTTCAGTTTACTGTTTCAGCTCAAGTTTAAATGGCTGCAAATTATCACAACATTTTTCTAACAACTTAAAACACTGCTGTAACTCATTCTTTCAACAGAAAATAAAAATAAATGCACACAGTAAAATATTTCAGACCCAATATTTTTGGCCAATAGCCCTGGAAAAACCCCCACGGGGAAAACCAGTCAGAGCGAGATTTTTATTTCTTCAGCACTATTTCAGTACAATAATTTTATAGTCAAAATGTACTTATCTCAACCAACCAAAATCACCCAGAATGCTGCCTTGATTTCTGTGCCAAGCTGCCTCAATTTCTGTGCATAAATTCTTCTCGAAATTCGTGCCAAAACTCAGCCAAACTCAGCCCTCGATTTCTGTGCCAAACTCCTTGGAAATCATGCCCAGAAAACTGTATGGAATAGCAGCATTTAATGCTGCTGTATGGACCTCGATTTCTGTGCCTCTACCTCGAGAAATGCACCCAGAAAAGTTCCTCGAAATCTGTGCAGTATGGTACAGCATTTATTGCTGCTGTACGGTCCTTGAAAATCGTGCCAATAACCTGTTGTACTGTGCCTTGAAAACCATGCAAATAAATCTGCTGTACGGTGCCTTGGGAATCGTGCCCACTGAAAAATCCCTGCCTCGAAATGCGTGCTGGTCAGAAACTTACTCTTTTGGAGCTATCCAACGGATGAGATTAGATTAGATCGATGGATGAGATTAAATACTCTCATTTATATCTCATAAACATTAAATTCACTCACCCACTTAAATTTATCAAAAAGTGACTTTAAGTTATAAAGTCATATTAAACGCTTTTCACAAGTCATTTAATGCAAGGGTCACTTTTTCCCTCCTTTAAGTGACTTAGGCAAAAGTCACTTAGGGAACACTTCCTAGGTACAAAAATCAACAAATCCAAGACCCAACCTGGTCTTCTCAGCTCCAACTGAGAAAAGGTGAGGAGTCCAATCCTCAAGTGCAAGACTCAGCTTGCAATCTGATATGAAACAACTCTGTCTGCTGTCCCAACTCAATCAACTGCTGCTCATCATCATCTGCTCTGCTACACACTGATCATGCCAAGTCACCTGCCTGTCAACAAACGATATGCCAACTATTAAGCTAATCATCTACAACCTGCTCATGTGATGCTCATGCGAATTCATCAGAGGCCTGTTCTTGTCATCAAAAGTCTACTCATGTCATCTGAAGCACACAATTGACTCAATAAACTGCTACTTCTTCAACCACCTATCATCAACCTGTCACTGTTATACTGCTCTCACAAACATGTCATGTCATCAAGGAAATCTGCTCATGCTAATCATCCATTGAACAGGTCTGCTTATGTCAATCATCAAGAGGATTACACATATACTGCTCATGCAAGTCTGGTCACATACAATTTCCTTGCTGCTCTAAGATGTGTCATACATCATACTTCAATAGAGATCCACCTTTGTTCATAGTCCATCATAATGAACTTCACAATGATCTTTGAAATAAGAATACCTCTGGCTATCTATAAGCTTGGATATGCATAGAGTTAATCATAAACAGAGATACAATCATACCTTGATCAGACTGAATGTACCTGGTATGCTTCCTGTGATTACTTGATAAACACAACCTCAGGGCTTCAAACAATCCCAAATGCAACTCAATCAACTACTGCTGTCATCAACCTGTTCTACTGCTCAAGGATCATGCCATGTCAACACTGCTTATATAGAGGTCTGCTCAATGCATCCAAGTTAGCAAAGGTCTGCTCAATCATCAGGAGATTTGCCAATCATTAACGTGTCTGTCAATCAAGAGATCTGCTCTCATCATCAATCATTAACATGTCTGCAAATCATAAAGAAGTCTGCCAATCATCAAGGTGTCTGTTCAAGTATCAAGAGTTTGCTTTGAGTCTACCCTGTGCTCTATTCTGCAACAAGTTCTTCACAAAGTCAGGTCTGCAACAAGTTTTCTTTCAGAGTTTCATGGACTGTCCAACTCATCTGCAACCACATACTCTGCTAGGGCTTTCAAGTCTTGTTCTACTCTTGTCAACATTAAACTTAGTGATTCATGCTATACAGCCTTCAAATTTCTTCACTGTGTACTTCAACCTGTTGTAGCTTCCTTCATAAGATCGCCGCAAATATAACCTTCAGATACCTTGGAGGATCAGACTTTGGATGTCTTATCTTCACTGTGGTGAAATCAAAGTTTTGTTGCCACCAGAGATCTGAGCTTGTTAGCACGAAAACAGAGTTATATAAACTTTTCTTCAAGGCCTGCCTTCTTCCACGAGATACAGAGCTACATTTTTCACTTCAAAGCCAAAACATCACTGCTGCTCCAGTTCAGTTGGTATACTGCTGGCTGCTGCTGCTTCAGGGTCCAAAATTAATGCTGAAGCTAGACCTAAGACAGTCCAAGCTCTCTTGTATTAGCAGACCACCAGCACTTTGAAGGAGTCCACCCAGAGTTTGAAAGGGGAAACCACGAAATCTTCTTGGAGGCTGACCCAGACTGATCCGAATTGCCTCAGATTAGATTGAGAAATTCAGAGCAAAGGAGTCTTTCTGCCTTAGTAGCTTGAGATCGTATCACAGTGCATGCAATAGAAGTTAAACTGCCCAAGGAATTCGAGAAGCATCAGATTTGCAGCACAAATTCTTATCTCTCGTTCTTGATCTCCTAGGGCATCATCATTCCACAAAAGTTTGAAGATTAACCCCATAAAAATGACTGTCCTGTAAAAAATCAGTCCCTTAGCTAGGGCAAAAGAAATCCTTCAAGATTTTGTCTTAGAAATTCATCTTCCAACTAGTACTTTTGTCCCAAAAATTGCTGTCTCAAACTGTGTCAAACATAGCCGAATTTCCTCAGACATAGAGTTTAATTTCTTACTCACAAAACTTTTTAAGTGGTGAAATTCCACTTGTATTTATACATTTTGAAGGGGGGGTTTCACAATTAAAATAATCATTTTTCCTGAAGATATGGTCATTTGACCAAGCCCTAAAAATTAAAAATATAAATAAAATAAAAATAAATTTTAATTTGTGTTAATGGGCAAAGCCCTTGGCCCTATAAACAAGGAAGGTAACCCTTGGCATAACCATATGAATTTATTAATCCTCATTGCAAGATAATTGAAGTTTCAATCACTTTCAAACCAGGACAGCAGGTTTGGATTGACCAAAAATGACTTTGAAGGCTGCTGCGTTGACCTTTTGTCCTGCATTGACTTTGACTGTATTTTATTTTGCAGTGTTGACCAGTAGAAGACTGATTTTTACAGGGTTGACTTTTTGTTCTATTTTGACCAGCGTTTTTACTTTCTGACTTTGCTTAACATCCATAAATGCTGTTTGACCATCTTTGACTTTTTCTGGGCATCATTAATGCTGCGTCTGACCAGATTTGGTACTGTTGACCAGCGTTGACTTTTTCTGCAGAAAATTGCAAGTTTGACCAGAACTGCTGCGTTGACTTTTTCTGAGCTGAAAATGCATCTTTGACCTTTGTTGACCTCTTTTCTGCTGCTCTTGACTTTCAGATCTGCTTCATTGACCAAAATGCTGAAATTTTGCATAAGTTCACTTTTCTGAACTAGGGCATCAGCGAAATTTGAGTTTGCTGAGTCAAAATCAGAAATTAGGTCCTTTTTAGAATTAGGGCATGAGCAAACTAGGGCACCACCAAATTAGGGCATCTTCAACAACATACCATCATGTAATCCTTCAAGTGATGGGGTACAAGGTCATCATAATCATGGCAAGAGGGGTTCTTCACCAAGGTCATCACCATCTCAATCCTTGTCATGCAAAAGAGTCATTATGACATATTCAAGGGCTTCATGGCCCCATCGACCCACAACATAGGTGGGTTCCAAGACCCAAGCCTCCATGTGCAATCAAGGCATCAAGTAGTAAGCATTTCCCATGAGCAAGGGGCATCAAGCACATCTTAAGAGTGAGGGCTTCATCGTCAACACATCAAGGGCTCCACACACACATGAGCCACATCATTTGCAACAAATGACCACAGAATGGGTCATTTGTACCACCATGTGCTCCAAAGCACACACCATCTGTGAATGGGCTCCAATGCCCAAGCTTCCATATCCAAACCTATGTAATCATCAATCTGACCACTGTATGTGGGCAACCTGTGCAAAGTACCTCACAAAGAATACCGAGAGCATGTGCAAGCGTTCATGATCCAATCCATATCTATCCATCAAGCTTGTCCACTGCAAGGGACTTGGTGGCATCAATGACAACTAAAGGTGCCACTGCAAGTCCGATGTTGGCATCAATGACAACTCAATCAACAACAACAAAGTCACACTATAAGTCATTATTCGCCGAGCCTCCAAAAGAGAATATTAGAGACATACTTGCCTCGACATCCTTATTCAATCGTTGGATTGACAAAGGGAATGGAGGATCTCTCACTACTCCCGTTACAAAAGACGAAGTTCAGAAGGCCCTCTACTAATTCCAACATGGCAAATCACCTGGGCCTAATGGATGGACTATCGAATTCTACATAGGATTTTGGGATCTCATGGCAAATAATCTGACTGTTGTGGTAGAAGAATCTCGAATTTCAGGTAAAATCCACTTACCTTTTAACTCAACCTTCATAGCTAACATTCCGAAAAAGGATTCTCCTTCTAGTTTTGACCATTATAGGCCAATTTCCCTATGCAACTATATATACAAGCTCATCTCCAAAGTTATAGCCAGGCGGCTCAAAAATTTCCTTTCAAAGCATATTTCTCCACAATAGTTCAGTGTTTTGGATAACAAGAACATCCATGATGCCATAGGTCTTACCCAGGAAGCCCTACATTCGATCCATACAAAGTCACAATCGGCTTATATGCTAAAACTTGATCTTTCTAAGGCCTTTGACAAGGTCAATTGGCTTTTTCTTCATCTCATTTTGACTCAAGTGGGATTCCCCCCCCCCTCATAATGTTAGTTTTTCAGAAATTTCAATCTGATCTAGGATCTTAACTGAGAGAATAACATGTACAGCATATCTACAACATATCAATCATGGATACAATAATGCAAGCACACAAGAGACACAGAGTTTCATCGGGGAAAACCAAGAAGGTGAAAAACCCCGCAACTTCCTCAGAGATAGATAGAGCAATGATACAACCAAAGTAGAACCAAAGTACAAGAGATCGTCTTCTCCTAGCATATGATCCTCCTCCTCACAAGTGCACTACTTTCTGAGAGAGATAGAAGTGAGTAATGAGTGATCAAATAGAGATCTCCCGATCTCTATTTATACTTGTCCTGTCCTGCCCAATAAACTAATGGGGCCGACTTGTCTAGCTTAGCCTAATAACCCATGGTGAACTTAATCCAGGCCGACCCCACACTTGGTGGTCTAATAACCCTTTTACCCACATGACTCATACAGGGCCAACCCCATCAAGGTGGTCTAATAACCAAGTATAAGTTACAACACTTACAATATAAATGACGACACTTCCGTATAGAGGAATAATAACATCTCTATGGGAATACAATATACATGGGTGAAATACATTCCGAAGTTACATATACATCAACACTCCCTCTTAACTAGGAAGGTATTTCTTGACACAGATTTGCTAGCACAAGTCTTCTTCTCTGGATCATCATCAGCGAATCATCGTCCTCGAATCATCGTCATCGTCACTGCTGCTGCTATCTCAATCAATCTCTGAAGCTACTCGTCATAGGAAGTTCTACAGAGCCAGTCCTTTTTCATACTAGATGTAGGCCCACCACCTGCAGGTCTTCATCATCACTGGCCATACTGTGGAATCCTCAGGACTTATTACGTGCGTCAACAAAACCTAGCAAGAACATCCCAGGACTGATTACGAGCACACTGCTCAACCTATCGGATCTCCCAGGAAGCTATTACATGTGACCAAGCAAAACCTAGCAAGAGCATCTCAGGACTGATTACGTGCCCGACACAACCTGCAAGATCTCCCAGGGAGACATTATATGCTACCAAGCAAAACCTAGCAAGAGCATCTCAGGACTGATTACGTGCCCAGCACAACCTGCAAGATCTCCCAGGGAGAAATTATATGCCATGGACAAAACCTAACAAGAGCATTTGCCAGATCTCCCAGGGAGCTATTATATGCTAGCGGCAAAACCTAGCAGGAGCATCTGCAAATCTCCAGGGCGCTATTATATGTCCCTCCAAGCAAAACCTCGAAAGAGCATTTGCCAGATCTCCCAGCGAGCTATTATATGCCAGCGGCAAAACCTAGCAAGAGCATCTGCAAATCTCCCAGGGCGTTATTATATGCTTATCTGCACAACCTGTTCCACGGCCACACAGTATCATCCTGATACTCACCATACATCATCCTGATGTACACATGATCATCCTGATCATCATCTCTGCATCGTCCTGATGCAAGTCATCTAGAGCATCATCCTGATACTCATCACACATGATCATCCTGATCATACGATGTATCCACCTGATGCATACCACATACATGATCCACCTGATCATACAATGTATCCACCTGATACATATCATGCATCCACCTGATGCATACATGATCCACCTGATACATATCCAAAGCAGTAACTGGAGCATCGTCTTGATGCTCATCACACAGTGCTTACATCCACAGCCATGGGAGGATCCTCCTACCACCATGCTTGGAATGGCTTTTGCAAATGTGTCCATCACTTCTTCCTTGAAGTGTCATGAATCTGAAGAACACCAAGCCTCCCTCTGAAGTACTCAAACTTCACTCTGGCTAGTGGTTTCGTCAACACATCTGCAACCTACTCAACCGTCGCAACATATAGGAGCTTCACTGCTCCTCTCTGCACCATATCCCTGATATAGTGATATTTGATCTCAATGTGCTTCGACTTGTCGTGGAACACCGGGTTCTCATACAGCTTCACACAACTCTGGTTGTCACAAAAGATACCAGTAGCCTCCAGTGGGAGATCAAATAACTCAGACAGTAGCTTACGGAGCCATACTACCTCTTAGCCGAACATGCTGCAACATACTCTGCCTCTGCTGTACTCAGTGCTACGCAGGACTGCTTCCCGCTAAACCAAGAGATCACACCTGATCCCATATTGAAGCAGCACCCGAAAGTGCTCTTCCTATTTGCAGCACTGCTTGCCCAATCTGAATCAACATAACCCTCCAGGTTAAACTTTTGATTCGCATCATACTTGAGCCCATAATCAACCGTACCCTTCAGGTACCTCAGAATATGCTTTACAGCAACCAGGTGAACACTCCTCGGATCCGTCAGGAACTGGCTCAATGTGTTCACCGCAAAGCAAATATCCGGTCTCGTGTTCGTCAGGTACATCAAGGACCCAATCATCTGACGATACATCGTGACATCAACCGGATCAGATGAAGCATTACAGAGAAGCTTTAGGTTCGATGCCATAGGTGTGGTGATGGTCTTGCAGTCCATCATCCTGAACCTCTTCAGGATCTCTACTGCATACTTCCCTTGTCCAAGGAAGATTCCATCTGCACTCTGCCACACCTCCATGCCTAGAAAATAGTGCATCATACCCAAGTCTTTCATCTCGAACTCGACAGCAAGCTTCCTCTTGGTATCGACAATCAATCCATCCTCTCCTGTTACAAACAAGTCATCCACATAAAAGAGTAGTATCACAGGATTGCCTTCCTCAACCTTGTAGTAAAGGTTGGAATCTGTTTTACTCTTGGTAAAGCCCAAACTGGATAGAAAGTTGTCTATCCTACCATACCAAGTCCTAGGAGCTTGTTTCAAGCCATACAAGGCTTACTTCAGTCTGCACACATATGACTCCCTGTCATGTGTCTCAAAACTAAGTGGCTGCTCCACATACACTTCCTCCTCGACTACACCATTCAAGAAAGCTGTCTTGACATCCATCTGGTGTATCTTCCACTTCATCACTGCAGCCAGAGCAAGTACTGATCTGATGGAAGTGTATCTGGCTACAAGAGCTATAGATCCACTTGGAAGTCACAACAGACTTCCCTTCAGGTCTTGGGACCACATCCCAAACATCATTCTTCATGATCGACGGATCATGGCATTCTTCCCGGATCTTGGGAACTTCAATATATTCAATATCTTCAATAGATAACTTTGTTGCTGGAACAAATGTTGTAGTCCTTTTGTAGGTGCTCGTATACGATTTTTCCTACAAAACAAGTTAAATTGCATGATTAGAAACTTCTCATAGTTTTCAGAACAAATTCTTACACAAAGAAATATGTCATGGAGTTATGCAATTATTTTAGCCAATGCTTTCAATATAACATTTATCCATATCCTGTAACTTTCTAGATGCCTTCCAATCTCTACCAGAACATTGTTAAGAGTGTGCACAACTCCCAACATGTCAGCAAAGAGGTTTCATTCTAGATAAGTAGCAATGGAATGTTGTTCAGTGCCATAGGCCACTTACCCATCATATGCATATTAGTAGTATACTGTTCATTAATGCAATTATTCTAATATGCATAATACACACCCTAAGTCTAGGAACATAAGCATATACATCATTGAACAATATTATTTAAACAAACAAATATGCAAGAAATGACAATTCAAATACTTATCTTTGTTTGGTTTGTAGGGTGGACTCCCTCTCAATATTTGCTTCCTTGTAGGAACTACTGGAGTGTGCTCCCTCTTGATCTTTGCTTCCTGGATTACCTGTCCTTGAACTTCTATCCATCCTCGATCACTTATGCATACTTACTAGTATCATTATTGTGATATCTTCGAGATCTCATACATAATCATACATTTATTAGTATAATCTCAATACTATCAGAAACACAATAGTCTTAAACATGTATAGTAATGATCATTTTAAACACAGATAGTAGACATTAGTATTCAAGGTTTATATAGGACTCTTCTGGTTAGTCATATCATCAATTAAAGTAAGAAACATAATATGCATAAACCCATGATTACTCAAACCTAAAACTTCATGAATAATCATAATCAATCATGCCAAGTATACTTATATAAGATATCCTAACACAAGGTAGGATTTTAACTTGATATAGGAAAAAAAATACCTGGATTAGCATGTTAGCTAGCTATGTCTAACATACCCACATGATGTCTTCTTGTTCTTTAATGACTTGTGCTAGTAACCTGCATATCTCATAAGTTAACCATTATAGAACCAAGTTATACATACCTCGTAAGTAGATCTTCTATGTGATCCATGATAATGGATGAATCTTTGTCTTCATGTCTCCATGGTCATATGTTCTTGAACTAGAACATGATTTGTCTTTCTTGATGTACCTTTTATGTTAGCGGACAACATCAACCTCATACAACACCATAATGCATTAGTACAATCATAAGTGTCAAAACCTTAATCAATGAATATCTTCTATCATGCATTCATAATTTTATTAAGGATATGACAAGTCAAAAATTAATCAAGATTGTACTAACGTAATAATATAAAGACAAACATATCGTAAACTTAATCATGAACAGATTTTGAAACATACTTATAAGTCATACCTATCGAGATTGCCTGTAATCTTCTTATGTAAGGGTTTAGCCTCATCTCCCTCTGAAACAGGAACTTCTTCACTTATGCAGGTGACCAATCCATTCTCTTCTAGGATTAATCCAATCCACTTGATTTGCAGGAGCTGGATTAGGGTTTGTCAGAGAAACCCTAAAAAATAAAAACTTTGAATTTCAAACTTCTAAAATGATAGAAAGATGCGCCTTGATGAGCTGATCAAGCTAGTATACTCAGAATTTGAAAGCTGCAAAATTTCACCCCTCAAAATTGCCTTTGAAACTTCCGGATCTTCTGGACAGGATCCTGAACTAGGGTTTGATAAAGCCCACCCTTCTGCCCAACCAAAAGGTTCGATCCAAAGCTCTAAACTTTGATTTTTTTGAGGAGCTTCCAGTCGTGGTCACAAAATTCAAAAATTCCAATTTTTGCAAAAGCCCTAATTTTCCACTTCTCCAATCAAAGTCCCAAACTAGGGTTTGATCAAGCCCGGCCTTCTGCGCAACCAAAAAATTTGATCTTGGTCTCTAAATTTCGATTTTGATGAGTAGCATTCAGCCGTGGTCTCCGATTACAAAAATTCCAACTTTCTCCGAAACCCCAATTCCCGGAGCCATGAATGAAGGTGCTCAAAATCCAATTATGTTTTGACAGAAATATGTACCTGATTGTTTCTGGTGTAACTCCGAAATTACGAATCCACAGGGTCTGAAACTTCGACCTGTGGTAACCCGACCTGTCATCTTTCCAACCCCACAGGTCTGACCTCAATTGGATTCTCTGAGATAGAGTTATGCCAAGTGTCGCAACGTGACCTGTTTATGGGATAAAACAAGAGAGCGAACTTGGACGGCGTGCCACATGTCACTGGTTCAACTTCGGCCTATGAAAACCTTACCAGAGAAACTACAGTTCGTGCCCTACCTGTCACTTTTTACGAAATTTCATTTGGATCTTCCTAGCCCAAGTTGTGACCTTTTTGCCTAGGTCACTTGTTTATGATTGAGATATGGAAGAGGCACAAACCCTAGATTGTACAGATCATAAAACACAAAGTACAATGAATTAAAAGTTGTGCTTCGTACACAAGGTACATGGGGATCTTATCTTTGACCTGTAAGAGTTTTAGATCCAGAAACCTCGCCGAAATGGATTTACAGCGAAAGTGCTACGATGACTGGTTTTTGCTATATCAAGCCCTAGAATCGCAAGTGCAACAAGTGTCATACATGCCATACCATGCCTTCTTTCAGGCTAGCTCTGATACCATGTTAGTTTTTCAGAAATTTCAATCTGATCTAGGATCTTAACTGAAAGAATAACATGTACAGCATATCTACAGCATATCAATCATGGACACAATAATGCAAGCACACGAGATAAACAGAGTTTCAACGGAGAAAACCAAGAAGGTGAAAAACCCCACAACTTCCTCAGAGATAGATAGAGCAATGATACAACCAAATTACAACCAAAGTACAAGAGATAGTCTTCTCCTAGCATATGATCCTCCTCCTCACAAGTGCGCTACTTTCTGAGAGAGATAGAAGTGAGTAATGAGTGATCAAATAGAGATCTCCCGATCTCTATTTATACTTGTCCTGTCTTGCCCAATAAACTAATGGGGCCGACTTGTCTAGCTTAGCCTAATAACCCATGGTTAACTTAATCCGGGCCAACCCCACACTTGGTGGTCTAATAACCTTTTTAACCACATGACTCATATAGGGCCAACCCCATCAAGGTGGTCTAATAACCCATCAAGTATAAGTTACGACACTTACAATATAAATGACGACACTTCCGTATAGAGGAATAATAACATCTTTATAGGAATACAAACACTTCCGTATAGAGGAATAATAACATATCTATAGGAATACAATATACACGGGTGAAATACATTCCGAAGTTATATATACATCAACACATAAACTGGGTTGAAGCTTGCTACTCTAGGTTCTACTCTAGGTTATCTTATGCCATTCTTGTAAATGGATCCCCGACTCCCTTTTTACCAGCTAGAACTAGGATAGGTTGATAGATTCAATGGCCTTTTGATTGAATTTTGTTTTTCATTCTAGGATACAAATCTAGGTCTCGAGTTGGTTCTTTGCTTTGAGTTCCCAATTTCCAGCTTTCAGTCATTAAGTTGGGTGGAGGTTTTGAATTTCCTGGAAGTTAGGCTTGCTTTAAGGGAAGGTGGCTTTGAATTTATCAAGTTTGTCTTTGTTTTAGTTGTTTAAGTTAACATAAGTGTCCTTGGACACAATAGATCATTGGATTGGTCTTTCTTGAGAATCGTTTTTTACTCATAAGCAGAAGCAAATTCTTTTGAAGTACATGGTCAAAGTTAATTGGGATTAAGGTCAATATTATACTTTATGGATATCTTGAGTGTTGGAGTCTGGATGTTCTGTGTTGAGTCAAGGGGGAGTTGAGTCAAATCAAGTTCTTTAGGGCCATATATGAGTGGGGTAATTTGAGTTCCCAAGTGTTTGTTCACAGGTCTTTCATCAGCAGCCAGAGTTATCTTCAGTGTCTCGCAAGGGATCATTTCCCCAAGATACTCCAAAATATGGAGGTTCTTTTTACTGGATTATTAGGTATCAAGAATGTAAACAATCAATTCACCTAAACAATAAAAGTGCTATGTTGCTCAAAATATAAAGTTGTATTGAATTCCTGGCTGCAAAGTTGTAAACCTTTATCTTTGACACAGTACATTCTATGAATTCCCCTAGTAAATATCACAAGAAGAATGGATAAGCCAAAAAAATAAAGAGAAAGATGATATTTGTTAGGAACATACCTCCATCCAAATTTGCCAATTTCCCATGACCATCAAGTTAAAAAGAGTGACCATACCACTCGGATAGTCATTAAAGTTGAAGAATAAGTAGCTTGTAGTTGTTAAGTATCCAAAACCGTTTCAGAAAGCCATATTATCAATATCACCTCACTTTCTCATGAACTCCTTTAAATTATTCAATACACTGAAAGACAGAGTTGAAGAAAAACTATCCTTACAAGAGCATTAGCATTTCACAAAACTTGGCTTCTTTAATGCTCAAGAAAATCCATTTTATTTATGTATCATTTCTCAAGAAAAATATTATTTCACACATCTAGAAATGAACACACGACTGATAAAACCTCTTAAGCAAAAGGATACTCATTATCTTCGAGACTTGTCCCTTCCAACTTAGGATTGTCCACATGCACAAGGCCACCAAATAACTACATACCAAAGATGTGTTAGCCACATTCCTATCAAAGAAAATAAATTCACTTAACATGATCTTATATGGTGATTTTACACAGAATATGTACATCTTAATAGAGTGATATCTATTTTTCCATTCTTATTCTCATTCTTATTTTATTGTTAAGCATAAAAGGAGGGTTAATACAACATCCAACTTATCAATTACTCAAATTCAGTTATAAATAAAAGACATTACTCTCATGATCCTTATATAGAAGAACAATGTAGAATGAAAACCACGGATGTTGTATTGTTAAGCAAAATAAGCATTCTAACAAAATATATGTTAGAGTGGGAACACTCAATATGTTGTTAGGAGTCTTAATGTTAATAAAGAGTTGATACAGAGTGCAAATGTTAAGAAGGTTATAATTAATGTTAATGACCCATAATAACTATAGGTTAGTTATATAAGTGGTTAAATTACATTATTACATGGTACATAAAAGAAAACCATAATAATGCACTCAATGACTCCTGTTTAATTAAACAAGCACTCATCTTATATGTCTCTAATGTCTCTCTCATGTTATGATTTGTATGTTCAAATGCCAATAGTGGTATGTAATATTCCAAGTACTAAAATCTCCCTTCTCACACTCTGTTACCTTTCACTTAATTCTTGCAATTGCTAGTTGTGTGGCTTGTGGGTGAATTGCATGGTTGCATGATAGTTTGTTCATCCATGAAATTAATTATATGCCATATTGCAATAAATAAACATCATAACCCCCATGATAACATACTTGAAATACTATTATCATACAAATCTAATTACTACCTTTCAATCAACAATAACCATATACCTTAAGAGAAGTAAATCTGACCTGATACAGTGCTGAGAGAAGGCTTGAAATGGCTGTAATAATTGTAGATGACGCTCAGAATGGTATAAAGACAGGGCTGCAGATGCATGGTCTGATGTAAACACCCAGCAGATAGAAAAGAGCTTCAATAATCAGATTTCCACTTCCTTGGATGAGTTCAGCCTTAAGTATGGAAAACACTTTACTTCGCCATCAATTATCCTCCATGCAAGAAGTCGTGGGCTCTCCTCAAGAGCTGTACACTATAGAATCTGATCATGCCCTCCTTGAGATGATTTGAGGCAATGCCAATCAACAGCCTCCTTCACGTGGCTGTGACAGTCTACAGGGATCACAAGTTCTCCATCATTTAGCAGCTGTATATAAAGTATTCTCTGCCCCCAAAGAGTGAGGATCATGCCCTTCCTTTGCAATAAGACGCCTCCCTCAATATCAGTGATAAATACGCCCTGCTCTGCCACAGAAACACTCTAGCAGGTGCACCTCTCCTTGACAAGTGGTCACAAGTTCAATAGACAAACGAGCAGCAAGTGTGAAGAATAACGCTGCCCTACACAAGGAGAATGCGCCTTCAAGAAGATGCCCTGGTGTAATAATGATATTGCTGCCCCAATTAGAAAATAAGTGTGTCCTCACTGATTGTGTATTTGGTGAAGACGTTGGATCTTTGCAAGGATGTAACAATATTGCTGCAATTCTTGAAATGCTATGATAAATCCGAATGATCTATCCTCGGAGTGACTAGGGTAGATAGATTTCGCTACCAAATCCGCTTTGATGGCCAAGGAATCGTTCCCTCAACCCTAATTTGTTCTCAGAATTCTCAAACCAATTCTCAGTGAATAATAATAACAATAGATACCTAAAAGTTGATTTTCCTTCTTTTATTCTCTTTTGATTGTATACAACTCACTTTTTGCATGAATGCAACTGAATTGATGCATGCTGCATGCAACCTGATTTATGGCTTGCATGTCATGCATGCCACTTGATTCCTACTTAGGTGGTCCTCTTTTATCCTCTAATGACTTGATATCCTGCTCGAGATCTGCTTTTATACTAGGTGGCATCAGTCATTAGTTAATTCCCTTTCTTTTCAGTACCCGCTCGAACCTATGGGAATTAAATAGGTTAGCGGGTTGGGTCCTGTTGCTTAGGCACAAGAGGACATTACAGTCCTCCCCTCTTGAAATTGATTGTCCTCAAGCAATTGTAGGCTTGGATGTTGAAGTACTTGTTCCCCTTCCCATGTGGCATCTTTTATGGGTAACTCCTTCCATTTGACAAGGTACTCCCGAATGACCTTGTTCCTCAATTTCCTCCCTTAACTGCAGGATTTTCTCTGGAATTAATACTATTTGTCCTTCCTCATCGAGTGGAGGTAGCTCGGATGATGTGGTAATCTATTGGCCCACGACCTTCTTCAAGCAAGACACATGGAACACATTATGAATTTTGCTCACCTCCAATAACTCAAGCTCGTAAGCCACCTCTCCCACTCTGCTGGTAATCCTGTATGGGCCATAGAAACATGGCTTCAATCTTTCTGTTCCTTTTGTCTTGAGGGAACACTGCCAGTAAGGCTGTAGTCTCAAATACACCAAATCCCCTACCTCAAAGTTGTGTTCAATCTTGTGTCAATATGCATACAACATTTGTTGATTTTGAGCTATTTGTAAGTTGTCTTTAGGAACCTTGAGGATGTCCTAACTAATCTAAATCCAGTCCTTGGCTTTAGGTGCTCTGTTGTCTTCGAATACCAAGTCTGCAAAAGTTAAAGCATCATAGCCATAAATTGCTACAACACTACCTACCACATGTCTATCGGGATGACACCTTTCAAGCAAGGCTTCAATTTTTCTGCTCCTTTCTTCTGGAGGGAAGACTGTCGGTAAGACTGTAGTCTCAAATACACCAAATCCCATACCTCGAAGTTGCGTTTAGTCCTGTGTCGATCTGCATAAAACTTTTGTTGATTTTGAGTTGTTTGTAAGTTGTCTTAAGTGTTAGAGATAGGTGTCTCTTGGGATGTCCTTCATGTTCATATGCCTAGCATGGGGGTACATTTTCAATATATGCATCAAGGAAGGGTAGGGGTGAGATGCACTCTACCAGGTGTGATGGATCTAGCGGTTGATGCATGTAGACCTTTCAGTGTTGTTTTCCTTATGCATGCAATATTTTGCATGCAACATTTTTAATTAAAAAGCATGCAAAAGCGGGATTTTTGCATGCACTCATATTAGGGTTTTGGAAACCCTATCAGTCAGTGAGTTGATATAAGGAGGCAAGGGGTCATCGGAAAGGGTTACTTAGTATTTTCTTTAGAGAGTGAGGCGATTCAAAGTGAGGGAGACTTTGTGCATGTAGAGGGCACATTCTTGAGAGGAGGGGCGCATCTATGATGCAATCATTTCACAGAATGTTAAATGCATTGAGTAACAGGATGAACCGAGAGTCTACTAGTGCCCTTGTCTTTGGAGAAGGGCCAGTAAATCTTCCTCAAGCTAATGCTTATAGGGAATAGGTAAAAGTTAAATTTCTAAAGTTTTGGGGTTCTATTGATGGAGAAGCAATTAAAGCATGGCTTGAGAATATGGCCATGTGTTTTGCACTAAGAGATTATACTTATAACCTAAAGGTGTGTATATGTATCGTCCAACTGAAAGGAAGTGCATTACTATGGTGGAAAACTTTATTGGCACAATTGGGTATGGATGTTTTGAAGATATCATGGGATTTATTTGAGGAGCGTTTTAGAGAATGCTGCTTTTCGGAGGAATTTATCTAGAGGCAATCAAACAAGTTCAACTCCTTGAGATAGGGAAGTAGGTTAGTGCCGAAGTATGAAACTCGATTTATGGAGCTTCTAAGGTATGCACCACATTTGAACACAAAAATATTATAGCTTAACAAGTTCATCTACTGGTTATACTATAATATGAAGGTTCGAATATTGATGCCCTGTACTTTACATGAAGTCGTTCAAAGAGCTATCATAGCCAAGGAGGAACTGATGGGGGTGGTAAGTAGAAACCATCTAGATCTTCAGGTTCAGGAGGACAAAAGCAAGGTCCTTAGTCATTTAACACACCTAGATTAGTGATAGAGCATAGCGATGCGCTAAAGGGACATGTGACGGGGATCCAAAGATGTCAATATGGAGGATAGAGGCCACCGTACAAGCCACCAATGTAGTAGGAGGTACTAGACCACAACAAAGTTAGCGGAGTAGTGGATCCACCTTTATGCAATTTAGGAGTTCAAGGAAACCTCCTAAGAGGGGGTGTTCGACATGTGGAGAGTTGTTGTTTCAAAGAGTGTTGACAGGTAGTGAGAGGAGCTAAACAAGGGCATTGTTAGACCACTGTTGGAGTTTTGTGTAGATCCCACGGGATTCATACAATAGTGAACAATTGTAGGTTTGAGTGTTGATGTTTGTAGCTATGTGAGGTATCCTCACTTGCAAAGTCGACCCAAAAATAAATAATAAACAAATATTATATTTCCCCCCCAGACAAGTCAGCCCAGTGAAGTTAGCAAGTTGGCTCCACAGTTGAAAAAGTTAGCTCAGAACAAGTATAAATAAAGGTGACGCCCTCCTCATTTGGAACTCAAGCAAGTTCGCTCAAGTCAACTAGATAGATGCACAAGAGAGAGAAGAAGCAACTGGAGGAAGACTAGTATCTCTGGGTTTGAGATATCTCTGATTTATTGTATATCTGATTTATTTGTACTTTGTATTGAATATTTGAATAAGAAAGGTTGGCTAGGTTTTTACCGAGTTTGGGTTTCCCTAGGGTAAATTTTGTGTCTCTTTGTTTCTCTACATTGTTCTACTTTCAGTGATCCTAATAAGTGAAATTATACTGCTATATTATTAAAATATAACATGGTATCAGAGCAGTGCTGAAAGAGACTAGTGTCAGAAACTAGGGCTTCTTATTTCTAAAATTTCCAACCATAGATTTGATCTAGAAAGACCATATTGGAACTCGCCCTAGGAGGGCGCAACTATCTGTGGAGGAAGATATTCATTAAGAGAAATTTCAGATCTGACCTAAATTCTTCAAAAACTGCAGAAACTAGGGTTTCAATTTTTTGAGCTATTTTGTCCACAGATTCAGAAGAAAAATGAGACTCTCTCAACTCGCCTTGGAAGAGAGCATTCACCTATAGAAGCAATGTTCTCAAAATCCAAACTTTAATTTTGACCTAACTAATGCTAGGGTTTCTGCATCAAATTTCAAATCTTAGTTTTGCAGTCTTCAATCAAGATGACTAGCATCAACGTTGAATATATACTTGATGGGGCTTCCAACTTCAGCTCATGAAAGTCCAGGGTACTTATTGTCTTAGAAGAAAGTGATATTCTAATCTTTGTCGAAGAAGGAGCAACAAAACTGGAAGAAGCATGAAAGGCTCAATGGAAGAAGAGTAATGCCAAGGAAAGAAGGATTATAATAGATTCGATCAAGGATCATTTGATCCTTCAAATCTCTCAAAAGAAGACATCTAAAGCCATGTTTGATACCTTGAAGAAGTTATTTGAGAATACAAATGTCAATAGGGCTCTTGCCTTGAGAAAACAACTCTCAAATGTGAAGATGACCAGATATATAGAAGTATCAAGTATATTTTATTTATAAAAGGACAAAAATCACAATTAGGACCCTAATGGTTTATAGAGGGGAATGTATTTAGTATGTGGGACAACAATTACTTTTAAGCATCTCTTTTTATAATGCAATTTATATGGAAATGAGATATAAAAGTAAATGGATTATTATAAATAATTATTATTAACGCATATGTTTGATTTATATCTAAATACAATAAAAGTTGACAACAAATTTATATGATATATATAATAGCAAGAGCGCACTCTCAAATGCCAAAACAAAGTGGGAATTAATTTATAAGTAAGTTAAATGATGATTTTGGTACTTCAGAAAGTATAGGGAGAATGTCTCCTTGAACAAACGTGGTTTCCTTCGTGGAACACCCAAACTCCTTACCACGCCATCTGTCACTAGAGAGGCCACAACTCACTACCACCGCCAAGCTCCAAAACGCCTTCTTAAGGAGGCAGGGTAGGAAGGCAAAGCACATGCACGGTAGTTTGGGGATATTTTTACATAGAGCTTCGTAGAAGGCTGGGATGGGATACCTTGAAGAAGCTTGATCCCTGGAGTTTTTTGTTTGACCTCTATTTTATATGCTGCGCTGAAATTTGATTAAACCCTGCGTAGTTTTCATATTAGATCTCTGCATATGTTGATTGTTTGCTGTGTATTTCAGAATGTGTTGAATGCCAACGATCTCTGCATATGTTGATTGTTTGCTGTGTATTTCAGAATGTGTTGAATGCCCACGATCTCTGCATATGTTGAATGCCATGAATCTCTGCATATGTTGAATGCCCACGATCTTTGCATATGTTGAATGCCCACGATCTCTGCATATGTTGATTGTTTGTTGTGTATTTCATAATGTGTTGAATGCCCACGATCTCTGCATATGTTGATTGTTTGTTGTGTATTTTAGAATGCTGCCACGAATCTCTGTGTATGTTAAATGCCCACGATCTTTGCATATGTGGAATGTTTGTTGTGTATTTCAGAATACTGCCATGAATCTCTGCATATGTTGAATGGATCACGATAGGGAAGGGACAACTCTTGAATCTTGATCCCTTTTCATTCTTCTGATTATATATTTTATTTATCTCTGCAGTTCGTTTTGGTACTGTAGGTTGTTATGATATTGTGTAAATGTTTTATGGTGTGATCCCAGATATGGATAGCTAGGCATCGATTTAGTAGCAGGCGTAGGGAAGGGATAGCTCACAAAGAGCTTGATCCCTGTTCATTCTTCTGATTATATATTTTATTTAACTCTGCTGATCGTTTTGGTACTGTAGAATTGTTATGATACTGTGTAAATGTTTTATGGTGTGATCCCGAATATGGATAACTGGGCATCGATTTAGTAGCAGGCGTAGGGACGGGGTAGCTCACAAAGAGCTTGATGCTCATTCTTCTGATTATATATTTTATTTTATTTATCTTTGCTGTTCGCTTTGTAGATTGATTGGAAATGGAATAGCACATACACTTAAACCCTATAGCTTTTATATTATCTCTGCAGTAAGTTTTGTAGATTGATTGGAAATGGGATAGCGCATACACTTAAACCCTGTAGTTTTCATTGCTATATCTATGCATTTTTGTATTGTAGATAGTTGGAGAAAAGGAAAACGCAAAAAGCTGAACCCTGCGTAGATTTCATTATTATA
The DNA here is from genome assembly GCA_027924585.1 of Larix kaempferi. Classification (NCBI taxonomy): domain Eukaryota; kingdom Viridiplantae; phylum Streptophyta; class Pinopsida; order Pinales; family Pinaceae; genus Larix; species Larix kaempferi. Next base: position 4,349,192 of record BSBM01000301.1, on the reverse strand, counting down.
TCTCTGCATTTTATATCGTTGAAAGCATTGGAAGGGACAATGTGGAGCTGGAGCCCTGAGTATAGTTTTCCTGTAGTAAGCGATCTCTGCTTTCTATGTTATATCTTTGCTATTGATATAAAATCCTAGCTCAAATCGTTGTGTTATTATACAGGTCTATTGTTGACAGATTTTACGCCTTTCGACAAAGTTTAAAGATTGAATTTTGAATGTATGTATTTATTTCTCTTGTTGATAGAGTGATCCTTATCTTTACAGAGATCTAGATTGCTTAGAAAAGCTTAGATAATCCACCCTCGTATTATTATTTTAGTATGAGATGTAATTATAATCTTGCTTGACAAATAGGGTATGTCTACATACTTCTGATTGTTTTGAAAATGGTCTCTAGGAGATAAACTTGAGAAAGTGGAAAACAAATATCGCAACAACTGTGTTGCAGGATGTAACCCTCTATTTTGGATAAATAGTACAAGATGTGGGATTTCTTTGTGGACGTAGCCTAGATATTTGGGTGAACCACGTATATATGGTCTATCGCATATGTGTGATTATGATGGCTTTGTTGTTTAAACTAGATGCATCTATCTTTTAAATTCCTTTAAACATGCAAAAGTTATTTTATATCAATTGAGTAAGTATTTCGTGAAGAATTAGTAATAGTCGAATACGAGCTTAATATGGTAGATGAATAGATTGACATACATGGTTATCAGGTTACTTGAAGCAGTTTACTATTTTTAAACCTGGTGTATAGATGTAATGTTTTCCATTGCATATAGTTGTCCCAAGTAAGATAAACTAGATGTTATGGTAAGATAATTCATGTTGTATAAGTATGGAAATTATTGGCTAAGAACCTTTGCATAAGTAAGTAAGGTTTGTAGGAATGATTAAAATAAATGTTTATGCATGCTTGAATATCTCTTTTATGAATAACTAATCGTCATTTGGTTGATGCAAGGGTGGCGGACCTTTGGTACTTAATACAAACAAATTTCATTATAAGTTATGGAGATCCTTAATGTCATGGAATTTCCATATGAGAACCTGATTCGTGTAATTGCATGGGTTGTAAAAAGTAGATATTCTTAAGGAGTTAATAAATGTAAATGATACTTATAGAATGATGAATAAACTCTGGGTATGGTTTATTATCTTTGCATTAGAGATTTCTTTTATAGTGGATGCACATCAATAAAGGGGGTGTGTTTATTCTTCTTCGTTATTCTAATGCTAAGGTACTGTTATCACACAACTTGTAGTTGTCCCTAAAGGTATCCCATCTAGGATGGTAGAGGTGATAGACAACTAAAGAGGTGACCCAAAAGATGCCTTAGTTCCCAATGCAAGCTGGGAGTCACGTCAACCGAGGCACTCTTCACTTTAGATCAAGACTAATCAATATCAAGGGGGAGACCCTAGCCAATTAATGAAGACTAGCTTACCCAAATATTCCTAGGGAAATGTGTAAAATGAAATAAGGAGATCAATGGTGGTTGATTTTAGATCTAAGATGGTTAAGTGGACCCAAGGGTTAAGATATGCTTGAAGAGGCTTAAGGGGTGACAAATGGTTCAACCAATAAATGATAAGGGCTGCTTATGAGGTTCAATTATTAGATCTAATGAGATTAATGCCATGTAGATTATGCCAAGTGGGACCCACTCCTTAAAAAGTGGAAAATGGTCCAAGTTGGGCCCACAAGGTCAAATTTTAAATGAAATGGCACTAGGGGTATGCTATGACATGGATCTAGAGGTTTGATGAAGAACAAGCAATACCCAAGTATGGGATCTAGCAAAAGCCCACTTACCCAAGGAGTGCGAATTGCCTCAAGGAGGACTAGTGCCTTGGATTAAGGGGCAAATAGAGTCGGATGTCCACCAAATTATAGATCAGTATAGTTGAGGTAAATATCAAGGTGGTTTTTCAATGTCAAGTACATGCCATGGTTAGATCTCCATAGATCTAATGCATCACCAAGTGACCCAAGTGGGGCACAACCCTCAAAATGAGGAATGGGACCCACAAGGTGAAAATCAACAAGGTGAAGCACTAGAGGTAGGTTTTGAGGGGTGATCTACTCAATGAAGCAACAAACTCACCTACCCAAGTCTTGGAAGTAGCAAAAAGCCACCCTCCCAAGGAGTGCGACCTCCCTTAGAGAGACTAAGTGCCTTGGGAAATGGGTCAAATGAAGGCCAAATACCACCAAACTATAGATCCGGATTGCCGTGGATGCTATAGAGGTGGGTTCTAAGTATTATTCCCAAAAGCATGCTAGATCCAAGTAGATCTAAAAAAAAAGAAAAATGAGGGTTTTGAATTTTAAGGGTTTTATGACCAATGAAGAAGAAAGAATGGATCTAGGCACATACCTCTAATTCTTGTGGCCACTTTGCAAATTGATAACCTTCTCCTTGTGTGTATATTCAAGAGTGAGATCTTGAGTCTCCAAGCCAAATCGTCCTCCCTCAAAGATGACCAAATCGTCCTCCTCCTGCAAGACAAGATCTAATGAGAAACAATGCCTAGCAAAAGAATTATGAAAATGACGAAAATATGAAGTAGAAAGCATCAAATATGTCACAAGGATACAATAATGATACTCCCTTCAACCAAAGACCAAACCAAAGCAAGATATGGGGTTTCCCCACAATAGCCTTCCATGAAGTCGTCCTCCTCTCCACCAATTCGGCCTTCCCTGTAGAAAACGAATTGAAGCCCCAAGAACCACAATGATAAACAAGAACAAGATTGCATATTCAACTTGCAAAAGAATCCATCAAGACAAGAGAAGTAGATCCACAAAATAGTTTCTTTATTCCAATCTTCAAGAGCTCCAAAGGTGCCTTTACAATGAGAGGGTCTCTTCCTTTTATAGGATAGGAAGACCAAAACCCTAAACCACTTTTGAAAACTAGTGGTTGAGATCAAAAGTTATAACAACATAATCAATGGCTAAGATGAGTCAATACAATATAACACATGGATCACTTAACTAAGTGATGACGTCATGACTAAAAAGACTCTAGGGGGGTGACATCATACATGGGGGGTGGCTAGATAACATGGGAGCCACAATATAAAATATGGACAAGTGACTAAGAGCATATGGTGGGGCTAGGAGGCATTAATCTCCTTCACTAGCATGACCTCATGGCACAATAACATGATAAATGACTCTATGACATGTCCAAGTACATAAATGATCAAATCCTGTCCCCATAATCTGAGAGAGACATGCAGTAAAAGACCTCCTGTAGCCACTATGGACCCCGCTGACTGATGCCAACTGACCTGGAAGAAGGGGGATACACCATGGATGACCTCTGAGCAGACCAAGTGCCAAAACCTTGCCTCAATTTCCCAAATCGAATTCCTCAATGACCTTTTTATTCCATTTTTTTATCCTCCTGAAAACCCTGAAACTGACCAAAAATGCTATCCAGGGTGCCTGCATTGTCAAACTGAGTGTACCAGGCTGTTTGAAAGGGGGGTATAATGGTAAAAAGAAGTGGCTGGACCACCCCCTTCCTCTATAGCTCCCTAGGAAACGACTAGCCTCCAATGCCCCTGCTGGACAGGCTGGATCAGCATGCCCAAACTGGTCAACAGGTGGATAAATGCTAGAATCATGCACAGGAGTGCCCAGAACTGAAAGATAAGTGTCTCAATGGATCCAAAAGACCCAAATCCACTAGAGATGAGTACTCATACACCTCATGATAACCTGTGGGGTCATCTATAAGGTCCACCATGTTAGCATTTGCGTCCAACGCTCCCCGTGAGTTTCGTGCCAACAATCTCCCCCCAGCGTTACCCGGGTGATTTTCGAACTCGAGACCTGTCGCTCTGATACCATTTGCGTCCAGCGCTCCCAGTGAGTTTCGTGACATGGGTTAACCCCCTCTCGTGGATCCTAACTTTGGTGATTGTAGCGGAGATTAACACCTGCAGGTTTTGGTCTAATGCCAATCGTGCTCCAACACACCATACCCGGACAGTGTAAAATATGATGATCTAGAAATAATAATAAAACTAACCAACTGCATCAATCATCATCTGGAACATATATCCAACATATGGAATCATCAATAGGTGCATGTGGGACCATAAAACAACATCATAAAGTACAAGTGGTCCATCTCATCACGGATCCCAAGAATGACCATGGTTAAACTATGTTTGACTAGGTCAAAATACAACCAAGGACTAGATCATAACAAATGATTAAGACATGTTCCTTTAACCATATTCACAGCTTAATTTCAAGTATAAACATCAATCAAGTGGCAGTTAATACATAGATATTTAATGTTATTTATAATTTACTTGCACCAAAGCTTTAAAGACATACTCATCAATGGACATGGTCTAACTGCTAAGATAGGGTGAAGGCTAAGAACAAGGTTAGGGAAAAGGGATGACTTGACCAATTCAACTAAGAGATACTTTGGACAGGGAAAGAGGGGAGCTACACACTGTGCTGGACAAGATAACAAAGGGAATGGCAATGCCTCACAAATGGGTAAGTTGTTTAGAGAGTGCTTACTCAACCTTGGCATCATGTCTATATCAAGTTGATCCAAGTTCATTTGGATCATTCATTTAATTTCCATGGCCTTTTTGGCCTATATGACCCCTCTGGGATTTTACATGCACTAAAAAGCACAACTAATTGCAGCTTGCATCCGGGGCATATTTACATTTATGAGGTCAACAATATTTAGATATAGCATTTTGTTTAACCATTGCTTTTTAGACCTTTTTGGACCCTTCATGGGGTACTATAGCATTTCATTGCTTTAGCCCTTTTCCATTGTGTGTTTAGAAACACATTCTAGGATTTAATTTCAATGGGCTTTCATAAAAGAGATTTCCAATAATTTCCATAAAGTAGTACATGTGCTTCGAGTTTTAGCCAACAACATCTCATGTGACTCGAGAGAATTCCGCACTAAGCCACACATGAGGACAACCGACTAGAAGGATCTAGGCATAAAATTCAACTCACCAAAGGCAAGTTCTGTCACCAACTCAGAGCCGAGACACAAAACAAACGTGTATGCTATCCAACACAGGGGTAGAAATGGGGAATTCCTCCATATCAAAAGTAAAAAAGGCAAGCCAGGGAGAAAGCCAAAATAAGGAAGGTCATGGATGGATGGAGTTAAGTGAATGTGGTTCCTAAGCTAGCAAACATAAAAGTTAGGAAAGACCATGTCCATGCTCACAGGAGGGTAATGAAACCAATGAGTATAGTCAGTAAACCTTAAAGTGCAAGTAATATATCCAATTTTATATTTTAAATCCATCCAAGATAGTTCATTTCATTTATTAATAACAATGCCACATCATGAGTTATATACCAAGTTAATGCTATGAAGATGACTAAAACAACAAAATAATAATCAATGCTAACAATCACAAGTCTAATGGTCATATCACTACATATCAATCATCATCATCTAGAACCAACGAAACACTACTGCAATAATACAACTGGAACTATGGGCACTGAACTGAAACTAAATCTGTATGGAACAAAAGGTCATATCAGTCATCAAATCTAAGCTCTCAAGGCTCAGCCTTGGCACAAGGTCTACACAATGTCTGATATAAGATGCTCTGATGTCTACGTGATCATAAATGGTGTTTCTCATCATGACTGATCTCTGTAAAGGAAAAGCTCCGAAAAGTGCAGATATCTGCTCAGCAAGAATAGTAGCCCAACTACTATGGTGTGATAACAAGTATAACCAGAAGGATGCAGAAAACCTATGAAGTAAAACTATGATATGATATGCTTACATTTCTTTTATAGTTAAGATGAAATCCACACAAATGAATTATGTGTAGTGTACTAGGAATAGTACTTTGCATTCTAAGTAATCATTGTGAAAAGTTTTGAAAAATTCACTAAAACACTAACTTGGATTTTTGGGTTTGTGACATATGTCGTTGTTGTTTGGCACTCAAGCAAGTTTGCTCAAGTCGATTAGATAGATGCGCAAGAGAGAGAAGAAGCAGTTGGAGGAAGACTAGTATCTCTGGGTTTGAGATATCTCTTAATTCTTGTATATCTGATTTACTTGTACTTTGTACTGAATCTCTGAAAACGTAGCCAACCTTTCTTATTCAGAGATTCAATACAAACGTACAAGTAAATCAGATATACAAGAATTAATATATTCATCTTAATTGAGTTTCTATCAAAATCTTAATGTCTAAAATTTAGTGGTTGGCTTTCAATTATATATTACATCCCTTTTGATGAATATGATTGATGACAAGTCATGATTGTCATTGATGACAAGCCATTAATGACAAAGGCTGGAGAACACACATAGCATAATGGCACACATGGTGACAAGGACAATGACATGGAATGATGTGGAAGCAGCATTAAGATGGACAAATGACATTGACATGACAAGATGCTTGATGACAAGAAGCATGCAATGATAAGGATGGCAAAATATGACATGGAAGATTGAGGACAAAGACAAATGATGACAAGGCTGGAGACATGACACTGCGGGCATCTTAAGAAGGTCTGCAAGCATTCTAAAGGAAGGCTTGCAGGCATTTCTTCTAGGCTGTGCGGGCATCACAAATGACCAGTTGCAGGCATAATCCATGCCCTTGCGGGCATTTCTAGATGGAGTTGTGGGAATCTCAATGTAACCCTTGCGGGCATCCTAGAAGGCCCTTTGCAGGCATCTGTAGAGGCTGCCCGTGGGCGTCCTCAAGAGGCCCATGCGGGCATCTTGTCATGGTCATTGCGGGCATAAGTTAGAAGCTTATGCGGACATCTTTGGTGACTATTGCGGGCATGCATGCGGGCATGCATGTGGGCATGTGGAAGGACCATTGCGGGCATTTTGTAGAGGTATGTGGAAGGCCCTTGAGGGCATAAAAGTATGGGCATGAAGAGTGACATGCGATGGGGTATAGCGGTGTTATATCCACTTTAGTAATGTGGCAAGAAAGATAATCATAAAATTATATATATATGTTGATGAGGACAATATGGAAATTAAATATATTTGATTTAATTGAAATAAAAATATATATATCATTTTGATATTGACAAGTCGGCCTCCACATATTATGGACAAAGAAAAGGTATAAATAAAGATAGAATCGTTTGTTTGAATGTGGGGAAATTTTGTGGTGGAATATTTTGGGTGATTTAGTGAGCTCTGCTCTCAGGGGTCAGGATGACGACAGTTTCGGTGGAGGAACAACATAAGCAGGAACAACAGTAAAAACCTTTTGTTTATCTTTTATTTATGGGTTGGATTAAGGCAGCTGGTTGACGAGGACATGATGAAATAGCAGCATCAACAGAATGAAGACATGCTGTGTCATGATGTGTATGAACAGAATGGGGAAATGTTGGTAATTTGACTAAAGATATTTTGGCAGCAGATTGATGAAGACATAATGTTGAAGAAATGGTTGATAGGACAGTCACAAAGATATTGGCAGCAGTGATGGTTGTTTGATGAACAATGATATGCATTTTGATGTGTATCTGAAGAAGCAAGGAATGCAACAGATAAAGTGGAGTAAAAGCAACCAAAGAAAGGCCCAAACTTGAAATCTGAGCTTCAGTGATTTGACAACAAACAAGAGATTCTTGTTTCGTCTTGACTATATAAGTGTTCTGGGTGTTTCCTAAGACATCCTTCTAAGATTGTTATTTGGGGTGTTGATGCATCCCAGTCAGTTGCAGTTGACTGAATTTTCTTGTGGTTGGTGCCACATTTGGGTTGTAGCCCAAACTGGAGATTGAAGTCTCCAATCATAAAAAATTTACAAAGCCTATATCTTGTGTCTTCTATGTGTTGATAATAATGTGATTTATTTGATGAATGACATACTCTAAAGTTGGTGTTTATTGATATATATATAAGTGTGAAAGATGATCTATGATTGAATGCTAAAGTAGAAATGCAAATGATACAAGTTAGGGGTTGAAGTTTCGAAGAAGAAGTAGAAATTGAACTAAGTGCTCCCTCACTGATTCACCCCCCCCCCCCCTCTCTATGAGCCATTGTGTCTAACAATTGGTATCAAAGCAGGCCTTCATCATAAGCCTAGCAAGCTTGAAGGAGATCTGTGGACACAAGTGAAAGGAAGGTCATGGAGGTTTATTTGGAAGATGGAGTTCCATTGTTTAATGGATCAAACTATGAGTCTTATAGCATCAGAATGAGAGTTTGTTTGCAGGCATAGGGATTTGACCTTTGGCAATCTGTTGTAGATGGTTACACTCCTCCAAAAGGTAGACCAAAGGTAGCAGCAGCTAAGAAGATACATGATAGCAATGCAAAGGCTCTAAGCATGATTATGAAGGTCTTACCTCAATCTGAGATGGAAGGAGTCAACATTGGAATGTACACTTCAGCCAAGAAGCTTTGGAACAAGCTGCAAAATACTTACTCAAAGATGAATGGCAATCAAGAGGAAGCAAGTTCAAGCAAGACAAAAGAAGATCAGCAAATTCCCTACTTAGAAGATGAAGAAGGCATTGCGGATTGTGAGGCTGAACTTGTAGCTGCACTAAAAGAGATTGATGACTTAAGAGAGATGATGAAAATCCAAGCTGAAGAAAACTGTCAAGAAAGAAAAGCAACACAACTACTTGAAGAATCCATGTCAAGACAATTAAGTGAAAAAGAGAAGGTATATAATACTCAAAAAACTGAAATTGATTCTCTGAAAGAAGAAGTAGGAAGGTTAAGCATGTGTCAAACTCTAGTGGCTAAATATGAAGTCTTGAACAAAATGAGAAAGAACTCTCAGAACTCAGAGAAGAAAACCATTCTCTAAAGGATCAATTGCAAAAATCTCAAGAGGAATGTCAAGGTTTGATAGGACAAATGGAAAACAACCTTGAAGAAGATCTAAGAAGGCAACTCAATATGAAAGTTGAAATCTTCCAAAGACAGGAACATGAAATTCTTTCTTTAAAAGAATGTTTGGTCAAGGCAAATGATGAATTAATAACTAAGTCAACGTTTGGAAAAGGTACTATGATTTTGGATCACATTCTTAGCCATCAGAGATCTCCACATGACAAGACCGGGATAGGATATGACAAGTCACAGAAGAAATCTGAAGTAGGAGAAAGTTCCCAACCATTTCAAGAAAAAATTGAAGAGGAATCTAGAAGTCATAAAGACAGCAGAGAAAAGTGCCATGATCAACAAGGATGAAGAAGGACCCAATCAGCAAGAAGGTCTAGGTTACAGAAGGGACAATTTAATTCTAGGTATGAAAATAATTTTAATGGTTATTGCTATGCATGTAATGGTTTTGGTCACAAGGCTGAGGACTGTACGTTCCATGTAAGAAGATGTACTGGAAAAATGAGATGTTGGACATGTGACCGAATTGGATATGTTGTTGCAAAGTGTCACATGTTGAGATGCTTCACCTGTGGAGGTATTGGTCATAAAGCCCAAGTATGTGCAAGTCCAAGAAGAGATCCTATGAGAAGCTTCTCATAGCCATCAGCAAAGAAAATCAATGATTCTTGGAAGAAGAATGACACAGACAGTTTTGAAAGACAAAGGAGAAATGATCTTAGCCAAGGACGCACTAAGGTATGGGTGAAAAAGAACATTCTGCTAGATCTAAATGAAGTGGATGATAAATGCACAAGTGGAGATGGCTGCCATGTGGCAAGCCATACTTGAGGTCTCTTGAAGATCTTAAGTACACCTTGAGTTCATGGTGTTTTGGTGGATGAACTCAAAGGTAAGTGAAGGCTGCTCCAAATAGGTCCAAGGATCATGGCATACTGTTAGGGGGAGCAAGAAATCTATTGAAGAGATCAAGTGTGGGACAAGTTGTCATTGATGCATGCTTATGAATTTATTAGATAGAGCTTTGATGAAGTCTGAAGCAACTCAGGGGGAGCAGATATATGAAGACCAAGAAAATGAACATTTTCATATAAAAAGCATGGTGGTAAATGTGTTCAAATCTTTGATCTTGATAAAGACATTTCTGGGTATACTTCAAGCATGTGATTTTCGGACAACTCAACAAGGATAAGAAACATTAAATAGGCTAACTGAAACAAATTTGTGTGGCTATACAACTATTGGTACCAGCACCATGTTGGATAAGGGAAGTAATAAGGAAAGCTACAACATGCAACAATAATTCAAAGAACTTCTACACCCTGAGTTCACTTCAGCCAAGAAATATGTCACGCATAACTTGGAGGACTTTGTTGGCTTTAAGTTTCTAGGAACAAGACCAGATAAAGCAAGAACAACAAATGGTAGATCAATGAAGCATCTTGACAGGGAGAAAGAAGTTTTCAAGTTAGCAGACAATACTTTGACATGACAGTTGATGAAGTAGTCTACAACTGATCAAGTTGGAACAACACGAGATCAAGCATTATTGATGACTTCAATGATACAATTTTTTTGGGCATTGTGAAGCTTTTGATGGCTAGTTGGCCATTTGTCATTAATGTCAAAGGGAGAGAGAAAGTTTGGTTTCCATCAATGACAAAGGGGGAGATTGATGAATATGATTGATGACAAGCCATTAATGACAGGCTGGAGAACACACATAGCATGATGACACACATGGTGACAAGGACAATGACATGGAATGATATGGAATGATATGGAAGCAACATTAAGATGGACAAATGACATTGACATGACAAGATGCTTGACGAAAAGAAGCATGACATGACAAGGATGGCAAAAGATAACATGGAAGATTGAGGACAAAGACAACTGATGACAAGGCTGGAGACATGACATTGTGGGCATCTTAAGAAGGTCTGCAGGCATTCCAAAGGCAGCCTTGCGAGCATTTCTTCTAGGCTGTGTGGGCATCACAAATATCCACCTGCGGGCATAATCCATGCCCTTGCAGGCATTTCTAGATGGAGCTGTGGGCATCTCAATGTAACCCTTGCGGGCATCCTGGAAGGCCCTTTGCGGGCATCTGTAGAGGCTTCCTGCAGGCATCCTCAAGAGGCCTATGCGGGCATCTTGTGATGGTCATTGCGGGCATAAGTTAGAAGCTTATGCGAACATCTTTAGTGACTAATGCGGGCATGCATGTGGGCATGTGGAAGGACCATTGTGAGCATTTTGTAGAGGTATGTGGAAGGCCCTTGAGGGCATAAAAGTATGGGCATGAAGAGATGACATGCGATGGGGTATAGTGGTGTTATACCCACTTTAGTAATGTGGCAAGAAAGATAAAATTATATATATATATATATATATATATGTTGATGAGGACAATATGGAAATTAAATATATTTGTTTTAATTGAAATAAAAATATATATGTATTATTTTGATATTGACAAGTCGGCCTCCACATATTATGGACAAAGAAAAGGTATAAATAAAGATAGAATCGTTTGCTTGAATGTGGAGAAATTTTATGGTGGAAGATTTTGGGTTGGGGGTCAGGATGAGGACAGTTTCAGTGGAGGAACAGAAGAAGCAGGAGCAACAGTAAAAACCTTTTGTTTATCTTTTATTTCTGGGTTGGATTAAGGCAGCTGGTTGATGAAGACATGATGATGACATAGCAGCAGCAGCAGAATGAAGACATGCTGTGTAATGATGTGTATGAACAGAATGGGGGAATGCTGGTCATTTGACTAAAGATATTTTGGCGGCAGATTGATGAAGACATAATGTTGAAGAAATGGTTGATAGGACAGTGACAGGTATATTGGCAGCAGTGATGGTTGTTTGATGAACAATGATATGCATTTTGATGTGTATCTGAAGAAGCAAGGAATGCAACAGATAAAGTGGAGTAAAAGCAACCAACGGAAGGTCCAGACTTGAAATCTGAGCTTCAGTGATTTGACAGCAAACAAGAGATCCTTGTTTGGTCTTGACTATATAAGTGTTTTGGGTGTTTCCTAAGTTTCTTTGTAAGATTGTTATTTGGGGTGTTGATGCATCCTAGTCAGTTGCAGCTGACTGAATTTTCTTGTGGTTGGTGCCACATTTGGGTAAGTGTTTTGGGTGTTTCCTAAGTTTCTTTGTAAGATTGTTATTTGGGGTGTTGATGCATCCTAGTCAGTTGCAGCTGACTGAATTTTCTTGTGGTTGGTGCCACATTTGGGTTGTAGCCCAAACTGGAGATTGAAGTCTCCAATCATAAAAAGTTTACAAAGCCTATATCTTGTGTCTTCTATGTGTTGATAATAATGTGATCTATTTGATGAATGACATACTCTAAAGTTGGTGTTTATTGATATATATATCAGTGTGAAAGATGATCTATGATTGAATGTTAAAGTAGAAATGCAAATGATACAAGTTAGGGGTTGAAATTTCGAAGAAGAAGTAGAAATTGAACTAAGTGCTCCCTCACTGATTCACCCCCCCCCTCTCAGTGAGCCATTGTGCCTAATACCTTTATAGTTTTGTTGAAAGCTTGTCTAATGATTTGACGATAGTCAAGATTCACCGAAGTTTCTACAATTACAAATAATATTTTATTCTTTAAGATAATCCCAAGACTTTTATCTTCTTTAAATGTTTTCAAACTCCACCTTGGTCAAAAGTTACATCTGGATTGTCAAAATAATTTAAGTTGCAATGCTGAATGAAATTTCCATCACCATTAATAAACATCACTTTGTTTGCACCTCTAAAAACAATGAAAAAAAAGACTTTCAAATACGGTCATTTCTTACAATGCTCCATAATTGTAAGAAGTACTAATGACGATAAACTTCCACACACAATTATTGCTATATGAATTAAAAAGGAACTTGTCAAGTAAGATACCAACAGCCCTTCATACATTCAAACTGTCACATTACACATGATTATATTTGTACATTAGTGAGAAGGAGGCCCAAAGAACCATACCTGTAAACCCAGGGAGCAATAGAGACACATCACACAAAAGATGATGCCAAGATATGGTGTTAAACTGGGAATAAGTGTAAAGAAAGTCGCTATAATTTTTCTATAACGTGGAATGCGCATCAAAATTCTTGTTAGTCGGAGTAGTCTAGCAATTATCAAGTAACGGATCCTGCACAAAAACAAATGCAAAAATTATATTCCTTTATAGTGAACAAAAAAGTTAATTCATATTAGAGAAGATATAAGATTGATCATGCAAGTTGTCCATAGTAGAGAAATGTCATTACACCCAACACCATTTACATGTTTGGAAAAATCTATCAATAGATGGATGTTATTTGAGAAAGGAGGCATTTTAATAACTTGCTGGAAATTTCTAATTGATATTAGGCTTTAGTATAATCATCCATGTATTGTCCCCATTGGGTTACGTTGCCAAAACTGCTACCTAACAATTTACCCTTGGTACTGTTATGCCACATACTGTATTGGCATACTAGTACTTATTTTTCCTTCATTTCTGCTAATACATTCCAGCTTATTATGGTCCATCTTTTTACTGTTGCTGGGACCTTCAATATGATATGAGTGATGAGATGATGCTACTATGATGCCATGTTTGCTACTATACCATGTCAGATGATGATGATGTTTTTCATGATGTTGTACTTTACTGCTACTATATACTTTACTACTACTGTATGATGTATTTGATTGTTTTGATGAGTATAGCTAGTTGTACCAATCATAGGTTGACAGGGGTGAAGGGGTTTTGGTTTATTTACATACCATGGACCAAGATGACTCTGGGTTTTGTGAGGAATTTCTCCCCCTCTTCGGTCTCATCTCTGACTTCCTCCATATCATCCATGTCACTCCACTTTGTTTCTGCATCCCAATGGTTTCGAATTAACTGGAACTAAAAGCGATGCCCATTTATAGCTGTTAAGAGGCTAAGAAACCCCCAGAATTGTCCTCAGAACCACCCAGAATGCTGTTGTTATACTATTAAGGTCTGGAATGTTAATTATTGCTGACCTTTGGTGACATCAAGGCTGCTGTTCTTGCCCAGATATGAAGGATTATGGTGTCTTACTGCTGCTTGGATCCTGATATGTTATTCTTCATAGAAAGAACACCAAAAGATAACATATCCATAGCTCCAACCGCCATCAAATGATCTAGTGTATTGTTCGCCCAAGGCAAATATCATCAGAAAACTGTCACCCCTCTCAAAAGTGTGATCAGAATCACATGTGGAGACCCATGCAAAATGGGGGTTAACAGGTAGGATTGGAGGTATTGAATTAGTAAATATTGAAACATGGATATATTCTAGAACACTATCTATGTCAAATAAAACCTTAGAGACATAACTTGAATTATTGTCTTGCACACTTTAAGTGACCGCCACCTTCATTTTTTGCAACACTACTATACAAAAGGAAGACACAAAAACATTAGTATATGCATATCATTCATCCTCTCAGCAACTTCTTTGTGTTTATATTGATGGCATGGCTCAAAGACTTCCAATGTAAGCCTTGAGAATCACAACGGGCTTATGAACATAGCTAAGAGGACAAACTTTTTCAATTAATGGATAGCTGACTATACACCTTCCTGGACTCTTCTCCTCTCAACCATCCTACAAAAGCTAAGTGGTACACCATGCTTTTAAGTCTTTGACTAATGATGATGAGATACATTTATATATTTGATGTCATTTTGTATGGATTGCTCACTTTTGAGTCCATGATTGGACAACTATCAGGGTTCAGTATTCAATATCGACTTTGATGTATCATTTTTTATTAGGCATCTACTACATCATATATATTGCTTTTTTTTTCATGTGTAAATGTGTTTATTTGATGTTGTTGCTGGTTTATATGTTTTAAAATTTGAAAAAAATGAAATTATTTTGTATTTTTTAAGGTTTGAGGTTCTCATTTCGGCCTTCATTGGGCTGTATCATCTGGTGTTGCTTGACAATCATCTAGTATTAACTAAAATTATGTGACATACAAGATTTGTCTTAGCAACTTTTCAGCTAGTATACTATATAGTTCACAAGTTTTGCAGAAGTGCTTCGAGATTGATTTGATGCATGGCCAAGATGATCATGGCCTAATTCTATGTCTATAAAATTCCATTTATTATACACTTCATTTGCATAATTATATTTCATCTTGCCAATAAATGCGACTATGTTCCTTCTTACATGTTCATATTTGGAACTCCAAAATAGTCTCTCCAGTTATAACAGTCTAAAAATCTACACATATTATCATTGGATCTTTCTTTTTGACAATTTATAATCTAATTTCAGAAGAAAACTCTCGCGGACCAGAAAAAATAACTAACCAATATGAAATAATAACTAATAAGCTTCATCATACTTCTACCGAAAAACAAAGCACTCACCACTCTGCATTGGAGAGGATCAGTAGACCATGCGGAAAAGCAAAAGTCAATGTTTCGCCAATGACTGAAAACAAAAGAGAAGAAAAAAGCCTTAGATGATTAAATATAAAGAACAGATACAATATTCTAGAATCTAGACTTCTAGGATTACACTGTGTTCTTACTTGTCATGTATGTCCATGTACATCATATATTAAAGGCATCATTCTTACAACAAATTTCAAAAGCATACTATACACACATAATCTCAAGCAGGAAATGATAGATGCTTTTAGATCATAAATGCCCCCATACAAGGGAAGAAAAAGAAAAAGAGAAGTGGAGCTTATTTAAAACATCATTCTTTCTTATTTTAGGGAAAATTCTTGAAAAGGCATAAACAGCCATTAGCAACTGTGTGTACATCTTTTGCCAATGAGAGGATAGGTGACACTTGATCATTAACCAGGTATGCATCTCTTTAACAAGTAAAAGAAGAGGTGGCCAGTGTTGCTAGGGAGCAGAGAAAAGTGGGAAGCAAGGAGCAGTCCTATCAAAGAGGTTCTGAGAGTGTTTTGTACAGATATATATTAATATACATGTGTGCAGCCACAAGAGTGGGCCTGGGAGCACCGAAGAGTGCCTAGGAGCAGGAGCAAGAGCAAGAGAGGGTGCAGGAGGCCTTGGAGTACTCCTAACCGCATAGCCACATTTTTTATGCAGAAGTATCCAACACTAATCATGGATACCCCAAGAAGAGCACCAGAGGAAATGTGGACAACAAGACAGAGCTCCAATAGGTAGCATAGTTACAAAACGATGTGTGGAAGTGGAAGGGACAAAGATATCATAGCAGACAATAAAGCATCAACAATCATGGACACATTGGGAAAATGGAATGAAACCTCTTTGCTGACATACTGCAGCAGCGCATGCTCCTGACAGTTGTTCTGGTAGAGATGGAAGGCATCCAGATAGTCACCAAGTATGTTCGGGATATGAATGGATGTTGTACGGAAGCATTGACTTAGATGCTTACATGACTGTGTGAACTATTGTCATTGAAATATGATTTAATTTCTCGTGATTATGCAACGTTGCTGACTATTTGACGAAATCTGACTTGTAGGGAAAGGCCATATGAGTATGGCCTACAAGAGAAGGATGATGGGACTTGTTCTGCAGAGCAAGTGATGGATGTATAGTCAACCAGATTAAGATCCCGTTGATACTCAGTATTTGAGAGGGAGCAGGATGTTCAGAATTGACTCTCAAGATCAGATGGCGGGATGGCTTTCATGGCAAAGGGAGCCGATAGATCTAGTACGTTCTGTAGATCCGATGGATCTAGTTGATCCAGTAGAGCCTGTTACCAGGCAAATTAGCAGGGCTAATTCCCAGTAAGCAAAATTAAGAATAGTGACCCAATGTCACCTCGGTCACCGTTCTAACTTCTTCGGAAGTCGAAACCTCCAAGGAGAAGTGTCCTTATGGAATCCTGTAAGACACTAGAACAACCACCAAACTATATTCTATGCAATTATAGTTAGACCGGTGCCTAATGGAGTCAAGTGCATTCAACTTCAACCAAGAATAGTTTGTTCATTCAGTGAAATGTATGGGCATTTACACATGTATAATAATAACAATATTGGATCAAAAGACTATATTGCCAACATACTACACCAATAACCAAAAATGCATTAAAATATAATTGTCAATGTCATTCACTACACAAATATGCAAAGTGGTATAACAATTTATTGCAATTATTAATTAATGTAATGTAAAAGATCATTGACTGGTGCAAATCAGCAATGTAACTTAATAGCATTCAAGTATCATTCAATAAGAGTCAACTAGTAAAGGTACGTTCATTAGATATCACTTGACCTTACCATTAACATGGATCACGTATAAGAACATAGGGTTGCATGTCATTCACTATGTAGTTTACAATCTTAATCAACAAGTATCATCAAACTGATTTAATCAACATGTCATCTTCATATAACATTTTGAGCTGAGATTATACTGGAAACTACCACAGAAAATTATCTTAGCAATGCATCTGAAATTTTCCTTGGATACTAACACGAATAATTGTACTAAAATGTAACTTGTTTTTTTTCTGTTGTATGTGTTGCAGGTAAAGGCACTAAGAAGATAACAGACAGGGTCTGAAAAAATTGCAGACCTGTGTTAGAGCAGAGAAAGGGAAGAGCAGATCCGAAAATGGAAGGATGGAGTGGGAGATGGAAGAGAAAAGGGAAAGGGATTGCAAAGGATGGAAGGGATAGGACTGCAGCGAATGGATGGAGGAGAGAGGAGATTGTATGGAGCAGTCGGTAAGGGAGCAGACAACAGACAGGTGGAAGCTCGGACCTAGGGCAGCGAGGGCATCAAAAGGGAGGCCGAAGGTGGTGCTAAAAGGGAGAGGAAGGTGGGGCGAGTATAGGAGAGAAGAGAGCAAAGGAGAGGGAGCCCGCCTAAGGTAGGTCGCAGGGGTTAAAGATCTGAAATTAGGGTCCTTCATCTTAATAATGCGCCATTCTATTTATAACTGGGGTCGTTCATCTTAATAATATCATGCATCAAAAGGTTTAGTGTGTGAACCAAACACCATGATGAAAATATGTTAGGGTACATATCCTCAATGATTGCTCTTGCTACCTTACAATTAGTAGTGTTATGAACAATGACTTGAAAGGCATCATACAACCCAATCTTTTGAATGGTTTTAATTAAAGATTCTGTGATATTAATACCAGTCTTGTAGCATAGTAGTCATGGGCTGAAAGGAAGACCGCACCACCAGCAAACACATCAAGAATATTTATCAATGGCCTGCCTTTAACATTTTTTCAAGCACCAAATTCAATGTGAATGGATATTAGTACCCCGTATTTAGTCCAATCATTTGCGAAATGTCCTAGAGCATTATGGATTTTGGCTCTTTCCCTATTAAGCCCATGGTTTTGGTTATGTTATACTCTAGGTTCTTGTATCCTTTAAGGGCACCATTGATGGCTTATATGATTTCATGCCAATAGGGTGAATGAAGAGCATTGAATGGTACAACACATGCATAGAGAAACCTCAAACGTTTTGCATCCACGTCATCCCTGCAACTTTCATTAAGGAAATATGATATTGTTTTAAGCATAGATGAGAATCCACTACCATGGGGGGATGGGGATTGACCACCAAACATTCTATGTGAGCTTGAGGTCTCAGATTCAACCCTTGATTTTTTGGACTTGTTTTGCACGATGTCTTCTTTTTGTATTTGTTTTTCTTTTTCATTGGCATAGGTTCACATGTTTTGACTCCTATAGTTTTACCTTCATCCCATGGTGTAATGCCACACAGATGCTTTCTCACATGGGTATATGAACCAGTGTAAGTTTTATTACAATGAAGGCATATAAACATTGTGGTTCCACTTTCTTTCCCTCACCCAAGCCTTGTCAAATACTTCCACATCGGTGTTGAAGTCTCTTTGTGTTTTTGTCCATCATCATTGTTAGCTTCATTACCATCATCCCCTTCCATTTATTCTTCCTCTCCATAGTATGTTCCACCGCTTACTTCTTCCTCCTCACCATTGGTATTTCAGCTTCCCAACACCACAATCATAATAAAAGATGGAACCTGTTGCCAACTATATTATACAACAGTTGAACCTCCATTGAGCCGCCAGTGTTTGAACATGATCAATGTTCACTTCCAGAGTATCAGGGGTTCAGTTTGTGGTGATTAGCCAATTTTGGCTAGCCGGTTTTGTTTTTTTGTTGAAATGACCATGCCCCATGGGGTCTTTGTAATAAGTGTGCTAGTAGGGTTTTGAGTGGCTCGGTTCCCCAAGACTTGACTATCAACTAAGGTATTCCAGGGAGTTTTTTGCCCTTGTCAATTATGCTTTGCCTATAGCCGAGCAATAATCGACGAGATTTTCTCCCGCTTCCTCCAAAGCTGGAATGCCCGATTTTGAAAGTTTGGGCCTTGGGGGGTTATTAGAGTCCAACTGATGTATATGAACCTACTCGACACTATGTATGTGTTAGATGGTCATTTCCTAGGTCCCTTATTGTGTTAAAACGTTGTCTGAAATTTTTTTACCGGATGCGTTGGATAATTTTATTTTTTATTATTTTATTATTAAATTTTCCAAATATTAAATTGGAAAATTTCAATTTGTAATAATTAAGTGGTTTGGGGGTGGATTTAAAGATTGGAGGCTCAATTCCTAAGCCAAAAATCTCAGTTAAACCCCAAACCCATTTATCCTAAGTTTCAGACAGTCATTCAGCCTCATAATTAATATTTTCTCAAAAAATCAATAAAAGAGAAATATTAATTAAAATAATAAAAAAATATTAAATTGGAGATAATCCAATCTGTCCAAAATAATCCAATTGGATTAAATAAACAAGTTAAATGACATGGCACGAGGCATTTATGAAGATTCCAATCAAGTCCAAGTGGTTTTAGTTAAGGATCTAGTCACCACAAGTCAAGCTCAATCAAAGAATTCGCCTTCTCCTTCAAAAGATCACGAATTGGTTATGTGGCAAGCAATTAATGGATGGTTGGGTGTGTATTAATTATTTGATAGGTGCCTTCCTCAAATGGAGGTCACATCACAAGCTTGACTCCAACAAACTCTAGTCTATATATTCATTACACTCCAAGCTTGCTCCTTGATGAGATTCACGCCCTCCTTCATGGCTCACGACTTTGTGATGTGGATGCTACGTATTGGATGGATGGAGCTTCCAATGGAGAGTGGGGGGCGCCTTGCCTAGGTGGAGGCCACCTCCCCACTCCCATCTACCACAACTCGGTGTTAACTATTGGATCTCAACTCCAAGCTATTGATTGATTGGAATTCGACCTCTTTGGATTGTCATTGGCTCTCTTCTGATGCCAAGTTTGAATTAGGTATTAGGTTGTCTCTTTTTGTATAAAGGCAAGAGCCTTGCACCATTGTTTCTCATGGAGAATATGCAAGAGAACTCTGCCAAAATTGTAATGCTTACATTTGTTTAAAACTGGAATAAAAGTAACTTTGGAGGTCTATGCATGGTCTTTTAGTATTGTGATTTCATCTTGTGTGAGATGATATCTCTCTCAACCCTACTCTCTCTTTTGCAAGTATTTGTTCATTGCTAGCTTTAGAAGGCTATAAATCTAACACATAAAGTTAATCATTTATTGTCTTTAAGTTGATTATCTATGCAAGGTCTTTCAAAATTCAAATATCTAGAGCGAACAGGACGTAGTCGTTATACTAATGTTTTTTGGATATTTGTTTGATTTAGTATTCTAGCACTTGATCATTGTTTGCTTCTTGAGTGTGGTGTTTTTCAGGGATCACCAAAGGTGGAGAAAGGGTTGAAGTCCAACTTCTTCTTCACAAAACAAGAGCTTTTATCATTTAACACTTTCATCTTGCAAGATCTACAAGTCTTCTATCTCCAAGTCAAGAAACTTAGCCAAAAAGGGGCTCTTTCTCATCCATCACTCATTAAATTTAAAAAACTACCTCGGTTACTAGTTACTCCACAAGAAGGCCTAAGCTCCATGTTCTATTCTTTTGGCTCCTTGCTTCCCTTGCCTTGTTTGGCTTGATCTCCTTCCCCTCGTTTTTCCTCTCCTCCTTGCTTTCGTTTTTTCTTCTTCATCCCTTTTGTTTCCTCCCTACATTCTTCTCCTTCTTCTCCTCGTCTTTTCCTTCTTCCCTTTCATTTTCTCCTCATTTCTTCCCCCTCCTTCCTCTCGTTTTCTCTCCTACTTCTCCCATTCGTTTTTGTCTTCCTCTTTCTTTCTCCTCCCACTCGTTTTTCTTCTCTTGCCTTTCGTTTTACCCTTCTTCTCCATCCATCTTCTCTTCCTACCTTGCATTCGTTTCCTTCCTCTAGATCTCCTATCTTCCATTCGTCTTACCTTGATCTTGCCCTCTTATTTGCCTTCGCTTTTGCTCTTTCTTACCTTTCGTTTTCCCCTTTGCTTGCTTGCTTGCTTCTTCCCCCTTTACTTCATCCATTTAGTTTGGGTTTCCCTTAGTTCTTAAAGTTGTTTTATTATTTTGCTAAGTTAGTATTGTTAGTTTCAATTGCAAAGCCTAGATCTTAACTTAGATCTCATTTTTTATTTTGCATCTTAGATCTAGGACTTGCATTGCATTCTAAAAGTTAACATTGTTCTTAGTTTTAGATGTCCATTTGGTTATTTAGATCTTAGACTTACTTTGATTTTGTTAACAAATAATTGGTGTTTGAGTTTTTGCTTGTTGTAGGTACTTGAAGAGAAGAAGCAAAGATCAAGAAGCAAAAGACAAGAAGGCAAAACCAAGAAATTATTCTCCAAACAAGAAGTACAAAACCAAGAGAACAAAACCAATCTCCTTTTTGTAAAAAAAAAAGCCTTAAGAGCTTCATAATCTCCTTCTATTTTTCTCAAGTTCTCTTCAAGGGTTAAAATCCCAAGTATTGTAATATCTAATAAAAAGAGCAAGTGGGATTTAAGGCTCCCACACCCAACTTCCCCATTTGGGGATGTTTGTAGTGTCTTTGTTCTTTGATTGTTTCATTGTTAGATTAGATTTCATTTTTGCAAGTATATCACTAATTGCTAGATTAAGCTTTTCTATTTTTGCAAGTAGTTTCATTTCCACTAACTGCTAGATTATATCTTTTGCATTTTATTTGATTCACTTGTTGTGTATCTTGTTTATAATTGTTCAACCATAAAAAGAACACAAAGTCTCTTGAACCTGTCATAAGACAAGTCAAGAGTACTCTCTATCGGAGAGCATTGTTGCATCTTGCATTTGCATATTAGATTAGGTAAGACTCTTGAATCTCACCATAAGGTGGATCAAGAGCACTCTCTATCGGAGAGCTTTGTTTTTGTGCTCTAATAAAAACATTCACAACTCACCATCTCCCCTAAAATTGGAACTTACTATTTTCCATACCGTGTATGCTCTGCCCCTCCCTAGGAGGTTGGGCTACACAGAAACGGTATTGGTTATTTAATTATTCATATTTAATCCAATTTTAACCATAATAAAATTTACCACCCCATAACCAATGAATTCGGCGTTGATTGATAAAATGCTCGAAAGTGGGCAAATTCCAAGTGGGGGCGCTGGGTAGCCATATCCCATTTTCAATGGCTAGTTAGTTATTGAACACCTCGCTAAAAACTTGGGTGGTCCAACATGTCTTCGAACGGAGCCACTTAGAGTATTCCCGGACAGATTTCTAGTACCTTGCGTATCGCTTGGAAATTCCCTCACCTTTAATAATCAAGATCACCCCAAAATTTACAATAAAATTTACCAAGAACAACTGCAAAACGGTTCTCAATCACTTGAACTCTTGAATAGAGCAACCCAAGCACTTAAGACATTTGACTCCATAAGGCACTGGTCCTTGACATCATTTTATTTGCTTATTATCCATCTGAAGCATCTGTCTTGTTTTCCAATTTCATATCATATTGTGGATGTCTTGTATTTGAAATATCAAGTGGTTGTGCTTTATCTCAATATCTTGCAATTGTTATCTTTGATTATATAATTAGTTATTGTAAATCTATGATCACATACAAAAACTCCTAAACAACACCCATCCGCATCATATCACCATAAAAACACTTAAAACACAAGAACCTTAGACAACTCTTTGTTAGGGATTACCCCCCTTGGCTTCGTTAGGAATTAGCCTAAACATAGGAGCTAGGATCAGGTGACAGTACCTGGCTCTTTGCTTGCCCCCAAGGCCACACCTTTCCCACTTTTAGTGAGGAAACAACTTGTTATCACACCATAGTAGCAGTACTACTATCCTTGCTTAGCAGATATCTGCACATTTCAGAGCTTGGCTATATTGACTTTATGTTTTGAGATCACTCATAATCAGAGCAGTGTATTATTCAGACTTATGTTAGACCTTGTGTCAAGGCTAAGCCTTGAGAGTTCAGATTTGATGACCGATGTGACCCTTTATCCCATACAGTTTCAGTTCAGTGCCTAGAGATGTATTCCATCAGTGTTTCAGATGGTATATGATGATTATTCTTATGATGATGTTGTATGACCTATGGATTCTTGATCATTGACTATGGATTATTATCTTGTTGTTTTAGTCATGTTCACAACATTGGCTTGGTATATAATTCATGATGTGGCAAACTTTATAAAATGAACTATCTTGATGATAAATTATAAAATGAACATCTTACTTGCACATTTAGGTTGTTTGACAAAACTCATTGGTTCACTACCTTGCATAGATATGGTCTTCCTTGACACCATTTGTCTGCTAGCTTAGGCTTCACCATCATTTGACTCCATCCATCCATGACCTTCCTTATTTGGCTTTAACCCATGACTTGTCTTACTTGACTTTCTGATATTGAGGACTTCCCCTTTTTCTACCTCTGTGTTTGGACCGTGTTATCACATCTATGTTAGCTGGAGCTACCATACTGCAGACTATGCGGCCGAGGACCGCAAAGTACTTTTTTTCCAGATCAGAGATCAGCCGCCTTCAGACGAGGCATTTTTGTTCAGATTGCCCCTAGCAAATATATCAGAGGGGACAGACAGTTGTACAGTGTTACAAACATTGTCACTTACCATCTACCACCTCTTCCTTCCCAGGCTTTGACATAAGCCCATTTGAGACAGTTGCCTAGTCTTGTTTTGATCGAGACTATCACAGTTTTGCTGGTTTACTATGTTGCCTAGATTCAGCAGAGATCCAACTCAGAGATAGCTTCAGTAGCAGCAGGTATATGGTGCAGTAGGTATTGCATTTGATGATAATTGCTCATGATGTAGATTAGACTTCTTTATACTTGTTAGTACACTAACT